>JANDJT010000103.1:6301670-6337233 GCA_024331685.1 Stegophilus panzeri
TATAATATCTCACCTCATATATATCTCACCTCATCATTTTGAGTTCTTCTATTGTTTCACTTGACTCAAACAGAATAAGGGAGTGGAACCATGGGACAAACATACAGTAGGTGTTGAACGACATGACAAAGTATTCCAGGGAGCCTGTGAGGGTGTAGTTTTTTTCTTGGTTTGTATTTATAACCAGGAGTAGTTTACCAGAAAGGCCTGACTACAAGGTAGCAATCACTGGATGGAATAATCCGGCACTACCCAGAGACATACATTTTGAAATGGCAAGTAGAATATGCCAAATCTGTGGTGTCCACAAGCCACAAGGCTCCTCCCATGAAGGTAGGTGTTGCACAGAAACTTTTGTGCATATTGAGCATTTTAAAGGGTCAATGAATTTGATTACTGGGGAAGATTCATTGGACAGAGAAGCAGTCTTAAATAAGTAAATAAATAAATGGGAGTCTTACATGAATACCCACAAGTACTACAATGCTGACAAACCCTACTTTAGCTCTAACTCCACTATCCCTACTTTACGTTATAACCGCTAATCAGAAAACAGTTTCTCTGTGGCTCCTGGAACTTGTAGACATGACCTTGAAACTAAGAAATACTTTCTGGTGGTTGGAGCAATGTTATCAATAAAATGACATCTCACCTGATGTGGGCACCGGAAACTTGGGTGTTTGTTTCCATAATAATAATAATACTAATAGTAATTAACAAAACAGTTTGATGCTTGGACCTCAAAAAACATCTTTGTAGCACTCTCTGACACCATATTATGAAATCCTACAAACACTTTAAGGCTCTTAAACTTTTAGTGCTTGGATCCCAATAATAATTATAGGTCCATAGAATATCTGAAAGTTCCACTTTTTGAATTAAATTACGGGAAAAAGAACTTTTCCATGATATTCAAATTTTTTGAGATGCACCTGTAAAGTAAAAAAGTAAGCAAAGATTCAAACAGAGCTCTAGCAACATCAATGCTTGGACCTCTTATAAATGTAAGAAGTATATTCAAGTACTATAGGCAGTAGGTTAAACAGTTAACTTGTAGCATTGATTATCACTTTACATGTAGTTCGGTCACTACTTAAATGTACAAGTTACATTACTTTACCATCCTCACTTGCTCTGCTAAAACAAGAAATGAAGAAAACAGATGAACTATGGCTAGACGTACGCAAATAAAAACAGAGCTTTGGTGATAGACTAATAAACTCTAACTATAGCCATAGTACAAGATGTCATTTTGCAGGCATCATCTGAAGGCAAGGCAAGGCTTAAATTGATTGACAAGGTCTTTTAAGTAAAAATAAATAAGTCACCATTATTGGGCTGGACATTTGAAACATTTGATATTTGAGTCTTTTCCTTCTTTACTCACTGGAAGGAAACACACAAACCATGAAAATAGGCTAAAAGATGAACATTTTCATGCCATAAACAGTATGATAACTATAAAAATTAATATCACTGTTTCAGCAGATCACAGTATTCGCTTACATTCCATATTAACTTCACATTTCCAAACAGAATAAATGATGCATAATACAGCAGTAAAAGTATTAAAGTCACCCCAAATGTTCTCAAATGACATTTTTGATTAAATCTTTTCAGGGTAATTTATTTGAGCACACAGGTGGTGCAAAAATGGTCATTGCAATTGTTTTGCTATGTTCTGTCTAGAGAACATCTCACTAGAAGAGATCTTAGTTTATACTAAGAAAGTGTTGATGTATCGTATAAGCCGCAATATGCAATACACAATATGCAAATGCAGCCCATGCAATAATGTACAGTATATATTCAAAGAATTTGGATCTACTTGATAAAAGTGCACCTCTGAAACACAAGAAAACCAGCGAATCGCATCCTTTCATCACATGGTGGCGCAACACACTTGGATGAAAGTGCTATCTACCCTCCCACAGATCACAGATGCCTGCAATTGGCTAGTGTTTGTGTGATTGACAGGGGAGAGATAATATGCCATCTGTCTCACGGAGACAGAACGGCCAATTTTGTATCCCAGCCACAGATGGCTGTGGCATCATCTGGATCAAACACGTGATCTCCCGACGTTAGGGCGAAGGATTTTCTTCTGTGCCACTTGAGAGCATAACGAACATTTTTTGCCCCTGTTTTTGGGGAGAGGTTATGACTAACACTTTTAACAGTCTATTATGAAGCCACGGTCTGGGCTAGAAAGAAACCAGCCCCAGCCTCACTTCTTCATACCAATCTGTGTATTTTTCTTACAACCATTTGTGGTGCTGTTGTGCTTGGTTCCACAAAAGTCCACAATTATCCACCTTAAGACATTTCTTAACAGCAAATAATTTGATGTGAATGCCAAAGATGAAATCATATACTAATGTCTATTTGTTTTTTTTTGTTTTTTTATCTTTGAAAGACAGGTGGAGCTTAGCCCTGGTCTGAAAGCAATGCTTCTAATATGCTTTCTTTTTAACTGTTTTCTGATTACTGCAATGCTTTACAATCCATAGAGCAGAAGGGTTGTAATGATGAAATGTTAATACAGTTCTCCAGGGTGGGTCAAGTGCATTTTCCACTCAAGCACTTTCACTTAAGTAAAAGGGCAGATGGAAAAGAGATTACTGCAAGCACATATTACGTGCCAATGAAATAAAAAAGAAAACTTGTTAATTGTATTTTTCCAATGTGATGTGACAGCATGGAATGCGGCTTAGGTTTGTCTCACTTGCAGAACTGCTTTTGACACCCAACAAACTGTTTATCTGCTTTATTTGGCGACACATCCATGAGTACAAACACAGCTGCAGCAGCACCATGTGACAAACATCCAGTGACTAAAGACCACAACTAGCAACCAGATGCCACGCTATTTAGCCTTTCAGCTCATTTGAACTTAGATCAGACTCAGAAATGGGCTCACGCATAACTGCATACCACATTAATTGAATAAAAAAAATAAATGAAGGTGCATTAAAACCAGTAAAATTGTCCTTCTAATGTGCTTTTCTAATCAGCCTATCTGACACATGATGAATCATGACATCCAGAACCAGAGTCATGACATCTGTGCTGCTTTATGAAAACAAGAAATACCGGGCACGCTAGAAACCCAGCCCGGTTATGAAGAGCAATGTCAGGAATGAGGACAAGTTTGATGGGCATACCCATGGGAGTGTCTCTTTCGTAGGTAGCAAGATTAGTTTAAAAAAAGAAGAAGAAAAAAAAAAAGAAAAGAAAAAAAAGGCAACTGAGAAACGAACATCAACTTACCTCTTCATCTGTCCGTGATGAAGGATTAACCATATGAAGGTGCATCCATCAGAGCAACACAACGATATGAAGGCATGAGAGAGAGAGAGAAAGAGCAAAACATTAACTACAGTACAAAATATTCACAAAAAACAACAAAAAAAAAAAAAAACTGAGAAAATAGCTAAAATATTTTCACAAGTCTAATGCTTTCGATTGTTGTTACTGTACTTACTTTTCATCATATAATATACATGTGTATTACATTCATTATCTAATACAAGTATATCAAGAATCCAACAGATTCTGTACAATTAGTTTGGAACGAACTTGGAATGAACTGGGAAAACCGGTTGTTCACGTCTCAGTGTCTATATTGAGCTCCAGTGTGTGTGAGCGAGAGAGAGAGCACAGGAGAAAGAGGGGAAAAATGTAGTGTAAAGCAATGAGGAAGTGTGATGGCTTGCATTGAGAGCAATCTATATGCAATGCTGTAGACTTTGGAGGCCAAAAAAAAAATAATAATAAAAAACCTCCATTCAAAATGAAAAGGTGCACAATGGGTTAAAAAACAGGAAACTTTCTTTTAAGCCCTTCCAAATGTGACACAAAAGGAGGACATTACAGAGTTGGGGCTTGTCAACTGGCAGACCACTATACAGGAATTATTACAAGATACTGTATGTAGCAGAGCCTCTGTTTTGACAATCACATGTGGCTAAGAAAGAGAAGAGTTTCATAGGCCTTTTTTTTTTTTTTTTTCACATTTCTGGACTGATCTTTATTATACAAGTTCACAAAATCTGAAATGATTATTATACAATACTACATCTGAGGAGGAAAACAGTTTTGGAGATATTCTCTTTTAATATAATTTGTAACTTCTGGTAAAATTACCAAAATGTTGATTCGTATCTACGAATACTTTTGTGATAATCCAATTAAATGATCTCTAGAACATACATGCCCCACCCCCAGAGTCAGGGATTGCTCTACAGTAGTAGCATGTACTGCAACAGTAGCAGCTCGTTAGCAGTAAACATAGTTTGTCATTGCATTCGAGGCTTTGCGTCTTGCTGTACACTATTCAAGGATTGAGAAAAAAATGGCTGGAGTTTATTCATTTTGAAGAGGGTGGAATTTGTATGATGTGGTAGTTATCTGACAGGCATTTCTCTGAGGTGTTTTACAAACTTGGCTCTCATCAATGGTGAAATACGTCACTTCCTCAGACTGAGTGAGAACAACATTCCGTCTTTATACACCGTCAGGGCTTCTCCATCAATAGGAGTAAGTAAGTCTTTTGTTAAACTCTTCGATGTTCTTCATATCCAGCTTTGGATTTGCTCATATCCACTGAGCTACTGTCAGGTTTGTTTAGGTTTGGCGGTGTGGTGTCTCGAACGTTACTGGCTGTTGTGTACGTCAAGTCAAGCATTTCAACATGAACATGATGCATCTCTGTGCAATAAAACAATCACATCAAACTGTCTTATGTCTAAACTAATCACAAATGTCTGTGCATTAAAATGTATGTTGATGTTGATGCCAAAGTCGTGTTTCATGTGACACATCCAGATTTGTGTAAGAAAAGAAGTGTCGGAGCTGGAGTTTGCTTGAATACTCCTGCAATATTCTTATTTAATATCTTAGGAAATTAGTCATAACATAGGTATAGTAGCAAATCCAATGAATCAGAACTTTGATTCACTTGAACAGGTAGTTCAAAAGAATTGACTTTTGTGAACAATTCATATATGAAGCATTCGGTCATCCTGTATCATCACCAGATTTCTTACGGACTGTTTCATAAATATCAATTCATTTCTCCAATCCGACATCTAAAAACACAAAGATCTGAGCATCAGGGTGGAGGAAACAACAGAGTAGGACGTGGGATACCAAAGTCCGACTGAGGAATGTGCACCACAATCCTTTCCAACCTCTCCAACACTACTCTCTTACTCCCAACTGTTGTTTCAGCTGGACTTCAGAGAGACATGACATCTCAGCCACTTTTTGCTTTTTCTGTCCATAGTGGACACTTTCGTTGCCTAATATCCACTCTGATTTCACAAAATTTCAGGTATCACTTTACTGATTTGATTCGTTTGAACTACCTACTTTGAACTACTTAACTACTAAGTGAATTGAAGTTCTGATTCATTGGATTTGTTACTACAGAAAAGAGCAGGCTACAATGTTGAACACCCCCATCTACAAAAATAAAGTTACATTAAATGTTATGCTGGTACTCTTTTTGGCATAAAATGGTAAATATTGCGGAAACTCACAGGCTCAATTGAGTTTAAGCCTATACGTGAATCATAATTTAATGGCAATCTTTAAACCTTTTAATGAAGTACATGTTGTTTCATTCAGTTTGAACAATGAGCGAGAGAATCAGAAATAAATTAACATTATAAACAGTTCATAAGCTTCATCTGTGAAGGAAAATCATAAGAATCTGCACATATTTTTGCACATCCATGTCAATTATGTATAAGGAGACTGGTGGCATTACACGATGGGGAAAACCAATGGTATGTTTATTTAAGAAATATATGCCAGATGATGCTATGAGTAAAAATAACATGCAGAACTTGTAGTGGAAGCCCAAGAATGAAGGAATCATTTTGCCTTAAATATAGTAACTGAAGGAAACTTTTCTACAATAGCCCAGAAGAAAGCACTGTGACATCCATGAATCTATATTACTGTGCCCCTGCGGCCTATACATTTTTTTTGTAATTGGCCCTCACTGACTTGATCCCTAAAAAATTGTCTTTTTATGGTTTGGTCTTGTATATGAAAATATTCATCTTTTTCTATAACATTAAAACGTTGCATTCTGTCTTGAATCTATATACCAATTTAATGTTGGCAAAAGCATAATTAATCTTCTTGAGATTACTAAGCCCTATTATTTAATGATGAAAATCTTTCTATTTGTATGAACATCCATGCTTGTAGCCAGCATCATTATGAGAGTCATGTTAGACAATTATCCCACCACAGTCGCACCACATGATTAACTAACTCACATTTTCAGGATCCCTACCCCCACCCTTGACCTATCTTAAAACAATCATAACCCTTTGCACAGGTGGACTTCTATGGACTTTGATATATATAGTCTTGATTGGCAATCATTGTAGTCAAAGAGCAATTTGTCAGGGAAGCAAGCAGTATTATTTTTTCATTTGCTGGTCATATTGAAAAGGAAACTACTGAACAGGAAAATATCATTTATGGTTTCACCAAAAGAGACTTCTGTTTTGTTTCAAAACCACTTATTCTAGTATTATAAAGTTTTATACCAAGACACATTTTTTATTCCTAGGGACATTTTTGGCAGCCTGGTAAAAAGCCCAGTAATATTTCAGAAGCTGTATGGAAATGAACAGTGAATGCCAACATTCTCAATGGCTGAAATACTGGAAATTTATTTGCAAAATTCTAATTGGTTGAACCAATCCAAATTGCTAGACATTGGCACAGAACCATCTAGCTATTTTTTTTTTTTTTTAAGAACCAAAACTGAAAAATGGAGAAGAGTCAAAGATACACTATATAGCCAAACATATGTGGACACCTGACCATCAACATGTATATGAGCTTGTTGGACATCCCATTCCAAAACCATAGGCATTAATATGGAGTTGCCCCCCACCCCTAAAACCTCTCTATGTCTCTATGGACCTTGAATTTTGTAAAGGGACACAGTCATGCTGGAACAAGACAGGGCCTTCCCCAAACTGTGGCCACAAAGGTGGAAGTTTACAGTTGGTTAAAGTGTCTTTGTTGTAGCATTAACATTACCCTTCATTGGAACTTTGGGGCCCAAACCCAGAAAAAAGCTCCAGACCATTATCCTTCCTATACTAAACTTTACTGTTGGCACTATACATTCTAGTAGGTAGCGTTCTCCTGGCATCCACAAACCCAAAATCGTCCATAAGACTGCCAGATAGTGAAGCATAATTTATCACTCCAGAGAAAAAAAATTCCATTGCTCCAGAGTCCAGTGACAGAGTACTTTAAACCACTCCAGCCGACACTTGGCATTGCGCATAGTGATCTTACGCCTGTGTGCAGCTGCTCGGCCACGGAAACCTATTTCATGAGGCCCCTGACACACAGTTCTTGTGCTGATGTTGCTTCCAGAGGCAGTTTGGAACTCTCTAGTGAGCGATGCAACAGAGGATAGGCACTCAGGCACTCAGCAGCCCCACTCTGTGAGTTTGTGTGGTCTGCAGCTTTATGGCTGAGCTCCTAGACACTTCAATTTCACAATAATAACACTTACAGTTGACTGGGGCAGATCTAGCAGGGGAGAAATTTCACAAAAAGACTTGTGGCAAAGGTGACACCCATTCTATTGCCAATGTTGTTTGTTGCATTTTGTTAGTAGTTGGGTAAGCTGGCCTGATCATATTGAAGTTGGTTATATAAAAGGTGAATATTCATTAATCTGTCTTCAGTAACCTCTTTATCCTTGGTCAGGGTCACAATGGATCTGAAGTTTATACCAGGAACTTTAGGCATGAGACTGAAGTACATCCTGAATGGGATACTAGTCCATTGTACACCTTTGCCAGCTATCCGTCAAACAGGTTGTAAGAAATGGTACAGTACTCTTATCACTTCAGTTGAAAAGTACTGTTTTGACATTGCATCTACACGAAGATGAAGTCCCAATTGGAGGAAGAATAAATGCTATTTTGGACCAAAGTGTGTTTGAAAAAGGCCATTGCGGAGGCATATTTTGAACGTTACACACCCTGTTGTTTCATTTCACCCATGTTGGCAGAGATGCCTTCATTTATGGCCACAAAAATAGCAGCTGGATGAGAACCGGAAAAAAAAATTGGCATGACCGAATGAGAAACACTGCATCATACCACGGAGTTCTGCGAATATGAAAACAGAGTCAGATGTCCTTTATAAGAGAGTTAAGTATAGATCGGATAAAGCAATACAAATGAAATCAATTAAATTTCCTTCTACTCTCAATAAACTTTGCAGCTATTATTTTCTTCAAATGTTACTGCTTGTATATTGGTAGTCCTGTGGTAGTCTCTTTAATGGACAGGAGCAAGCTGAAATCCAACTAACTTTTCACTTTTACTGAAGCATAAAGCACAAGTACATAAAGTATTGATAATCAAATTTGCTACAGTGATCACAAATGACATTACTTCAGGAACCTCAGAATTCATCCATGTCAACCAATCGTTTAAACGTGGCAAACAAATGGCATTAGTTATACAGGTTTAAACGATCTTGATTTATGAAAGATTTCTGAACCTAGGAGCATTTTAACATATTGCAGTGGAAGACCTCGCTTAGCAGTGCAAAGCATCCTGATTTAGCACTAGTGTCCAGACAAATATTCAATGCTGTGACATGCAGTTCAACGAGCACTCAATGCCTTCAGTCTTGCCAGAGTATTTTCACCATTATCTGATCAGTGGCACTCCTTATAGACACAAGACAAAGCGGTATGACGGTTGACACCTTTACCTCTGAAGAGTGCATGTCATCTTGACAAAATTGCCATCTGTCATTAGTGAAAATGCATTTGCACACCTCTCAGAGGTATGCAGATGGATAAGGACACATGACACATAATTTAGCTCATGTGTCCCATTTCTGGCATCAAATAGCTATAGTTTACACTGAGTGTCAGCTGGAAGAATGGCATGGAAGTCAGGAGCCTTTAGAGACTTAAAAAAATGTCAGCACTAAAAGACAAGCAGCACACAAGAATGCATTGTCCCTTGTGGAAATACACAACTATGAGAGATCATGACTGCTGGATTATTTTGGGTCTCTGCTCTGGGAATTGTCCCCTTAGTAGTAGGTTGCTACATTTTTTTTCTGCTCAACGAAAAGCAGCTCAATCCATGTATTCTATATATAGTCAGGTATGACAAAAAACCTCTTTGCATATATGAAAAAAATGTGCATTCTTCATTTTACATCATAAGTCTTGGCATAATAAAACAGTGTTTATGTGAGGTCTGATTGCCTCAGATGACATGTTAACATTGAGTTTGATTCAATATTCAAGCTCAGTGTACAGTGAAATTATTATTTTGCATTTTGTGCAATATTGTGTAGTCATAGTAACAGGAAATCAATATAATATATATATAAACATCAGACATGAATAACTCTCATACTTACATGAGGCCAGGTACTGTGCATTTTAAGGTAATGCACACTCAACATTTCATATGAAATGATATACTGTGGCTTAAATTATTATGCATTAATGCAGCCATCAGCGTGAAAACTACATGCTTTCAGACAGTAAAAACATTACGCACGCGCCGCGTCACTCACCGTGGTTGAAGATTGGAGTCCTAAACCGGCCATTGAGGGACGAATTCTCCATTTCTGCGAACGAGTATGTGGATACTTTCCACGTGAGCACGCTTGGAACAATATTCCAGTGCTATAAAGCGAGGTGGTACAAAAATAAATTAAAAATACGCCGACGATTCCTTCGTAGGTATCGTCCACACTACACAGCTCTACTGACAGTACACTAAAGCACTATGCACGCCTCGCGCTGCTGAGTGACTGCGCGTGACTCGACAGCGCACTTTAAACGCAGTGCTGCGCGCTATTGGTGGAGACGAGTAGCGTCACGAGCCACGGTCGGAATAAAAACAAGCGCACGTGCACGCGCAGCGTGAACCCGCGCCAGGCCTTCTGAAAAAGCACAATATAAATAGGAAATGAGAATAAGGCTTAACTACAGATGTGTTTTTTTTTGTTGTTTTTTTTTAATAAACATGATTGCGTCAGGAGAGGGGAAAAACGGTATATTATGATGTTCCTGATTTGCAGAGTCTCCCTGACAATCATGTAATAATCCATCCATCCATCCATTTTCTATACCGCTTATCCTACTGGGTCGCGGGGAACCGGGAGCCTATCCCAGGGAGCATTGGGCACAAGGCAGGGTACACATTGGACAGGGTGCCAATCAAACGCAGGGCACAATCACATGCACATCCTCCTGTGGACATAATCCAGCCATTCAAATATTAGGCTTATTATTTATTCATTAATAGATCTTCAGTAAGATCTTTATCCTGGCCAGGGTCACGGTGGATCCAGAGCCTATCCCGGTAACACTGGGCGCAAGGCGGGAGAATTTGCTAGTCCATCACAGGGCACTATGCACACACATGAACATGCACATGCACACACAGGGCACCATGCACACCATGCACCAGCAAAGCTACTCGAATATATTTGAGATTTGCTGGTGCCAGTGAGCTGCTTTTTAAAATTTAATTGTCCCCAATTTTCTCCCTAATTTATTCTTAGATATTTCCCACCCACCAGCCGGCTCTCCCTTATCATACGACAACTACCAGCCTAGGAGGGTCAAGGCTATAACTTGCTTCCTCTGAGACGTGAAAACAGCTAAGTGCATTTTTTCAAATTACTGTTCATGTTGCATCACAGGTTGGCATAACACACTCGGACGAAAGAGTTATCCGTTCTCTTCTGCATGCATGAGCTCACCGATGTCCATGATTGGCTAGTGTCACTGTTATTGACGGGGGAAAGAGAGTATGTTACCCCTCCCACCCAAAGAGCACAGCCAAGTTTGTTCTCCTGGACTCCTGGCTGTGTGACTGTCAGGATTCAAACTTGCAATCTCCAGACAATCTCAAGGCTTTTCTGTTTTGGTTTACAGTTATTGAGGTTTGGGTGAAACCCATTCAGGTCAAGTCAAATAGGCTAATACAGGGGTTTCCAAACTTTTTGGGTAAATGATCCCAAATGGACATTATGAATTTTCTGCGACCCCAAGCCTTGACCACCTTACAATTCTTATTTTTTAATTCCAGATTTATAATATAGGACTGCTGTAACATTTGAACAGTTTATTATGGAAGTAACATACATATGTGTAATGTAGGTGACTAAAAAACAAAGGAAAGTCCTTGCACAGCATTGCCAGTCTAGTGGGAAGTGTTGTGCTGTTATAGCAAAAAAAAAAACCATGTCAGAGTGGTGTGATATGGTGCGACATGAAGCAGAGGGGTCTGGTTTATATTTGGTGTGTAACTTTAGTTTCTGCATCCTGTCTAATAGGTTTACAAGTCAATCTACAGTACAGGGTGTCCCAAAAGTCTTAAAAAGTGTCAAAAAGGAAATTAATACTTTTTAGCAAAATGCCTTCCAAATTTTTTTTACTCGGTTTACATTATATTATTTTTTAGATAGCCTTTAATAATGCCTTTGACAAAAGAAGAACGTATTGAAATCATTCTCATGGCTGGATCGGGAAGTTGTTGCAAGGATGCGATGGACTAACAGGAAACATGGCAAGCGCATCACACACGACACTGTTCCCAAACTTATTAACAAATTCAAAAAGACTGTGTTGGGGACCAGCCAAGATATGGAAGTCCACCAACATCTATTGACGAAGGCACAACCGACATGGTGCTGGCAAACATAGTCCCCTATGTATTGAGACATTTGGGACATCCTGTATATAATGTTTAGCAATTTTATGCACTGCAACCTTAAACACACTGATAAGCTCTGTCTCTCTTAAAACTTTCTGCTGTCATCTTGATTGTTAATAGTTAACAATTGCGAACAAACCACCAAACAGACAAAAGTGATTGTTAATAGGTCTCCAAGAGGAAGGTAAGAATCAGGAATTCCTTCAGCTGTTCATTTATCAGACCAGTTGTTCATGTGTCACAGTGCAAAGACACAGGGTCCTCCCCTGTCTAAGCAGAGAATGCCCAACTGGGTGACAGAGGCCATCAGCATGCCATACAAATGGCCTGGACACCCAGCCCCTACAGTGATGTGCCTTTCCACATGGAGTGTTACTGAGAGGCATGCTGCTCCAGGTCTGTGCTGTAGCTACCTGGGCATCACCGTGCACCTTTTCCAAATTCTACAAGGTTTCTACATCATTACCCCTAGTGTGAGCACGGTGATCATCACTGAACACTTTCCCAGTTGGACATCGGAGCGTCAGTTCTTCATGCCCTTGTGGCCAGAGGTATCCAGGTGTTGTGCATGGCCCATAGCAGTTAGAAGGGGTGAAAAGACAAGGTGGCAGAGTGGTTAAGGTGATATACCCCTATACTCCTATATAAGCACCATAGTACTCCTGTACTCTTCTGTTCAACTTTACATTGCTGTTGAAGTGTCACTGGTAGATGTTGTAATTAGAATGAATGAAGGGTTTATGGCCCTGGTAGCTTAGTGAATAAGACATTGGACTTCTGATCAGGTCATGAGTTCAAATTCCAGTACCACCAAGCTGCCACCACTGGGCCCCTGAGCAAGGCCCTTAACCCTTAACTGCTCACTTGTATTTAAAAAAATTAGATAAATGTAAGTCACTCTGGATAAGGGCATCTGCAAAATTCCGTAAATGTAATTAAACCCAATAGGCACTCAGCTATTATGTTCCAGGAAAGAAGTGACATGGTGTACAGGTATTTCTTGTAAATACTACAACATCAAGAATTCAATCTCATTGTAGTACTTTTCAGTCCCTCCAGGATTTTGCAATTTTGGGATCGAAGAAATTAACACGAAATCAAAGCAAACTCCGAAATATTTAGGGGAGCTTGCAATTTTTAAAAATTACTGCAGATTTGGGCCATGATACGTCATGTGACGTCATCACAATGCACATTCAGCCAACGCTCTCTTCGATTCGTCAATGTGTCGAACACGAGTACAACTAAAAGGTCTCCTTTACCAATAAACATGACTGTGAAACACCGTGCAAAACAGTTTCGTGCAATTGCAGTTTCGCCAATTCAATTCAATTTTGAAAAAAGCCGCAGCAAAATCAAGCATTTTTGACTGCAACAATCACAAAAAAAACAACTCCATGAAATCCTGTATGGACTGACTTTTGTTTAGATGCTTATGATGGACTGACTAAGACTAGCATGAACATTGATATATAATTACATACTTAGGTTCATGTTATGTCATTGTTGTTTAAACTTCCCTGAATTGTGTAACTTGGACATATGCGAAACCTTTAGTCACTGTCAGTGAAACCCCGAGATTCTCTCCTCTTACGTCCGAACATTTTGTACCACGAATCCCGTTCAAGTTCACTCAGTCAAATATCAATGATCATTAGTTATTTAGTTGTAATTATGGACAGTACTGGTGTGATGAGTCTCCTGAGGGAAAGTACTGATTCAGTGAACAGCTAACTGTAGCTAGCTAGTTTGTTGTTTGCGTGTTGTATATGAGTGAAGAAACAATCGTTGCAGCTTGCTAAGTGCCACTGACTTGTTAAAGTGTTAAATAGTATAATATTAGCATGTTCGGTTAGTTAATTTATAATATAACACGTCTTGCCTGTACAGGCAATGAATCATCTATAGTTCAGACTACATGTACTGTGTTTGTTTTGGAGTTTGTAATACATGTACTTGTATATGACCGTCATTATCGCTTTTTTTCAGTTCACCTGTTTAATATATACAGGTATGGTATGAAGCTTAAGGCTAGCTTAAAGCTCTGTGATGTGAACTCAACTGAATTTGTCATATTTCATTATGTTAATTGAGGAAAAAACCAATACATGAACACAGAATTAATTGTTAAGGAGCGGCAGTTTTATTCCAGCTGCAATCAAATATAATCGACTCCTTGGATTCTCAATTTTCATGGCCAGAATTTTAAAGTGCAGAATATGTTTTTTTTTTTTTTTTCACAGCTTGTGTATGACTGTTAAATTAAAAGAAAAAAAAAAAAAAAAAAAAAAAGTCATAAAACTAAATACCAAACTGAACAATGAATATATGTTGAATACAGCATAAATATAGAAAGCAACAGGAAGTCTCATCTCAACAGAAAAGGAAAAAAGAAAGGAAAATTCAAAATGCTCTACAATTCGTTGGCAAGGCTAGCTTAAAACAAAGGCACAGCAATATTCAGAGGTAAAACGATCCTTTGCAAAGAAGGACTGCTGCAGCATTCGCACATAAAAGCTCACAGTTATCATGCTTGACATAAAGGTGGAAACACATCCAGGTTACATGCCCATACATGTTTCACATGGATCAAAATGTACACTTTGCTGTATATACTGTGTATTGTTCAAGAGCCAAGCGTGCACATTGGGATTTTCACTGTACTTTAAGTGGAATACTAATATCAGTAATAACTTGTTTTTTTTCCTCAGTAATGATGCCCTGAGCTAGACTATCAAGGTTCAATACTAGACTAGGACATTGCTTTCAATGGAGGTGAAGCAGCATTCAGTGAAAATGACAGTGCATGATTAAGCAGTTGTTACAAAACATAACATCTTTCACAAAGGATCTTTCTTTAGACAGCAGAGAGCCCACGAGCTCCAAACCGCTGTGTATCAAACTTGGAAGAAATGCTTACAATTTAAGTACTGAAATACCATCAAGATGTATTAAAACAGCCACATAATTTACCCAGAAATGTATGTTTATGATTATTTCATAATTTATTTCTCTACAATATTGTACATGTAGTGTGAGCATTTTGACACACTCTGGCTTATTACAATGTGATGCCAAGTCCCATCTAGGGAAAATATGGCTTTCATAGCTTTCAGCAAAAATAAGCATATAGAATATAATCGATTAACTGAAAAATATAGCTGGCCTACAATCTCCCTTCACGTGACACAACGTATAATAGTAACGCAACAAGGAGAATGACAAAGTGTAAAGAGATTTCTTGCTGTCTTGAATGAATGTATTGAGTCTTATGTGCAGTAGATGCCTCACATATGGACAATATATACACACACATCTCTTGCAAGTTCTCTCACACTTATTTGCTACTGAGAATAAATGTTTCCCAGGACTGACGTTTTTACAAAAAGACCATCAGTGTCTTGCATTCATATAAGAATCAGAACATGATCCGTTTGTCGGTAACCTTTAGGAAAGGAAAAAAAGGCGTCCACTTTCTTTTGATGGCCATTTCCGTATTTAGTGCAAATGAAATCAGTGGAAAATCTATACAAAATTTTTCAGTGGTTCTGTACATAAACATTGTTTTTTTCCCCCCATCTCTTGGCTTATCTGTACACAGTCCTCCACTGTGTTTACTTCCAGAAAAACAGCATTCGCTGTGTTAGAAGAATAGCCAAATTTGTGGAGGAACCCTCATGCAGCCAAGGCACCATGTAGCTGACCCCAACAGACAAGGGGTGAAAGAGAAAGAAGGAAAATAGCTGGGTCTGACCACATAAACATATTTACAGGCACCAAGTTCGTGTAAACAGGACGCCTCCCACAGGGAGTTTCACACACTAGTGAGATGCAGGCAAGCATCACTGAGGTGGCACTGGACTAAAACCACAAGAGTGGTGTAGGAACAAATTTCCTTTCTTTTCATATTTTTTTTTTTATGCCAACCTCATTCTTACACCAGAGTTTACATGGATGATAGTGAACCTGCCATTGTCTCAACTGAACACTATTTCTGCACCTGATTGTGAGAGACCAAATGTTACAGTGTGTAATACTACTACCTAAATACAGTAGATGTAAGTGTGAACAAATAAAACACTCACGAAAGCCACACACAAACAAAAAAAAAGAAGCCCTGGGCACCTATAGAAAGACCTATAGGACACACACTCCTGTTCTGCATGGAAAGAAAGTCTCTCAGTCTTTCATTTCAACCCATAGCCTGATAAAAATATGTCATAAATGTATAGAAAATAATGTCTGTACAATATCTAAAACATGTACAATATGTAATCTGATTATGTATATACACTATGTTTTGGGCTTGGGTATATTTTAAGGGTCTCACCTTAAGGGTGTAGACAGTGTGATGTACCAAGAGAAGAGTGTACCTTGTTTTAGATCAGGGGTGTCATACATATAGCTGGGTTTGACCCTAATGTGGCCCAACAAATGAATTTAACTTAAAACATGGATTTTAAAATCATCCTGTGGACAGTAAAAAAAAAAAAAAAAAAAAAAAAAAAAAAGAGCTAGTCTTTGTTATTTAATTAGGGGGCAAAATACTGCGATAAACTCAGGGCCATAAATTTAGCTACTGTCAAAATGTGCTAATGATATGTAATTCTTCATTAGCAAGCTAAAAATTTGACACTGTAACCATGACTCTTTCCAAATAAAGTCATTTAGGAGTTTCATAGAAATTAAGGTGAACACTTACACAATCACTGTTTTTCTTTGTAAAAAAAAAAAAAAAAAAAAAAAAAAACCCCACTATACTGATCCCCCTCCTCCCAACAAATTCAATATTATTAGGTTGACTAAAAATAAATTATATCAAGGATAATAAATACTTCTGCAAGGCACAGTATGGTAAAACCATCATTTGGAAAATGTGGGGTTTTGTAATGAATTGCCATCTGTTTATCTATTTTGTATGCGAAATATGTTTCAGAATGTATTCAGAATGTACCATTCAGAGAAATGCTGATAAACTCATACATTTAGGAGGAGTTATTGATGTGGTATTCACTTGACTTTGGACTAAGTATAATGTGGCCAGTTACTTAAAATGAGTTTGACACCCCTGTTGTAGACAAAACATTGTCAAAGCTACATGGATTGAAAGACAAAACTAAAGGAAGCATTTTGTACACACTCTTTCATCTCAACGGAGTCCATTTTGTCTTGTATCCACTGCCAAACAACAAGCAGGGCAGAAGAAAAGACTATTTACAAACATGCACTACTTTCTTGTTTGACTTGCAGAACATGGTGCCTCTAGAAAATGGGTCCTTTTTACACAGTTTGAATGAAAAGTAGATGTATATACCATTTCATAACTAGCCATGACATCAATTATTCAGTTAGAATGTGTATGCTGGATGTCAATAACTCTGATGAGACACTTGAGAAGCTAAAGTGACAATAGAGGAATGATGCCCTGAATTTCAGGAGGAAGGAAAATGAATTCTTCCATGTTGTTATCAAAACCCACCAAATCCACATCGACTGTGCTCTCCAAATCCTACTATGGACCTCCAGTTATGGTGAAAACTTCAACAAATGCCAGTCCAATAGCGTGGAATGGCACCAATGCCCAAGCCGTCCTTATCCAGCAGGTTTTTCGCAACGTTGGGAATGAACACCATGAGATCAGATCCTGATTGGCTATTCGGGCTGCTCTCGATGAGTGGGCAGCTTGTTCTCAACAGGTGGATGCTTCTGCCAGAAGTCTAGATGGATCTGCTCCAGCTCTGAGACCAGCAGGAAGCGCATGTTCAAGTGCATCTTTAGCTTCTCAAGCCATTCTTCCAGCTTTGCAAAAGCAGGCCTGTGAGAGAGAAAAAGTCACATTCAAGTCATGAGCATACACAACAAGGTCCTGACCATGCAAAAGAAAAGTATTAAAATACAAACATAAACACATGGTTCTTGCTGTTTCCTAATTTAAAAATACAAACTTTTTTCCCCACAAATTTTTAAACGTACAAATTTTATATCAAGTTTGTTTCTTGCTTTTGAAGGTCATGAACTGTATCATGGCAAAGGTAAAACATGAAAAGGTGAAAATGCTTTAGGAAGTCTGTGTCAGTGCCAAGAATAATGGAATCTCAAGATTTGTCTCGAGTCTGTAGTACTTAATATCTAGAGAATTTACACCAGCCCAATGTTGAATTCTCAATTCTGATTGGCCAGAAGGTGTTGATTAATTTTCAATAACAGCAGCTCTTACAATAGTTCCAGCTATAATATATAATTTCTATAGAAAGAGCTAATTCACGGGGATTTGTATGGTGGACGTTCCACATAATCTAAGACTAATAACAAAAAACATAAAAAATCTGTTGTTTATAATTGTATATAAAAAATTATAATTGCATAAATGTGTAAGGAGACATTTATTTAACATTTTTTGAAGGAGTCACCACTGTCACTGTAACAGTAACACTGTAACAAGTTTTCTGCCATAGGAGAGTCTCCAGGCAGAGGACTTTCTGGTTTCTGTTCACTTTTTTGGTTTCTCAGTAACACAACAATCTGCATTTTGTCAGGCTATAGGTGGAACTAACATTTTTATGGCATTCCACATTAAGTGCAACTATAAACTGATGAAAGGCATGATATATCCTTCTTTACTTAATCAAAAATGAAATTGTTGGCAAATTAGTTTGTTATTAAAAGGAATAAAACATGCCATGGTGTGCTATTATGGGAAAATAATCAATTCAGGGAGGTACCAGTAGCACTGGAGCATCACACCATCCTGATGTTTAGTATTTTCCTATAACAGCATGCACCATCATGGTTTATTCCTTACCTACAAAAGTTTGCTTTTAAATTCCATAGCTTTCCCAACTTTCTAATCTGTGCAAGAAAGGTGATATCCATACCCTGTATATTCATTTTGTTCAGTTCTAATTACTAGTACTTGTTTATTAAAGCAAAAAGAAATAATTGTGAACAAGTGCAACAGTATATCTTTAGACACCCTGCATCACTAGGCTTGTGGGAAACCACTAGACTCATTTTAGCTTTAAAAAAGTAGGCTAAAAAAAAAAAAAAAAAAAAAATACAGAGATGCTGAATATATGCACCGTTTCTCATGATCCAGGTCACAGCACAAGACAGCCAGGGGGAAGAAAGAGCGGGGGCAATCTGGAGGGTAATAGTGCTCCAGGAAACCGTTCACGTTGAGGCCAAAGTCTATGGCTCGTGGCAAGTAGTCTGGATCTGCATTGACTCGCCCAATAATCTGTGAAAGAATCATGAAATCTTCATTTAGGAGGTTTACTCTTGTTTCTGTTTTGTTGAGGATAAAACAAAATTTTATCATCTTCACCAAAACAAGGAAAATATATTTTACAATTGAGATGGTCAATTGGACATGCATTGCTAATTAATGAACAGAGCATAAGGCATAAACCACACTAGACTGTAAACGCTGCTTTCGTCTGAGCTTAAGAAGCAGTTCAGTAATGGCAACAGGGTTGTTAAGATCCTTTTTAAAGTGAAGCTGAAGAAGGCAGTAATGGTTACCATGCTGGGTTCCATGTTAAAAACAACTGCCTCAGATCCCATGCAGAGAAAGAGGAGATAGTTCAAACATTTAACAGCAAGCAGAGCCAACAATTCCCCCAGATCACTCACCTCGCACAGCATGATGCCGAAGGAAAAGATGTCCACCTTCTCATCGTAGCTCTTTCCTGCAGGCAAGAATAACCAAAACAAACACCAAGACATTAGACAGGAAGTTAAGAACAGCTACAATAGATCTGATTAACCATTTCTTTGTATTTTTGTACTATTTGATAAAATCCCAGCTAAAAATAGAACTTTAAGATATAAGATGAAAGGCTTTCTAAACTCTATGAAACGTGCAGTTCAGCAAATAAACGTGTTAAGAAGAAAGATGAAATATACAGTATAAGGTATTTCCTTACTGTTTAATAAAAATAAAATCTCACCCAAAAAAGAAAGACAAAGAGACAGCAGGACTGACCATGAATCATTTCTGGAGCCATCCAGTAAGGGTTGCCCACAACCGTGTATCTCTTCCTCCTGTCTGGTTTCTTCACACCCTGGAGCTTCCCCAGTTTGTCCTGGTTCTTGTCTTCTACCATTAGCCGAGCAAGACCAAAATCTGCCACCACAACACTGTTGTTCTGAGAAGGGAAAGGTGCTTTAATACAAAAATTTTGATATTTGCAAAAGAGAAAAACACTTCACATGTAATTTAGGAGAAATTCATATAGTATAATATGCCAAAACTTCACACACATTTGTTTATTTGATGGCAAAATTCTAAATTTGAATGTTTAAGATGTCTTTAGAAATATCTGTTCCATAAACTTTATGGCTTTATGAGTCTTGGTGTTTGATGGAAGAAAAGGGGCATGTCAGTAGAGGTCAGTACATGTTCTTCACAAAGTGATTGCCAGAATTCACACTGTTCACCAAGGCCACTAGACTCTAGTCTAAGACCAGGTCTTATGTGACCAGACTTTCATGTTGGTGGAATAGATCACTTAATCAACCTTCAAGAAAGGTCTAAAGACTTAGCTGGTCAGATAGCCCCTGAATGTTAATACAAAAAACACCCCCAGCACTTTTGCTCTGATTGGGTGTATTATCTCTGTCATGGTTTGTTCTGTTTTATTATGATCTTCTGTTTAGATAATCAATCAGTTTTGTCACTTACAGTAACCTATAGTAATCATTCATACTTTGAGATGTAATGAATAAAACATCATGATACATGCTGTTGTAGGAAAATAATCAATGACAGGGTGGTGTGACATGGCCCGGAAACCCAAAGTGTTTAATTCCTCTTGTACCACAGAACAGAATACTACTATACAACAATTATCATTTTTATTTATTACATTTTAATGTGGAACACCTGAGAAACAAGTTAGTTCCTTTTATGACTTCTGTTATAATATATAAATAGTTGTTCCCTCCCCAGCCTCTCTTGTTCCCCACTCTCTCTTGAAGGTAATTGGACCAAAAAAATGGCTTATGTTACATTATCAAGAAATGGCAAAGCCCTCCATTTTTCCATCTATCTTCCATATATTTCTAGTCTAATGGTAGACACTTCATTTGGCAGCCTGTATGTCAGCATCAGCACTTAAACTTTATACTGCCTCACTTGTAAATTGCTTTTAATAAAAGTATCTGAAAAATAAATAAACATAAATGCAAACAAAATCCTTCATTCCCTTTCACTTTAACATTCTCCAAAGTAACACATATTACATATGTGAATGGGTGAATGAGAAACAGTGTAAAGCGCTTTGGAACCGCTAAGGTTAAAAAAGCGCTATATAAGACCATTTACCATGTACATTTAGATTCTGAACATGCATTTAAGTTCAGATTTCTAGCACAGCACAGAAATCCGAGCACAACGCAAATAAAAACCACTATGAACAAAACAGCTGAAATGCAGTAAAAGGTTCCCAGCAATTTGGCTAATTTAATTGCACAGAGAATGCAAATGTGGTTTGTATACTCACCTCTCTGACCAAACAGTTGTAAGAGTTGAGATCACGGTGGATGATGTTCATGGAATGTAGGTAGGCCTGGGAAATGGTAAAGGGGAAAAACAGTCAACTTTAATTTACCATTATCTTCTCAGATATAAGCAAGGATTGGATTCTGCTTTTATATGTCAGATGAATAAATGTGAAGGTCTGTGACTTTTATCAGAATTTATTTCCTTAGTGTGACCACAAGATGGCAGTGTGGGCAGAAATACAGACATGACAGTCATTCACAACAGTTGCCTTGAAGACAGCATATAATGCAATAGTGCAATGTGTATTTTTTATATTGAATATTTTTTTAAATTGTATATTATGTTCAAATAATATTTTATAGTCATGTGACCTCACACTTACCATTCCAGATGCAATATCCTTGGCAAAACTCACTCTCTGGTTCCAGGGATAATTACTGTCCTGTGCATGTGAGAGACACAGGTGACACAGGTGTTTAATTAAAAGCTTAGAGTCCAGCACCAATAAATAATTCCTACAATTCTCAAACAAGATAGCTGTACATAAATCTTCTCAAATTTAAATCCATCTATCTAGGTGTGCATCAGGACTTGCAGAATTCAACAGATATGTAATGCGAGTGGGAGGTTTTTAGTTTGAGCAGGACTGTGCAGTAAGATATGAAGCTTGTGGGACAAACAAACACCACAATCAATAACATACAGCTTTCATTCATTCATCCTTAGTGTCTGCCTGGTTGGGCTCCCAGTAGTTTAAATTATGATACTAGTTTGTTTGTTTGGGAAATAGAACCAACTACATTCATTAGAAAATATTATGGGCAGGTACAATAATAAATAAAAACTGTGCAAGCAGTACTGAAAAAACAGTCCCAATTATGAACTCGACTGATGTAGCTGAAGTTGAGGAACTGTCAGCAACAAAAACAAAAAAAAGAAACTTTCAGTTCCTGCACACTTCAGGTTTAAATCTACATAATATAGATACTACTATTTGAAGTACTAAACAGACACAGATGGCATTGTGTTACACTCCTATAAGTCTGAAATTTCATGTACATGAATTTATTAAAATCCTCCATATATCCATCTATCTTCTATACCGCTTATCCTACAGGGTCGCGTGGAACCTGGAGCCTATGCCAGGGAGCATGGGGCACAAGGCGGGGTACACCCTGGACAAGGTGCCAATCCATCGTAGCGCACAATCACATAC
The DNA here is from genome assembly GCA_024331685.1 of Stegophilus panzeri. Lineage (NCBI taxonomy): Eukaryota > Metazoa > Chordata > Actinopteri > Siluriformes > Trichomycteridae > Stegophilus > Stegophilus panzeri. The sequence continues at coordinate 6,324,145 of JANDJT010000103.1, forward strand.
ACATTCACACACCCATTCATACACTACAGACACTTTGGACATGCCAATCAGCCTACAATTCCTTTGGATTGGGGGAGGAAACCAGAGTACCCGGAGTTAACCCCTGCAGCACGGGGAGAACATGCAAACTCCGCACACACAGGAATCAGACCCCTAACCCTGGCGGTGTGAGGCAAACGTGCTAACCACTAAGCCACCGTGTGCTCTATTAAAACCATATACACGGATTTATTAAAATCATTAATGTATAGTCAACTGAGCAAAACTGCAAGTTTTTAATAAATTAATAAATAAAACCAATTACTAGAGGTGAAAATGTGGACCTTATTGTATAGCATGCACATACTAATACATAATACATTTAAAAGAGTACATAAGCGATGCAGTGGATGAAATGAAACACACAGCAACATCCAGACAAGATATAAAACATCCCCCCTACCCCCCGACCACATAACCCCGACACACATACACACCATTTTCTTAATGATGTCCCTCAGGGTGCCTCCTTTGATGTACTCGGCAATGAAGTTCAGCCGCTTGTCTTTGTAGAGGACCCCGATGAACTTGAGGACGTTGGGGTGGTCCAGGCATCTCATTACCTTTACCTAAAGCCAAATTAAAATCTGTTTATCTCATACATCAACATTAACTTCTATAAGGAGCTTATCAACAGTGAAAAATTGACTGAATACTAAAACAGCATGAAACATTCATATTGCTGTGCATGCTAGATCATGCCTCATACACAGTAAAATAACTTTTGTCTATTGACTTTTGACTAATCTATTTTTGTAGATTACTGTACAAGGACACTAAAATTATATTTCATACAATTGCATATTCAATATTCACACTGACTTCATAATTGAACAGAATACTGAATTATTACTGAATACTGAAATCATTACATGAATTAATTATATTAACCATTAATTTCTTGTAGAATTCGAATTTCAGAAGAAAATCTCACGTACAAAAGTGGGAAACTTTGCACCACTAAAATATAAATACCTAAATTTGAATTAGCACCTCATTCCTTTTTTTATTTTTATTTCTTTCACTTTAAGAATTCTTTCTTGCATAGGAGGAAATGAAAAATTTCTGGAAGCCTGGAATATTTTCCAATTCATAGCAATGACTGTAGGCTACTTAAGACCTTTCAAACTTTTACTGATTTTGTTTTTTAAACTGATGTATTCACCTAACTTATAAATGTATAATATTGCAGAAATAAAACCAAAAGTAATGGTAGGTTAAAAAAAAAAAATATTTGCCTTCTCTTCTCATATTTCACTATTGTTTTCCATTCCAGCTGAGTTTGTAGGATTTGTATGATGGTGGTGTACATTACTCACCTCCTTAAGGAAGGTCCGCTGGGTCTCATCGTCAAAGCGAATGAGCTCCTTCATGACCATCACCTCACCCGTCTCCCTGTGGGTCACCTGATCACACACACAAACAGCAAGATCTTAAGCAAAGCTGAAAATATCATATATAGAGCTGGAAGCTGACATAATAGCTGATTAATTTGTTTGTGTCTACCAATGTGTGTGTATGTGTGTGTGTGTGTGTGTGCGTGTCTGTCTGTCCGTGTGTGTGAATGTGTCTGTCTGTGTGTGTTAATCTGATTTCTAAAGATTGAGCAAACTGAATTATTTGCTGTTTCCATGAACTGCTGTCAACGGAACATTCTTTAGAGATGATGTAATCAAAGCCACCCAGCAAAACACAACCAGTCATTCAGAACCTGGCGCACACCCTGGCTTTGTCATTATTTGTTTTAAAGCAACCTATTTTCATTGCAAATTCTCTCAAATTTTCTTATTGCTTTATCAGTACGCAAATTTTCTATCACAAGTCACATTCCATTCAATCATATCTGTATAGTTGATAATCGCAAGACATTATGCGAAAGCAGCTTTACAGACATCCGGATTAGTGGAAAGGGAAAACTCTGAAATAGAATGAGAAAGGAAGCTTGAGGTACCCATCCTCTTCTGAGGGATTATAAATCATTACAGTATACATACAGGACAAAATGCATGAAACGTATGAACTATGCTGAAAATATCTGGGATGTTAAAGTAGTTTTGAGATGATTGCTGTAGCAGTTCTTGGGAGACGTGCGAGCCGGCTGCACCAGCTGACCAGACACTGAGAGTTGCTAGTTTAGAACTAGTACTGTATAGAATTTTGGTTGCACCACATACTCGTATGTGCACATACACATAATCGTAACTAGTAGTGTGTAGTCACCATAGAGCAATGCTACAATATGTCGCACAGAGTGATGTATTTCACCATTACCAGCCAATCAGAAACGCGATCTGACAAGCAGGAAAAATTCCCTTCATAATCGAGACGTGTGGAGATGCAGGGAACTTCAAATTAGTTAGATTTAAAGCCTAGATAAATGAGCAAATGTAGTTTATAGGTATTACAATATCTTCTGTCAATATATCAATCTGATGACTTTTTAAGTTATAATGTAAGGCTATGCTGAAACTATGTCACATATAATACCAAGTTTGTAAACTTGAATGTAGTGGCCATTTGTAATCAAATGTAGAGCTTACCCACTGCAGCAGGAAGGAAGTGGCTGTTTATGGCTTTTATTCTATACTGGTTTTTAAATATCTGTTTTTTTTCTTTCTGATTTTCTTTTAAATAAACTGAATATTTGCATAAAACCAGGTGGATATAGACTCATCCACCTGCTTTTCCATTTCTGTCTCGCTCCTGCCACCTCCTGGCAATGTTCAGAAAAACTCTTCTCCATTTAGAGGCAGGTACCCTTTCATTATTCTATTTGCATTATGTTTTTACTCTTAGGAAATGAACAAGAGAACTGTGTTTCAGATCACACAGACCTCTTCTGTTCATTTGTTTACCACGAAGCAGCAGCTCTCGCTTCCATTTAATAGATACACCAAGCCCGGTGCTGTTATGCAAAGTGTACGAGTGTACCTTAATAGCCTGACCGTAGCAGCCCTTTCCGAGCACTTCTCCATGGATGAGATCAGATGGCCGGAAGATTCTGTGCGTGCGGTTCGTCACGACACGGAGAGACTCGGAGCGCCCAATGTCCTTCCTCAGAGACATGGGAGACGCAGAATTACTGGAGCATGGTGACTTATCAATACTGTAGCTACGCCTGGACACAGGGAGGACATGAGGAAATGAGTTAATTCATCATATTCAGATTCACATTCACATGTTAGCTAGAAGGAATAGTAATGCACTAAGAATAAAGAGTGAAGTGAGCTGGACTGACGTGATCATGCGAGAGCGCAGGTTGTTGATGTCGTGATTCGGTGGCTGTGTGATTGGTGGAACCGGGCTGTGTCTCTCAGGCAGTTCGCTCGGTCCATCCACTTGATCCTCAAACGAGCTGCTGGGGTTGTCAGAGTCAAGGGGGTCATGCTCGATGGTGAGCTGCAAGAGTCGACTGGTCTCTTGGATGAGCAAATCAATCTAAAGTGCAGGCCACAAGGGGGAGACAAATGTTAAGCACCAAGGTTATTTATCTCAGTATGTATGCTTGTTTACACACACATCTATCAGGAGGATTGACTACATATTTTTTTCCATACACTTGTTTTTCCAATACCTCATCAACTGGAACATTCCGGATGGGGGTGCCGTTAATCTCCAGGATACGGTCACCAACATGTATGGCATTCTTCACATCTGGACTGATGCACTCAGAATCCACCCTTAACACGTACATAAACACATTTGTGTTACGATCCTTGTAAGGACCTTCTACTGACATAATTATTAATGCAGCTAATTAACACCATGCGTAGACCTACACCTAACCTTAACCTCAGTAACAAAAAGTAATTATTTTCTTTTCTTTTTTTTTCTTCTTTTTTTTAAACGTAATGTGCAGTTCTTATTAAAAGCAATTTTCCTTCATGGAACCAGGCAAAAAGAAAACGTGATATAAAGTCATATGTATGGAGTATGCAGTAGTAGACTAGTTACAATATTTATCATAATATCATAATTCTGCATATAAGCATACAACCTGTGACAGTCAAATTACAAAAACTGACTCAAAGGACAGATTTTATCTTTACTGATTACAAAAAAAAAGGTCCTAATTCTAAATTATCATTTATTCCACATGTATTTAATGTCAAATAAATGATAAAGTGCATCCTGCAATTCATTTTTATGAATCCTTTTTTTTCTTTGGTTATACTCTATACTTTTATAATGATAATCAGTTCAGATTTTTTTTTATTACTGTAAAACAACCGTGATATGTGAGAAAGAAGCGAGACTGACTAGCTGATTAGCTGACTGAATCAGCCATTAACCTGATGAAGAAAACTGGATTTTTCTCCAAAAAATAAAATCTTCCCATTTTCTAGCTGTCCTATCAATATGAATACGTACATATACAAATAAAAAGCAGTATCACTGTACCATTATAATACAATATTAGAAATAGTCTAAAATCCACACACTTACTGGGACACGCGGACTGTGTGATTGTAGTCAGTACTGTAGCCGTTTGGGCTGCTTCCCTGATCGATGGAGAGAGAGAAGCCACGCTTTCCATCTGTGGAGGCTGGAATAGACACCAGCGTGACTGTGTGAGGGATTCGCGAGCATGGAGAATCAGGCAGGGTCGCAGGGGTCACGATGGTCTCATAATAACAATGTCCACTAGAAAAAGACACAAACAAATCTGATCAGTAACATGGATGTGTACACTACTGTGCAAAAGTCTTAGGGGCACCTTAATATTTTTTGAGTACAAATTGTGCTATAGTTCATAATTCTGGTCTTTTAACTGTCCCTCAGACTCGTTTATATACTATCGGTGATGGGGCATTTTCTTCTTATACTCCAAAACTGTGGAACTCACTACCATCTGATCTTAGAGGAGCCCAGTCTTTCAGTGTATTTAAATCTTCTCTCAAAACTTACTTCTTTAGGATAGCTTTTACTTGATGACTTTTATTTATTATTACTAGTATTGTTATTATTTTTCAACTGTATTTTATTGTTAACTGTTATTGATACATGCTTATATAACTTGCTTTATGCTACGTACTTCTGTTTCTATTTTCTTTTCCCATGTAAATCACCTTGAGAAGCCTTTTTAAAGGTGCAATATAAAATAAAGTTAAAAAAAATATTATAGATGTTTGTTTCAGTACAAAAAACATTTTATATTTCTAAATGTTACATTTGAAATGTTCTTTATTTGAAGCAGAGTTGTCACACCAAATACTGACTTTATTTAATTAGTTTATAAGGCATCTTTACTTTACAGCATTTCTTTGCATGTGTATATGACTTCTGCACAGAACTGCACGCATGGATAGATGGATGGATGCAACAAAAGTAAAACCCAATATCACTTTTTTTTTTTTTTTTTTTTTTTTTTTTTTTTTAAAGTTAGATCGGTGGCATATGCTGGATAATTTTTTAGAACTATATACATTTTCTACAATACATTGTTAAATACTAAATCTTTAATATGGCATTATTCAGACTTGGGCATTTTTCCTGGATTCTAGTTCCTGCATTTTCCATTTGACTGCTTTCTCTGCTCTAACACCTGATTCCATCTGAGTAAGCAATCCAAACAAACTCGCTCCTCTACTACAATGCAGACATTCATTTCTGAAAGAACATAACACCAGGTAATGCTTCCAAGTCACAAAACCAAGCTCTTATCACACACAAATCCTCTACTTGTCTGAACAAGCCAGGTGACTCTACTTGCTGCATTCCAAATCAAAAGTAGCTGAAGTACTCTGAGATATTCATTGACCAGAAATGCTGTGAAGGTTGAATAGATTTCAAATTCAGATATCAGGTTGATGGTTTCAGTGTGACTCACCAGTAGAGCTTGGACCTCTCCACCAGAGCGTAGTTGTCTCCATCTCCGATGAAGGCACGGCAGTTCAGGCAGGTGAAACACTCCGGGTGATACTTCTGCTCACCTGCAACCTAAAAAACAGTTAACAGTGAATTAAGATCTTAGAGATATTCAAGTGAAGAATAAAAACAAAGGGGGTATGTTGTTATAAGAAAATAATCAACGAATATTAATTATTTTCCTACAAAATATCTTGAAATGTTTTATACCTCATATAGCACAGCAATTTGCCAAAGCTAACATTTATTCATTAAAAAAACAAAAACAAAACAAGACAAAATTACATCATACGTTTGGTCCATTTATAGGTACACTTAGTGTTTTAGATTGTCTGTGAAACAAGTCAGTTCCTGTTATCACTTGCATTCGAACAGCTATAGATGGTTGTTCCCTCAGCCTCTATTTTTTTTTTTTCTTTCTTGGAGTTAATAAGGAAAAAAATGCAACTTGAAGACTCTCTTAATGTCTGAAAACCTAAAGGAACAGTTGTACCTCTGGCTCTTACAAAGTGTTGACACTGGAGACTCCTTCCTTAAATGCTAAACAAACGTCTCTACAAAGAGGTTTTTCAAAGTTAAAGTTAGTTCCGGTCCACTAATGTGATTGGTTCAGCAGCGTTCCATGAGTTCCTATATTTCCTATAACTGCACTGGGACGTTGCACTGTGTGCATCACTCCACATGTGTGTGTTCGCCATGTAAAATTCCACTTTCTAGTTCGAAACGGTTATTACAGTATTGTTACCGACATGATCAGTGGACATGACAAACGATAGTTTTCAGAAATATAACTTTCGACGTAAAATATGAAAACTTGTCAGATGAAGATGAAAAGGAAGAAGAGAAACCAATTTTACTGGAAGCACCTTTAACAGGTATATACAAATCAATGTGGCCTGTACAGAGTGCTGAACTCAACCCCACTGAACACCTCTGGGATGAACTGGAATGCCAAGTGCGCACCAGGCCTCCTCACACAACATCAGCCTGTTCTTGTGGCCGAAAGGCTATAAACGGAGTCTGGCGTCTTCGGGATCTAGATCTTAAAAAAAAAAAAAAAAAAAAAAAAAAAAAAAAAAAAAATCCATCCAACCATTTTCCATACTGCTTATCCTACACAGGGTCATGGGTGGAGCCTGGAGCCTATCCCAGAGAACTCAGGGCACAAGGCACCATCATCAAGCTTCAAAGTAAGATAAAGGCAAGAGCTGAATTTAGAAAACAGATCTAAGCCTGCAGACATGACCCATAGACCCCTAGAATCCAACAGTCAGCAAAAACTAATTATGCTTCAAACAGAAATCGATGCCCATTGATCTCGACGCTGCTCATTCTAGCAGATGAGAATCTCACTGGCATACAAATTCACTCTAGTCACTCAGTTTAGACACGCTTCTGACATCCAGCCAATAGCCGACTTATAAACACGGCAACTTAACTTGCGTGACCCCTCACAAATATACGTTATATTTGAATATAACCAAATCTTCGTGTAAGGATACAGCACACTCACAATCATCACAGTCTTTACAGTAAGCTTCTACATATTTCCTAGTGTCTTTGGATATAAAGTCAATATCCCAAGCTAAGTGATGTAGAACGATGCCCAAATTATGAAGCATAATCCCTTGGACATGGACTTAATATGGAGGCTTTGGCTGAGCTTGAAATAAAATGGCTCATCTTAGAGTAGCAAGTATGAGTCAGCAGATCCTGCTGAACGCATTTCAGCATCATGACTTCACTCTCCAAATGTTTTTATCAGGCCTGCTGGCTTAAAAGTATAGCATTCACAAACACAAGGTCATTAAATTGATTCTCTTTTGGAAAGAGGGATGTAAACAGTAAGGACAGAGCTGGGCAGTATGACAATATAATACTGATGCTGTAATAAATTAAGTTACAACCTTTTGTATATTATTGCATAGCAAGTCTGGTATGCTTTATCATTAACTGTGGCCAAGAACTACATACTTTCACAGAACGATGCAGTTTGACTGATATTGTTAACCTCGTTGCCAAAAATGCAAGGATGTCTAAATGCTTCAAACAAAACTTTTAACATTGTATACACGGAGGAGTGGACAGCCAATCAGATTGCAATCGTCAATATTATCATGCTGTCAATGATACAATTCAATAAACTGCGTTTATACTGATACATTATTAGATACTGAGATACATTACAGAGCTGAAAAATTAAAATCATTATAGTTTCCATCCAAATGTGTTGCATATTTTAAGTGAATTTCCAAGAAGTCAGTAAATAAATGCAAACAGCTGTTTCCATTAACTACTATTGTATTTTGCAGAAAAATGGTCGTGCAAGAGATCAAATCATTTCGGTGAGCACTGAGCTATGTGGCATGTCTACACATTGCCTACAATTCACAGCACCATGCGTTTATTTTTAATGACCATACTCACTCTGTGTGCTCAGGTCAGACATCGTTATTACAGACCCTGTTTAAACACCATAGCATCTTAAACATAAAACTCAGCATGGGGTGTCCACTGCTTGCAGCACGTTGCAGCAAACAACAGAAACAGGGCTAAATAAAATGTTCCGTGGTGTCCCTGAGCGCTTACTGCTATGTAGGTTACAAGTACCAAAAACATGTGCTTGTACTCGGACTGAAAAATATGCTATCAATGCGTCCATAATCAATAAAGTAACCAGTGAGTAATTCTGGCATAGTAAACATTCTCAAGATCTGCCCAAAACTCAAGCTACTTCAGTGTGCAACCACAACGAAGGTGTGAGCCACAGCAAAATACCATCACAGGAAGCAGCCATGACGCTATCCTCCTCTTTCTCCATCGATGGTAACATTTCATGGGAACTATTTGTCAGGCCCCACGCCTAAAACCACAGTAAATACAACTGGCTGACCATAAGCATACAGGCTGACCAGCATGTGTGCACAATACACACCAACCACTTCTGCAATAAAGCAGTTGTCGAAAAACAGCATCTCATGTGGCTTCACAACATGAACAACTGTTTTCCATGCACGTAGGAGGGACAGCCAGGCAGTCCAAACACACACTCCAAACTCATCAAGGTCACAGGAAGAAGACAGAGACCATAAGGTCCATTAGACTCATTGGTCCATTAGTCTACTTCTGTATCTCTCTTATGTCTCAATGAAATTAGATTTTAGCCGGAAAACGTTTCAGCTCACGATACACACTTGTAATCCTATAAGCTATTTGTATTGACTTCTGTATTAACATAGCTTGATAACGCTAAGCCTATACCAAAAGGAAAACTTTTGGTGCTTTTTTTCCGTTCATTTTAAATAAATGCTCACGGCGACCACATTTGTATAATTATTGGGACATTTGGCCTAATAAAGAGATAAACATAGTCACATAGCCAACTGCTTTTAACTTAAACATAACCTTAACCTCAGTAACTGAAAGAAATCCGTTTGGCTTTTTTTTTTTTTTATGCCTTCCTGGATTCCAGAAAAAACCTTCTTACTGTCTCACATTTACCATCATTCTCACTGATATTCGGCTCTCATAAATACAGCAAAACTGTACACTGACACACTTTCCAACCAAGGATAAGATTTGGATAAGGGTTTATGGGAAATCCATCTTTTCCATGATACACTGCTATGGAAAGTTCCCTTCTTGTGTGAGTGCTTATGTTCATGTGCTCCAAAAAGATCAAGTTCCTCTTTGTTAATTCCTCAAGCCTATGAAACATAAAAGAGGTGAACGTTGACAGCTATGAAAGCTCTAATACAAAGAATGTGCTGCTGAGTGAAGTGAAGTGAGGAGGTGGGGGACTATTTAAGGGAAACATTTCACCCAAAGTATGAATCAGATACACCCAGTCTGAAGGTCGTGATGGTTCACAAGGTTTGAGATAATCACCTAAACATGTTTATTTAGGCCTGACCTCAGTGTTCAATTTGCAAATACAGACAGACTTTTATTTATAGCATTCTTGCACACTTTAATATAAAATCCTGTTAAAAGCTTATAATTGAAGGAACTGCAAATGAAGAAATGAATGAATTAATTCTAGTTCGGCACAATAGCGTATCTATTGATTACTCTTTTCTGTCTCTGCTGCTGCTTTAAACATGACATCATTGACAGGTTGTGTTGGAATTTCCCCAAAAACTAAAATGTTTCATGTTGGCAACCCTCCACAAGACATATCTGGTATTTCACTATGAACAGACACATTTATGACTCATAGACTGATCTATTAATTTTCACCTGCTACATGTATGACTGCATTTTACTGAATGTTTAAATATTTGCATATTTATTTGTTTTTCCCCCCTGCTTATTATGTCACACCATGTACTGAACATAGTAAACTGTTTTTTGAGGTTATGTTTGTGTACAACGATAAAGCTAACCATTGCAAAAAAAAAAAAAAGTTTGCCAAAAAACTACAGCATAGCTTAATGTTTATTTATTTACTCAGTCAATTGTAAGTAAAAAGTGAGATTTTACTGACATAATACTATTACATTAATGTGTAGAGGTTAAAATGGCAATAAAATTCCATCATGACTCAGAAAAAACGGCATACACAGTGCATTCCATTCTTTTTCAAATGGAAACGTAACCCACTGCTAAATAAAGAATAAAAAAAACCAATGTGTGATGCAACCTGATGTAAAGCAGAGTTACTGTTACCACCTCAAAGTTGATTATTTTCCCCTAATGTCCCAAAATGTTTTATTTCTCTTATAATGCAGCAATTTGCTAACGCTAACATTTGATTTATTTATTTATTAAAGAATGACATGTCATACACTTTATCCAGTTGTAGTCATGTTTCATGCTGTGGAACGTCCCTGAAGCAAGTTACTTCCTGTTATCACTTATTATAAACAGAAGTTCCCTAACCAGTCTCTCTCCTTTTTTTTTTCCTCTCAAAGTTAAGAAGACAAAAATATACAGCTTGGCATGTTAGAAAAAACCATAAACCTTGAAAGTGTTCAGGATGCAAAGGTCATAACTCATAACTGAGTGATACAAAGCACTGACACTGGAGACTCCTTCCTAAAAATGCTAAATAAAGATCTCTCAGAAAACCAGCTAAAAAAATATCTCTCAGAATTAGCACATTAATATAAACCTTTGTGATTTGTTTTGTAGCCAGCACTACTGTCAGAGCTGCTGTTATAGAACATTAATCAACACCTTCTGACCAATCGGAATCAAGACTTCAACAGCACTGTGGTATAAATATATCATGAATGCATTTTTACATTGCTCATCTTGGAAGAGTCCTACTTTGGGGATTAGGTCTCGTTGAAATATCAAGTGCCTTTAGGATCCTTTATCCAAGTGAGGTAGGATCCAACCCAAGAGTCTATAGCTGAGGGTTATTTTCTGCCTTTTGGCAGAGCTGGGATTTGAATTCTAAACCTTGTGGTCTCTAGCATAAACCGATAACTGCTGAAGTCACTCTTCCCAACACTGCCTGTAAAAAAAAAAAAAAAAAAAAAAAAAAAAATTATATATATATATATATATATATATATATATATGTGTGTGTTCCCCAGTACAATTCTCAGACGGGTTCCTCCTCCAGGTAAGTTAAACCTCCCATAGAAGCGTGATAGTTGTAGTTGCTGAGTGTTAAATTTATTAGGCCACATACCCTCACTGATTGCCTACATCATTCATCTTAGCTTTACCAGGCACACATTATTCTGTCATTTTATCTATATAAACAAAGTAGATGGAGATTAGTGATGCATTAGAAGGAGATTTTCCAAATCAAGGCTGATGCAGCATGGCCGTGTGTCTGTCTGACTCAATGAATATCACTAGCAGCTGTAAACGCTACACAGAAACATGACATCAGTCTTGTAAGCTCAGACATAAATACCTTGATAATGGATGATGCAGAAAGTAATTTGGACACATGGGACTGTCTGGGCATGTGAATGATTAAGGACACTCAAGAGGCATCTACAATTTAATATTTAAGCTGGAAATAAGAGAAATGCTGCAATCCTTCTAGCAAGGGTGTCATAAGGATAACTGAGGATAACACCTCAAATTATGGCATGTAAATGCATAATGGATGACTTGATGGTGAGTGCAGCAGTACAAGACGGGCCAAGACTGGAACTGGCGCATGAAAAATTTTGCCAGACAAGCACAAAATCAGGTCAAGATCTTCAGCAAATGGGCCATTTATAGAAATGCAGTCCTACCCAAAACCACGGTATGTTTTCATAGATCATAAAAGATTCACAAAATAATAGCTTGTTAATACTCAGAATTCAAGGATTGTCGCATGTCATGAATATTCAAAGCCATTCCCTAAATGCAGCATCCCAAAGAATATCCCTCAGGACATGCTATCTGCCCCCCCCCCGCCCTGTCGCTATGTGTCTCGCATGAATAGTTTATGTCATGCGTGAACCAGGGGAGAAGTCGAGAGGTTTATCCTGACAGACACCTAAGAAGAAAGGAAGAATGCCATCTTACCTTCTTATCCCTTTTCCACAATTTTAGACAGCAAAATCCCCATAAAAACAGGTCGCCCACCATGACAGCGTCTAGGCTGAGCTCATTCTAGCAAAACACGTCGGTGTCGAAAAACAAAACAGAGCCGGCGGCCAAGAGAGGAGAGGCAATTCTCTGGACAGTTCTCCACGCCCCCCAGAGCTGAGCTCATCTCTGAAAGCATGTCACATTGCTCCTGTTCTGCTTTCTCTCCACCTCTCTTTTCCACCCGCCCCTCTCTCTCTCGCTTTCTGTGACCTCATCACTTCCTGCCGAGCCCACCCATGTGTTTCTGCGCAGTGTCTTACTGCCTCCTCCCCCACACAAGTACCCTTTATTACACTCTCACACACACACGGCTGGCTGGAAATCAAGCTTGCAATCAAACATAACACTCACTCTATAAGCAAAGGGTTCCATTTTTAATAGTGCTTACTTTATTATTAAAAAATGAATTTATAATCAAAATAATTGCCAATGTAAAAAGACATGCTGAATTATTTATTTATTGACCCAAAACACACTTAGTTGTCGTTTTCAGAGTAAAAGGATTGATTAAAGAGCAGCACGGTTCTTATTTCACAATGCATTAGAAACCAGTGGGGTGCAGTTACAAAGTGTGTGTGTGTATTTGCCTTGAAAACCGAAAACCCTTTACATTTGAAATTTTGACAATTAAGATAT
>JANDJT010000103.1:6338045-6362896 GCA_024331685.1 Stegophilus panzeri
AAAAATATCCTTTCAGCGGATTTTCTGAACAAGTTGTTTACATGCAACAAATTTCCAATTAAAACTTTGAAAAAAAAATTGTGGCGATTACACGACTAATTGGAATATTGCCAAATTTTGATTAATATTGGAATATTGATATGCATGTAAACGTAATCAGTCTGTTTAAAGACGTTTAAAACCTTGCTAGCTAAGTGTGATTACACACACACACACACACACACTCAGTACTGTGAAAAAGTATTTGATTTTTTTTTTTATGTGCATATCTCATACTAAATTGTTTCAGAAATTAAAACAAAATCCAAGATAAAACAAAGGCAACCTAAGTAAACACAAAATTTAAACTAAAAATTCCTCCAAGAGCACAGCAACTAGAAATCCAGTAAATCACAAAAGAGCTAAGAACAATATCAAAGGAACTACAGGCCTCTCTTGCATCAATAAAGGTCACTGTTAATGACTCCACTATCAGAAAGACACTGGGCAAAAATGGCTTCCATGGAAGTGTGGCGAGATGAAAACCACTGCTAACCCATAATTTTGCCAAAACACACCTTAATGATCCTCAAACCTTTTGGGAGAATGTTCTGTGGACTGATGAGTTCAAAGTTGAATTGTTTGGAAGACAGGGGTCCCGTTACATCTAGCGTAAACGAAACACCGAATTCAACAAAAAAAATATCATACCTACAGTCAAGCATGGTGGTGGAAGTGTGATGGTGTGGAGATGCTTTGCTGCTTCAGGGCCTGGGCAACTTGCAATAATTGAGGGAACAATGAATTCTGCTTTCTACCAGAAAATCCTAAAGGAGAATGTCTGGTCTTCAGTCCGTAAGTTGAAACTCAAGTGTAACTGGATTATGCAGCAAGACAATGATCCAAAGTATAGGAGTAAGTCCTAGTCCTAGACGTAAGAGAAAGACTGATCTTCAGTTATCGGAAGTGTTTGGTTGCAGTTATTGCTGCTAAAGGTGGCACAACCAGAGTTTAAGTTTAAGGGGGCAATTAGTTTTTCACATTGGTGATGGGTGTTGGATAACTTTTTTTGCTTCAGTAAATAAATAAATAAATAAATAAATAAAATCTATATTGTGTGTTTACTCAGGTTGCCTTTGTTTTATGTTGTATTTCGTGTAAAGATCTAAAACTATTTAGTATGATATATACACAATAAAAGAAGAAATCCCAACCCAAATATAGACCATAAACAAAATTTGATGTGCTATGTAAACAGTCACTGTGTTTGTTAAACTGTCTCCTTACCAACCATCTGAAAACTAGCATGTGACCCAAGATATCATGGTGTGACACAACCCTCATGGCAATTACTGAAATTTGTACCATGACTGTTGTATCATTGGACAAAAACAGTCATGACAACTCATGACAGTGTATGACATCTTCCCTGACAATGTTCATGATAATCAAGGTGACTTGCAAGTACTCAAGTACTCACAACTAACAGTTACTATAACTTGCTGGTGATCAGGCAAATGTAGGAGTAACATGTAGGAACAGAATAATTGACTACGTTTACATGGACAGCAGTAATCTAATTATTGACCTTATTCTGACTAAGACAATATTGTGATTAAGGTGTTTACATGAGTTGCTTTTAGAACACTCCTCTCATGTACCCGTTTTACATGTTATAGAACATTGTTCGGTTAACAGCACACGTCATTACGTCACCGCGCCACGCCGTCCGACGTTCCCTCCAGAAATTCACGTATCAATATACAGTTGGTCTTCGTTATGGTACCGTATACAGTTTTGGGTGTTTTCATTTAATTTTTTTACGAACGCTTCAAGTGCGGTAAATTATTTGTCATGCTGTACGTGCAAATAGACAACTGCTTGAAACCGTGGGCTACGTCCCAAACCGCGTATTTACTGTCTATATAGTAGCCGAGATACATGTATTTCTCCTACTACAGGCCTATAGTAGGCAAGTACGCGGTTTGGGACACAGTCGTGCTCTCTTTTTTTGCCGTAAAACAGTTGAGCACTGCCGTGTGTGATCGTGTCCTGTCGCAAAATGCGGTGAAAACTCTCACACGACGTTAACAGTGTGATTAAGGTGTTTACATGTCTGTAATACACATTGATAATGCGACTAAAACAGGAGTACTCCACATGTCTTAATTCGATTTGTGTTTACTTCGAGTATGACCTTAATCAGATTAAGGTAATTAAAAATTGCCGTTTACATGGTAGTTTCTTAAATCAGAGTATTGTCTTAATCGGGGTAATAGTGGATTATTGTTGTCCACGTAAACGCAGTGAATGTAAAACAGGCTGAGAGACTAAAGAAAAGACAAAAAATGTGACTCTAGACACTTCTTTAAGCTGTACAAAGAAAGGTATGTTGATGCTATAACCAACAATGTTCATAGTAACATAACCTCTTAGCTAGTCACTCTAGCTAACAATAAGCATACATTTAAATTACCTCATGAATATGGAACATGGGAAGAAGTGTGTTTTAAGGACAGAAGTGGTCAAGCCTTGCATCTCTGATTTGGATGTCTTTTGGACATAATTGTGTAATTACAATTACTAGATAACTAATCAACACAAAAACTGAAATGTGTGTATTATTATTATTATTATTATTATTATTATTATTATTATTATTATCGTCAATTACAAACATTAGACAGTATTAACATAGTGCTATTCATCAATGGATTCTATAAAGATATTAGAGTAGACTGCAAGAAAATGAGTTAACTTAATTTTAGGGGAAATATGTAGGAATCCCGGTGCATGTAGTCAATAGTCAGCTGTATTTTTGTCTTGTATACACCCACTAGGAAAGTACATTTATGCTTTGCAATATTAGTATCAAAATCTTTAAAAAAAAAAAAAAAAAAAAAAAAAAAAAAAAAAAAAAAAAAAAAAGGAAAGTGTGACAGACATTACATTGTGCTATATTCATTAACAATAAAGAGCTGGAGGAATAGAATTCATGTTTGGCCCGAGCAATGGAAAGAGTGAGCAATTTAGGCACCATTTTTAGTTTAAAACTATGATGCTGTTCAAGACCACAAGAAGGGGGAAAACATATGCACCAAATAGCACAGTGTATACACTGTTTATCTATTTCTGCTGGAAAGCACAGCATATTTGTCATACTAGAAACAGTGGCAAGCTAAAGCCACTAACCAACCTTATCTTTTCCTGGTATTATTGAACAGGAAGCCGAAGGCCCACATGTAACCACACACCAGAGACTGACAAGAGTAAATGCAAAAGTCTGATATTATTGCAACACCTGAGGAGCTAACTTTGTTATTCCTAGGCATGATTCGGAAATAACGCTCATCCAAGCGACAGCGAGACACAAACAGTTCCTTTGTGTGAGTGTTGCCTCATGCCGGTGGGAGTTGTGTTTTGCTACAGAAGTACTTTCCATGCACTTGCCTCAGGAGAGATATGTGAGTGTCACACCATTTCGGAATATTACTGTACTTGAGGTGGGGTGTG
The DNA here is from genome assembly GCA_024331685.1 of Stegophilus panzeri. NCBI lineage: Eukaryota > Metazoa > Chordata > Actinopteri > Siluriformes > Trichomycteridae > Stegophilus > Stegophilus panzeri. The sequence continues at coordinate 6,341,538 of JANDJT010000103.1, forward strand.
AGAAGAGTAATGGCTAAGGGTAGGCAAAGGGTAAGGAAATTACAGTGTCATGAACTCTTGCAAAATGAATTAAGAGATTCAGCTTTCTTGAGATTGGTAACAAATTGGTACTTCAATAAAAATTTACTGTACGTGTAACTGAAAATAAATAAATAAATAAACTAAAACTGGAATTTAATGATGCTTTATGCCATTTTAAGGAAGAGCAGAAAAGAAACAAAATGCTACTTAAGAATGTGCTATTTGTGTGACCTTCACACTGGAGGCTATTTAAAACAAAAGTCTATTTTTATATGACACAGTCATAGTTTCTTGCTAGAAACGCTACAAAATACAATATTCATGCTATATTTTGTAGTGTATGCTCACATTCTCAGCGAAAATCTCACTGATCACACATAAAATGAGGTCGAACCATTAAAATGAGGTCACTGGCCAAAAAAGGTCTGAACTCATATCTTAGACATTGTAGTTATAGTCAGTTATATAATATCCTATTATTTCTCACTCGCAACTGCTAGAAACAAAAAATAATAATTTAAAAGAATAATCTTTTGAAAGTGCAGATTCTAAACTAGTAAACAGTTCCATATTTGTGTTTCAAAGTAGAAGATTTATTTTATTCTTATTTAAATTCAACATCAAGTGTCCCTGTAAAGCCGCCTGCACAGCTTGGCATAGAATCTCTAGAACAGTACTGGAGGGATGAACACCATTCTTCCAAAAATAATCCCTCGGCTGGTGTTCTGACGATGGCGATAGAGAGCGCTGTCGAACAAACACTTCACTCCAAAATCTCCCGTACGTGTTCAGCTAGGTTGAGATCTCATTTTCATACTCATCAAGCCATTCAGTGAGCCCTTGTGCCCTGTGGCCACCCTGGAACAGACCATTCCCATCAGGAAAGAAATGTTTCATCATAGGATAAAGGTGATCAGCCAGAAGAACTCTGTGTTAATTTGCATTGACTCTTCCCTACACGTGGACCAAACCCGTACCAGCAAAAATCCTCCCACAGCTTAACCAGACCCCCTTCACTATAGACCTGTACCATTCTCTCAATGTACACCATACTGTACATGCTCATTTGTCACCTGACCAGATCCATCTCTTGCCCCCACATCTCTGTGGTTTTTTTGCACCACGGAACTCTCAAATGTGCACTTGTCTTTGTGATGAGACTGCACTGCAACCCTACTATATTTTCTCCCAATGTGGTTGTCTTCTGGACAATCTGATCACATCCTGCACTGACAAGAATGCTCCTGAATGAATTCTTCTGTTTTTCCTTACATATTGCACTGATGCACATATTGCACTAATGCACAAGCACCATGGCGATCGAACATGTGCTTTCAACCACAATTTTAACCCTATTTCCTATAGATCTAAATGCAGCTGTCTCTACAGTCACTGTAACTATTGAAGCCTGAACCACTTTTGAACAGGCTTTGTTACTGAAATTCTCACCTTCTGTGCCAAAATAATGGATCCACTTTCAAAATCACTTCTATCTTTTCCTCTTGATTCAAATCAAGGCCAACTGGTCCTGGCCAGTTTTTTCTTTTTTTAAACATGCCACGTCATCATTTTGTTTAACTAATTGTGATACCCACAATCTTTGCTGAAATATGCATATATCATTACATTGACCCCACTTATCGGTGATTAAATTAAGAAATTTGCCATCAATTAATAAATTCTGAGAGTCCTGGATGTCCTGCTGTGGAGTCAGACAGAGAAAGGGGCAAAACAGAGAGTGCCAAGTGTGATCTCACTGTAGTCTTGTCTCAGGTTGCACAGCATATAAATCACTTTTCATGAAAGACAGAAGATGAAGAGCACAGTGGATTCGGATATAGTTTAACTCTTAAAAGTTTCATCATAAAACAGATCTAAAATCTAAAATGTGATTGGCTGAGCCGTGTTCAAAACCATTGTAAAATCCAAGATATATGTACAACTGTAGGCCTAATAGTGTCACAATAATTGTAAAATGGTTACACTTACTGTAAGCCACTATTTACATTGTTTGCATTGCGTTACAAGTGCAAAAAGCACTTTTTAATATGTAAAAGTTATAACTATTGTAAATTAAAACAAGCATTTCATTAGAGATGGAGTTGGGTTAAATCCTAATCCATTCACAGCAAATGCAGCTGTACCATAACATGTCTCACTGTTTATAAGAAATAGAAGGCATAATTTCATATTCATTTGTAACTTTTCTAATTCAAGGAAACAAGAAAGTGATCATCCATCTGGACAGTATTGACTGCCAAGGTTTAAATTTTTTCTGGCCATCATCTATCGAATGCATTTTCAGAGCTATAGTGGGTGACATAAAGCGATTGCTTTAAATGTAAAGGAGGGTAAATGTCAGTCAGACTCTACCAAGCTGAGTAAATGTGAGCTTGCAGAAGATGAGGGAACAGCTTGCTTGGCCATCTTTAATTAACTTAGCGTAGGAAGTGGGGGTTTAATTATGGTGATTGCACTCTACTGCACAGGCAGTGTGTCTATAAATCAGGGTGTGGACTGGGATTAAAGTGACAAAATTGCAAAGCTGGAAGGTCAGTTACAGAGGATATGCAGTAAATAGTTTTGGTTTCCTGACTACACATTAAAGAATGTTACATTGCACAGCATATTTTTGTCTTTTCATTATGAATACTGGGAGAAATGATGTTGCTCCAATACTATGGGGTTATTTTATCATCCACCCAATTTCTTAGTAATACCCCTGTAATGCTATGTAGTAATACCTTAATGTAATATATCATACATGTTTATGCTTGATTTTGGCACTTAAAAATGTGTGGCATGATTTCATGGGAATGGATTATTCCACTGAATTGTGGACAAATTCTGCAGTTGTTAAAGTGAACAGTCAATGAAAATCATTCGGGAAATGTTCATGCATCATTTGCCCAACACAACAGTCGATGTAACATTCTAATAGCAGTATTACTCTCTTCCATGAGACTGTGGTCATGAGCACCACCCAAGGCTCCACTATAAAAAAAATATATATATACATTTGAGTCTATTATTCTGTATTCATTCTTATATTATTGATTTGACTGAGCTCATTCTTCACAGATTTTTTTAAATGATAATTAATTTTATTTTTAGATGCAGTGGTGGCTCAACGGTTAAGGCTCTGGGTTACTGCTGCCACTGTTGGGCCCTTGACCCTTAACCCTCTCTGCTCCAGGGTACTGCATCATGGCTGACCCTGCGTTCTGACCGCAACTTCCTAACGCGAAAGAAAATAATTTTACTGTGCTGTAATGTATATGTGACAAATAAAGGCTTCTTCTTCTTCAGCAGGCATCATCATTAAAGGTACAATAACTTTGCTAAAAGGAAGTCTGCTCTCCCTTTTAAATATTGTATTTATATAGTATTTAATTAGACATCTTGCAAACAGAGCCACAAGGAGTTTAAAATGAAATAAACATAAACTTCTCTCTACTCCTGTTCCAGCCTACAGTATCATGATCAAACACTATCCATCCCAAAGACCTGAATGAAATGTCTACCTCTGCTGAATAACAACATATATAAAAGAATTTATTCCAATTTTATTCAGCTTCAGTTTTTACCTTTCAATTTCAACTTGTCAATTTTTAAATTTGCTGACATGTTGGATGAAATGAATGAAAATAACTTTATATGACATGCATTTACAAATATCCACAATATATTTAACGTCAGATAATAAACACAGATGCTGAATGAAAACAGCTAACAAAAGACGACCTAAAACAAGAGCGCCTTCATCTCGCAACCAGCACAAACTTTCTCCTCATTACCAATATCTTTTCTCATCTCCTTGAATTATACATACAGGCTCTTTCAGCATCTCAAGCTGGCAAACAGTGGATTACTGTTTAATTCATGGGACTCCAGCACACGTGTGATACAGCGCTCATAACTGCATCAATGCTGTTTTGTTGGCCAGTGTAACAGGAGAGGCTGTGTGAAACACAACGCTAATCTGAGATGGAAAAGACAGTCGAGTGTGGATAGATGGTAAGACTAAGAGAGTGAGATAAAGGTGATGTCTGGTTTGTTTCTGTACTAGTTAACAGTTGGTTGTACTAGTTAACAGTTAACCTTCAGTTTCTCCAGTTAAATGTGCCGAGCCCTTCCTAGTTGAAATTAGTGGTTGGAGATATTATGAAAACACATTCACCAAAATATTAGGAACATTATACTAATACTGGGTAGGGCCTCCCTTTGCTCTCAAAACAGCCTCAATTCTTTCTGGCATGGATTCCACAAGATGTTGGAAACGTTCCTTTGAGATTCTGATCCATGCTGACATGATTGAATCACGCAATTCCTGGAGATTTTTCAGGTGCACTTTCATGCTGCGAATCTCCCGTTCTACAGCATCCCAAAGCTGTTCTACTGGATTCACATCCGACGACTGGGAAAGCCACTGAAGAACAATGAACTCATTGTCATTGTCATGAAACCAGATTGAGACGACTTTTGCTTTGTGACACGGTGCATTATGATGCTGGAAGTAGCCATTAGAAGATGGGTAAACTGTGGCCATGAAGGGATGCATATGGTCAGCAACAATACTCAAATAGGCTGTGGCATTCAAGCAATGATTGATTGATATTAACGGAAACAAAGAATGCCAAGAAAACATTCCCCACGCCATTACACCACCTCCACTGGCCTGAAATGTTGACACAAGGCAGGTTGGACCCATAGATTCATGCAGTTGGTTCCAAATTCTGACTCTACCATCTGTGTGCATCAGCAGAAATAAATTCATCAGTTTTTCCATTCTTCAACTGGGCAGTTTTGGTGAGCCTGTTCCCACTGCAGCCTCAGCTTTCTGTTCTTGGCTGACGGAACTGGAAGCTGACGTAGACTTCTGTTGTAGCCCATCCACCTCAAGGTTCAGTGTGTTGTGCATTCTGAGATGCTTTTCTGCTCACCACAATTGTACAGAGTGGTTATCTGAGTTACTGTAGCCTTTATGGCAGCTCAAACCAGTCTAGCCATTCTCCATTGATGTCTCTCATTAACATGGCATTTCTGTCTGCAGAAGTGCCGCTCAGTAGATTTTTTTTATTGCACAATTCTGAGTAAACTCTAGAGACTGTTGTGCATGAAAATCCCAGGAGATCTGCAGTTATACTCAAACTAGCACGTTTGGCACCAATAATCACGCCACGGTCAAAATCACGGAGATCACATTTTTTCCCCCCATTCTAATGGTTGATGGGAACATTATCATAATATAAGATGCTGGCCACTATCATCATGATTTTATGAACTGCACTGTTGCCACTGATTAGATAATTGCACAAATGAGTAGGTATACAGATGATCCTAATAAAGGGCTTGGTGAGTACATATGATGCTCAATGTTTTGTGATACACAATATAAATCACAACATTTACTACAGAGGTACCGACGTTGCTAACAAAAATATTTTTACCAAAAAACCTAGCATAAGTCGTACATTTTCTTTTCAGCTCAGTGCACTGAGAAAAAATACAAAAAGAGCAAGGCAGAAGTCTGGTGTGATTCCTACAATAACAAGACCTCCTCCACTTTTTAAAAGACCACAGTCCCACACACTTAGTTTCCACTGGCTCACAAGTCTAAGGTGCACGATTTTCATAGCAAATGTGTGGCGTTCATGTCATGCATCCTTTCCCCTTCACTGCATTGCCTTTTCTGCCAGGTGACTTTTGTTCACATTTGGTATGAGCACTGCTTCATTTAAAAAAGCAGAAAAGCCTAGTTTTCAAGTGGTTCTCAAATAGTGAACAGTTTCTGTATATGAACTAAATGATTATGAATAGCAAGATATATTTTTTTAAAAATGGAATCAAAATCTTTTCCTGACTTTAAAACTAGGGTTTTCTTAGGTGCAGTTTTAAAAGGAAATGTGCAATGCTTGTACGTCCTAATTTGTAAGTCACTTTGGATAAAAGAGTCTGCTAAATGAATAAATGAAGGTATTTAAGCATAGCGGAGATGTGAAGAAAAATACAAATGTTCCATTTGGGACAGAATAAAGCTGCAAACTAAATTAAACAAAATGTAATTAATTGGTGATTAATTAATTACCATGATGAGCCCAGTGGTGATAGGCTCAGAGCAGCCATGACACAACTCCCCAAACTTAGCCCAGTAGTCCTTCCTACAGAAGAGACGTCCATCTTTCTCATAGTACCAGCGGGACAGAGAGACACTGCATTCACAGCATCTGTAAGAGAGTTAACAACGACAATAGGCATGTTGTTATGACTGCAATGCTTGAATCTGGACAAAACATAACATCCAGACATGACGAAGTCAAAAGGATAATTATGTCAATGTTATCTAATCATAAACAGCCACGTCACTTTCCGGACTGTTGACTAACATGCTGCTAGGTGTTTCAACAAAAATGACACTTCTACAACTAAATCAGACAAATAAAAGTTCACAGCCATTTTAATTACTAATAGTAGGATATGCATGTAAATTTGTGAAGGTGTGTGTAGTGACCTGGAAAAACCCTTTTTGTGATGGAATTTTGACATTTTTACTCTAGATAGTTCCAAGTACTACAGGCTTCCCTGAACTGAAATATGTTTCTCTTTTGCATGGATCTGAACCAAAATAAAAGTGCTAATAGTTTAAATTCCGGTTATGTCCAAAAGTTAAAAGGGCGAAAACTGCATTTAATGAATCCATTCTGACTCCAGTGCAGGAGCACCACAGACATTTCGACAGTTATTATAGCCACCACACATATTTAACACAGTGAGTTGTGCACAAACAAAGTGTAATGTACTCTGGTGGCAGACAAACATCAGCTGCTCCGAGACCACAGCAGACAAATGAGCCGTTATTCCTCACAGAAGACAAAAGCAAGTGGCCTTGAATTATTTATTCTTTTGCTGCGAAAACACAGGCTGATATAAATAAAACTATAAACCTCATCACTATATGGATATACAAAAAAATGCATATTATTTCTGTTATTAAAAATAGGCATGTATAGTATAATAATAGTAAAAGTAAATAACTAAGAGAGAAGGCTCCACCAAGTATTATGAATGTATGGCATTATCACACTTATAACCAAAGCAACTTGCAAGCATTTAAGCAAATTATGTTATTTTCTCACTACTATTAGCTAACTGATAATAATAGATTGTCAAATGGGCACAGTATAATTTTTACTATTATTTCAGGCTATTAATCATGTAGGGAAGCAAAGCAAAGGCTATAACATAGTGAAGTTTATTTATTTATTTCCGTTTATAAGGATCTGGATCTACTTTAGAGATGGCTCTTCTGACAGCAAATCAAAGAAGTATTTTCAGTGGACATGTTATAAATTGATGTATTGCTGTGCAGACCAATAATTTTGTTAGACTTAGTTTAGAACTTACTCTTAATATTTTGAGCACAGTCTTATTCCCAAATCATTACAGAGTAAAATCAGTATTTCACATCAGTTTCTGTCTGCATTGCTTTTTAGGCCTTCACAATTGACTACTTAAAGTATGCCAATAGTTATGCTGAAAAAGACTAGCTTAGATAACTTTTCCGGGTGGCCACTTTAGATAATCTACATTTCTACATTACCTCTATGTATTTCACACTTCCAATGTTGCAAGTTTTTTTTTTTTTTTTTTTTTAAATAGCTCTTTTTGCATTTTTAAATAGTATCTTCACCTGAGAATCACTTGTTGCTCAGAGTGGCCCTACATGGACAGCCTAAAGTTTGCTGTGAGGCTGCTGTGCATGATACCACATGGATACCCTAAAGATCATTGTGGATGTTCTCACTTGGACAGCCTAAGAATTGCACTTGCTAAAAACTATTCAAGTCTCATTCATTCTACAGTGGATAACTTATTTATTATACCAAAAAACTAGTCAATAGAGAATATAGGTTGATTAACTCGGGTCACATTTAATAGCTGAAATTTCCTTTCAGTTGCACTACAAGGTAGCCTAAAACTAGGAAATACAGCAAATGTCAATTATTCCAGTGTTAAAGAGCTTTACAAATGAAAAGGCAAGGATAACTATGACAATTCTGTGTTAAGAAAACACTAACAGACTGTGGATACCCTTCCTAACCCCTGTCTCACTAGCCCGCCCACTCTTGCAATCATTTTCCATTACAGACTGAATAGGTCGATCAGACCAGGTCTGTAGGGGTGCAAGATCAATCATTCACCATCTACTACACAGCTTCCTGTTCTGTCCAGACTGGTGTGGCTTTATCTCCTAAATGGTGACTCAGTCCAGACTTCCTCATAGACCTTCATATATCTTTCATCAAGGCTGTACAGTGTGAAGATTATTGTCATGCCAATTTATAGTGTGCTAATGCTAAAAAATGTCAGTCACACCTTCGCAAAGTGTATATGGTGAACATATCCCCATCCAAACATGTCCTACTTTTAGTGTTCATTGTATTTATAGTCATTTATGCAATTAGTGAAGTAATCTCTTTAATTGATGTGTGTGACTTCAAGCAAGATTTCCCGACATAAGAGGGTTGAGAGGAAATTACAAGAAAATTAAGGTGTTTTTTTTTGTTTTGATTTTTTTTCCCCCAAATGGAGGAAAGGTGAGAGATTTCAGAAAGAAAGACCAGACACCAGATTATGTAATGTTTACCTCAATAAACTAGCAAAAAATATAGCATAAAATCTAGCATCAAGTCATACAGACATACTCTGAGTGGTTTCCTATCTCAAAAAGTTGATTGCTATGCTTGTGGTGTCATATGTAGATGAATAATTATCTGGCAGAAGATGGTCTGCATATTGATGCATATGTGATGCTTTCACGTGGTAGTGTAAAAGTCATTGGTCAAAATATTCAGCATTTTTTACCCACACAAATGTCATTTTTGGCTGAAATGTAGTTGCATTCCTAATTATTATGGACTTAATCCTCAGAGCTTCGGGTGGTAGGGTGGCAGCCAAATGTGCTGGAGGAGGACACAGAAAACATTTCAAGGTTACTTGCACTACTACAGAGAGAGAGAGAGAGAGAGAGAGAGCGAGAGAGAGAGAGAGAGAGAGAGAGAGAGAGAGAGAGAGAGAGAGATCCATAGTAAACTGCCTACTCCTCTTATCCAACTAAAAAAGCCCACATTTTCACAATGACAGGTCTGGGAGATCAAAGCTGCTGTAATACTATATCACAGCTGGCAAATCCCAGTTGGTGGATCTAATCCTCAGCATTAAAAAACCCCCAGAGAACTGAACTTAATGGATAGAATTATAGAGCAAGAAAAATTGCTACAACAAAGATAATTCTGGTTTACTGTGATTGAAGTATGTGGATAAAATAAACCAAGAAACTGTTCATTAGGAAACAGGAAACTGTTCATTAGCATTTCATATGTAGAAATTTTGTACAATAACTGTACAGTTGTGCATGTGCAGACATGTTGCATGAGTGTGTGTGCACACGAGTATGCATTCTTTCAGTGTTCATAGTATGGGGATTAGGCAGATGGGGATTAAGGGGATAATCTGTTAAACTAAGGAGGGTGAGCCCAAGCGTGTTTTCTTGCAATGAACCTGAAAGAAAATTTAAAAAATGAAGGACTACGAATTATGATGCTGAATTAGTCCAAGAAAGAGCAAAAATATGCCATCATGAGTCCGTTGTCATAGTATTTTTAGATTAATTTGGGTGAGATATTGCTTAAATTAACTACATTTTCTGTAAATATAGAGCTGAGCCAAATTTTAATAAGGGTATCAAAGACAAATGGCCAGTCAGGTAATTATGGCAAGTTGCCTACACCTGTAAAAACATAACTATGTGAAATACAAGGCTGCAATCTGTTTGCCTTTACACAGTTTTATGATAAATATACACCCACCATCCACTTTAATACAAACACATGTACACCTCCTCATTTATGTAGTTATCCATTCAGCCAATCGTGTGGCAGCAGGGCAAGGTATAAAATCATACAGATACAGGCATGCAGCCCCGGGTAATAGTTGCATCAACCATCAGAATGGGGGAAAACTGATGTGATTTTGACCATGGCATGATTGTTGGTGCCAGACGGGCTGGTTTGAGTGTTTCTATAACTGATGATCTCTTGGGAGTTATACACACACACACACACACACACCAGTCTCTAGAGTTTACTTAGAATAGTGCAATAAAGAAAAAACATCTAGTGAACGGCAGTTCTGTGTATGGAAATACCTTGTTGATGAGAGACGTCAATGGAGAATGGCCAGACTGGTTTGAGCTGACAGAAAGGCTACAGTAACTCAGATAATCACTCTGTATAATTGTGGTAAGCAATGAAGCATCTCAGAATGCACAACATGTCGAAACTTGAGGTGGCTTCCACTTTTGTCAGCCAAGAACAGAAAGCTGTGCTGCAGTGGGCACAGGCTCACCAAAACTGGCCAGTTGAAGACTTGAAAAACATAGCCTGGCCTGATGAATCTCGATTTCTGCTGAGGCACAGAGATGGTAGAGTCAGAATTTGGTGCCAACAGCATGAATCCATGGGCCCAACCTATCTTGTATCAACAATTCAGGCTGGTGGCGGTGGCATAATGGTGTGGGGAATGTTTTCTTGGCACACAGGTTCACCAAAACCGTAGCCTGGTCTGAAAAATGTAGCCTGGTCTGAAAAAATCTGCAGGAATTGCGTGATGCAATCATCTCAACATGGACCAGAATCTCAAAGGAATGTTTCCAACATCTTGTGGAATTCATGCCACAAAGAACTGAGACTATTTTGACAGAAAATGGAGGACCTACCCAGTATTAGCATAGTGTTCCTAATAAAGTACTCAGTGAATGTATGTGCACCAGTTTCTGATAGGAAAACACTGACCGTGAGTTTTTGGAACGATGTAGTCACTGGATTTAAAACTGTAGCAGCATTATATCTTTAAAAGTTATTCTTTGTTTATGGTCATAAGTCAGTAGCCAGAAAAAAGGTGGTTGGCTGTTTGCAATGTCAGATAAAAGGCGTCTTCCTGTGAAAGTAGGTGGTTCGCTACCACATTTCATGACAAAAACGACCAGTCTCTAGTGAAATGATTATACTTATGACTAACATCCGGCTGAAACAATATAAGGTGTTCCTATAAGGATACCCCCTTTATTACCTAACTTATTGATGTTAGCTTCCCAGGCTTCCATTATCTCATCAGAGGAGAGTGTCAGTGAAATGAAGAGGAGGTTAAATGACTTCCTCCCTGTCTGGCCCAATTCCATCTAAGAAGTCTGGCTCATCTCACAATGAGTCATTGTTTTCCTGAGCCTGGCTGCTATTCTGAATGGACCACGCTGGACTCTTCACCCCTATTCATTACAGCTCAATCAGCATCAGCACTCTATTAATTAGACTATTAGTGTCTGGGTGGAGTTTCTGCACGCAGCTTCCTTTTCCATCTCCTTGACCCCACATTAACCTATCAGGAGGTTTATATCATGTTTATTTCAATAGCTAGCGGTGCACCACAAGTGAATGCAGGTTAAAATGTATCTTCAGTACAAATGTTATATGTTTATTGCATCAGCGGTTATGTGAAAGAAGTACAATATTTCCACCACTTTCTGATAGTAGGTATTCATCATATAATGGACCCAATAGAAACCACAGAAGAATTGCACTGTTTAAATGTACAATGGTGATCTTAATGTCTATGATGCTGATAGTCTTTGTTAAATGACAGTTATTATGACCTAGATATGAATACACTGGATCGAAAAATGACTTGCACAGCTTGAAAAATGGACAGGACAGCGTGATTACAACAAAACATCCACATTTCTGTTAATATGGTTAGTATTCAATAGAATATTAAACAATAAAACCCTTACACCCAGCTGTATATTTAATATCTGAATCGGCCTTATCATCTTTTCAGTCATTGAGTGTCCCATGCCATGCCACATTCTGAAGAGGGGTGAGCGAGCCTCAGATAAGGCTAAAAGCAGTATCAATACACAAGTGTGGAATTATTCAGATGCCTTTGTCTCTATTTTAAGACTTAAATGTGATGGTACGGTGAACTAATTTATTATTCCAGCAGATCCATGCTCTCATTCCCCCGAATGCAATTTTTAAATTATCCATCCATCCATTTTCTGTACTGCTTATCCTTACTGGGGAGCCAATCCCAGGGGGCATGGGGCATAGGGCGGGCGACACCCTGGATGGAGTGCCAATCCAACTCAGGGCACAATCACACACATATTCACACACTACAGACACTTGTTGGACATGGCAGTCAGCCTACAATGCATGTCTTTGGACTGGGGGAAGAAAAAAGCACGGGGAGGACATGCAAACTCCGCACACACAGAGCCTTGGCGGGAATCGAACCCTCAACCTTAGAGGTGTGATGCAAACTTGCTAACCACTAAGCAACTGTGCCCCCCAATTTTCAATTATAAATCAGAAAAAAAAAATCTAAATATTGCAAATTCACTTTTTTGGTCAAAATAGTCATTTGGTCGAAAAGAAGACTTTTCAAAAAGCATTCTTTTATAATAATAAATATATATATATATATATATAAAATATTTGCATTACAATCTACCATGTCGACCAACAACTGCTCCTGTGAGAAAAGAAAATCCATGTTGTCATTTTTAAAGCCAGAATGAACAGTTCATGACTGAAGATTAGGACTGTCGGAAAAGAGGTGCACACTTCATCAACTGAAGTGAGGGAGAAGTGGTTTTGAGTAATAAACAGCAAGGAGCATATTACAAGATTCCTAAGATTCCTATGGAGACAGCTCGAGTGCCATTTACCAGAGGGACCATGCTTTTTTTACAGAGTGACACTATTAGAAGATAACCTTTGGCTCTTCTTACATTGGTTAAGCTTATTACCCAGAGGGATGAGCACAAAAAGAGGGCTATTCAATGTCCTGGAATGAAAGAACAATACTATTGATCAATGGTTATTCAAATATTATCAGCCACTTTGACTGGGAAAGCACAAATGGCCTAAAGGGAAACTTAAAAAAAAAAACCAATTATGTAACAGCAGTTCACATGGTATATACAGTACAATGTAGGCATTTCCCAGAATTTGACTGGAAAGCACCAGATTAATGCGTTTCATTTTCAGCAAACGTTGCAAAAAGAATTACAGACATGTCAAAGGCTATTAGCAATGTGGTAAAATTTGAACTCCAGCCAGACCAGAAGGTTAGACAGGTTTCCTCTACTGCTGTATATCGTTTGTGTCTGACAAGTGTGACGCTTGTTTCAGGCAGCCAGATAGAACAAGGAGTGAACAGTGTCACATTTGAAGGAAGCACCCTTCGCCAAAAGGAAGTGATTATGAGGGAACAGGCACGGTCATGAGGAACAGGATGGAGTGTACATCCATTTGTTGAAAAGTTCCATCACAGTCCATATCTAGTATTCACATGGTGTTTTTAAGCTTCAAAATCTCTTCAACCAATCACTACAAAACACAGACATGTTGCTTTTTCTAACTTAGGCAAGTTGGACTGGATGAAATAAACAAACAAAAAAACATTTTGTCTATGTAGAAATATCAAAGCCACGGTACTCTTTAAATAATATAAAAAAAGAAACATATAGAACAAGAATGAACTGCCTACAGGGGAAATTAAGACTGTGGATCAAAATTCACAGCTCAGATGGTGGTCTGGATCATTTAATTTATACAGCGACTATCCGAAGTGCTGTGAAATCTACACGCCTGTCACAATTTCCCCTTGAGTCAGCGCTGCAGTATTGCAGTGAGCTCAGAAACGAACGCACACTTTTCAATGAGTGACTTTGTTTACTTTGGACACGTGCTTTGTTATGATTATGTTCTGTCTCCGCCCCCGTTTTGTCATTGGTTGCTGACCCAAGTGTGTGCCATTATTGTTTTCAGCTGCCCGTGTTTAACCCATGATTACGTTTGTCATTTAAACCCCTTGTATCTCTGTGTGAATTGCACAGTATTGAGTTTATCTAATTACCAAACTGTTCTTTGTTTCTCGTTTCTCGTCTTGTTATTTGAACTTGTTTCTCATTTTTGATTCTAGCCTCACCCCATTTAGGCCTGTTTGTAGATCTCCTGACCATTTGCATGTTATTCGACCACGATTTGGATTACTGTTTTGGATTTGTCTGCCTATCTCTCTAATAAAGTATTTTACTGCAATTGCATCCGTCCTCAACTCCATCACATTCTGGAACGTGACAATGCCAAAATGTGACCTCCTCATCCTGGCCCTTGAGACATTTCAGAAAAAGAAATATGCTGAACAATCTCTCTTAATCCGTCTCAAAACTGAGAAGGAACAAGGAAACCAATTCTTCAGTTTCATTATCTGTAGAACATGAATATTGGCTGAAGGTTAGATACATGTTCATACACTATCATGGGCATCATGGGCATCATAGGCATCATAGGCATCATGGGCATCCTGCCTCCTCCTCCTACTACTCCTCTTCTTCAGAAGAGCCGAATATCAATGAGAGGATGATGTCATGCTTTTGCAGAAAAGAATGACCTCATCTTCAGCCTGGCTCCTCCCAAAAAGGATTGGCTGTTAGCCAGTCAAAGAGAGGCAGCGCTCAAGCTGGCAAGCTCAGCAATTTTGTCTTAACCCTACTGGTACCTCGGTTTATACATGCACCAATGTGCTCTCTACTGAACAAAAAAAATGGAAAAAACAAAAACAAGATTAAAACAAAACATACCCATGCCTTCCAAGAATAGATAGATAGATTGATATATTATTAATATAATATTAATGATGAGAAGCAGTTCAGAGGTGGTGTTGTCTCAGGACATCCATTGGTCCTTAGTACAAAACAAACACTTCAATAAGTGAAGACTTCCTGCAATAAAAAATAAAAAACATGAAACCACAATAAGAGCTAAACTCTAACAACTAAATATATACCATCCAAAAATCAACACACTGGTTTCCTGGTTACTGGACTTTCTTGACTAAAGACACCCTTACTATAAAAAGACATAACAAATTAGAAAATGACACTTAGAGTTCATTCATGCTGCAGTTTATGTGCCTACTGTTTTTTTCCTGTAATGATTAAAGGATCAGTATTACATTTTTTAGAGACCTCTGCTGTCTCCAAGAAAAAATGGCAACAAGCCTTGTTCCCCCAATTCGCCATTGCTGACGAACTGACTAATAGGTGTGAAAGGACAGGAATAAGCTGAGCAGTTGTTCTGACTGGTGGTGGGACTAATGTCCTAGATCACATTTAATTCATGAGACAGTGCTCTAGTATTTATAAGTTTGAGGAAAAACAAAAACAACAAAAAACAAAAGTATAAAGCAATGGTCACTAAAACTCTTCCTTGAGATCTACCTTCCTGCAGGTTTCATCTCCTACCAAAATCTAACACACCTGTTTTAGTTGATCAAGAATTTCTAAAGGCAATGATTAGATGGTCAGGTGGGTACAATTATGGTTTGAGCTAAAGGCTGCCTTGTGTGAAGAGCTGTCAGAAACAAAAATCGGCGTCGGCTCTTAAGTTGTAGGTCACATGACAATGCCAACATGGCAGATGTAGCATGTCTAGATTGGATTCACGCTACACACTTATACTGATCAGAAAGTACTGTATAAACGGCCGAGCAGTAGGTACTGAATATAATGCAGTAGGTACTGTCACAGTACATGATTTCGAATATCTTCAGGAAGGTAGCTCTCCAGGAACAGGGTTGGTGACCACTGGTATAAAGTATAGCTTCCTCCTCCTCCATGCTCGCTCTACTCTGATTGCGTGCATGCAGATGCCTAGTTTTAGGACGTTTTCATGTTTTAGGGATTGCTCACCCAAGACCGATTCTGGGCTTGTTTGGGGCAGGGGCTCATAATTGCAGGTTTACTTGCTGTACAATTCCATATGTCACTTTTGTGCATGCAGGTTTGGAAAATGGTAGGCACTAGATTCACCCTTATATTGTTTTTTTCCCCTTGTGGTACCAATTCTTAAACGGCGAAGAACAGCAGTTTTTTGGATGCATAGCATGTTATCATGCAGGTAGACTGCAAACAAGGAACAGTTCTCGCACAAGATCATTTTTAGGCATGCAGACAGGCACAGGCACGTGCATTTTTCATGTTGTTAAGGCGAGCAAGAAATGCTCCAAAAATAAATAAATAGAGCAAGTTCTCTTCTAGGGAATGCACAAAATTAAAAAAAAAAATAAAAAAAAAATCATGATATAGAATTGTACTGGCAGAAAACAGAAATGAAATCGTTTGTGACAAGATGTCCGTGTTAGAATTAGAGGTCTCAGTGAGTGAATAGTGTGATGAAGGTACTGACATGGATGCACTTTTTGAATAGTGTGCACGCCAACAGATTCTTTGTGCTTGCTAAGCTCCCTTTCGCATTCAGCATCTCAATGCACATTCCAACCATGGGGGGGACAGAACCAATCACAATACAGCTCGACTGTAAACAAAGTCTGCCTGGTTTATAGAAAATCGGTTTGAGTGCCAGCTTTGTCAGATAAGAAATATAAAAATATAAGTGAATATCTCTAAACACAGAGAGACGTTTCCTGTATGTGTGATAATATGGAGGGAGAAAGGTCAATATGTCGGCACAAACATCTTATCAAAAGGCTACAGGCTTTTTTTTCAGTGAATAGCCACCGCACAGGACAATGGACAGCTGAATTTAAAGGGTGAATGGACTGGAGGCCTCGGTGACCATAGCACCAAAAAAAAAAACCAAAACAACCCCTCACTCAAAATGAAGCCAGACCAAAAAAAAAAACCCCAGGCTACATGTTTGCTCTTCACAACAGCTGCCAACATCAGAGACTAATAAGTCTGCTTATAAGTTTATAAGTTTACTACACTGGACTAGGGGTTACATGACTATTCATTTTTATTAGCCAACAAGACTTGTCTAATCAACTTTTCAATAATTAAAGAAAAAATATATAGACTATTTTTAGGATATTTTATTAGTACAGATAGATGCTGATGGCAAACAAAAGCAAATGGCATATCAAACGGCACTTACAGGTTAGGTTCAGTATTATTTTAAAACAAAATCAGTTAAATAAATTTACAAAATAATATATCTGCATATTATATTACTTTATTTAAGAACCTGTTTTTAAATATGCACTCATAGATGCATGGTGGCTCAGTGGAACTGGAAGTTCATGTCCATCAGAGTCTGCCTTAATGCTGGACCATTTTTATGATTAATTCAGTTAATTGAAATTAATGTTTTAACACTATTTTCAAAATGTCCTTATCAAGATTGTACATACATACATATACACACACACACACACACACACACACACACACACACACACACACATACATTTTTATTAAAACATCCATAAATGCTATTTAAAACTTTAAACCAATACAAAGGAATAACACAGCCTTCTTAACTGGATAAACGCTGTGTCCTACAGCCTGCGCTACTCCCAAATACTGGGCGCTTAGATATTAATAAATAAACAAATACATAAATAATAATAATAAAAAAACCTCAAAACAGGTTTATGTAAATTTTAATGCTGCATTATATCCTAAGCGGGAACTTACCGGTAAGAATTATGCCATTTTTGACCTCTGCAAATTCGACATGGTTCCAAGTGGGAAAATGGACGCCCTCATGCTTGTATTTTGTTAGCAACAAGCTATGCAGCTACCTCAGATGAGTGATGTATATTTTCTCTCAAACAGCGAACTGTATAGTCAGTGTTTTAGATTTAACAAAAGAAAATGTCTGTATGTTCATTAATCTAAAGCTAATACTTGTATATACAGTATAACTCATTTAAAAAGGTAAGTAGTTTTACTTTGTGCATGTTTTACTCTGATGCTGTGTACAGCCATGCTGATTTAATGTCACTCTGTAAATGGAGAAGGAACTCCATTTAGATTTGAGAAGAAGATTTGAGAAGAATACACAGAGTTGACTTCTCAGTTGAGGTGGCATTTGATGTCATGAAAGACATGGTCCCCATTTACTCAGGTGAGAAAGAAGGGTTCATTAAGTTGTGCAAATATAGTAACCATGCCATCTATAGCAAATAGTGCAAACAATGTATAAAAAAAAATCCTTTCTTTAAGTATTCTTTTTATTTAAAAGAACCATTGTTTGCACTGTTTGCTACAGATGGTGCTGTTACTATTTCTGAACATACATTTTCCAAAGTCCATTCTAATAAATAAGAAACTGTAAAAAATGTAATTTCATTATGTAACAATTTTTTTAAAATTGTAAACATGAATCGTTGTTAAAGTTGGAAACAAAATATTGACTGGACTATCACCCAGCCCTAGTCCATCTTATAGCTTACAGCGGCATTTGGGACGTTTTTCCAAGCTGATAATGAACTGCCATGTTCAGCTCTAGAATGAAATATGTTCAGACTAACAAAGTACATTTAGCCTGCTTTCTTTATTGTCTGCCTGCATTTCCTCTGAACTAGTCAACAGCTCCTCATCGCTATGGGGCACAAATCTCTCACAACAACATTCCACTGGTTTCATTTGCACTCTTATCTCTTGATTTGTGTCAGCGATGAGAACAAGGATGTGACACAGAGAAATTAAATGTAATCGCAAATAGAAACATTTTTATCTTCCTGTACTTGGCCGTTTGAAATGCATCTGTAACTTCACTGCTTCCAGTAAGGAAATGAAAATTACGATCTGCTTTTTAGAAGCATGAATGATACTTTGGAAGCATTTCATCAGAAACAGAGATAATGAATGGGTTCACCAATACTGACTTTTTTTTTATTTTTTTTTATTAATAGATACCAGGACAACACTGTCTCATAATAAGGCACACACGTTCTAGCATGCGGTTTAACACAGAACTGGTCAGTTATTTTCCATGTTCTTCACTAAGACAGTATGACAATATTGGGTGCTTTAGTTTGATATACAAGACATAATACCTCAAGTGTATCAACATAAATCCCAAATTACTGTAACTGAATAATGTACATTAAAGAGTATTGTATAATTAAAAAAAATACAATAAAACAATGGAAAAATGAGATCAGCGTATAAGGCTAATGTTAGCATGAACACTAATGCTATGTATCTGTCAGAAACGACACCCTAAATTTAAATGCAAAACAGATACAAGTACTTCAAATAGATAAATATATCAAAGAAATGTTGGAATTACTTAAATTAAATACATGTTAAATGAATGGACAAACGATCAATAGTGCCACTTCATTTCAACATGCTCAGTATTAGCCTAAAGAGAGAGACAGCTAAGCAGCTAGCTGGTACTAATCTTTAAAGATAGAGGTGTACATCTGCCAGAACTTCCTTGACAGGGAGAGGACAGAAGACAGAGAAAATAAAGGAGAGGAACGTTTAAGAAGAGCTAGCAGAGTGCTGACAAGAAGCTAACACATTAGCATTGTCCGTGAGCAATATGCGCATCAATGGACTGATGAGAGAAAACTAGTTGTGCAGATATCTTACAGTAAAAAAAAAAAAAAAAAAAGAATGAAAAAAGTGTAGTGCATGGTCAAATCAATTTATCCAACAAAAAGCTTCTTGTTTGCCAATACTGAAAGTTGAGAAACATAGCCTTCTTCATGTGATTCTCATGAGGATATTTCAAAACCAAACTGAAAAAAATATTCTGTGGTAAACAAAAAAGGAAGTGAAACTTAAACCCCACACCCTCTTCCCAACTGATACTCTCAAAATACACACTTGTATGTAGTAGACATCACTGTGAAAAACCCCTGGATTAAGGAGGTTGAATTCAGTGGTCCGCTACACAACCCGACATCAGTTTTGTCATAAACGTTTCTACAAACTAACAAGAAAGGAACCATTAGTCCTGGTTTTCAGATCAACTAATTATAGACTTACTTTCTGCCACTTGAGTGACTCCTGCAGCGTTGGTCGCGGCGTGACATCTCTCCTCTGAGAGCGAGGACCTTTGTGTGAGTTTGAGGAAGCAAGTTCATGTTAAAGCTCTGACCAGGAGACCAATTGCTCAAACCATACGGCTATAAATATTCAACTAATGCATCCGTTCTGTTGAAAGTCTTCATCTCACTGTCTCGCTAGGTTGATTGTGTTCTGAGAGCAGCTGCTTTCAGTGCTAATCTTTTTTTCTATCATTTCCTGTGTTGGAGCAGTCATGACCCCTGACACAGAGTAATTTCCCCTCCCTTGTCTATACAAGCCTGTTATGCTTGGGTGGCACTTTTCTATCAGGCAGATGAGATACTTCCTACCATTCTGATAAATTACATTAATCCATTTTCCTTCAGCTTTTTGTCATACATTCACTTGAAGGTTTCATAATTCTGTGCAGCAGTCTGGCAAAATTTTAAAATCTTACCTTCCTCTTTTGGGCCAAACAGCCATTTCAAAAGATCTTGTCCAGGAAAAAAAAAAAAAAAAAAAAAAAAAAAAAAAAAAGTTGACTGGTTCTTCTGTTACATGTCCCAGACAATTAGCTTGTCATGTAATGTATATATAACTGGTTCCCCAATGTATCTAATGTCTTTGATGATGATGATAAGGTGAGATGTGAGATAAGAATCTATGTTGTTCCTCAGCATGGTTTTATAGTCAGCTGATGCTGGAGAGTCTATCTACTCCCAAGCCAAACCTTAAATAAGGAACCTCTTAAACCTCAGTTGCATGCTTTGTGTATGAACAGCTTGCTTCTTAAAAACAACAAAACATATTACACACACACACACACACACACACACACACACACTGTTATGAAAAAGTATTTCTATTACGATCCTGATTTCGTCTGGTTTTTTGTATCTCTCATAATAAATAGTCTTAGATTTTCAAATGAAATACAACATAAAACAAAGCAAAAAAAAAAAGTTATCTAAACACCCATCACCAAAAAAAAACCCCTAATTGTAATTTTAAATTAATTTAAAACTTAGTATCTGTTTGTGCCACCTTTACCACCAATAACAGAAACAAAACACTTCCAATAACTGGAGATCAGTCCTTCACTTACTTCTAGGACTAACTCCTATGCTTTGGATCATTGTCTTGCTGCATAATCCAGTTGCTCCTGAGTTTCAACTTACGGACTGAAGACCGGACATTCTCCTTTAAAAGTTTCTGGTAGAGAACAGAATACATGCCCCTCAATTATTGCAAGTTGCCCAGACCCACAAGCAGCAAAGCCATCCCCACACCATCACACTTCCACCACCATGCTTGGCCATAGGTATGATGATTTTTTGTGGAATTCTGTGTTTGGTAGATGTAACGGGACACCTGTCTTCCAAACAGTTCCACTTTCAACTCATCAATCCACAGAACATTCTCCCAAAAGGTTTGAGGATCATCA
>JANDJT010000103.1:6363413-6375673 GCA_024331685.1 Stegophilus panzeri
TGTTTACTCAGGTTGCCTTTGTTTTATCTTAGATTTTGTTTTAATTTCTGAAACAATTTAATATGAGATATACACAATATACAGAAGAAATCAGGATGGGGTAAATTCTTTTTCACAGCACTGTATATAATGTGTTGTAAACAGATAATAGGAAGTACACTAATTATTTTGGAAGCTAGCCCATTCAGGACATCTGGTTGAGACAGACATGTGCATCGGGACAGGGATCCAGATAAAAAGTTGCGCAAGCAGGAGGTTTTTAACTTTCACGCACTGTAAAACCAAACAGTGGAAATTCCTAAATGAAATGAGTAATCACTATTCAAGCTTTTAAATGTCACATTTACTTGTGTGAATTAAGTAACTCGGTAACGTGACACTGTTTGAAGAACTCAACTTACTTCATTTGTGTGTGAAATTTGAAGTAAGCACAACTTATGTGACTCATGTTTTAATTACACAAATAGTAGTTCAAACCTAAACCAAACCTTCTCCTTTGAATTTTTTTCTAAACACTTTCACATTCAAACTTCAGTTCAGTTATTTAACAAATAGCGAACAATACAGGCCAAAGGCAGGTCAAAGGTATTCTATTAAAATTTGAAAGGGTCCAGTTTCATTCCTTAAAAAGTCCGGATAAGTGACCATCATGACTGAATAGCGAGAACAGTTACCTTTGTTTGACCATTAGTGATTAGTTCATGGTGGCTAATCGAATAAAATTTAAAATATCAAACATATTTCACAGCAGTTTTATTTTGGTGGCATGGCAGCACAGCAGGTAATATTGCTGCCTCAAAGCTCCACGATCCTAGGTTCGATCTCAGGTGACTGTCTGTGGCCCTTTTCACATTTGGTATTTACATCTGTGTCTTGTGTGGCTACATGCGTTTGGATTTCGTACATCATTTCTGGTGGATAAAGGGTGTCAAGCACATTTATTACAGCAGTATTCACTGCATATGTTTTTCGGGCAGAAATGTCCAGGTTGTATCAAATGCTTTGCTCCTGTCGAAGCTATGAAAAGAAGCTGCTTCTTTTGCTTCTGCTGTTTTAGCCACAAGACCCTGTAGAATGCTATAGGTGTGCACTATAAGTGCAGCAGAGAGTTATTATCAGTGGACAGTGTAGAGTTATTGTCAGTTCAGCATTTTTTCCAAACAGTTTTGCAATAATTACATAGTTTCTGGCTATTGCAATGACGCAGTCGATTAGGCGGTCTTTTGTTTCTGTCTCGAACACCTCTGAATCTGGTTTAAGTGATAGGATCAGGTACTGCTGTCCATTTACGATCGGACGAGTTTCCTCCCATCTCCCAAAAACATGACAGTAGATAGAATGACTAAGATAAATTGCCCCTAGGGACGAATGAGTTTGTGAATGTGAGTGCGCATGGTGCCCTGGACTGCTCTCCCCTTCAGGGTGTATTCCTGACTCACATCCAGTGTTTCCGGGATAGATTCCACACCCACCACAAACATGATAATGATCAAACTGTTACAGAAAAAGATTGCATCATATATTATATATATATATATATATATTTTAGCTTTTTAAAGAAAAGTGCATTTCAAACTTAACTTTTTTAGATTTGTGCAACAGTTTAACAATGAATAAGTAAACTCAAATGTTTATAACTTAGCTGTACTAAAAGCAATCCATTTTAAAATTTAAATGGTTTAAGGAAATCACTTTCTTTAATTTATATGAGAAAGCTTAGCTTATCATGGTTTAGTGTGCTGGTGAGCAGTCAGAGATTAAGTTTGTCGGACAAAGAAAAACACATTCATTAATGTGAGTGCCTTCATTTCTACATCTGTTTTTTCCCCCCCAGTGTTCTCTAGTGTTTTCTGGAGGCATAACATTACAGTACACATTCAAAAAAAAATGTATACATTTTTTTTTAAAGTCCAAATCAGGCAGATCAATACACATATGTATATTATATTTGCAGCATTAAACAGCTACAGATAGTGGCATTGTATTACAACTGTAGTCCATGTGCACCTATCTGAAAATGAGGAACTGCAGTAGAGAGGTTGCTGTTTTTTTCTGACATTTTAACCAGAACCAGACAAAAACACAAAGAGAAAAAAAAAAACAAAAAAAACCAAACAACAGGAACACTTAATTTGATAGACTGCAAGGAGAAATGGCAATGTTTTGACATTAATTGCATGTTTTGTGTCAGTGATCCTGAAGGAATACAAAGTCAGAGTGAGCTCATATTTTTCTGTGGACTCGCTCTAAGCTCTGAACTAACAGCAAAACATTACAAGATGTGAAAATGCTTCATGGCTTTGTGAAATGCTCATACAGTATGTTTCATATGTAATCAATGTAATGCTCTTTTAAAAGGTTTTAAATCTGAATAATTTTTTAAGACATTTTAGTATTTGTGATTCTTAGAGACAGACTGAATCAGTAGGACTGAGAAAGTATCAGTGGTACAGTATAGAAGATCTAGACATTTTAGCTGAATGAAGAAGCAGAACAGTTTGATTGTAAAAGGTTGTAAACAAAAAAACAAAAAACAAAACAAAAAAAAAAAGATTAAGTACTGTAACTAAATTCTTCTATAACTAAATTTCAATACTGATGTAAAATTAAAGGGTACAAAAATTGAGGGTCCAAGATAAAGAATTAACACGCATTTACATAAACTACTGAAGAATAACAAGATGACATAACGAGAAAAGTGTAAGCCAAGCACAAACAAACATGAGCTACTGTATGTCTGAAATCACTTACTACAAGTCAACAATATAGCTGTATCATATTAGCCATTTTTGTTTACTTTTAATGCCATTAGTGTGTCACACTGGGAAATTCAGTGCACTATTTATACCGGGATTATGTACAAAATTAAAGCTATACAATATAATGCAATGTTGGAATGCCACCCTCTCTGGTAAAAAAAGGTACTGCAAGAAACTTGCAGAATAACAATTCATAATGTAGGTTGTGCTGCGAACTTCCTCCACTGTGCGCATTAACTTCACGAATCCAAGTGCCAAATCGATTCACACTCAGAGAATTCAAAGCTCTGTCCTAAACTGCATAATGTACACTAACTCATTTTCCCACAAAGGGATTTATTCTATATAACAGAGAGCACTGCTCCAGGCCTGCCCAAAATGTGTCGTTAGAAGTAATTACAGAATTACGGAAAATTCTCTACGTCACAGTGTGCACTATCAGCATAATCCCGCCCAAAGGCAGCCAAGAAGAAAGAAGGCGAGGCTTCGGTGAATTCAGGCGCCATGTCACGGAGACACTCTGTGTTTCTGTGCGAAAGCAAATCCTCTTTGTTTAGCCTTCCGAAAATGGATGAAATCAGTGGTTACTGTTTATTTATAATGCTGCTCCTGAGCAATACAACCCGAACGTTTGCTTGTGCACAGAGCATTTTACGGCAGACAGCTTCCTGAACCTGGGAGAGTACAAGGCAGGCTACACACAAAGGCTACTCCTGAAAAGTGGAGCGATTCCCACTTTGCTCGGACGATCTTGCGCTTCTGAATCAGAACCTGTAAGTGTGTTTGATTATTTTATGAAGTATCTGCTACTGACTGTCCAAATGCAGAGTTTTGTATTGTGGCTCAGTTGTAGACCTCTGATAATGTGCTAGCTAACGTTTGCTAAGTTGCCTCAGTTTTTTAAGTGTTTGTTTGTATGCTGGTGGTCTGAAAGAGACGTTGATTGCAGCTGCTGTTGTAATTGTATCATGAAACGGTTTATATCAATCGAATCACAAGAATCCTATCTTTCCAAAGAAACACTGCATGAGTACCCATGTACACACAGTAGCTGTCTACAGCATAGCTAGCCCTGCCGGCGGGGTCAGAATTTACATTGTCTCTGAAAGGTAAGAGAGTCACAAAATAAAAACTTGCCACTGTGAAACGTTCTGCTCAAGTCGTGTTTGCAAGCTTGCTTCTGCTTGATCATCAGCATTTTCTGAATCTGGCTCAAACTGATACAGTAAAGCTGACATCATGCTGCTTAGGAGCTTAGAATTACTTTGGAGGATACAGATAAATCTAACGCCAACACTAAAGCTAATGATAAAGCTAATGGGTATTACTTTTCCGACACACATAATGCTTTTGGCCAATCACAATGCAATGGGTCAACTTGCCAATCAGAGCACTCTGGGCTTTTCGGAAGGAGGGTCTTTGCAGAAATTGGAGCGTTTCTGGCAGCCTGGGAATAGATGTAGTTCAATAATGTACAGTATTTGACAAATAATGCGTTTTTTTTTTTGTTTGTTTTTTTTTACATTAAAGCATGTTAACCTATTTTATTTCACCCAATCAACAACATGGTTAGCGTTTAAAAACTTTTAAAAATCATGATATGACTCCTTTGCAGTGCTCCTATGCAAAAAAAGAGAAAATTAGGGATTACTTAACTGGGCAAACCACAACACACGTGGGGCTCAGTGATACCCAGGGTCTGTACCATGCATTTACTCAAAGGAAAAAAAACCCAGACCACTCTGGTTGAGTGTTACTTTCCCATGAAGTTAAAGCCCCAGGCACATTCTCCATGGGCTGCTCTGTTTTTCCACTCTAGGGACATCAATTGGCCCTACAAATAAACCAAGCTGTTTTGGTCTGCATTCATTCTTTCCCCCCCCCATTTTTAAAGGGTCATGGTCTCTGTCTGAACAGCACCATGCAGAACATAGAGGATAAGAAGTCCAAGATATACCTCCCTTGAAATCATGCATACATACCTTTAACTTTCATATATGAACACACACAACTTGTTTTAAAAATATCTGGCTAGACCTAGCATGGTAATTCTATGGATGTCAGTCAGTCAATGTTGCATATAACTGAAAAAGCTTGTGAAGTTAACTGATATGTGCAACACTGTGCCAAAGAGAGAAGCATAGACACCTCTATGACGCTTTTCTTCTCTCCCCAATGCCCCCTACTAAAAGCAGCAGATGTGAGATGCCTTGCCTTCATCTGCATGCATGCTGAGGCTCCTTGTCAGGCTCCTTGTCAGTCTCAGACCCAGAGGTCCTTGCCAGAGGTCACACCCAGCAGCCCAGGCCTGGTCCTAAACTCTAGACCCTGAAGAGATCATTTCATCAACAATCTGCTCTAGTCCAAAACGGCATATGACATTAACCAGAATCCTTCAAACTAATCATACTGTTCTTCCTAAAATTAATTTCTTCTCTGATGAGCAAGAAGCAGGTTTGCCAAGGAAGAGAGTATGAAGCAGATAGAAGGAGCAGCAGGTAACAAACACTGCATCATCCTATTAATACTCAAATTCAAATGTGTGAAATCATGGAAAGTCTGAGAAGCTAGACCTGTGATTAATTACTCTTCTATGAATAATGATTTCTAAACAGCATTTTCCATGGCCTGTTGTAGATATCGGGTGCATGGTGGCTTAGTGGTTAGCTCGTTCGCCTCACAACGCCAAGACTGGGGGTTCGATTCCTGCCGCTGCCCTGTGTGCGGAGTTTGAATGTTCTCCGAGTACTCCGGTTCAAAGACATGTATGGTAGGCTGATTGGCGTGTCCAAAGTGTCCATAGTGTATGAATGGGTGTGTGAAGGTGTATGTGATTGTGCCCTGCGATGGATTGGCACCCTGTCCAGGGTGTACCCCGTCTTGTGCCCGATGCTCCCTGGGATAGGCTCCAGGTTTCACCGTGACCCTGAAGGCTAAGAGGTATAGAAGGATAGGTATAGATGGATGGTGGAGATATCTGTGGCCCTCTGTAGAGAACAGATCAGATCAAAAACAATCAAGGGACAAAGAGAGAAAACTACTTAAAATCATCCATATTTCCACAATGTTAATATTTTATTCTCTTTCTCATGCTTGTTGGCTCAGATTGCTCAGATTTAATCCAAATTCCATGCACTCCAATCCTGTCTACTCCCAGAGGGTATGTTTCACAAAATCCTTCCAGTGCACTGGAACATTTGCTCCCTAAAAAAAATCCCACAATGCACCGCAAAAACAAGGGAGCATGGATGCTAACTATATTCCCTTACTGGAAATGATGTCATTTTTTCTGAAGTCTCTCAGGTCGAATAAAAAATAGTTTCAGCTACAAATGTAATTAGCTTGTTATTGTTGTAGCTCTCAAATCATTTTTTTGCCTTTGATCCTGCTTGACATATTATGATAAAAATGCTAACAAATTTATGAGAAGTATAAAAATTAAATATTTTTTAATTAAATTTTTGGTGACGTTTACAACACGAGTACGTAGTCATGCCACCAGAAATTCAGTTATCAGTTTCCCAGTGTGTAGTGAGCCAGGGTCCTTACTAGTACTTGAACTTGTAAGAATGTGTGACAAGCCTGCCCATTCCCAGAGAAGGTTTGACCAATCCCGCCTGCTCCCACAGAATGTGTGTCCAATCCTGCCAACTCCCAGAGAAAGTTTAACCAATCCTGGTCACTTCCGCAGGTGTTTTTGTATGGGTAATGGAAAACCATTCAATGGTTTTGATGGTTCTTTATTCTTAAATGGGTTTTACTAGGAACATTTTCTGAAAGGAGAAGCCCTGCGTTCACAAGACCAGCAATTTTTTTGTTAGTGGGCATTTTTATCTTATTGGCAAAAATCACTTGACCACAATTCAGATGTCTTCTCGCTTAAAATGAGTGTAAGTGAAATTTGACCATAAATCAAATGTACTACCACTAAAAATAAATGTGGAGGGAAAAACCATGTAAACTGCATCACCATCTACTAGTGTCAGAATGTGTGCTGGTGCTGTTCTCACTGACTAGTTCAGGAGCTGTGAGAAAGAACAAATATATGGAACCAAAAAACATGGATAATGTTTCACAATGGATGAATAAAGAAAATATGCCACCACCACTCTCTTCCATTGTTATTCGATACATTGCTTCTCTTCTTACATATCCTTTTTTTTTTTTTTTTTTTTTTTTTTTTTTAAATGTTGCTCACTCTGCCCTGTTTAGGTGACCAATGGTCACACCACCCACTGCAGATCCCCAGCTCTCATTGAAAACAAAAGACTTCTGGATGCTTTGTTGCATCTCAACTCCAGCAGCATCAGGACAAACCAAAGAACCATTTAGAGTGATAAATTTAGCCTTTTTTTGGTAGACTGGTAGAAGCTGAAACAACTATGGGAGTGAGTGGGCAGGAACGGGGGAAAAAAGTCCCAAGCAAACCACTCAAATGATGAATCAATAATCTGATCAGTAACTTCAATTCCTCCTGACCTCTGCAGATGCTAAAATACAATACATTCAAAAGATGGCAAGTTCTTTTAAACTCCTTGGACAAAGGCTGTTTCTCCATATTATAACTTATTTATTTATTTATTTAAAACGGGATCTGTGATATTTCACAAAATATGAACTGAATGTAGTGGGTACTTTAATGGTTGGAAACGAGGAACAAAGAAACACTGGAGCTAATGAAAGAGCATCTGATCTCAATAGCACATGTCTCATTAACACCATCAATAGGGAAGATGGACCAGCCCACAAAGCTCAGTAGCATGCAGCAGGGGAAGCTGAGCTTCCTCATTTGGTTAGGTGTTTGTAACGGTGTGTGTACATGCATGTGAACATTGATGCTACGCTATGACCCTCTTCCTCCTTGTGAAAGTGATAACAGGGATGTCAGTAGCGAGCTAGCCGAAAACCTAAAATGGTGAAATTGATCTAACATGCTGATCTGCAACCAGTTTTAGTCTGCTTCGTTGGTTGGATATGAGAAGAGGAAGTGGATGTTGCGCAGATAACCCTACAGCGGTCTGAGTATTATCAGTGGTTACATTCCTTTTCTGATAAAAGATCATGTTCGTTCTGCTTGTCTGAGGTGCTGGACATTCCTCCTGCTCCACTTCCCACTGCCAGACTGACAGCTGAGCTCCACAAACATGCCAAGATCCTCCAGACTCTAAACTAATATGACCGTGACAAAGCTCCCTAAAGGTTCCCTGAGGACTAAAGTTTAACACATGCACCTAAGAAATGCTCCGCTTTCAATGCTCCATGTGTGTGAAATGTGTGTGGACTGATTTTTAGTACATCACATAACTTTTATGCTTATAACAGAATGACATTAAATGACAATAATGTAGCAGTTTCAATTATTCAATTATGTGGCACTAAAAAGGTAAATTTTTTTAAAAAAGGTTTCTATAACTTTTTCAGATGCAGTAGGCTACTCTTAGCATTCATAATTTTATTAAACAGTTTTATTATTAATTATTTTATTTACAGTTTTATTGTAATTTTATTTATTTTTGTTTGTTTGTTTTTGACACAAACAAACAAACAAAAAAATGGCACCCCTGCTCATTCCGGTATCATTTCCTGTTGTGGCACATCCCTTAAATAAATTTTTTTCAATGTAGCATAATTAGGCAATATTTCCATACCACACCAGATCACCCTCATACTACTAAAATGAGGAGTAAAGTGAATATTGTGATCAATAGCATTTATTTTTTTATTTCATTCCTGAAGTGTCATCCAACAAGTTAATACCTTAACAGAAGGGCAGAGCACTACAGCTTATAGATCATTGACATCAAGCTTGATTTGGACAAAAAGTTGACAAAGATTTTTCATCAACAAATTTAACACTGACTACGTTTACATGGACAGCAATAATCTAATTATTGACCTTATTCTGAGTAATTCTGACAATTTTGTGATTAAGGTGTCGCTTTTACAATACTCCTCTCATGTTCCCGTTTTACATGTTATAGAACATAGATCAATTAAAGGCACACATCATTACGTCCCCACGCCACGCCGTCCGACGTTCCCTCCAGAATTTCACACATCAACATACAGTTCGTCTTCGTTATGGTACCGTATTCAGTTTTGGTTGTTTTTATTTTTAATTTTTCGCTTCAAGTGCAGTTAATTATTTGTCATGCTGTACGTGCAAACAGACAACTGCTTGAAGCCGTGGGCTGCATCCCAAACCGCATACTTACCTACTATATATGTATTTATATATACACATGTATGAAATACATGTATTTCTCCTACGACATAGTAGGTAAGTACGCAGTTTCAGACGCAGCTGTGCTCTCGTTTGCCGTAAAATGGTTAAGCACTGCTGTGTGTAATCGTGTCCTGACGCAAAATGCGGTGAAAACTTCCACACGACGTTAATAATGTGATTAAGGTGTTTACATGTCTGTAGTACATGTCGATAATGCGACTAAAACAGGAATACTCCACATGCCTTAGTTCGATTTGTGTTTACTTCGAGTATGACTTTAATCGGATTAAGGTAATAAAAAATTGCTGTTTACATGGTAGTTTCTTAATCAGAGTATTGTCTTAATTGGGATAATATTGGATTATTGTTGTCCATGTAAACGCACTGAATGACTGGCCGGCAAATTTTAGATAATGCAATAATTCACCAGACTAGCATTTAAGGAGTTTAACAGATTTGATAGCGAGCATGAGACCCATAAGAGACCCATATGCAGTACCCGTAAGTATGATATATCGGCTGCTATGTATCCTCTGTACTGTATTTATCAAGGCAGTTTGTACTGTGACAGCTAGCTATTAGCATTCTGCTAAGTTTGTCTCGGAGTTATTATCATGCTAGCTAACATTTGAGAGATGAGGAATAAAACTGTTGGTTTTTTAGCCTCAGCTTATTCCTAATCTCTCAAATATTGGCTAACTAGATTCATCCACAGAGTAAACCCGTTTTACGGAAAAATGTTTTTAAATCAAGTTTGGAGAAGTTGTCGGAAGCTTGGTGATGGTGACGTTGAAGTTGAGTGACCGTGGTGTAGTTCGTTTATAGCATACGGTTAGCTTTTTATTTCTGGTGATTGTATTTAGGCTTCAAACTTCATAAAAGTTGTGTTTATTTGTGAAAATTATGTTGATAGACAAAACGTGTTAGTATTGTAAACTTTTGTTGATCATAGAGCTTATTTTTTGCAATAATCTAAAAGCCTGTGTGAAAATCCTGTTGGGTTTATGTTGAGGGAACCAGTGTGATGCTAACTTCCGGGTTCCAGGACAAAATGGCGTCAACCCTGCACCACTCTATTAGTATCCAGCTAATTTGTATTGTCAAAGTTATTATCATGCTAGCTAACATTTGAGAGATGAGGAATCAAGCTGTTGCTTTTTCAACCCCAACTAATTCCTAATCTCTCAAATGTTGGCTAGCTATTAGTATCCAGCTAATTTGTATAGTCAGACTTAATTTCATGCTAGCTAACATCTGAGAATTAAGAAATAAATCTGTTGTGGAAAAGAGGCACTAATTTACATCAGTAACTAAAATCAGTGTGTGATTTGAGGTAGACGTTTTATTCTTTTGTGAATTTTGCTTGTAATTTTACCTTCATATTTTAAGCACTTTTTTTGAGTTTCTAAATGTGTAAAAGTCTATAGGAAGTGACATGAGAAATTTATTCTCATTATTCTTATTATTTAAGAATAGTACATACTTAAATATTTATTTTATTTATTTAGTACATACTTAAATATTTATATATTTATTTAAACTTTTATTTTTTACATCCTTTTTTAAAGTCAGAATAATCATATCATATGCTAATTGTTTCAGTTCTTAAAACTGAACTATGGCAACAGGTTTTTCATCTAACTGATAAAAAATATAGTTATGTTAATATGCTTGTGTACATGTTATGCTTGATTTAAAAGCCATAACAACATAATTGCCATTTATCTGTGATGAATGATGCCATAAGTAATAAAATTAGTTCTTGTTTGTGGAGTGCTACAAAAGCAGGCATTGTACAGTCATCAAAACAAAACCAGCTGACCAAACATGCTCTTAATGAGATGCTGGCAAAAAAATCCAGGAAAGCAATGATAAGACAAGCAAGTTAACACAAGCGCCAGATTGTTACAGAATAAACACTGAGATGCCATTCTGTCGATATTTAACATGTTATTAGGGCTGCACAATTAATCGAATATTGATCTCGATTATGATTTTGACTGCCCATGATTACATGAATATGATCGACTGCGATATTGATGTTTAAAGTTCGTCCTCTACACATAGAAAACTCTGCTGCATATCAAAACAAGCGCTTCCTAAACTTACAGCCAGTCACCATAGAGTGGTGCAGGGACAACGTCATTTTATAATGCCAAAACCTGGAAATTAGTTAGCATTTTAGCGCTCACGCTGCAAGCTCCAGCGCTTGCACGAGGGGAAATCACAACACAAACAAGTTGCTAAATAGGACTACAGACGTTGTCGGGGACATTAAACGGAATCACGCCGAACAGGAAAAGTCTTTGCAGATAAACTGGTTCAGGTATGCTGTGCACAATTCCCCAAAAAAAAAGGTCGATGAAGATTCATCCACAGAGTAAATCCGTATTATGGAAAATGTCATCCCTGCACCACTCTATTGGGTGATTTGGCTGCGTCTCTCCTCTTGTAAACACTGTTATTGCCTTTTCTGCATAGGCCTGAATTGTTTCCATTTGGTTACATATTTTCATTTGGTCGATGACATTTTTATTTTTACTTATCGTATATTTTGGGTACAATTTTATTTATATTTTGTTTCTACGAGATGATGCACTTTAAGGATCAGTCTAATTTGATGCAAAGATTTGTACATTAGCAAGAGCTAACATGGAGGTGAAAGCAGTGATCCGTTTATTTAAATGTGAAAGTGTAATAAAATATGTTGTCCCTAAAATAAATGAACAATCTTGATAAATAATCATGATCTCAATATTGATCAAAATAATAGTGATTATCATTTTGACCATAATCGTGCAGCCTTACATGTTATCACAAAATTTCTGCTAAACAGAATTCAACATAAGATTATTCTGCCAAACCCTTTAAAAAGGATAACAGCAATACCTTTAGTGTAAGCAGTCTCCTAGTCTTCTAGCTAAGAATGCACTATCGATGTTAAATCCAATCTGATGCTGATCCACTATTCCAGGTCTGCATCAGCCCCAATACCTTTAATCAGTGTTGGATTAGGGCCCTGACTGATGTAAAATATGCATTTATAATAAAATCTTCACAAAATGGGAAGTGGCTATAAGAATATAGCAAAAGCATCGAAAATGCCCATTTCCACCATCAGGGCGATAGTTAAGAAGTTCCAGTCAACTGGAAATGTTATGAATCAACCTGAAAGAGGATGTGTGTGTATATTGTTTCAACGCACTGTAAAGAGGATGGTTCGAGTGGCCAAAAAATCTCCAAGGATCACAGCTGGAGAATTGCAGAAGTTAGTT
>JANDJT010000103.1:6375936-6412206 GCA_024331685.1 Stegophilus panzeri
TGGTTAAATATGGTGGTGGCTCTAATGTTTTGGGGCTGTTTTTCTGCCAGAGGACCTGGACATTTTGTTAGGATACGGCATCATGGACTATCAAATATCAACAGATATTAAATGAAAACCTGACTTTCTCTGCCAAAATGCTTAAAATGGACCGTGGTTGGATCTTCCAGCAGGACAATAATCCAAAACATACATCAAAATCAACACAAAAATGGTATAGTGACCACAAAATCAAGGTCCTGCCATGACCTGTGGGGTGAACTGAAGAGATGAGTCCACCAGCCTGGACTTTGAAATTCAAAGGATCTGGAGATATTCTGTATGGAGAAATGGTCTCAGATCCCTTGCCCCTTCTACAACCTCATCAGGCGTTATAGGAGAAGACTCAGAGCTGTTATCTTGGCAAAGGGAGGTAGCACAACGTACTGACTAAAAGGGTGGCAATAACTGTTGCACACCTATATTTAACAAAGATTTTTTTTTGATAATCCTGTGTTTTGTTTGCAATTGTTTGATATCCATGAGAGCAGAGTATTTTTGTGATTTTTTTTTAACAGAAGATCAAAAGGTTAAACAATAAAGACAATTTTCACAGCTTTACCAAGGGTGCCAATATTAGTAGAGAGCACCGTATATTTTATATTATTATATAATATATTATAATGTTTTGCTAAAGTCAATAAGAAGGTTTTTTTCTCCCTTTCCCACTGGGCACAAATTAAAATACTAATAGCCCAGACACAAAATGTGCTTGTCTCAAGATAGTTGTTTGTCCACCCTTGGCCCTAATAAAGAAACTGTACAATTAAATCCACATGCATTTAGCTCTATTGAGCTACATTTTCTCTCTAGAATTTCCATTTTCATACAGTGATAAAGACAAAATATCATGACCAACCTGAAACAAACGGTGTGCCAGTCAGTACTGAGGGCCTGCAGGTATTGTTCATCATAAATGTGCTGTCTGCACCCCGCACACAACGGCAATTTTCCACCAGCTGTCAAACACAAACCAAATGAAAGTTACCATTAAAAGATACCAAATACTTATCATCCAATACTTATCATCATAACAGAAATAAAAGACTGTGACCAACATTAAGATTAAATAGACTCCTCAATAAAATTCTTTACAAATATTAAAATAGTCACTAATACAAGCCTACTACCAAATTAATATCTAAAACATGTGCAATAAATACACTATAAAATTAAACCTATACTATAAATAAAAGCTGGCAATAATCAATACTTGATGTAACTTCACTAATTTTCGCTAAGAAAATAAGGAATGTCATTTTGTCAAATTTGACCACTCACAAGTGTTCTGAAAGATGAAATCCTATTCCAAGCCTATATCCTGTTGTATAAGTATGAATGTCTTCGACGGCTGTGATTTCGGGGAGAAATTAGGGTTAACATTAGCTAGCTACTTTTCCCCAGATGTGCACCAAACAACAGTAAGAAAATAGCATGGCAATTGTCTGGTGTGACTGCTACATAATAATTAGCGTAGTAATTTTCTTTTGACTCATAAAACCAAGGTTCAAGTTCATAGGTCAAAGTTCACTAGAGGGTGTCCCAAAAGTCTCCATACATAGGGCACCACGTCAGTTGTGCCTTTGTCACTGGATGTTCATTAACGTCTATTTCTCTGTTGGTCTGCAACACTTCCAGTCTTTTTTAATTTGTTAATAAGTTTGGTAACATGCAAGTCATGTGGGATGTGCAATTGAAATGTTTCCTGTTAACGTCCATCACAACCTTGTGACAGCTTCCTGATCCAGCCATGAAAATTATTTCAGTATGTTCTTTTATATATTTTTATAATATAAATGTAGAAGTATGAAAAAAAAACACTAAAAAGTGTTAAATTTCAAGCTGTCATGAAATGAAAATAACCAATACCAGAAACAAAGGCGTCTTCCACATCCCACATCATTTTCCATTCACTAATTCAGCTTTTTTGTCTGATCACTCCTTTATATATAAAAAGAAAATAGTAAAGCATAGTTTTCAGGTGTCTTCTGTGAAAAACTGTAAATGCTTCGGGTAAACTATAGCTTTTGACAACACTGCATGCCCACCGTTAAACATGGTGAATCACAGATGCTTTTGAAGTTTCAAACCTCATTTCCTCTGCCAGGCGCAAAAACACACTCTGTTAGACATTACAGAAAGCAGGAATATTAATTATGGGGGTATAGATCATTCAAAAAAGGACTACTTATGAAAACTCTCTGTTATGTTAAAATAAAACCAAATCCCCACATGTTTAAGCTGAAAATATCTCTGATTTCATGTTTTAATTATTATTTCTCATTGTAACTAACAACTTATTTTCTCTTTTAAAGAAATGCAGATTGTTGTATAGTTACATATGAAAAAACACAATTGTATGTATGAGCTTTGTAGACACAATGAAGTTACTTCCCTTCCTGGCATGTTTCTAAAGCCAAATTTATGTAACTACCTCACAGACGCATGAGTCAATTTCTCCAAATCAAAGGAGGCAATACTCCAGTAGGCAAATATCTTGTAGTTTATTTTTTATTAAATGCATTTGCTTATTTTAAAAATCAAGATTGTTGGAAAAAGTTCAAATTCATCATTGAATTCAACAAAGTATCATTGTAATCTTGTAATTTTTTTCAGATACACTTTGGAAGGTTTTGCATGCTATTCTCAGCCATCAAAAGCAATTAATTTAACCTTTTGGTATTTTGTACTTTCATACTTTTCCAGCTGTAGGTTTTGAAACTTTAATAAATAAATTAATTATATCCTGCCAATACTTTTCTTGCAAATCAATTAGTTCATTGTTACTTTACATGTTTATAATTTAAGTAGTTAATTAATTTTCAATTTTCCAAGTCTGAGTATTTTTGCTGCTCAATGCATTCAAAACATAATATTTGTTGCAAAATGGGATGCATTTTACACTGCGGTATTTAACCCTTGTGCACAGGTCCATAGAGGACAAAAATATCCATGTGCAAAAACTGTCATAAAAATATTATATATTATTTTTTTTCCACTTTCACTAATGTTGATTTGTTTTTACCGGCATCAGTTCTAATCATAATTACCAAACATTCATTCATTTTCAGAATTGTAACCCTTTAAATTCTAGTTTGTTTACAAAATGCCATAGATGTTTTTTTTTTTTTTTTTATGAAAAAAAGAAAATTAGAAATTATTTTCCACACACTAAATGCTAAGCAGAATTTTTTTCTTTGATATGTCAGTGATTAACAACAACATTAATTTTGATGCATTCATTTTTTTTAATGCAGTGTCAAATTAAAAAAAAAAAAAAAAAAAAAAAAAACAAACCCAACAACAACAACAACAACAAAAAAAAAACAAAAAAACATACCACTCAGGTCCATAAAGGACAAAAATGTCCATGTCCAAAAACTCACAGAAATATTATACATTAATATTTTTTTTCCACTTTCACAGACTTTGATTTTTAACCAGCATCAGTTCTGATCATAACTAACAAACATTCATTCATTTTCAGAATTGTAACCCTTTAAATGCCGGTTTTGTTACATAATGCAAAAATCTCAGTAACCTTCTTTGACTCATATACATGGGATGGGATTTGTGATTTCCAGTACAATATAATTTGCTTCTTTCAAGATGTTCACACACACATAATTTTCAGTATACACATCCATCCATCTTCTATACCGCTTTATCCTTTTCAGGGTCACGGGGAAACCTATCCCAGGAAGCGTCGGGCACAAGGCGGGGTACACCCTGGACAGGGCATCGCAGGGCACAATCACACACACATTCACACAATACGGACACTTTGGACACGCCAATCAGCCTACCATGCATGTCTTTGGACTGGGGGAGGAAACCGGAGTACCCGGAGGAAACCCCCGCAGCACGGGGAGAACATGCAAACTCTGCACACACAGGGCCACGGTGGGAATCGAATACATCATTTATTCAGTTGGTCTGCAGTGCTCTATAATACAACATGACTATGACTAGTGCCAAAGATGAACTATAATTATATATGGCCTCTTTCAAGACTTTTTTTTATGTTTTCTTTTGCGTTTCTGTAGTTTTCTAGCACACTTTACACAAATAACTAAACAAACTATTAAATACTAAAGATATTAATACAGATTTGGCTTAACTTGAATTAAACTTCCACTACTGTCTGTACGCAAATCTCGCACTTTTTTGAGTTTTTTTCTTACAGTTGTCATGTTTGTAATTGTCGCTTTCTCCTTTTATGGATTTTTGACATTGTTATTTATTGTTATTTACTACTTTGACATTGTCATTATTGCTACTACTTGTTTTTGATGTATGGTGACCTTGAGTGATTTGAAAGGCGCCTTAAATAAATAAAATGCATTATTAAACTCATATACTAACAAAGTCATGGACCCTCATACTTTTTAGTGACTGTTAACTAAACAATGTTAACTGAGGTATTGTTCCTTGTTGCAGAGAACCAGACTGCATGACTATCTGAGCAGAGAGCTCAGAGCAGGAAAAACTGCTCCTGCTGAAGGGAGTCCATTTCATCATGGAGGAAAAGTAGCTTTATGACATTGTAGCAGTGAACCTCACTACTGTACAGAAGGAAGAAACTATTCATCTGATTTAATCAGTATGTATACAGCACTAATACAAAAATAGATAATTGTGTACTTTTAAATGCATAATAATCTATTTTAGCATCATGTCAGATCATTTTATTGAAATGATCGTTCTCCAAAAATTAAATTTGTCCAGCTGGAAACATGACAAACGGCATCCATTTATTGCCCGAGTCCTGTTTTCCCATAAGAGTGTTAGAACTTTGCTCTCTGCTCTCTTAAACTGAATTTGCCTGGCAGTCAATCGATTGGACAGCTCTACTCACCTTTCTGCCAAATGAGGTCACAAGCCACAAACACACACACACACACACAAACTGGAGGTGGGAGGAAACTGGAAAACCCAGGCAGAGACAGTAACCCGAGCTCAGGATCAAACCAGAAGATGGCAACGCTACCCGCTGTGCCACTGTGCTGCCTATATTAAAAGCTAATAAATAAAAACGAAGGCAGGAATATGCAGGAATATAAATATTCCCTTTAAACTGAATGTTTTAAATGAACGCTGCTCTTTGCTTATACAATAAATCAACACTACACCCTGATAGCTCACATG
This sequence comes from Stegophilus panzeri, assembly GCA_024331685.1. Taxonomy (NCBI): domain Eukaryota; kingdom Metazoa; phylum Chordata; class Actinopteri; order Siluriformes; family Trichomycteridae; genus Stegophilus; species Stegophilus panzeri. Next base: position 6,381,124 of record JANDJT010000103.1, read on the forward strand.
AGAGCCACGAGAAAGAGAGATAAAAACATGCCATGAGTCACTTGAGCTTCATGGTGTAGACAGGAGAATGACTATATTTACTCTCATAAATGTGTTCAGATAAGAAAGAAAGAAAAGAAAAAAAAAAGAAAGAAAGAAAAAGATAAACCAAAAGATAGACAGAAAGAAAGATACAGTCTGCACTTAAATGGAGCTTTTTTTTTTTAACCTTAGCGGTTCTACAAAGTGCTTTACAGTGGTTCTCATTCACACACACACTCACACCCCAATGGTATCAGAGCTGCCAAGCAAGGCACTAGCCTGCCATCAGGAGTAACTTGGGGTTCAGTGTCCTGCCCAAGGACACTTTAGCATGTGGAGTCACGTGGGCCAGGAATCGGACCGCCAACCCTACAGTGGACAACTCGCTCTACCACCTGAGCCACAGCTGCCCCAGACAAACAAAGATAAAAATATAGACAAAAAGAAAGAAAGAAAGAAAGAAAGAGGTAGACAGACAGAAAGAAAAAAAAAAAAAAAAAAGAGACAAAAAGATAGACAGAAATATAGACAGACAGACAGAAAGAATTATAGACAAAAGATAGACCAAAGAAAGAAAGATAGATAGATAGATAAAAAGATAGACAGAAAAAGAAAGAACGAAAGATAGACAAAAAGACAGAAAAATGAAAGAAAGAAAGAAAGAAAGAAAGAAAAAGACAGACAGATAGTCAGAAACATAGATAAAGAAATACAGAAAGATAGACAGAAAAAAAGAAAAAGACAGACAAACAAAGAAAGAGACAAAAAGAAGAAAAAGAAAGAAAGATAGACAGACAGACAGAAAGAAAAAAGACTTGCACATATCTATATTTATGATCTTACTGCAAAGGATACATATCATTTATATGATAAATATTTAAAACAAAAAATGAAAGGTGTTGTGTGATCTAATAAGTTCTGGAAAGATATTTGGAAAGTGTAATGGAATGTGTTTAACTGTAGTTCATGAATTCATAAATAAACTCTAGTGAGAGCAACCACAGAGAAGAAATATCAAAAAGCAAACAACAACAACAGCAACAAAAATATTTTCAATGAAATAATTTCTACACAGAACCACACAGCAGTGTATCTGATATTTCCTCACTGTGGCTTGTATAACGTTGCAGAAGAAACCAAAACCGTCTGACGTGCTTAAAGCCTAAATCTAAACCAAATAATAATCACATTTTCAAGCGAGATTTGTTTGTGTTAACTTTAAGCTGAAGACATAGGAAAGCGTTTTTGGTAAGCGACTTTCAGTGAGCATCCCACACGACCTTCAAGCTTTAATCTATAGTACACTCCCATCTCTGCCTCTCGCACGCGCTCATCAATCCCAGGCGCACATAAACACAAACCTTCGTCCTCCCCCATGCGTTCGTCCGTCCAGGTACAGCAGAGCAGCATCAACCTCATTCGCCCTGCGGCCGCGAGCTCCGCCAAAGAGCCTAGCGCAGGAATGTCTGATCTCTTCCACCCCAAAACTCCGACCTCCTCAGGACAGAGGGCAGCAAATCTATTCTCTTTCCAGATGGGAACGCGGCCAATTCGCCAATGGAGCGTTGGGCAGGGCAGCGGGAGGCAGAGCGAGGGGGCGGGACAAAGCTCTAAGTTGACCAATCACACGCTTCGAGTAGGCCAACCAAACCCAATTCCCGGGAAAACTAACCGGAAACGCGATGTAATCATGCAAACCCGTAATTAGGGAGGATGTGTAGGGTGGATAGAGTCATTTGTGCGCAGTAGTTTAAACAGCTAGTGCTGTTCGATTTAAGTGTAGACTCAATAACTACAATTATTCATTTCCAAAATGTAATCCAGTTTTTTAAAGTCTTTTGTTTACCAAAAATGATTACTAATGTTCAGGCTTGGGGAGTAACGGAATACATGTAACGGCGTTACGTAATCAGGATACAAAAAACTGGTAACTGTAATCCGTTACAGTTACGTCAAAAAACAAAGTAATCAAATTACAGGTCCATTCTGGTTCTTTCTTGTCAGTCGTGGCTCACATGAGCAGCCTCCTGGTGCATGCGCAAATTAATTAGAAATGAACACAAATTATTCTCTGAAATGCTTTTATGATGCAATGTTACAGGGACAGTAATCATTTATTTATTTATTTATTTATTTATTAAAACAAATCCAAACACAACATGTTTTCAATCTCTAAAATAAGCTCTAAATAAAAGTATTTTAGATCATATTGCTTTTCTCTTGACGTTATGTGACATATTTTATTTACATAAGTAATGCAAAAAATAATCAGATTGCATTATTTTCCTATTATGATACGATTGGATTACGTTACTGATTACATTTTTTATGAAGTAATTTGTAACTGTAACTTTAAGCCATTTTAAAGTAACCCTCCCAACCATGCTAATGTTTGAAGGAGGCATTACTTTCTGAGGCCCTATCATATAGTACCCTGCTGTAAAAACAAACAAACAAACAAACAAAAAAAACAATAGAAACCCTCATAAAATGTGTAATGGTTATAATGGTTATAATGGGAATTGTATTGGTTTTAATAGAAACTGTAATGGTCCCTGTGGGTCACTACTGTTAATGTGTTGCTTTTACTGGTGGCATGTTAAATCTAGTGGATACCATTAAGGACCAATATGGTAATGGTTTTAATGGTTAGTTGATGGTTTGTACTAGTATTTATAGTGGAAACCATTAGAATTTCTGTGATTGTTTTTTTTCTCAGCAAGGTAAACTGTGCAGTCCTTTTCCATTGTCAGTACATTGGTGATGCCATCCAGGTGTGTACCTGTGAGCAGTTCAGGGCATAAATAAAAGCAAGCATTTGGAATAATCTTTAAGACTTTTTTACAATCCAGTAGAGTTTATGGTAGTGCGCTCATGTTGGCTTGCTATGGATCCCTTACTCCTGAATCAGCTACTCCAACCTGGGTAGAGTCGAACGTCCAGGTGGGGAAAATTCATACTGCATCTCAATTCACCTCCTATTCATCATAAGCAGTAGTCGAGATGAGAACTAGTGTGTCCCAAATTGTAGTATGTTGAAATCAGTATGCCAAAGGATGGTTTACTATTTCCGGGAAATTTTGGAAGTGTGGAACCGTGGACACTTTTTCAGCTAATATTGCCCACAACAATGTTGTTACAGTTTGCTTCACTGAATTCAAGGACACATTTCAGAGAGGTGTAAATGAAATGTGGAAAAATAAATCAAGGGAATGTTAAATTAAATGATATAGTATAAATAATATAAGGAATAATGAATGAAGCAAAGCTGAAATGCAACGAGGAGTTTTGATGCAGTGACAGTGTGTGCAACTAGGCAACAACGTTCTCTTCTGTTACTGTACATGACGTGTTAGTATGTCCCAGTACTTGCGTACTCTTTTGCTACACATTCAAATGTATGTACCTTTTCTGCACAAAAAAGAATATACTTTTAGTGCACAGTATAAGTAGGTGACTTGAGATGCCCCTGCTGAAAAAAACAATAGAAACCCTCATAGAATTTGTTATGGTTTTAATGGTTATAATGTGTATTGTATTAGTTTTAATGGAAACTGTAATGGCACCTGTGGGTCTCTACTGGTAATTTATTGCCTACTATTGGTGACATGTTATTTGGTTGTTATTAGTTCTGCAGCAAGGATTATCTCTGTCTTTTTTCTTTCTTTTTGTTGCTTTTTTTTTTTTTTTTTTTGCTGCCTCAGAACTCCATTGTCCCTGGTTTGAGCCTAAGTTTGGGTTCCTGTTTGTATGGAACTTCATATATTCTCTGTGTGTCCTGGGTTTCCTAATATTTTCCAGAAAACATGCATGTAACTGGATTGGCTATAATAAATGTACCCTATGTGTCAATTTACCCCATCCAGGTACTGGGACAGGCCTCGGATCCGATTTATCCAACATCCGGATCCAATTTATAATAAACTCATATTTAAATGTACTGTGTCAAAAGCTGTTACTTTAATGCTGTTTAATTAAAAGCTAAATTAACACAGCAGGCATGTAAAAATGAGAATAAATCTAAAGATCAACTCTACCTCTTTTGTGGAGTCAGATCAACTCTTTTGCTGATTGACTGCCAGCCCTAAAAATAAAGTAGCATGAATGCCAGGGTGCTCTAACATACTAAATAATATGCTACAGTACTAGTGTACAGATTTGACATACTATTTAGCATGCATACAGTATTATGCATTTCTGAATGCTGCTCATGTCTTGTTGAAGCAAACCTAATATATTGCTTGTTATGAATATTGTGTTATTGTGAATATAAAATACATTACAGTAAAATAATGCATGACCACTTTTCTTTTCCATTTCAGAACGATTTATTTAGTTTTCACTAAAGCAGTAAAAAGGCCCAGATTTCCTGGAACAAGTCAAATGTGCGCCGTGGGAAAAAGTGCAATAGCCCCACCCCTTTATTTAAATTAGATGGAAATGCCACGGCACATTAGACATATATGACCACAGACAGGTCAAATACAGCACCAGGTAAGAAAAAACACATTTTGAATGAACATGAAACAGTACATGTTACCAATGACATGAAATATTAATCATTAAGAAGAACTAATTTAATATTAGATGGGTAATACTCTGGCTAGTGACGCTTATTAAGAGAAGCTTAGTCAATTAAACAAAATGTAGACACACACCAGGGATTATCACAGATACACATACAAACACACACACACACACACACACACACACACACACACACACACATACACACTTTAACTTTCAGACACACAGCTCACATATTTTAAAAATCTTATACAGTATTACAGATTTCCACAGTGACTAAAATGCATAAGCTACTAAAAGCAAAACAAAACAGAAAACAATATTTTGTTATCATGTGTACAAACTCGGTAATAATGTCAAGGTCAAGTTCACATGGTGCAAACAAAACAGCAACAAAGCAAATTAACCTGCAGTTACATGAGCCATCATACTGTATGCATACGATATATAATAGCTAATTATTTTAATATAAAGGGGTTAAACGTCTGTAGATCAAGTGATGGAAGCACCAACTCCGCATGTTTAAGGAATGTTAGAAGTGTCATTTGTTTCAGGTACAAAACTAGTCTATTGTAAAATCAGCACTATTATTTCTCTTTTAGTAAATTGCCTTTTTGTTAACTGATAACAATGCATATGTTTTTCACTTTTCATCTTAGCAACATAGTCTTATCAAGTCAGCTCATCATATATAACACAATTAGCAAGAATGGACGAGACGATACAGTGGAGCTTATCAGATGCCACGAAACACTTTTAAACAGTTTTTATCACTTTTCGGATGCCACTAGGTCTTTTGCAGAACTGTTTCATAGCTGAGCTAAAATATGCACAATACAGCCTCAATCATATCCCCCATGGTTCACAACTGCTGATGTTTTTGTACCCAGAATTCATTAAGATTTTGACCTGCTTTTAGATCAGGACTCTGATTTACTGTAAACAGTATAGAGGAAATACGAGGATACATGTCCCCAGAGTCACATTCTGTAGGATTCTTCATGACCACTGGATGGAATTATGATTGAAATAGTTTCACAATCCTAAAGCCAATAGAAGAATATCCAGTATTATTTTGAAAAAGTTTGGAAAGACCTATCAGGAGTATAAAAAAAATACTACCACTGACATTTTGTTAGAATATTTCTGACTTGTTTGGAGCACAGAGGTCTCCACAGAGGTACTTGATAAACCATTTTTTCAAATTTAGGCACAAAAGGCCATCACCTATAAATATGAACAAACACGAATAAAGTGCATTAGATATCTAATGCAAAATTATAAACCAATTCTGCTACACAAGGTCTGTCACCCATTGCCACCACTATCAGAAAGGAAATCTCATGGCTTCTGTCTTTCAAAATCTTGAGAAAAAAAGAAAAGAAATGAGTGCCTCAAGGTCTACAATGACAAATTATGAACCTGGTTATTAGTTACTTGATCTGGTGTCCCTATCTATAAAAAAGAAACATCAGCAACATATTGGAATGCGTCACATGAACAGCTGGAACGTTCACCCGCTTTCCTTAGCTTCTCTTTGGGTTTGTAAAAAAAACAAAAAAACAAAAAAAAACATATTTTTGTACATGATAGGATTGTTTTTGCATATCAAATGTACATTCTAGATCATGCAGTAGCACCATCGTTTCTTGAGGTCATTTCATGTCCCAAGAGAGTGTTTACTTTCTCCTCCTGCCGCAGTATTTGCCTTGGCACCCTGCGCCACCTGGGAAAAACACCACAATGAGAAAACTGCATCATAATGTCAGGGGCACACTCAAAGTCACAATGAGGTTCTTTTTCTTTGCTCAGCTATTTTGTATGAGTTACATCATCTCATGTTTTCAAAATATTAAGTATTAGCTAGATAATGTTCCCTATTTCATGTTCTAATAATGCTAAAGTGCATGATAATACTCAGTTATCAGACTTCCTGGATTAGCATGGCTCTAAATAATGCCAATGAAGAAGAGATACTCCTTCTAGAGTTACATGTCACCACCCAGGCTGCGCTTAGACAAGGGAGCCTATGTCTTTAATTAGTGGCAGATGGACAGTTGGTTTGAGGATCAGATCACCGTCCTGTCTGTGAGGCATGTACTGGGCACAGCAAGAATGATCTGCAGGATTACTTTAACTGAAAGCTGCAAGGTCAATTAAGAAAGTTGAGTGATATAACATAAGGCAGGAATTCTGGACTTAAACACAAGGTCACTCCAGAGTTATCTTTCCACCAACATGGTAGGCATGGTAGGCAAGATTATCAACAGAGCATGTAGTTTCCTAACTTTTTGTGCTGAAGTGATCACTAGCAAAAAGGTAGTATCAGGCTGTGCATGGGATACAGCAGATTCCATATAATGTCCTCAAGGATCTTGTGTTTAAGGGTGTTTCCTGGACTGCTAGGATGCATTACTCAGGTGATGGTTCAGTCCTAGGGTCTAGACCCACTGACACATCCAAATCTATCCATCCAATGGTGACAGCAGGTCAGGTTGGGGAGTAATCTGCCATGGTAGCAAAAACAGTAGTGGAAGCCAAGGTCTTGCCAATTATAGAAGCCTGAAGCAGTACTCTGCAGCCGAGTAGGGGAAGGGGAAGAATCAGTTGGAGAAGACCAAACATGTAACTAATCTCAAGGCCAGTTACTGTCCAGCACATCCTGTCCCAGCTGGATGGCCAGCTCTGACAGGGAGAACCATAATCAGCAATGTGCATCTTGCCAAATCTTTCCCAGATCTGGGTTACCATTTCTGGTTGCAGACACCAGAAACCATTGGGTGTGCTGTGCATCCTCCCCTGGACACTGCACCTGCTGCACCATTGTACAGTCCCAGCATATGAGTGGATCTGTGAATGGGGCCCAGCTGAGGAAATTCCATGCAAGGTGGAGAGGAGCCACTCCATTTAATACTGCCCTGATGGTCCATATAACTGACTGTCACAACATTGTCTAAGTGAGCCAACACATGACAACATCTCTGAACTGGTAAGAAGAACTTGATGGGTACATGGATATCTTTAGTGGCAGATGGACACTTGGTCTAAGGATCAGATGGTCACCATCTTGTCTGTGGGGTCCCTGCAACATTGTCATCAAGACTCACTGATCTGATACAGTCTCCATCCAATGAGAGATGGTTTTGGCTGCAAAGTATCCCATTCCCAGCCCTTGCCTTTTAAGAGAGTACTTTTTGGTGTGGGAAGGAGTTAAGGGCCCACCTCATTTGGTGGATGTTGCACTCGGATGCCTCCCAAGGGTCTGAGGGCATAACTCCCTGCCTAAAGTTTGTGCGAACCAGATGTGACCCTTGACATTGGGACACAGAACTGGTTTGAGGGGATCTAAAGGTTCTATGTGAACAGTCCCTTTGGTCTTACTGTCTTTGTGATCCCAAAACCTGAGCCTGCCTATCCAGGGCCTTTTTGGTGGCAGGCCCAAAGAGCAACACCAGCATGCAAAGCAGAGTTCACACATTGGGCAGAGCTTGACAGTGTATATAATCCAGGTTAGTGAAGTGTCAACCCATATCCTGGGCTAGATGTCCCACCGTTAGGAGTCTACCAAATCAGGAGCATGGTGTCAATCTACACAGCATGTTGGGGGGGATGTCAGAAATTTAACTGCTAGCTTGGAGTAATACAGAATACAGAAACTAACTTACTGCTAGCTTATGTCTGTATTCAGCACTTGAGCACCACAGCCCTGGGCATAGTGTTTTATCTTTTGAGACCACAACTGACATGACACACTCTTCAATGGCAGGCATATGGCTACACCCAATTTGCTTGTGATGCATCACATCAGTGAGTTCAATCCTGTCAGCATGTGTGCATACACACAAGGCAGTATCCAGGTGATTCTCACTAGTTACTATCCATCTACATGGTTAGGAAGGGTGAAAGAAAATTTGTTTTCACCTTTCCATGTTGAAAATTTGTTTCATTTGAACATGCCAAATGTTTTAGTCATTAATAGGAATAATAACATGGGCAATGTACCTCTGTAGCCTCCACCCAGGAATCCCTGAAGTGTTCCATATTTGGCAGCTTTAGCTTAAAAAAAAGGAAAGAATATTTAAATGAATGGTTTCATTAAAATTGCCTGAAGCGTTTTAATTCATGTTGTTTATTTCAATGATGGCAAAAATTCGGTTTTACAGTACATACTCAATTCAACCAGCTTATCCAAGAAATAAATCTGCTGTACATCTATTTTTGGAGTTTGCTCATTTGATTATATCTTAAGATGCTTCTCACTCACTGTAAAGCACAACACGTTGCTAGCAAAGTAAGATGTGACTTACCTTGTTGAGGTGTCAGACCGGGCCCATATCCTCCTAAACACAAAGAAACAGTACTATATTTAATATATTACTGGTAGGGAACAAAACATACATTAGCAGTACTCAATATATGACAGTGCTAATATCAGAATTTCACCAAACCAGAACACAAACCTAAATCTTCATTTAGAGAGGCTACAAATCAAATCAACTGAATGAGATTTCAAATGACCAGAATAGTCAAAGAATTGGCCATGCTCTCTGTATGGGAAGGATTTGGCATACACTCTCGCCCCATCAATCACAGTAGACACTAGCCAGTCATGGGCATCTGTGAGCTCGTATACTGTATGTGGTAACTGTGTTACACTGCCTGATGCAGCCTGAGCAGCAGTTTGAAAAGTTGCGTTGGCTGGCATAATATAAGATTTTACTTTCTGTATGCTTGATTTCTACCTCCTGTGTCCAGCTCATTTAAAAATCTACACTGGTTAGAATAGCATTGTTATGCATAAGGGTGCCACAACCATGTAGAAGTAGCACAGTTACAGCCTTACAGCTTTATTGCTTTATGGTTTATGGCATTCATATTTAAATGCCAACTATCACACCAAAACACTGCAGTGGCTACAAGCTAATTACACAGCAGCTGACCTTTTACAACACTGGAGGTAAACATCTATGCTGCTAGGTGTAGACTGGTGAAAGTTGCTATTATTTAATAGTCCAGCCATTGCAGTCTAACTCATCTATCATAGTCCAGCGAATCTGATTCTTCCCATTACTTTTATCTCTTTAAAAAAATCACAAGGTAGTACTGACCAAAATTACTTTGTATATTATGGCACCACAAATTGTATAGACAAAATGCTGAAAAATTTTAGTTTGATGCAATTCAATCATGGTCACTCAGGCACAAAGAAAGTGAGCAGGAAAGAAGTCACTTCCGTTTTAATTTTGGCACCCACTCTAATCCCACCAGAATACTTTGACAGCAAAGGACATTCAGAAATCCTTTAACTGGAACAACTATCATAGTTTTTTCTTTCGCAGTTGAAAATAAATGTATTTACCACAGAAACTACTGGAAAATAAAAAAAAAACTATTCATATAAATCAGTTGACAGAGAAGTATTTATTAATCTCTTGTTAAGGTTCTTAGTGCTAAACAGTGTATTACTCTACACTAAAAGTCAACATTAACTCTGCAGAGAGTTAAGAAGTAGAGAGGATCTGTTTCTGTTTATGGATATGATCAAGAATATACAATATGTGAAGAAACAAAAAGCTCAGAGAACATTGCTGAATCAGAAAGCACATAAGAACAATAGACAACTGCTTGTATAATATCAGACCAGTGTGAGGTTTAACAGTCTGCGATTATGACTGTCATGGTGCAAATTCATTTAGCATGATATTTGCACCAGGACCTGGTATGATTTTACATAGCAAATAGCAAACGTCCATCAAACTCCCAGACAATTCAGCTATTAATAGGTTGAGGCACATGTTTCCACCATCAGCATCTTCATGCAGGTCAGTGCTTCAGTGAAGTAATAAGTAATAGTATAAGTAATAGAAAATGTAAAGCATATGTGGATAAAAAACAAAAAAGTGTCCCAGCACCCATACAGTATAACCGTATGTGGAAAAATATAAGATCAGGAATTCTTAAAGTTTCTAAATAGGTTTGTTATGGTAGATATAATATGAATTAACTTCTATGACGATTACACATTGAGCCAATATACTTGAGAAAAATATGGGACTTATTTTTGCTTTTTACACTGGAACAGAGAAACATATTATTGAGCACAATATATATATATATATTTTTTATTGCTATATTGCTTGCTGGTAAGTTGTTGGCACGTCAGTATTCCTAAAAAATGAAAGCCCAACATTGCGAACAGAAAGAGAAAGAAGCTGAGAGGCTATTGCTATTCCACAAGTATGTAAATCAAGTGTCTCTCCTCCAACTCTTACACACAATCCTCTGCAGCAGATTTAATTTGAATTTAATATCTAAACTGTTCAGGTCAACATGACTAAAGAAATAGTCCATCAAAATATATATAAAATCTATACAACTTTACCAAAATATAAGCAATCAGCAAAGCGGTGTTTTATGGCTGACATTTCCTTGTTTAGTTTTGTACTAGTGCTACAAGGCTAATATTGCTAACAACTAAGTCTCATGTCACCCAAAATAATTTCCATGGACACATGCCAAAACCATATGAAACATTTTCTTTCTTTCTTTCTTTCTTTCTTTCTTTTAATATAATTTTATTCTTAAGAACTAAATATGTTATTATAACAACTAAATTCTGCATGAGAATAGGTCTCCAGTAGCTCGATTAGATGTACTTACTGTGCACGTTAAAATATTGCATTACACACCCTTCAGGTGGTATCACCCTATGGTTGATACCAGGGTACAGTTTGCACTCTGTTTCTTTCTCTTTCTGTGTGCTGTAAAACCGAGCCAATGTCAGGCTTTCTGTCATTACCTGTCATCTTGCAATACTGCCACAGTCCCAGTCCTACTCCGGAACAAGGGTAAATGCACTCAGTTTCAAATATATACCAAAGGATTGTGAGAGGGAACTATCACACATAACTGATGAATATCTAAGAATATCTGCCTACCAAGTTATGTGATGATATAAAAAAAAAAAAGTCAATATTATGAAAACAATTTTGTTCTTTGTTAGAAAAAAGTCATGGATGGTTGTAGGATTCAGGATATAGTAAATAGTATGTAAACCACATCCTCTTTTGTGGATTTCTAATAATATAGAATGATCCAGAATTTAGTTTTACTTGTTCTTCAAATAGTGAAAGCTAAGTGATGTTACAGGTGTCTATACACAGTATTACCATTCATTTCATGTACTACTGGAAAATGTTTTGAACCGGCATGCAGAGTAGCATCTGTTGTCTTCATAGAGCTATATGAAACCTACATAAGCCCTTCAGGACACCTAACCTGAACCCACAAATATTTATAAAAGCTTATTCCAAAAAGCTCCATTAGTAAAAACGAACTCTTTCATCAAAATTGATTTTAAGTCAACATAACACCTGAGTCAAGTGACATAAGTGTTGTGTCGTAAAACCCTGTTACCTAATGAAGGTAATTATGGTTGCATATTTTAAGCAGCATTTCATTACAATTCCCGGATGAGTTTCTTTTATAACAATGAAGAATGCTCACTTGAGAACTACAAAAACACGCACAATGAGTTTATATATTCAATATTAATTACACTATGTTTTGGAGACCCTAGCAAAGATATGCTGCTCTGTGCAGTGTGTAATATGCATGGCTTATGTGGAATGGAAGTGGCTCTATAATAAAAACATATTTCTTTTGTGAATTTCAGACCAGTTTGTATAGAAATATGGTTAAAAAAAGGGGGAAAAAGATTGTATTTTGGAGCTATGTAGGTGCTTAGGTCAGGCAAACCACTGACAATAGACAAAAAAAACAACAACGATCTTGCACCTCCTATTTGCATCTGTATTTGTATCTGTTTAGAAGACCTTATCTCTTTATTCTGAATAAAGTATTTAGTTACATTTCTACTGTATGTGGTTTGCCTTATCTCCTTAACCACAATGTTCCCTTTCTAACATACCAAAAGCTTAAAATATCGCATTCCATCTTCTGCTGTATTGTGTGTCTTTGAAAAAGATTTTGTAAGTTCTCACTAATGAGTCGCTGTTTAGAGAACACATTAGTGCAAAGTTGAACAATTGATCACTCTTTTCAGAGCCTCTATAAAATGTTTTGCCTTCAGGAACAAGCTCAAGACATTATAAACTCTGATACTGTTCATTTGAACCTAATATTAATCATAGAGTTTTTCTCTACACTATGACCTGCATGGTCAAATGCTCATCTAGATGAAGTCACCTTGCCACGAGTCAGGCTATAGAGTCTTCCTTTAATTTGTTGATAAATGAGGCTATTCTCCTTTCAGCACACTGTGTTGTCATTGATCTATGGCATATGGTCCCAACTCTTCCAAGAAAATTACATTCTAAAGGTCATGTGTAGATTTTCCAGTGCCAGAAAACTTTTTGACTGTTACAAAGTGCTTACACTTCAGACTCGATTATTGGTAAATAATTGTTCCATAAATGTTAAATATTCATGTTCTTACAGAAAGCTTCACCATATCAACAATTATACTTGTTTTTTTTTTATTTTTTACTCCATTCATTATTAGACATGAATGAGTACATTAATATGAACCTGTGATTTGCCTTGCAGCAGGATCTACTGTCAGAGCTGCTGTTATAGATAATTAATCCACTCCTTCTAACCAATCAGATTCAAGAATTCAACAGCACTGCAGTATAACTTCTAAAAAATAATCACTGTGTTGTCACTTATTGTATAATATAACATCTTTACATTCATATATGTAAAGTACAAACAAAATACTGCTTATTTTCTTACCTGGATAAGCCTGTGGATAGCCTCCATAAGTTCCTGGAGCAACGGCAGCTGTTAAAAGGAAATATTTATATAGCAAAATACTGCAGCATTGCATCTGCATACTCTAGAGGGCTATGACAAAGATATGAAATATGAGGATATGAAATGGAGTATATTTCAAATCTAATAACATACTCTCAGTATATAACATGTTTATGTGGAGAGAAAGGAATCTAGGAATGTGATTATTGTAGTGTGAGTGCTAGACATGCTCATTGTGAAAAAAGGAAAATGGGTCATTTATCTATTTATAGATACATTTAATGTTGTGGAACATCCGCAAAACAAGTTAGTTCCTCCTGGCATAAACAGTCACTCACTCATCAGTCTTTTCTTGCCTCTCTCTTGAAGTTAATAAGACAAAAGACACAGCTTGCCATGCTAGCTTGAAACCAGAAAGTGTCATGAAGACTCTCTCATGGCGGAAAACTTACTGATACAAAGCACTGGCACTGGTGTCTCCTTCTATAAAATTCTATAAATGGCCATCTTCTTACAGAAAACCAATTGTAATTACATCCAGAGACTTAATTTAGTGACTTGTACTTTGTCATGAATGAAATAAATATTAGTTAATATCAACAAATACATCTGAACAACTTTCTAAACATTGCTATTGGTGTATTAATGCTGAGGTTGGTTAATGTTAACTAATGTAGTAAATAATGTTAGTTTGCAACATTTTTTGCTAAGCTTTACTTTAAGTTGAATCTTTGCTACATCATACTGCAATCTACAACACACTGGTCTTCACTCTTAAAATAACATCAGCTTTAATAATGTAACTATTTTTACATTCCTTTGGGCTTAAAGGCAAGTGTTTGTTTTGAAAGAGGTGGACCAGATGACAAATTTAAACTAGAACATTCTGAGTACCTTTCCACACATATTTATTTAATATATTGAACTTCAGTCTCCAGCTCTACATATTGCATTATGTGAAGATGGAATGTATATGCACTGATGACAAGTGTTGAAAATGCCTTTTCACACCTTGTTGATATCCAGTGGCCAATGAGCCATAGCCTGAAGAGATTATAGAGAAGAATGTTAGGGCACTGGACCAGATTTCAACAGTATGAAGAAAGTGTTTCGGTAAGGGTCCACACTAAAAGTATTCATTTCCTCACCAGAAATCTTTTATCACCACATAAGATCTAACTGCACATAAACTGCTGCTTAATTTAGAAAAAGACCGTTAAGAACTAAGCTTCAAACAGTAAAGGCCTTCCACAGGGAGTTATTATCAGACATGTCCTCCTTCTCGTTTTATCTTCTGACTTACAGTCTACAAACAGCTCTAACTAGATCTAGTGCAGAATTACCATACTGATGTTAACATCATTGCCTAAATGTTTTCTAGGGTCTGCATAGAATATCATAGTTTTGGTGGCACAGTAGGTCTGGATATTTGATTCCTGAGTTTAATCATGATTGAACATAGTCTAAAAATCTCAGTGAGATGTTGATGTACCTGGTTTGGCTGGTTTAACACCAGCTCCACCTGGTCCAAGGCCAACACCAGTAGGATATCTCACACCTGAAATCAACCATCAAATGATGACTCAATTTTTAAGAAAAATATTAGACATAAAACTTAGACATACATGTACCCTTAAAGTAGTAGGAACTGTTATGAGTCTGACAAAAAAAAAAAAAATCAGGTAGTGTCTGAATAACATAGAACCTGGGCAGATCTTACAACATATTAAATACACAAAGCAATTACCAAGGTAATAATGATTAGGTCAGGGAATTGGGAAAGAACTAAAATCTGTTCTTATAGATAAAATTAGCACTGATGACATTTCCTGGATAATTGTCATGTCTGTGTTGTTGAAATTCCTAGGATGATTTCCTGATATTACACAGACATATAAGCAGATGTAAGGGACATGTTCCTCTCACCTTTTTTCAACTGTAAAACCTAACAGATTGTACAAAATGGTAACATCAAAGACATTTTTCCTCATTTTAGGTTTAGAGCAGTGCAGATATTTTGCAACCACAAAGATAACAACATATTACTTATTTATAAGTTTAGATATCTAGCTCTTACAAGTTTTGCAGTGAAATTGAGCCAGCTAGTTAGAAGCTTAGCTGGCAGACAATAATTCTGTTGATTTTTCAGAAACCTTTTGATGCTTTTACTTATGAGAATTAAAAAAGGAGGCCAGATCAGAGTTACAGAGACCTGTTTCCTGTGTATATATGCTGATATAAAACAGCATAATGGTTCCTAATTATGTACATGCACGTCAGTGGAAAAGTGCTACTGTATAAGGGTAAACACTGAATTTGACCATTTTACACATGCAGTTCAGGACACAGCCCACTTTATTGATCTTTCTCTTTCAACCTTTGTACATTTTTAAATGAAAGAGCATGCTTCTTATTATACCTGGTGCTGTAATTGGCTTTGCTCCTGGAAGAACTCCGGTTGCTAGTGTAGCGCCGCCGCCATAAGGACCTGAGGAGAAAAAAAAAAACGTTATTTAATAGTTTTGCCCTGTTTGGGTCAAAATGACCTACCAAATTTTTTATTTATTTATTTATTTTTAAAATCAAAATTAAACAATGTTTAGAAAATTTCTCATTTACATTTGTAGGCAATTTTTGACCATACAGTTACAAAATGGATAAACCTGACTGGCTTTTGTAAACAAAAAAGATAAAATCTATATTGCTATTACTTGAGCAGAGCATAATATGCATTTTTAAATACACTTTTAAACACCCTTTCTACAAAATCAAAAGAGGAGCTCTGATCTTGGTGTACCTTGAAATATAGTGTAAAATGAACACTCACCATAGCCACCATACGGGATTGGACCTGTGGAAATTAACAATGTCATGAATGTATGGGTTGAAAACTGGAAAATTTGTTATGAAAAGGAAAACACTTACCTGCACCACCAGTCTTTGGAGGTTTAACAAGAGTACCTGAAGAATTTTTGTTGTTTTAGTTTAGGTGAAAAAATTAGAAGAATAATTTTTTAGATATTTAAAGGCATTAATGGGGCATTTAACAATATTGTAAAAAATAAAAAAATAAAATAAAATAAAAAATAAAATAAAAATACAGTGACCTCTAGTGGACAGAAACATGCATATTGATCCTGTTGATGCACTTACCAGGCTGAACTCCAGCTGTTGAGAAGAAAACAACAACAACAACAACAACCGACAAACATTAATTTACAATAAAGAAAATAAATAGAAAAGAAAAGTATTTTTAAAAAATCAATAGTCAATTGCCAGTGGGTGTCTGTATACCTGGGCCATCTAAAAATGTCCCAGAAAAGCAGTGTATATTATTCTATACACTGACTGCACATGCAAAACAGTATTGAATTTGAGAAATATTACATTTAATACATAAACATAAACAAAACATAATAAAAAAAACTAACAAATATTTTTATGACTATAGGCAATACCAAGGATTCTTCAATATAATATCATATATAGATAGTATGGTGTACGTGTTTACAAAAAAAAGCTAATCTTTTTGAGCTAAGAAATACTGTAGTTCATGCAAATCTGTGTATCTCTCAGATAAAATGTTAATTATTTTCAGCATTTTTTATTTCAGTTAGGTTAGTTTCTGTTTCGGTTAGGTTAGTTTAGGTTCTTTATTGTCCTGAGGCACAATAGTCTGCACAAATTAAGTACACACAGTTTTAAACATGCACATTATATATGAGAATACAGTATATAGCACCCATACAGGCCTGAATGAAGTGTACATTTGAATCTATAAATACAGTACATACAGATTACAGCTAATATGCCACTGTTTGTTTCTGTGTTTTTTGAGTGCTCAAATGATTCATATTGGTATTTGTTTTCACATTACTTATCACAACTTGTTTTCAATAAGTCCTCAACCAGATGTCATGTGGACCTTTCTAGCAAACATACTATCTTCTAAGTAAGCAAGCTAACTAACTTTCAGAACAGAAATGGAAAGGATCTACTTGAACAAAAACATCATTCTGTGTTTCCCATCATATAAGAAAATTCCAGAAGTTACAAGAATGTGAATGAACTGACAACCTTGTGCATTATTCCCCCCCCCTTTTTTTTGCTGTTTTCTATAAAACATGAGACATTTCATTTAGGTAAATTCACACAAAGTTTTGCCAAAGTATAAATTAAAAGCATGCCATGTCCATGTCAAGCAGAAGGTGCTGCATGATCTGCATGGTTAGTGGAAAATGGAAGACAGAAACTGAGATGTGTGGATGGAAGGGTTATTTTTCTAGAGAAAAAAAAAGAACATTTATCACAAGTTTCATGCCACATAGGTGATCTTACTGGGCTTAGGGGCCTTGCCAGTTTCAACACTAGTCGTCGGTCCTGCCAAGAAACAACAGGTTCCACCTTCAACCTTTGCAGTTTAAAGAAATGCAGCACAGAGGTGACCAGCTTCATAGCTGTTAACAAAATCAGCATTGACAGCAGCCACTGGCACTGCCATAAAATAGTAGTGCTTTGGGGTGAATCAGCTACAAAGGGTCTTATTAGCCTTAATTTGGCTGGGCAGAAATAGCAAAATAGCAAAGGTTAGCAAGCTAGCATTTAAAGACCTCTGATAAGAGGTCAGTGGAGGAAAAGGACACAATCACTTTCTTTTGCAGATAGCAATACTTGCAGCTGATGCCAATGTCTATGGACTCTCCAGGTCTCAGCAGCTGCTCTTAAGAGAATACCTACCTGAACTTTTCCTGGGTAAACACTCTCAGAATGAAAGGTACTAAACAGCACCATTCAGGGTACAATACATATAACTGGGATTGTATCCTCAAGGGTAAGTCTTTTGTACCTTATGTATCTTTCACCTGGGAAAGTGAATGTATTATATAAAATATCAGGTACAAAATTGGACCAAAGGCACTGTTTTTGCACCATCATAATGTGTCTAACTGTAAATCTGTATTAGGGTCTGAATCCACTAACAAGAACTTGTTATTTGTCATCAAATATAAATATTATCAGTTCTTACTTATTATTCAAAACAGTCTATGTGAACAATTTAAGGTTCTATCTGGTATTTTGTTAAAAAATGAGTTAACCACATACATCATCATCACTTATCATTTGTTCTTCTGTGTTGTTGTTGTTATTATTATTATTATTATTATTATTATTATTAATGTATTTTTACAACGTTGTTGATGTAATCATTTTTTTAAATTTATAACTCACAGATAACACAGAACTTGGTTGTATAAGGTTGAACTCAGTATGCAGATGTCCTAAATATTCTCCATGGCAGTGTACAAAACAGGTCTACTGTTCTAAAAGGTTTTACAATGTATAAACATTTTGTAAGATGTGTTTAAGAGGGTATTGTATGTTCTAATGCATTCTATTATTGTTCAATATTATTGTTAAATATTTAACAATGAAATTTCAAAGCAAACAGTCTTGTTTAGGAACACCTTCAATTTTTAAATAGATGAATATCTTGGATTTTAGATCTTAGAGAATATATTCAAAATATAACTTTTTTGATAAAACTTGAAAAGCAAATGGGGCATGGTGCCTTAGTGTTTAGCACAATTGCCTCACACCTCCAAGGTTGAGGGTTTGATTCATGCCGCAGCCCTGTGTGTGCGGAGTTTGCATGTTCTCCCCGTGCTCCGGCAGTTTCCTCTGGGTACTCCGGTTTCCTCCCCCAGTCCAAAGACATGCATTGTAAGCTGACTGGCATGTCCAAAAGTGTCAGTAGTGTCTGAATGGGTGTGTGAATGTGTATGTGATTGTGCCCTGCGACGGATTGGCACCCCATCCAGGGTTTCCCCCTTGTGCCCCATGTTCCCTGGGATAGGCTCCAGGTTCCCCATGACCCAGTAAGGATAAGCGGTACAGAAAATGGATGGATGGATGAAAAGCATATATGACCATAATGTGGTCTTAATAGGCTCAAAATTTATTTTGCTTTAGTAGTATATATTTTTTTAATGTTTAAAAAAAAAAGTTATTTAATGAGATTAAAAGGTTACTTAGTAAGGTATGGTCAGATAGAACCTTATAAAACACAAACACTATTTGATCCTACAGAATAGTTAAGTTCTATCTGTGTTTGACCATTGTTAAAAACATTTATACTGTAATTGTCTCAGAATTTTCATCATGTAAATTTGACGTAAGCTTAAAGTATAGCTACTGTTCACCTGTAAATACAGATTTCAGAATTTTTGGGTTTTGTAGCTGCCATTACTTTAATGTCCCATATGTCAAAACAGTTCTTCACCCATATAGAAGCTTATACAGCATTATCAAAGATACTTTAATATCTAAGAATTCAGAAATCATTCTGTCAGATTACAGAGCGGGAAAAAAACATGACTGTGAACTGTTACAAAATGTTAAGGACCTTACCTGGACCAAGAGTTCCACCAGGGGGCAGAGTTGGGCTCTTTGCTTAACAAAAAGAACAGATATGATTAATAACAGAACAGTGCTGGATGGTGAATGTTTAATTAGTTGAGGCAAATGTATTATAGGTACCTGGTTTCACAGGCAAACCCGTGCCACCTGGAGAAACAAGTCCAGTTCCATCTGGCAAAACACCCACACCAGGTGTAGCTGCAGGTTCATCAATACCTGTTCCAGTAATGCCAGTGCTTGGTACACCTATGAGAAAGTACTAAACTTTAACCATATGACTTTTACAAAGATAATTTTGTTGCATAACAATGATTATGACATGGTGAAGCTTGAAGCTTATAAGCTACATTGTTAGTCACAAGCTGGGCAGAGTGTCAGAGTGCATGCGTTGTCGTACCAGGTTTAGGAGGTTTGACTCCACCAGGATATCCTGCAAATAGTAAAATGCACTTAAGTCACTTGCATCCCCAAGTCAATGTGGATGCATGTATAAATTTGGTAACATTTACTTGAACTCTGTGTGATAAAAGGGACATAAATACATCATACAAAATCATGAGCAGGTATATAACAGAGACATGTCACCTCAACTGTCATGAAATCTCTCAAGATGTCTGAGATCATTGTTCATTCTGAACTTATTGCTCTGTAAGTACTTATGTTAATTTTTGCTATCTACTAAGCATATGCTTTATTATATGCCTTATGAAATGCATTTCATAACAACTCATAATGTTTAATGAAATATGCATTACATCTGCTCTAACCTCTTACATAAAAATGTCACTATATCGCAACACTGTCGAATTCTTGAATCCGATTGGTCAGGTGGTATTGATTAATTTCCTATAACAGCATGGCTCTGACAGAAGTGCTGACTGCAATGCAACTCTCGGGTTCATAGTAATACACTATTTTATAATGGTATTTAATCATTGACATGATGAACTGTTCTGTAAGCAGAATTCTTTTTTAAAAACATTTTTGGAAGGCGTCTACAATTTCAGTGCTTTGTAACATTTAGGTTTATACAGAACATAGCACGAGTAGCAGCTCTTAAAGGTGGTGGCTTCATGTCTCTTGGATAAAGAACTAGAACTTGGTAGCAGGTAGGATTTAGCAAGGACAAAATCACCATTGTTTGAAATGTCAGAATCCTCATTTACCTCCAGTTCCAGGCAACGGTACTCCTCCAGTCCCAGTTCCAGGCAATGGTGCTACTCCTGTTCCTAGTACAGTTCCTGTACCTCCAAGAGAGCATTGTTTTAGACTTTAGTTAGTAAAGTAAGGTTTCTAGTTTTGTCCAATATATCTTATTCTCTACTTTGGGGTATGTAACAATGATAGTAAATTTGTACCATATTTAGGAGGCTTAACTCCACCAGGATATACTGTAAATAAATAAAAGGCAATATTAGTGCTTTAATCTCCTCAACTAATTGTTTTATTCATATAATATGTGACATTTTCCTAGTTAATTTGATGGCATGAACAATTAATTTAGTTAAGTGTATCGCTGAAGGTTTTTAGTCCCAGTGATTGAAATGCCTAGTAGAAATAAATGAAAGCAACTGGGCTTGAGTTTTCTTGAGAAGTTTTCACCAACGCCAAGTACAAATTAGCATAACATCAAACACCATGGCAGCTGTCACAATTAACATACAAATAACACAATATCACTGCATGTACTATAAACAGTCATGGAAACATAGAATATGACATTTTTAATAACCTTTATCTTATGGTTCAAGTAAAAGTCATTTACCTCCAGTTCCAATTCCAGTTCCTGTTCCAGGCAATGGTACTCCCCCTGCTCCTGGTACAGTCCCTGTACCTCCTACAACTCCTACAGAGGTTTTTAGGTTTTAGCTTTTATAGCTGTGATTACTAATTTTAGATGTCCAATACTGTAGGTCTCATTCTTCACTTTTTGTCACTTATTATGAATAGTAAGATTATAAGAATATAAATTAGAACATAATTATAGCAAAATCTTACCATATTTAGGAGGCTTAACTCCACCAGGATATGCTGTAAATAAATAAAGGCATATTGCTGTTGTTGTTGTTGTTGTTTTAATCACTTCACCTTGTTCATGTCATATCATGTATGTATTTTCCCTGGTAAATGGGATGTCATTATCATTTCATTTAGTTTGTTTTATCTGTGATTGCTTAAGCAGAAATAAATTAAAGCCACTGGGCTTGTGGTATCATCAGTTTCATCCTATTAGTATGTTTTAGACCTTTTAAAATGACCTGCATGACTCTTTATTTTTGCAATGGTACATGAGAAGTAATAGATAATAAATAAATAAATAAATAAATAAATACATACATACATACATAAACAAATAAATAAAAAGGTCCAGTGACTTTGACTTAATAGTAATGGACTATTTTTTAAATTTAATTTGGAATATTTTCAAATTAATTACTTCCAGCTCCTGTGGACGTTCCTGGGATTCCACCTGTTCCTCCAACAACTCCTTGCACCGTACCAGCCCCTAACACAACCAGAGAGATCCACAAATAGCCAGCTATTAAAGTTATGTTCGGTAATTATATTTTATGTTCTTATACTCTATACATTGCTTTAGAGCTTTATGGGATTAAATATGAGGGGTGTTTAAAGGCCAATGTTAGTTTAAGGGTACATTAAATTAACTGTTTCAGGTATAAGATAAATATTAAAGATACACAGAGAGTGCACAGAAGTCGGTAAATGTTTAACATATTTAATTAACTAAATTCACCAATGTAAAGAATATAAAATGTAAAAGCATTTTTTGATGTCAAGAATATAAAAAATATTAAATGTAAAAGCATTATTTAATCTAGCAAAATTTCTAGTAATCACTGGATCATGTAAAGTTTTGGATATTTAAAACACAAAATCTCCTCAAAATAAATTTCAGTTTTAGTAGCAGATAGATACCCTGTATCACAGAGAGGTGATGATTAGATGATTTTTCTCTAGGTGATCTCAGTTATTGCAAAACAAATTTAGTTCCATGTTTTCTATTTGCCCAATGCACCTCCACCAAGAAACCTGAATGAGATTTACTGATTCAAATGTGGATTCAAATTTGGAGCCACACTCCAAAATCAGGTGGAAAGCCTTCCCAGAAGAGTGGAGGTTATTATAACAGCTAAGGGGGGATTACATCTGGAATGAGATGTTCAAAAAACACATATGAGTGTGATGGTCAGGTGTCCACAAACATTTGGTCATATAGTGTATTTATCTAAGTCTAGGTGAACATATTTTATAGTGTGACATATGGTTAAAAATACAATCAAGTGATTATTTAAAACTGTGCAATTGTGCAAGCATTTTGCTGGTCTTAAATGAAAATATTATATAATTAATCCGAAAATCAGATGAAAATCACAACCTCCAACCTCCTTTGTTGAGTTGGGCTCTGCATAGAACATTTATGGGTTCCACAAGAAGAACAAACTGAAGGATGTTTTTAGAGTGCCAGATTTAACCAAACTTTTCTAAGAGTTTATAGTTGGATTCTAATAGTTTATTTTCATATTGTTATGAACACATTGAACATGTTTGCATGAAAGATCATCATGTTTACCTCCAGGTTGTACAAATCCACCAGGAACTCCATAACCAGCAGCACCAGGACCTGAGCAATACAGTACAAGACCATCAAGGCATTATTTTTTTTTAAGCCTAGCCCTAACTGCAAATTCATGTTTGTAGGTGAATCACCCTTCAGAGATTGTAAATAACAAAACATATTTTGAAGCTTTGTTACGTGAATGCGTGAATATACCTACCATATTTCAGTGCCTTTGCACCAGCAGGATATCCTAAACAACACAAAGTAAAACAAAACCTTTACTGTGAGTTGGCTAAACTACTGTGAGCCTCCGTTTATTAATATATAACTGTGTTTTTATTTATTATTTTTTATAAACTATAAAAGAAAACGCACCTCCTGGCACACCACCTGGCACACCTCCTGGCACACCTCCTGGAACACCTGTAAATGCAAAAAATATTACCCAGTAAGCTTTGACACAAACATGTAAAACACCTTGAAATTTAAAGTTTGGTCTGGTTTGATGAGTTTGGTTTACATCAGGGCATATGTATAGTATATATTATAGATGCAACCAAATGTACATACGATATTTCAGTGCTTTAGCACCAGCAGGATATCCTGAATACAGTAAAACAAAGCCTTTGTTTTACTTCTGTGGGTTTACTACACCTATTGTGAGCCTCTTTTGATTCATGTATAACTGTGCTTTAAATTATTTTACAAACTATTAAATAAAACGCACCTCCTGGCAAACCACCTGGCACACCACCTGGAACGCCACCTAGAAGATGTGTAAATGAAATAAAATATGCCCCAATAAGCTTTGACACAAACATGTAAAACACCTTGAAATTTAAAGTTTGGTCTGGTTTGATGAGTTTGGTTTAGAACATCAGGGCATATGTATAGTATATATTATAGATGCAACCAAATGTACATACGATATTTCAGTGCTTTAGCACCAGCAGGATATCCTGAACACAGTAAAACAAAGCCTTTGTATTACTACTGTGGGTTTACTACACCTGCTGTGAGCCTCATTTTATTAATGTATAGCTGTGTTTTTATGTATTTATTTATTTATTACAAACTATAAAATAAAATGCATCACTTGGCACACCTCCTGGTACACCACCTGGCACACCACCTGGTACACCGCCTGGTACACCGCCTGGTACACCTCCTGGCACACCTGTCAATGAAAACGTTTTTAAACTTATGGCCCAATAAGCTTTGACACAAGAGTGTAACAACACTGTGAGATTTAACGTTTTTTTTTTGGTGAGTTTGATTTAGAAAATCAGGGCATATGTATAGAATACATTAGCGATGTAACCAAACACAAAAACATTATTTGGAATGAAATGAATTGATAAATGTGTTCTAGACAGATGCAGATAGGAATTGGTGGCACACTAAGAAACACCTTCCTGTAAGAACATGCCCACTTCAGGTTTAAATCTATAATATCTCTCTCTCTCTCTCTCTCTCTCTCTCTATATATATATATATATATATATGGAGCACTAAACAGATACAGATAGTGTTATTGCTTTACACCCCTAGTATATACTGTTCAGCCAGGAATTAAGGCAATTTGTGTACGTTTGGTTCTATATACCTGCAAAACCAATTTTGTCCAATAGTTGTCTAATATTTGATAATTATGTTATATGGTAGATACATGGTAATTACCATATTTTGCAGCTTTTGCAGCAGCGTACCCTGCTAAAAAAAAGAGAGAATAATAATTATTAACATATCTGGTCACAGATATCAAAACATTAAAGAGTCATAGTTTGTTCTCATATTTTATAATACATATTACAACTCTACTCTTACCACCTTGGCCTCCTAATCCTGGTACTCCACCAAGACCACCCAGTCTAGTACCAGTTCCAGCACCTGAGACCAAAGCCACACTTCTAAATTGACTATTTAGTGTAAAAAAAAAAAAAAAAGTTCAACAAAAAATTTCAAAGCATTTCAAGGAGAAATTATATTTGAGCACTGATTTCATTACCATATTTAGCAGCTGCTTTTGCTTGAGCAGGTGTGAGACCTGTAGAAAGAGAGAGTGCATTTTCTCTGACACAATGAATAGCTCAAAAATATAAACAAGTCTATGGAAAATTACTGGGACAATTGCATGCAAGAGCTTTATGAGACTGATTTTGTAAAATTTTATATTACTGTAGTGGTAAGAAAAGCTACAACCTCATTCTTTGCCCTAACCTCAACCTGAATTTATACTGTATGAATCTGTACCAATGTTATTGTTAGATTAATTTCCTTCTCTTTTGCACACACCTCCTGTTCCAGGAAAAACTCCTCCCGTTCCAGCTGATACACCAGCACCACCTCCAACTCCTTAAAGGAAATTAATACAGAATCACTTACAGAATTGCGTCTTGCATGGGCAGTTGCACCTACCTACATATTTTCAATGATGTTAAAGTCAGGGGACTGTGAAGGCCATGTCAAAAGCTTCAGCTTGCATTTCTTGAAGTAGTTCATGGTGGATTTTGAGGTATGTTTTGGATCATTGTCCTGTTTTAGAAGTCAATGTCAGATTTTTGATTGACTTGACTGACTGTGTCACATTTGCTTCCAGAATTTGCTGATGCACCAAAGGTTGGTGGACACCTGGACTACCAGAAATTGTTGGTTGTGACATGCTTTACCTTGTTGCATGCCATTTGAACTATGAACTACTTCTTCTGTTGTTCCTGTTGTATTATTTTTGTGTCCCACTGCTTTGCAGATTTCTCCTTTTCTGGAGGTTTTTTTTTTATATTCTTTATTTTTAAATAAAATGTTTACATCCAGCTCTCTACAACTGCACTCTACCACTATATTTGTAAAAGTCTCTGGCTTTCTTCAGCCCTCTGTCTCTTTTGTTCTCTCTCTCACCTGCTCCAGGGTAAACTCCTCCAGCACCTGGTACACCACCACCACCGAAGCCAGTTCCAGCTCCACCTAAACCAGCAATAGTTCCTTAAAAGTATTCATTAAGAACTACAGTCATGTAACAAAATAAGTATGGCTTATTTATTATAATAAGTGGGCTGTAATTACAGCCAAATTGGAGGCACACTTAATAGTTGATTGGAGACTAAGCTGAACTGATTAAATAAGTGAAATCAGGTGTGGCTCCTGCTTGGTTGGAATGAAAGCCTGTAGTCAAACCAGGCTTTGGGAATGCGATTGAAAACCACTTCTCTACAGTATCAAGTATAGTGTATTTTCTGATTCATGTAAATTTTATCTTTTTTTTTTTTTTGCTTTTGTTGCTCAAAGGAAGATGGATTACCATATTTAGCTGCTTTGGCCTGGGCAGGTGTAAGACCTCCTGCAACTGGAAAAATGGAACATTAATACACTGTGATGTCTTTAGTGGCATAGAGACATTGATATACATGTAGATTGCTGATTATTGGCTACATGAAATCAGCAATGATACAGTAGAGTTTTATCCCTTATTCTCTTTGTTTCTCCCCATCACTAACTATATCTCTTGGGTGACCACTAATGGGCATTCAGTATCCATTAGAAGAAACACTCCAGCCTTACATCAGCAGTGCCCACATGAAGCCACCTGTACCCCGATGTCACAATATGATCTAACATATCTCCACCCCATATGTGAGACTCTCTCTCTCCTTCTTTCTCTCTCTCTCTCTCTCTCTCTCTCTCTCTCTCTCTCTCTCACCTGCTCCAGGATAAGCTCCTCCAGTCCCTGGTACAAAGCCAGTTCCTATACCTGTATATGGGGAATAGAAAAGATAAGTTATTAGTAGCCTAATTGGACATTTTGCCTCTGTATACCACCACAATGAATTTGATATGAAGCAATCATGATGTGATTGAAGAGTAGACTTTTAGCTTTATTTCAAGGGGGTGATGAAGTTTGGGCACCCCTGGCCACATTAGATATATTGTTGATTTTGGAAATGGAAAAAAGTAAAGACAAACTCTCCAGCAAACTATCTTAAAATAATAACAGTTTTTCTGAAAATATTAATGCACAGTAATTGTGGCATGGGCAAATGTTATTGCACATGCCATACATAGTTATTATAAGGACTTATTCACTACTTAATACATCCCCTTTGGCAGATATCGCACTTTGTGTAGGAGTCTTTCTCTTCTTGTATATTGAAATTTCACCCATTTTTCTTTGCATATCCTAAATATTATTGGCTGTCTTGCATGGGCAGATTGTTTAAAACCTGCCTACATATTTTCAATGATGTTAAAGTCAGGGGACTGTGAGGGCCATATCAAAATCTTCAGCTTGCACTTCTTGAAGTAGTACATGGTGGATTTTGAGGTATGTTTTGGATCATTGTCCTGTTTTAGAAGTCAATGTCAGATTTTTGATTGACTTGACTGACTGTGTCACATTTGCTTCCAGAATTTGCTGATACACGAAAGGTTGGTGGACACCTGGACTATCAGAAATTGTTGGTTGTGACATGCTTTGCCTTGTTGTATGCCATTTGAATTATGTACTACTTGTTCTGTTGTTCCTGTTGTATTATTTTTTGTCCCTTTGCGGTGTGTCTCACTGCTTTGTAAATTTCTCCTTTTCTGGAATTTGTTTTTTTTTTTTTTTTTAAATAAAATGTTTACATCCAGCTCTCTACAACTGCACTCTACCACTATATTTGTAAAAGTCTCTGTCTTTCTTCAACCCTCTGTCTCTTTTGTTCTCTCTCTCTCACCTGCTCCAGGGTAAACTCCTCCAGCACCTGGCACACCACCACCACCGAAGCCAGTTCCAGCTCCACCTAAACCAGGAATAGTTCCTTAAAAGTATTCATTAAGAACTACAGTCATGTAACAAAATTACTATGGCTTATTTATTATAATAAGTGGGCTGTCATTAAAGCCAAATTGGAGGTACACTTAATAGTTGATTGGAGACTAAGCTGAACTATTATCAAGTGAAATCATGTGTGGCTCCTGCTTGGTTGGAATGAAAGCCTGTAGTCAAACCAGGCTTTGGGAATGCGACTGAAAACCACTTCTCTGCAGTATCAAGTATAGTGTATTTTCTGATTCATGTAAATTTTATCTTTTTTTTTTTGCTTTTGTTGCTCAAAGGAAGATGGATTACCATATTTAGCTGCTTTGGCCTGGGCAGGTGTAAGACCTCCTGCAACTGGAAAAATGGAACATTAATACACTGTGATGTCTTTAGTGGCATAGAGACATTGATATACATGTAGATTGCTGATTATTGGCTACATGAAATCAACAATGATATAGTAGAGTTTCATCCCTTATTCTCTTTGTCTCTCCGCATCACTAACGCTTTCTCTTGGGTGACCACTAAAGGGCATTCAGTATCCACTAGAAGAAACACCCCAGCCTTACATCAGCAGTGCCCACATGAAGCCACCTGTACCCCGATGTCACAATATGATCTAACACATCTCCATCCTGTGTGTGAGACTCTCTCTTGCTCTCTCTCTCTCTCTCTCACCTGCTCCAGGATAAGCTCCTCCAGTTCCTGGTACAAAGCCAGTTCCTGTACCTGTATATGGGGAATAGAAAAGATAAGTTATTAGTAGACAAATTGGACATTTTGCCTCTGTATACCACCACAATGAATTTGATATGAAGCAATCATGATGTGATTGAAGAGTAGACTTTTAGCTTTATTTCAAGGGGGTGATGAAGTTTGGGCACCCCTGGCCACATTAGATATATTGTTGATTTTGGAAATGGAAAAAAGTAAAGACACACTCTCCAGCAAACTTAAAACTTAAAATAATAACAGCTTTTCTGAAAATATTAATGCACAGTAATTGTGGCATGGGCAAAAGGTATTGCACATGCCATACATAATTATTATAGGTACTTATTCATTACTTAGTACATCCCCTTTGGCAGATATCTCACTTTGTGTGGGAGTCTTTCTCTTCTTGTGTATTGAAATTTCACCCATTTTAATTCGCAGATTCTAAATATTCTTGGCTGTCTTGCATGGGCAGATTGTTTAAAACCTGCCTACATATTTTCAATGATGTTAAAGTCAAGGGACTGTGAGGGCCATATCAAAATCTTCAGCTTGCACTTCTTGATGTAGTACATGGTGGATTTTGAGATATGTTTTGGATCATTGTCCTGTTTTAGAAGTCAATGTCAGATTTTTGATTGACTTGACTGACTGTGTCACATTTGCTTCCAGAATTTGCTGATACACCAAAGGTTGGTGAACACCTGGACTACCAGAAATTGTTGGTTGTGACATGCTTTGCCTTGTTGTATGCCATTTGAATTATGTACTACTTGTTCTGTTGTTCTGCTGTTTTTTGTTTTTTTTTGTCCTTTTGCGGTGTGTCTCACTGCTTTGTAGATTTCTCCTTTTCTGGAGTTTTTTTTTTATTTTTATTTTTTTAAATAAAATGTTTACATCCAGCTCTCTACAACTGCACTGTACCACAATAATTGTAAAAGTCTCTGTCTTTCTTCAACCCTCTGTCTCTTTTGTTCTCTCTCTCACCTGCTCCAGGGTAAACTCCTCCAGCACCAGGTACACCACCACCACCCAAGCCAGTTCCAGCTCCACCTAAACCAGCAATAGTTCCTTAAAAGTATTTATTAAGAACTACGGTCATGTGACAATTAGTATGGCTTATTTATTATAATAAGTGGGCTGTAATTACAGCCAAATTGGAAGCACACTTGATAGCTGATTGGAGACTAAGCTGAACTGATTAAACAAGTGAAATCATGTGTGGCTCCTGCTTGGTTGGAATGAAAGCCTGTAGTCAAACCAGGCTTTGGGAATGCAATTGCAAATCACTGTACCCATTTTTCCTTGCAGTTCCTAAATATTCTTGGCCATCTTGCATGAGCAAATTGTTTCAAACCTGCCTACATATTTTCATTGTGTTAATGTCAGGGGACTGTGAGGGCCATATCAAAAGCTTCAGCTTGCATTTCTTGAAGTAGTACATGGTGGTTCCCTTTCAAAGGGAACTCCACGTTGCATTTAGCATAACACTATGGGAGCGCTTGTGTAAAATCATGCCTATTTATAGGCCTGCCATGATCAGGTGACATGGCATTTAAGCGCGTCGCGTGATATATATATGGCACCTGTGAACCGCACCGTCAGCCTTATTATCTTCAGCGAGACTGCATGTCGGTTGTTTGTGTAGAGAAACAAAAAGACGCTTCATTTCCTCTCTTTCTTTTCTCAAAATCTCTGGACTTTTCTATCCCTTTACAAAAAAAGAGAAAAAAAGGGATGAGCAAGAGAGAAAAATATGAGTGGGAGAACTCAGGAAGTGTGTTACGCCTTGCTCCTGTTTCATCACGGGGAGTAGTGCACACTTTCTGTGTGAAGTGTCTAGGGCTGGAGCATGCAATGGCAGCCCTCGAGAGGTCTGACTGCGCATTTTAATGCCTACATTAGGCAGCTCTGCTCGCGACTCGCACTCTTCTCGGAAGCCAAAGCGAGTTGGGTTTCAGAGGCTTGTGGATCTGGGCCGGCCACTGCCAAGGCAGCTAGCCGTCTCAGGTCCAGTGGATCTCTTATGGATCCCGAAGAGGAGCCAGAGATGAGCTCTATCTCTTGCTCTGTCTTCCGGGTCCGGCTCTCCGCTGGATTTTGGAGCTCGCGTTGCGACTCCTCCTTCCACTATGGAAAGCCAAAAAAACAAACAAACAAACAAAAAAAATCACACACAAAAATAATAGTAATAATTCCTCTCTGACTCTGAGGAGCCAGAAGGATGTGCTAAAAACTGAGAGCAGCA
>JANDJT010000103.1:6418492-6431021 GCA_024331685.1 Stegophilus panzeri
TCTGAGAAGCTTCTGACTCTAAAGGTAGCTCTTCTGCTGGCCCTGACATCTCTCAAGCGAGTAGGAGATCTACAAGTTCTCTCAGTTGCCCCTTCCTGCCTTGACTTTACCCTTGGATTAGCCAAGGCCTTCCTATATCCTAGGCCAGATTATATTTCTAAGGTACCTACATCTGCTGCCCAGCCTGTGGTGTTGCAGGCTTTCTGCCCTCCTCTGTTCCTCACACCGGAACAAGAGAAAATGCACCTTCTGTGTCCAATAAGGGCTCTCTGTACTTCCGTCTACCGCTCCAGCCAGTGGCGTAAGTCAGATCCGTTGCTGGTCTTCTTGGCGGCAAGAGTAGAGGTGATGCTGTGTCAAAGCAGCGCATATCTATTTGGATAGTGGAAGCAATCTCTATCTCTTATGAGGCACGTGGTCTCGCTATGCCTCTGCGCATAAGGGCTCATTCCACTAGGGGGTCGCTTCCTCGAAGGCTTTGTCCAACGGGGTATCCTTACAGGATGTGTGTGTTGCTGCAGGGTGGTCTACGCCACACACATTCATTCGATATTACAGTCTGGACATTCATTCCACCCCGGGCTTGAGTGTCTTGCAGTGACCCTCAGGCTTGGGTCTTTTTGAACAGGCCGTATGCTCTGTATGAAGGAGTGGGTATTCTCATTCCCATAGTGTTATGCTAAACACAACGTGGAGTTCCCTTTGAAAGGGAATGTCTAGGTTACGCATGTAACCCTGTTCCCTGAGAAGGGAACGAGACATTGCGTAGCTTTGTCATACTGGGGTAGGCCTGTGAATTTCGTCTTTGCTTCCGAGAATAGAGGCTGACGGCATGGTTCACAGGTGTCATATATATATATCACGCGACGCGCTTAATTGTCATGTCACCTGATCACGGCAGGCCTATAAATAGGCATGATTTTACACAAGCTTCAGATACCGGTCACGTGTGTCGCGCTCCCATAGTGTTATGCTAAACGCAACGTCTCGTTCCCTTCTCAGGGAACAGGGTGACATGTGTAACCCAGACAATTTTGAGGTATGTTTTGGATCATTGTCCTATTTTAGAAGTCAATGTCAGATTTTTGATTGACTGTGTAATATTTGCTTCCAGAATTTGCTGATTCACCAAAGGTTGGTGGACACCTGGACTACCAGAAATTGTTGTTTGTGACATGCTTTGCCTTGTTGTATGCTATGTGAACTATGAACTACTTTTTCTGTTGTTCCTGCTGTATTTTTTTTTGTCCCTTTGCGATGTGTCTCACTGCTTTGTAGATTTCTCCTGTTCTGGAGGGTTTTTTTTTTATTTTATTTTTTTAATAAAATGTTTACATCCAGCTCAGTACAACTGCACTGTACCACAATAATTGTAAAAGTCTCTGTCTGTCTTCAACCCTCTGTCTCTTTTGTTCTCTCTCTTACCTGCTCCAGGGTAAACTCCTCCAGCACCTGGTACACCGCCACCACCGAAGCCAGTTCCAGCTCCACCTAAACCAACAATAGTTCCTTAAAAGTATTTATTAAGAACTACGGTCATGTGACAATTAGTATGGCTTATTTATTATAATAAGTGGGCTGTCATTACAGCCAAATTGGATAGTTGATAGTTGGAGCCACACTTGATAGTTGATTGGAGTCTAAGCTGAACTGATTAAACAAGTGAAATCAGGTGGGCTCCTGCTTGGTTGGAATGAAAGCCTGTAGTCAAACCAGGCTTTGGGAATGCAATTGCAAACCACTGCTCTACAGTGTCAAGTATAGTGTATTTTCTGATTCATGTAAATGTCATCTTTTTTTTTTTTTTTTTTGCTTTTATTGCTCAGAGAAAGA
Source organism: Stegophilus panzeri (assembly GCA_024331685.1). Lineage (NCBI taxonomy): Eukaryota > Metazoa > Chordata > Actinopteri > Siluriformes > Trichomycteridae > Stegophilus > Stegophilus panzeri. The sequence continues at coordinate 6,420,326 of JANDJT010000103.1, forward strand.
TGGGTTACCATATTTAGCTGCTTTGGCCTGGGCAGGTGTAAGACCGCCTGCAACTGGAAAAATGGAACATTAATACACTGTGATGTCTTTAGTGGCAAAGAGACATTGATATACATGTAGATTGCTGATTATTGGCTACATGAAATCAACAATGATACAGTAGGGATTCATCCCTTTTTCTCTTTGCCTCTCCCCATCACTAACGCTTTCTCTTGTGTGACCACTAGAGAGCATTCAGTATCCATTAGAAGAAACACATCTGCGCTGGAGCCATCTGGACCCCGATGTCACAATATGCTATAACACATCTCCATCCTGTGTGTGAGACTCTCTCTCTCTCTCTCTCTCTCTCTCTCTCTCGTGCTCTCTCACCTGCTCCAGGAATAGCTCCTCCAGTTCCTGGTACAAAGCCAGTTCCTGTACCTGTATATGGGGAATAGAAAAGATAAGTTATTAGTAGCCTAACTGGACATTTTGGCTCTGTATACCACCACAATGAATTTGATATGAAGCAATCATGATGTGATTGAAGAGTAGACTTTCAGCTTTATTTAAATACAGAGGTTTTACCTCAAGATGCAAACCACTAGTAAAACTCAATGTAGGGCCTATATAAAAATGGCTGTAAACGGTTAATGCAATACCTTCATTAAACCCTTGAATTAAAGCTGAAAGTCTACACTTCAATCATATCTTGATTGCTTCATTTCAAATCCATTGTGGTAGCTGAAGTGCAATTGCTTTGTCTGCCACCCAAACAATGTCTGTGACCTCTTACCATTTAGAGGTAGATGGGGAGATAAAAAAAATTGTGCAAATCAGTAACTCTATGCCTACAAAGTGCTGGCAACTGAAACAATATTACATATTACATCACTGGAAGAAGAATGGTTTTGACTTACCTCCTACACCAGGGTAAACTCCAGCTCCTGGGCCTCCACCTGCACCTCCCAAAAATAAACCAACTCCAGCACCTAGTGGTAAGTGAAAGAAGAATAAGTTTGGCCTAGCAACATTAGCAAATGTGATTCATTTGTAATAATATAATTTTATGGTTGTCTAAATCTTGAGGATCTTGCATTTTTGTTAAATATAAGAGATTCCTGAACTGCTTTGGGTCACAACTGACAATCTTGCCGTATTAATCAGTGCTGTGTCAGGGATGTTGTATCTAAATTGGCCAGAAATTGGTATGCATAGCTCTGATAAATTAATTGTCATCATGACCCAACTTGAAAGAATTCTAAGTACACCATGTCTAACAGTCGCTGGCGGCCAGTCCAGAGAGATGCTGGTGAGATTCCCTGTGTATTTTTGTATGTCAAACATGGGCTAGAGTGAATGCATTGAACCCTCTGCACACCTGATTATGTGTCTCTTTTTTTTTTTTTTTTTTTTTTTTTACCTCTGGTGTGGGCATTAGCTAGCATACTAAAACATTACAGTTCATGCCAAACATTTTGGACAAAACAAAGTACATGGAGAAAACAGAAAGAAAGAAGCCTTTATTTGTCACATATACATTAGAGCACAGTGAAATTATTTTCTTTGTATATCCCAGCTTGTTAGGAAGTTGGGGTTAGAATGCATGAGATGTCACCCATGGAGCAGAGAGGGTTAAGGGCCTTGCTCAAGGGCCCAGCAGTGGTGGCTTGGCAGGGCTGGGGCTTGAACCCCCAACCTTCTGATCAGTAACCCAGAGGCTTAACTGTTGAGCCACCACTGCCCTAGGTTGGGTACCCAAACAAAAAAAACTTGCATTATAGTTTTGTTCTCTATATATAGTTAGTGAGCTAGCTCCAACCATTAGCTCCAGAGAACCTCAGGGTAAGCCCCTACAGCAGAGCAGCCCTGTTCCCTTCAAACAGCTTATATGTGTTTTAGTTAGCTAGCTAATTTTAGGTGGCTAGTTTGTTCTGCAGTTGCCGTTTCTGTAGGTTATGTGCTAAATAGTATGTCACAGCACAATTGCTGTCATCACTATTTAGGTATACTACTTAGGTGGACACAGAAAAAAATTCTATCTGAAAATGTGCAGTTACAACTGTGAGATTTATCGATGTAGTGGGGAACAGTGCAGCACAACCCACGTTTCAAAATGTTCTTCCACAAGTAACTTGGAATAGCATTTTTCTACATGAGAGGATGAAGTACCAAAGATGTAACATGAAAGCACAAGTAATGATTACCATATTTAGCAGCTTTAGCCTGAGCAGGAGTGAGTCCTCCTGCACCTATAGAATGACACATCAAACACAAAATAGCTGATTAGGCACAACTATATTTCATATAATATGATAATAATATGTTATAATGCTGTCATGGTCATGGAATATTGCAAATTGTAGCATTACAATTTGCAACACCTCATGACCTCAAGATTGAGTGAGTGTGTTAGAGCTTGAAAAGTGATTTTAAAAAAATGTTTTTTAATTGTACTCGAGAGCAGAAATAGAAGATTACACTTCTTACCTCCTGTTCCAGGGTAAATTCCTCCAGGACCTACACCACCAAGACCACCTAAACCAGCACCAGTTCCAGCTCCTCCTAATCCAGCACTAGCACCTGATAAATCCATAAGATGAGCACCAGTAACTTCAATATGTTGTGCCATACATTAACCTTATTCACTTTTTAAGTATAACTTACCATATTTCGCAGCCTTGGCTTGAGCTGGTGAAAGACCACCTGCACCTGGTCAAATAGAAGAAGAAGCCTTTATTTGTGACATATATACATTACAATATAGAATAGTGAAACTCTTTCTATGCATATCCCAGACTCTTAGGAAGTTATGATCAGAGCACAGGGTCAGCCACGATATGGTGTCCCTGGAGCAGATAGAGTTAAGTGCCTTGCTCAAGGGCCCAACAGTGGCAGCTTGGCAGTGTTGGGGCTTGAACCCAACCTTCTGATGAGCAACCCAGAGCATTTAACCACTGAATCAACACTCCCCTCAATGTATTTCAGAGCCATGCAGTGTAAGGTTCTCCCAAGTCCTTTAAGGGTGAATATATGTCTATGTGCTCATTTTTCACCTCCAACACCTGGGTAAAGTCCACCAGCTCCTGGTACACCTCCAGCCCCACCTAAACCGGCTCCAGGAACACCTCCAACCCCACCTAAGCCAGCTCCGAGTACACCTCCCACCCCAACTGATCCAACTCCAGGGCCTAGAAGAAAGTGTGACACATAACCTGAACACCCTACAATGTAACCAGCAAGACCACATTACAGTGAGATCACACTGTTCAGACAGAGAAAGCATTATTACCAAGTATGAACAGCTCAAGCATTAAATTTGCTTCAGTGATTTGCTTCTACCATCTGATTTGCTCTTTGCTAATTTGAAAATGTGACAATGCAGTGCTATCAACCTTTGAAATGAAAGTGAGACATTACCATACTTAGCAGCTTTGGCCTGTGCAGCTGAGACACCTAAGTTCCCCACACCTAGATACACAGAGGGTAAATCAGCCAGTAACCATGCATTCTTAGCTTCATGTATTGCTTGAATGTGTGCTGAAAAGGAATCTGCAGCCATTGCTAAATGTGGCAGTGCTCTCATCACAACCGCTGCATAACCATGCACTCTTTATGCTTATTACACACCAGTGCCAGTGGGGTAGCCTGGCTTAGAGCCAGCTCCTCCTTTGCCACCAGGCAATCCTGCAGCAGTACCAAAGCCACCATAACCTAAAGCATAGCACGTGAGAGTTAGGCAACATGCCAACACGGAATAAATAAATGAGTAAATTACAACAGTGCTTATGCATGCATGTTCTCGAAGGAGTGCCACTATACCATATGGAATTTTGCCTCCAGCGTAAGGGGAGCCGCCTATTGGGACAACAGATCATGTAAGAGAACTGAAGACTAGTGATGGTCAACACTATTATGGATATGGCATAATAGTAATATGTGTTAAGTGTACAATGTTGCAGTATGTACTATAGATTTTGATAATCAGACATTTTTCCATAAACAATACTCTCTTAATTCACATTTGTGATGAGGTTAGTACTGATACAGCATATAATATATTTTCTACAGCTACTACAGGTTTGGCTTAAGATCATACTTTAGGTCTGAAATCTCCAAGGAAACCCTGGAAGTGTGTAAAATTGGGTGAGTACAGCATGTGCAGCTGACTCCCATTAAAGCATGATCTAATCTTCCCAAAACCTGGGAAACTAAATCAAATTATTCAAGCTAGTGTTACTCTAAAAAAATGAGACATTTCCATCTCCAAACATTATCTTTTCACCTTACATTATATTATCTTTTGATCTTCCCCAAATTGTGGTTTGGGAGTCTGTTCACAGGACAATCAACACACCTAAAAATATTGATTACTTGACTGCCAATGATCCAGGTACATACAAAAATGATCCCAAAAAGGTGCTGGAGATGCTGGAGATGCAAAAATCTTTTTTTTAAATGATATTTTGCAAACACAATAAAGTTATTTTCTTGCAGATTAACTAGATATAGTTCTGATTTTGAGGCCTGAATCATGGACAGTCCAAATACATACAGTACATTACCTACATTACAGCAACCATATAGTAGATTGTTACTCCCTCTCTGGGAATGTTGCTGGCCCCAAAAAGAGAACCTTATAGTCACAAGTGCTACAGATCAACGCACCATACATAACCATTGGATGGTACCCATAGAAGCGCATGTAGTTGTTTCCATAATGAGGCTGAAAATTTGTGAGCACTGATGAAAAATGTACTAGAATAGAGAGGGAACACTTTGATGTCACATGAAATGTATGGTTAACATCATTCAACATGTTTACTGTCATCTGTGCTGAATAAAGAAAACCATGAACTTGTTAACTACTGACTGCTAGCTGTATGGTCATGTGTCTCTTTTCACTGTTTGAAATGGATTACTGTATGCTGTAACAGTATATGGTGATGACAATTAGGTAAAAGTAAACATTATACCTGGGTTTTTTGGAGATTTGAGAGGGTATCCATGAAAGACCCCTGGTTGCATCAGGCCTGGCCCACCACCAGTACCTGTAGAGCAGAGCACATGTTGTCAGAAATTCTGTGAGAACACAACAATATTGTACTTTTAGTTTGTGTTGGCAATAAAATCACATAATACAAATAATATTAGGCACATAAAATAAGGGAACTGCTCTTTTATGTATTTAAACGACTTGATATTAGGTTTCAATAATTGTCATGATATGGCCAGTGAATTCCCAAACCAGGTTACATGATTCAGTGCCAAAACTTTTAATTACACACACCTGTTCACAATTCACCCTATAAATAATGCAGACTTTCATTCAGTCATTCAGCATTTCCCTACAGTAGTTAGGATTTCAAGCCTTTTGAGTGAGTGTTGTTATTCTGGTTATGACCGTGTTCTGTTAATACTTTACCATTGCATTTACCCTGATTAAGCCGGTTTACTGAACACCTGACCTGTGCCTGTTTTTTGACCTTGTTTGTGTTTTGGATTGTTTGCCTGGTTATTTAATGGAAAAAAAACCTGCTGTTGCATCCAAATCTATCATCTGCCTGACAGAAGACTTTGCTGATCATTAGAAGCTTAAGGCTGTTTGGGCTGGGAACAACAAGAACTTCTTGCTGTCTCATAGCAGAGATGCAGCTGAATATGCTTTAGAATGCTAAATGCTGGCAGTAGATGGAACAAACCTGCACTTAAGGCTGTTTTTCTTCAAGGCTGCTTTTCTTCTAATACAGGATGTAATCACCGAGGTAACATGCTGGGATGACCAGACATCCTTGGACTCCCTCACTGACCTCTCTATTTGCCTGGATAATCGTCTCCAGACCCAGAGAGTAGGGTTGGCAGAGAAAGTCCCAACCCAAGTCAACAATGATTAAGAACCTATGCAAATTGGCCAAGGTTATCTCACCATGGAGGAACATGTAAAGCACTTCTATTGTGGCAGCTCAATGTGAATCACGGGGAACATCAACTACAACCTTGTTGACCAGCTCCTAGTAAAGATACATCCATTTCCAAAGCAACTACATGTGCAGGCACTGAATGGAAGAACATTTGGGGGAAGTAGCATAACACATCACAACTCAGAGATCATGTTGAAAGTCAATACATTGCATTCACAGAAAATATAATTTTCAGGTCATGTTCTCAGACAGGTTTCCCACTGTCTTAGGTCTCACATGGCTACATTGAAACAACCCTCATATATCATAGACAATGGTCACCTTTCTGTCATGAATAATGTCCCCAACAACCCAGTCTTACTGTGGACTGTGCCAGACTTCAATGTGGAGATTCCATCCATTTGGTTTAAGTGTTCTGAAAAACCAAGACCAGAGATTTAGCCCCTCAACAACCCTATGATTGTGTAGTAGGCCTTCTGTGTGTGTGTGTGTGTGTGTGTTTATCGCCTCTCAACAGTTGAACACAAGGCAATGGAGGATTACATCACTGAGGCACTCAAACTAGCATATATTCATCCTTCCACATCACCTGCTTCAGCAGTATTCTTTTTTGTTCAAAACAAAGCAGGTGCACTTCAGCCCTGTATTTAGTACCATGGATTAAACCAAGTAAAACAGTCAAATATAAGTATCAATATCCCTTGCCTCTCAGCCCAGAAGCTCTCGAACAACTGATGGAAGCATGCAAATCTGATCTCAGAAGCACTTCTTAAGGGTGATGTGTGGAAAATGCTTAGCACCATCTCTGGCTACTTTCAGGCATTAATTGCACTACATACTGGGAAAGTTCTCTCATCTACTCTCCTTCCATGGGAATCCATGTGAACCATGTCAAGCAGGTGCTGTCCAAACAACTGGAGTATCAACTCTATGTGAAAGGAGAAAAATGTGAAATTCATGTGCCTCAGAGCTCACTACTAGAATACATAATCAGCAAAAAGAGAATAATAATGGATCAAACTAAGGTCAATGCAGTCCCAAGTGTAAGCTACAAATTCCAGCAATTTCTAGTATATGCAAACATTTATTGAAGGTTCGTTTTGGGCTTCAGCTCAATAACTGTTCTGCTCAAATCACTACTCATGAAGGGTTTGTAAATGCTTGCATAGAACGATTACGCTAAACAAACTTTGTCTCATCGGAAGGAGGCATTCACAAAGACCCATATTTTAAAACACCCCAATCCTTCCCAAACATTCAGCATGAAAGTCAGTTATCAGAGACTGTCTTCAAGAACAGAAACCTCTTAGTGGTGAAACTGGTGCTAAAGAAGTGCCACACACACATCATCATCTAGAACAATTACCACAACAAAATAAGGACTTTGCAGATTATCTCCACAGAGTGACAAGGTATGAAGCAGAGGACAGGGTGTGGGTTTCCATGTAAGATCTCAGAATAAGACAAGACTGTAAGAAATTGTCCTACAGGTCCAACAGGTATCGTGTATAAGTGTTAACTACCACATCACAGCTGCCTTATACTCTCATTTATTGTATCCAGGCCATGATCCCTGGCAGAGGGAACCTCCACAGTTGAACCCCTGGCTCCTCTCAAAGGAGAGGCAACCTGCATACATAGTCAAGGAGATCCTGCTGGGGTGAGGGGGTTCTATCATGCTATGGCCTTGAATTCTAACTCCCAGAATTTACCTCTACAGCACAACATGGCCAATTTTCCATCAGCACCATGGACTATAAACAATGTTACATGATTCAATCACATATTCAAGTACACTAGACTTCAAATTATACACAGCTCTTCAAAACACATTCATTCTATAAAATACCCAGGCTTTTATTTAGACATTGCAAAGTGTCATGCCTAGCATTGCAATCTGACAAGTCTTTTGATTCTGTGTTGGTATTCTGATTTTGACTGTATTCTGTTGTTACTTCACTCTTCGTGTTTGCCCTGATTGCTTGACCCGTGTCCATTTTTTTTTTTTACCTCATTTCTGGAGTTCTGGAGTTTTTTATAAAGAAAACCTGCACCTGCATAGAACTATGCTGTCTGATTGACAATAATAAAGATCTTACCTGACTTTGGTTTAAGTCCAGTTCCTGTTGCTACACCTGGAAGCACACCTAGTCCATTAAACCCTGTCCATGCCAAAATTGAAATCTGATCAACACTTTTTCGGAGCATTTGAGAATATTTCCCCATGAAAATGACACTTAATCCAAAAATAGTTTTGGAAATATATTGGACACACACCTTGCCCAGGCACAATTCCACCTTGAAAGGCTCCAGGCACTCCTACGCCTGCAAAACAATTAAGACATAAATTCATGAAATGCTTATAATAAAATTCAACCTGTCATTAGACTGCAATATTACAATGGACACATGTATATACATACCTGGCACTGGTGCCTTTCCTGGTTTTGCGGCTTTCCCACCAGGACCCACACCTGGGAGACCAGTCTGAGGAATGACTGGAGCTAGCAAAAATAATGACACCAGTAACAGTATTTTTACATGAAGATGTAATCAGAATCTCTTGCTGTGGACTTGCCACAGATTCTGTAATCACAATCTCTTGCAAGCACATCTTTAAATGCTGGATACATGACCATTTAGCCAATATAGCAAGTTGAGAAAAGAATATGTAATTATTTTATCTCGTTTTTGTATAGTTACATGTGAAGAGTTTTACATGCCACATATAGGATGCAAAAATAAATAAGCTGGCAAGACAGCATTTTGTTAAGAAGCAGTGGCTGTCTTCATGTGTGTTGGAGAAAACAAAAATCACTTTTCAGTCTCATAGATTGTTAGCTGTTGGGCATTAGTGGAGACCTACAGTACAGTAGCTAGCTAGTCTGACTTGCCTTTTATTAAACTAATAGAAAACTGGGAGTAAGGTTCAACTAATCATTTTGACGCTGGGATCCCAGGTCACCATTTAAGTTTTAGGTGGACCAGATTAGTTTCATATTTCCTTTCACATGGGACTAAAGATAGCTCTCAGACATGACCAAATCTAACTCAGATTGACTCGAGTCCATCAACAATTCATACAAGTCAGTTTGTACAATGAGTTATGAACTGTAAAGTTTAGGACAGGTTTATCCATTGTAGCTTGTCTTGTAAGTTTACAATTAAGGTACTAACAGTGAAAAACACCAACATTTTGGAACTTAAATGGAAATTAATTTACAACAGGGTAATGTCCTATTAGTTTGCAGTCTGTGAGGTTGTATGTCTTACCTCCACCAGGGAGTGCAGGCCCACTGCCAGGTACAGTGCCTCCAGTGCCAGGACCTAATACTGTCCCTCCAGTACCTGGCCCTATTATTAGGATGCATGCCAAGAATTCCGATATTAAGTTATGTTTTTTTTTTATTTTTATTTTTTAAGCAATTGAGTGTCTTGCTTCACCTTTCCACTCTGTTTCAATATGAGGAAATGAGCTGGCAGTTTTGGTTTGAGTACCTGGCCCTATTATTAGGATGCATTTCAAGAATTCCTATATTAAGTTATGTTTTTTTATTTTTATTTTTTAAGTAATTGAGTGTCTTGCTTCACCTTTCCACTCTGCTCCAATATGAGGAATTGAGCTGGCAGTTCTGGTTTTAGGGCCTGGCACTAGATGTTTCAAAGTTTTCATCTGTTTTCCTAACCTTCTCCTATCTGATGCTGAAGAACAGGCATGTCATGCTGCTCTTACAATATGAAGTAAAGCACCGGGTTTAGGCAGAAACCACCAGCATAATTCCCCACAGGAGATACAATGGTTGATTTGGCTTAAGATCTGATGTTTGTTAATCGAAACTCAGGCCAACTGGAATACCATGAAAAGCGACCGTTATTGGAGGAACGCTGCCGACACACTGCCTCATTCTGTTTTTATAGACCTCCGGTACTGCCAGCCTCACTGGAATGATGTCCTGACTGAAACTTTAGTGTGCTCAATAGTCATGATTAAATGATTAACGCATAAAAAAAAATTTCATGAAGGAGTCATTTAATAATTAGGTCAGTTCACCATTTCCCTAACCATTTAATTTATTTTTTTGATCAACTAAATTCACTGCTGTGCCAAGGAGAAATGGAATTACACAGATAACAAAGTCAAGACAAAAGTAATTTTGCACCTCCTTTTCCAGGCTTGAGGCCTCCGGCAACAGAAGTTTGAAGTTTACTTCTCAGTGTACAATATTTAATCGAGCAATGCATAAATTACACAATGATACATAATACAGACCAGTACCAATACCTGGCTGATCCAAATGGAAGAAAGATGTCAAACATGATTTATATATAAATTTATATATAAACAGGTTATTGACTTAACTAGGGTGACCATACGTCTTCTTTTTCCCCGACATTCCTTAAAAAAGCGTCCGGTTGGGATTTCTAAATTTGAGAAAATGTCTGGGAACTAAAATGTCTCAATGTTTCATTATGATGTGCTTATGGTCTAATACTGCATCATGTGTGTGCATATTTGCATTGCTTTAACCCCTCTCTCTAATTCCTGCTTTCTTGCACACCAAGTGGTAGATTATAAAAGGCTTGCAGCAACTATTAGACAAACTCCTGCCTCTCAACCGTTAGCCTACTCACAGCAAATGCATGAAGGTGAAGTGCTGTTGTGTACAGCATCAAACAGTTGCTTGACAATAGCAGCAAATGACAGCTGGCCTGAGTCGAAATAATGGCCACGGCCATATAAGGTCACTTTTAATTTCATGTTATCACATTGCTTCATATTACATGGCCATTCA
>JANDJT010000103.1:6466667-6478708 GCA_024331685.1 Stegophilus panzeri
GGGGGAATGCAAAGACACTGGATGCAGCGTAATTAAGAAAGGGCAAAGCCTGCGTTTCAATGGATCATTGCGCTTTTTTTTCTCTCTCTCTCCTGTGTCTGGTGTTGCTGTTTTTATTCTGGTCACTCCTGCCAACAAAGTCTAGCCCTGCCAGATAGAGAAGGGGAGAGAAAGATGGAGAGGAAGGGAAGAAGTGAGAGGGTGGGAGGAAGGGTGAGAGAGAAAGAGAAAGAGATGGAGAGAAAGAGAGAGAGAGAGAGAGAGAGAGAAAGAGTGAGAGAGAAACAGCGAGAGACCTCTTTCCCACTCTGTCATCCAAAAAAGAATTCAACAGTCTGCCAGATATTTGCATGGATTCTAAACGGCTTATCTTTTCTAGGCGAGAAGCAAAGTATAAAATGCAGTAACTGTGTATAAGTTTACACTGTACCCAGGTTGTGGTGCAAAAATGAAGGACACACACACACATACACACACACACACACACACACACACACACACGCATATGCATTCTTATCGATCCATGAAGGTTTATATTTCAGTAAAATGCTGCTTCTTTTACTAAACAACAAACCAAAGAGAAAGAAAACAGTCATGTCAATGCTTCTCTTAATTATATCCAGGACAGACTGAAGCGTGTAATAAATGAATGGAACAACTTGCACATAACATAACAAACCCAGTACAAAAAGACTGAAAAAAGTGCTTTCCAAGAAAGCAAGAGTGATAGAGAGCAGAGCAGTGAGAAAAATCAGCAAAGATCTTGTTAACACATCAGAGGATGGTGCCTGGAGTTAGTCAGACCTGAGTGTTTAAACTTCATCCCTCATTCCTCACTATCTCCAACCACATATCAGAAAAAGCTACTGTTGACCTCAGTCATGACTCGCTGCCAACAACCTTTACATCACACACATCATTAGGCTTTTCATTACTAAAACCACAGGTACATCCACTGAAGGAACTGTTTCAGAAACTGAGGAATTTAAAATGTATTTCATTCAAAGGAATCTAGTTTACTTCCTGGGCTATCGTATTAATTCTTGCTTTAGAGATAATAGTATTTATATTGAAAGAACAAAAGGAAAGGGAACCACTAGCAAACTCGCAGTCATTGGTATATTAAAAAAAAAAAAAAAAAGCTAATAGCTAATAATAATGCTTTTCACAGAGACTCTGCATTGCTAAGAGGAGCAGAATGGTTTGGAGAGGGCTGTTTATTGCCATGTACTTCTAAACTGCTTCCTCAAGTTAAATGGGGTGTACAATTTAAGGACACTGTATACTGTCAATACCACCTTGTTAAAATGTGTGTATATATTATTTATATATATATATATATATATATATATATATATATATATACACACACACACACACACACACACACACACATAAACATACAATTTTTCAAAAATCGTCATGCTGTTGGACATGGTCTGGAAGAGGTCGATTCAGAGGACTGGACTTGTTTTCTAGGTTGTTCTGAAACCTTTAAATGTAATAAAAACAATGGCAGTGGTGAAAGTCACAGAAATGTAGCTGAGAGATGTGTTGGCTGTAGGTTTGATTTATTTTGCCAGCTGCTTCTACAACTGCAAACACACAAACCACAAAACCAAGGCTCGAACTGCCACATTGTTCAGTGACACAAGCAACCATGCGATATTTGTGGACCAATTGCAGACAGTACGAGACAGACCTACTAATGTTTATGCATTTTGTATAGGACCTCCACATTTTAACATTGGAGTAAGCTGCTATGAATGATTAAAATATGCAAAAAAAGTAGTTTCATGAGTTAGGGTTAGTTCAAACCTTCCAACATGCTAAGTAGCCTTAGGGTTTAATGGTCATTTTTCAAGTAACACCTAACCAATTGTACCTACACCTATCAGCTATAACATTAAAACAACCTGACAAATATGGTATAGGCCCCCCTTGTGCCGCCAGTACAGCTCTGACATTTCATCTCATGGATTCCACAAGACCTCTGAAGATGCACTGTGGTTTCTGGCACCAAGATCTTAGCAGCAGATCCTTTACGTGGCAAGGTGGGGCCTCCATGGATCTAACTTGTTTGTCCAGCACATCCCACAGATGCTTGAGCGGATTGAGAATTTGAAGGCCAAGTTAACACCTGAACTCTTTGTCATGTTCCTCACTTCCTCACAACACACAAAGTGATAATTTAAGGAATTTAGAATTGCCTAATCTCTAATGATACATTGATGATACATTGACCAAAGAGAACATTACACTCAATCAATTACAGTCAATCAAATTATTATGAAAGACACTATCACTCATGTCTTGAAGGACTCCTTCATCTGGAAATGATCAGAAGACCAAAAACTCAGAATCTCAGCAGTTCAAAGAATATGTGGAGGTAAATAATGTTACTGTTTCAATCAGAATTCTGTCTTGGATATCTTACCTGTGTGCATGCCACCAAGGGTCATGGATTGAAAGAGTAATGATCTAGTTGAATCTCCAGCCGTAATCTCACCTAATATACTTACTTCAATGTGACACATGCAAAGACAGAGAAGATGATGATGGGCACAGCAGCAATGAGGTGTGAGGAGAAGATATAGCGTGCATACCAAGCTATGATTGAACATTGTGCATGAGCGCTTTTATTCAATCCCTTTCATTGTTTCCAAAGCATGATGACAGATAAATGGTGATGATAAATGTTGGCTGGATGGCACCATAGTATGATGGCACCATAGAATGTCTTGGATCTGCTAAGAAGTGAATCATCACAAAAGGCATTTTCATGGTGACCTGCTTCCAGTTCCTAATATATAATGTGGATTTTGAGGACATTGCACAGTATTTCATCTGTCAACAAGACAGTCAGTGTGAGCATCCAAAAGTCAACATGGTCACAAGATTAATTTGATTGGGCTTGAACACTGGATTTTTGGAATATGAAAATGATAGTTTTCCCCCCATTTTCTCCCCAATTCCCAAGTTAGTCACCTGCTGATTCCCATCCACCAGGCAGTTATATCCTATCATACAACAGCTACCAACTGGTTAGAATGAAGTCTGACACATGCTTCCTTTGAGACACAGGAAGCCAGCCAACCACACGTTTTCAACAAATGATAAATTCATTTGCTAGCCCACTGGCCAAGCAAAAGCTCCAGTGTGCTTCTCAGTCCCATATTTCAGTTTCCAAGAAGCTGACTATGCTAAAAAGTAGTACGTAATATAATACACTTATATATCTATCTAGTTTGTAAGTTAAGTTCATTAGGGCAGACAAAGAGGATATGATTAATATCCACTTCTAACAAAGTTTGTTATGTAGCACTTTGTGTTTGGAGCCTCGACAAAATGTCAGCGAGTTTACTGGCGAACACTTCGGCTATGAGCTGCAATCTTCTCTTGTCTAATTACATGTAAAAATATATTATCTGAGTCTGACTAGTGAGGTGACTATATGTTGTCTTAGCGTGAGAGTTATGTGATGACTTTGCATTGGATTTTATTTTGTTTGATTTCATCAATTTTTGCACATACAGTACCTGCATATTTCTGATTCTGAAAAGATCATCTGTCATCTGTGCACACTAAATAATCCACCCCCTATTTTTTTTTTCTCCTGTCAGGCAAAGTATGTCTCAGCAAATGTGTATAGTGCAGCAGGCATTCAGATTTGGAATCATGGGCTACAGTTACAGCATTGAGGTGTGTCACACCTCCATGAACCACATTATGTTTAAACATATACACAACAAATGAAAACTCTTGTTTGGTAAAAGTCAACAGGTTTATTTCTTTTTCTGGTTTTTAAGCTGACTTCTCTGCCAAGCAGCTATGACTAAAAAAAAGAATAACCTGGACACAAAATCTGTTTGTCCTGCATGTCCGAGCTACTTATTTGTCCACCTAGATAATGTCACTGATTGAGAGCAACAGTACAGCACACAATTGTATAGGATGTCTTTGTATGTTGCAACATTAAGATTTCCATTCATTGGAACTAAGGGGCCCAAACCTGTTCCAGCCTGACAATACCCTTGTGCACAAAGCGAGAGCCATAGACATAGTTTGCCAAGATTTGTGTAGAAAAACTCGAGTGTCCTGCACAGAACCCTGACCTCAACCCTACTGAACACTTACAGTATGGGATGAATTGAAATTCTGACTGCACCCCAGGCCACCTCAGCTGACATCAGTGGTTAACCTCACTAATGTTCACTAACCTCACTCCAAAATCTAGTAGAAAGCCTTTCCAGAAGAGTGGAGATTATTATAAAATCAAAGGAGGGACAAATCTCAAATGGATGTTCAAAAAACACATATACTGTATGTGTTTCAGACTGAATTACTCTAATAGGTGTGAGTGACCTGCATCAGAGGCTAATGTGTGTGATGTTTCCCAAAAAAAAAAATCCTCAAAGAAAGATGAAAGAT
Source organism: Stegophilus panzeri (assembly GCA_024331685.1). NCBI lineage: Eukaryota > Metazoa > Chordata > Actinopteri > Siluriformes > Trichomycteridae > Stegophilus > Stegophilus panzeri. The sequence goes on from JANDJT010000103.1 coordinate 6,471,099, forward strand.
TTTGGTAACAATCAAATAAGCCCAGAGGACAAGAATGTTCTCTTTTTACTTAAAGTAAATTCTTAGCCAACACATAACACATTAATGAACTTTTTTTAGACACTACACCACATCCTATCCAATGGCATTATTCCAGTGTTTAGTTTGAGACTAACAACTTTTCCTTAATGAGTCAGTGTTAGCGCATTTTTTTAAAGGTGAAAGTGCTCCACTCTTTTACTTGGTTTCTCTATTTTAGCTCATGTCTGGTGCTTGTTCTTTCAGCATTATGTTGTGTGCCAGCAGACTGGGCCTGTTTATGTATTCAGTGAGTCTGTGAACATTACGCAGGCCTACATTTGTCAAATAGCTGTGTTGTAAAAGCATTCAACACTCTGTTATAAAAGTGTGGATACATTTTTAGGATTCTCTTTCCTATATAAAAATATTGAGAACAGTGATATTTGCTATCCAATGATGTTACAATAAACTCATTTGAGTTTGCTGAGATGACCGCAGTTATGCAGTTGTCACAAAATTGGCTGGTTAATGTTTTGTTTTATGCATTAATGAACAGACAGTGGTTTTGGTGATTGCTCAATTTCTTGCAATCAGATATAATTTAAGGTCAAAGTTATTCTGCTGCATAAGTAAAAGATAAACCATGTGCACTTACATCCTTGGCAGTGCCCTTACATTACATTTAAAAGGATGATATTGTGCTATTAAATGCAATTTTAATCAAGAATACTTCATAAGCATAATAGATTAGATGCATGCCATGGCTGATATGCTGAAGGCTCTAATAAGCTGGAGAGAACTGGAGCCCAGAGCAACAAGACACATGGAATGACAGAGCCTCCTGTAACATGCTACTCCAGAAACAACAGCTGTTCTACTTCCCAGTTCAAAGAAAAATAATTTGCTTGGTCTTTCAGTGGTTTTTCTTGGCATCATTTTGCCCACATTCATCTTATAATATGGTCAAGTCATTTATTTACATTAACTTACACAGAACCAGACCACAATGATACTAACTTTCAAATTCAAGTCATGTGATTTCTGGTCTTTGCCTTTAAAATTAGATTTGATTTAAAAAAAAAAATGGTTCAAATATGATAGATGATCCAAATTGTCATACATTCCAATAACATTATAGGCTTACTATGATAACTGGAGACCATGGTAATTGCCATTGTAATGACTCATAAATGACGGAAGGCATAAAACAAATTTGTTTTTTAATCTATAGTGCATTCAAGTCATGTTGGAATTACAATAATGAAAAGCTTCTGACTAAACTTGTAATTACCAATTGGAAAGAATTTTCTCAAAGCTCTGCCTTGACATCAAGTGACATCACATTATATAAACAAAAATGACTGAAATTGTAGTGGCGTCTACCCTCAGCAGCGTACACCCAACACTCCATGTTGCTGTAATACTAACACCAGCAACTCATTGTCCAGTTAATCATGAACAATAAAACAATGACTGTGTCCGAAATCACATACTGTGATAGTACCTACTGCACTCGATTCAGTACCTACTGCTCGGCCATTGATACAGTATGCAATGATCAGTATATGTGAGTAGTATGAATTCAGGCATACTACCTCTACCACGTTAGCACTGTCATGTGACCTACAACGTCATCATAACCACAAAATCTTAAAGAGCATGCCAGATTAGTGCACCCTACACTGCAACTCTTTTTTCTTGTTTAAACCTTCAACAAGTTAACAATTTACTAAGGTGTTGTTAAACAAGTATGGTTTAACCACAAGGAACAATGTTTAATACCTAGCACTTACACTTAAAAAGAGCCAACGTTATGCCTTTTTTGATTCTGACAGCTCTTCCTTGCCAGTCCTGTTGCCTTAGGAGATAGTGCAGTGTCCACTGGTTCCATACTACAGAATCTGGACTGAAGCAGTATGTCATCTGGGTATTTCTTGCCTACTGTTTTATAAATACTGAGAATTCAGACATACTACTCATTTGGCATACTGCATTTGCCTACTGTATTGTAGGGTAGTAGGTATATTCAGACACAGCTAATCTCATTCAGTCAGTCAGCACAGTACTGCCCCTGTCATGTGCCCCAATGTTATAATGTCTTTTCCACAGGCCCAAGTGTATTTTCATGTTTATTTTCTCTTTGATTATTGCTAGTCATTTATATAATTCATCTGTTTAGACATACTGTATGATCTACTGGACGGTGTACTGAAAGAGCAGAAGCCATGTTCACAGAGAAAGGAGACTAAAAGTCAACCTCCCTAAACCACAATTGTCATGAAGGTGAACAGATTACTTTCCCCTGAGGAGTATCTCACACAGTTGAGGAAGGGCTTGTGTCTCTACTTGTGAAGGGGTGCCCGACACCTGTGAGTTAACTGCCCTGTGAGGTCTGAGGAATTGGTAAGTAATGTCTCTGTATATGATATAGCTAACTCGTTTAACATTAAAATACTGGTGAGTTGGGATGATATTACTATACTATATGTTGCAAGCATGAGGTTTTTTTTTTTAATTATCTCCAAACATCTAGACAGGCATGCAAAAGAGCATGCTCTCATCTACGTGGGGTTCTTGCCCTGGATGGTGGAACACTGGGCCCTGGGAGGGTCCAGTTTAAAATCCTACCTTAAAACATATTATTTGGACTTCATCATCTAGAAACCCTTTTATTGTTTGTCAGTGACTCACCTGGACAGTTCGTTGTTCTAGGTCTGCCATGGTTAAAAAGACACAATCACTGTATAAACTGGTTAAGAGGTGAGATAATCAGCTGGTTGCCCAACTGCTAAGACAATTTTTAAAGGTCCAGTGTGTTCCATCTCCTTAGAAAGTCTGGCAGATTAAGGAATGGATAGTATGACCAGTGAATTCTATCATTCAATTAAGCAAGTTGCCACCAAACTCCTTCCTTATTAACCCTGGAACTGTGCAGTTGACCTGCTGCCAGGGGCTTCATTGAGCCTTTCTCGCTGTCAGCATCTTCCATTTTCTTCTTCATGGAAAAAAGATGGAGGTCTGAGACTATACATTGATTACACAAGAACCAGGTGACCAAGAAATTCTATTATCCCCTCTCCTTGGTGCTAGCTGCACTGGAACAGTTGTGTGAAGCCAGAGTTTTTATCAAACCCAACTTGAGGAGTGCATGCAACCTTGTGTGTATCCTGGAGGAAGACAGGTTGAAGACTGCTGTCTCCATGGCCATGGAAAATTAACTCTTGTGAGGCTGCATGGCCTGCCCAGTGCCTCACTGTGTTTCAGTTGTTTGTTAGTGAGGTGCTCCACAAATGCTTCACACGTATGTTGTGGCTTACATTGATGACATCTTGGTGTATTTCCAAGATACACAGACTTTACATCAAAACTGAGAAATGCCAGTTTCACCTGCCATCTGTCTCCTTCCTAGGTTGCGTTGTCCTCTCAGGTCACAGACATGGAAGAGCAGAAGCTGCAGGTAGTGCTGAAGTGGCCATGTACCAAGACCATTTGGAAGTTCCTTGGCTTCACAAATTACTAATGGTGCTTTATCCAGAACTTCCTCACCTCTCTCCTCAAGAGGACTCCATACCACCCACACCTTGTCACCTGCTGCCTAAGATACATTTACCAAATATTAACTCAACATAGCACCAGTTCTCTGTATGTCAGATCCATCCCTGTCATTTGTTGTGGAGGTGGACACCTCTGAGGTTGGAGTACGAGCCATGCTTTCCTAGCAGCAGAGAGCCCCAACTAAGCTTCACCCAATGCGTATTTTTCTAAAAGTCTGTCAGCAGTGAAAAGGAATTATGATGTGGATAAGTATAAGCTCCTTCTGCAGCACAGACCTCACAGACTATATTGCTGGAATAATAACACTTGCAGCTTGCTCTCCAGCTAATCAAGAATTCTTTATAAGACATATTCATTCAGCCAGCATGCAGCATTGGACCTGTCATGTGTTCTTGTGCAACCATTTCCTTACCATTGTGCCATGTGTATTTCCACTTCTATGTCTATTGGTATTCCTAGATATTTATGCAAATATTAGTTTAGGTATATGTTGTAGTCTATGTGCATAACCCTAGTCATTTCATGCATTTCTGTAATTTGTGATATCACTAATTCCTAGGTTGTGTGTGTCTTGTGTGTGTTACTTCTGGTTTATCTTGTCTTGTTTCACACCATAACTATTCACATTCTATTTTTTGGAAACAGTGTCTAACCTTGGTCCTGGTCTCTATTTGTTACACATTTAAAGCTAATTTAAACTATAAGGTCTGGTTTGAACTATATATGTGTCTGTCAAACATTGTCATCTTGCTTTTAGTGGCATGGTGGAACAGTAGGTAGTGCTGCCTCACAACTCTTGTCCCTGGGTTGATCCTGAGGTTAGGTTACTATAGTATCTGATTTTTGTATGTTATACCTGTGTTTCCTCTGGGTTCACCCATGTCCAAACACCTCCAAGAAACATGCCTGTTGATGCCAACCTAAGTGAGAATTTGTGTGCATGTGTGTGTGTGTGTGTGTGTGTGTGTGTGTGTGTGGTGCCCTGTCATAGACTGACATCCCCTCTGGGGTAGCACTGTTGTGCTGGATCCACCATGATCCTGACCAGGATAAAGTGGTTACTGAAGATAAATTAATGAAATACTTGCCATATAAAAAAATAGTATCGTATAGATTTGCTTTCTAACTACAAAGCAGTGAAAGAGGTTAATCTGTGCATTTCCAATGGAACAGCTGATTAACATTTATGGCATTTAGCAGAATTTAAGTGCAGTTTAATTTAACTAATTTCAAAATTCAGAGTAGAATCTCTGGGCCATTATCTCATAATTACCAGTATTCGGATAAGAACACTATTAAATGAGTAATTATTTCAGACTCAATCAATTATTTTCTTTTCTTTTTTTTTTTAAATAGCATAAATATATGTGGTTAAACTAATTTTAGAACATGCATCATAAGTTGGCAAAGTTTTTAGTTAAAAAAATTAAATCAGTTTTAAACATAATTTTCCACCTCATTTAGACTAACAGGACATTTACGACATTAAGAGGTCTATTTTTTTGTACTGGGGCTCACAAGAGTTATTAGAATATAGTAGGCTACAGGAATGTTGCTAATTTGTTTAGATGTAAGCCACTTTGTTCCAATTTGTGCCCAGTTACTATTTCTGTTGTTAGAAATGAATGTCCTAGCAATGACATGAATGAAGTGATATAAAAAGGGGTTTGACATTTAAAAGCTGACAGAACAGTACTGCACTTAAATTTAACACCTACCAGGAGCCCCACTTAGCAAATCTGCATTTTTCTGATTTCAAATGAAGTTCTATCTCCTTCCCCCAACTTAGTTGTTGCAAATGTTGACTGTTTGTCAGTACACTTTAATGTAACCTGGCTACTTATCCGCACTACTAACTAATAATTTATCTGCCACACCCACAAGCACCAACGCCACAATCAAATGTCTTGATTATACACCTTTCTGAAACATGGTGAAAACTGTAAAAGGGATGTTGAAAGCTCATGCTTCCATACACAAATATAGAATAATAAATATCAAGTATCAATATCAAAGTAACTCCAAACTCAAAAGGTGGTCATTAATAATCAAATGATTTATTCTTGTCTTTAATTTTGTTTTATGGTTTTAGCCATGAATTTTGATAGGATCTACTGATAATTTATAACAAATATCCTGTTGTAGCTCTACTTGGTCCCACAGTATTGCACTAATATGGTCACGAGGACCTGAAAATAGAATATGTATTTGATAAGACACTTCTAAAAAGCAGAAGCAGTTTATGCGGCTGTACAACCAAATGGCTAGACTGTTAGTCACCAGAAAAGACTCTTGAGGTCAGGAACCCTCTAAAAAAGGAGGATTGCTGGATGAGTGCTAGGTGAAATGGGAAAGGATGAGGTTAGCCAAGGGTTGAAATATCAGTAGTTCTGTCCTGTGACCTCTTTTCTAACTATTTACAACACAGCCGTTCACTAAAAATGATTACATGGCTTTTTAATTTTCTAAAAATAAAGTACTATTCAGGTCAGCATAGATGTTAAAGATTCCTACAAAACTCAGGATACATATAGCATAATGACATTGGACACACTAGATATGCTCATGCATTCCTTATAGTCGAGCATGTTTTCTTACTTAGGTTCTGTAGCCAGGAGAAGTGCAGATGGTGCTCCCTCAGGCTGGAATGTCAACACAGCCCCTCTGTCACTTCAGCACAGTGCCAATGAACTGGACGGCTTCCAAAATGCGGTAGAGACAGAAGGCCAGGCCACCAGATGTGGTGCGTCTGCTACAATTTGAGTTCTTGAGCAAGAGTGAATACAGCTAGCACCACGTCCAAGCTGTGAGGACATACAGACAGCAGCAAAAGTGAACAATAACCTATCTGTTGTATGTGACACATAATTAATACAATTTTGATTGCATATTTATTTCAGTATCCATTTGTAAAGGTGCTAAGATTTGTATATATGTGAACATGTGTGCGATAGATATACATATTAGAGCCCTGGATAGCTGGGGGGTAATCCAGAAAGCAAGGTTAACTTACAGTCACATAAACCCTGAACTCTCGGTTGATTAACCAAAACCTTGCTTACTCTGAGTATGTTGGTTCCAGATCACCTGTTAGGAGTTAGTTCAATCAACCTCCAATTGGTAACTCAGAGTTAATGTGTGCGCACGGTGAGTACATAAAGACACTGTCAATGGATCGCTGATTTCAGGAGTCACCATGGAAACCCAGGGCGAAAAAAACCAGCTGCATACTTCAGCGAAGCAGAGTTAGAGGTTTTAATGCATGCTTATGAGGAATATAAGCCATTTATAACAAACAAACAAAAAAAGTAACTGCTGCATCGGACAGAGAGTTGGCTTGGAAAAAAGTGATGGATCGAGTAAATGCGTGAATTTATAAGTTCATAAATATCTGAAAAGTTTCCTTTCATTATTATGCAAAATTGAACATTGATCCTATTAGACCCGTGCCGTAACATTTAATAAATATTCCTTTACTTTTAGCCCTCCATCAATTTCTTAACATTGTACATAGTACTAATAATACAATAGGCTTTATATTTTAGCAGGTGTAATCCTTCTGGACCCAGAAGAACTTGGAGCCAAGTCTAAATGAAACACACACAAAAAAAATATTTCATAAACTTCTTAAATTGTAACCTAACTAATTGGTCCAACCTTCTATAATAACTTTTCTTTCTGTTCTATATAGCCACAGGAAGAAGGCAGAGGCCCATAAAATGGGTGGGGACCACCAGCACCTTCTTTCACTCCGGCTGAGGAGCTGGCACTGTCCCTTAATCAAGGGGGCAGGGCAGTTCATCAGAGTCAGCTACCTCCCATGATATAAGTGGCTTGGTAAAATGTATTGGTAGCATAATGAGAACTTAGGAAATCTTTTTTTATATAAAAATGTTCCAGTGCTTTAAGTGATTTATCCTTAAACAAGCTGACAAGAACCACTGCCACAGTCTAAAAAATGAATTGGCAAAAAAAAAAGGCAATGTTTCACTTGTGTATTATGCATGTTTATTTTATTTTACTGCATATGGTGTGTACTGTAATCTTAATTGTAG
>JANDJT010000103.1:6478836-6494260 GCA_024331685.1 Stegophilus panzeri
CAGCACATCCTGCCACAGTTGAAAGTGATTATTGTCTTCAGGTATTGTTTCTGTTTGCTAGACCAAACATCATTAGTATTTTGCACTGTAGGATGAAGATTAAGAGACCACCTATGCTGTGACAGAGGTACACAATGAAGATGCTGGGAGGCCCACAGAGGTATAACATATAATGCATTCCCTTTTTTTTTTTTTTTTTTTTTTAAGATGTGTGATTATTAAAACTTTGTCATTGTCCCCTTAAAGATTAAGACTGGGGATTATTGTAGAGAGGAGGGTCCAGTTACCTCCACACAGAATCTTGGCAGTGTAAAAAATTGTTTGCAATTGTCCTGATTAAATATTTGGTCTAGGTATGTATTACAGACATTTATAATATCAATTATATTCAATCATCATTCTGTCTTCCTGCAAAGCAGGTGCCTGCAAAGGAGCTGTATAATGTCCATCTTCCAAGGCAAATTAGAAAAAGTGACATGGAGATGGACCTTCTACAACTTCAAATGGAGGGAAAAAAGGTGAAAATAAAAAAAAGGCCAGGCTTGAAATTTAATTGCTGAACCACTGGTTAAAAGGTGGACAAGTATTTGCCTACTGATTATTATTATTCTGTCAATTATTGTTGAATGGCAAAGCAATAAATTCAAATGTCTTTCAATTACAGGAAATAAAGAAACAATGAACCACACTCAACTGTTCACTTTGTGCATTAGTCATTTAATTAGAAGTGATTTTGGCAGATCACATCTCAACAACACTGTTTGAGTGCAATTCTGTACTGTACAGTACGAACGGCCTTACACCCAGTTGCCTTTCCCACATGCACGGCATCACCCACATTATACATAAAACTCCCTCTGGCAAAAAAAATGAAGGGCAATGCATAAAATGTGTTCAGTGTTCAGTGCTGATTCACAATGTGTCACTTTGGCGATTTGATGTTTTAAAAGGTTTGTTAAATAAATTAACGATTTCCGGTGAATAACGATAATGCACCCGAAATATTCATCCGGATATAAAAACACATCTACACGTGGTCTTATTACCCTCTCACAGCGAAAAATATTTAATGTAATCCATGCTTCTTCGTTCACAGGGCACGCTATGCTCCGTCAGCTCTCTGAAACAAACTAACCCTGGTACATAACCTGCTTCAGAGCAGGTTATATTCAGAGAGTAAGCTGCTATGGCTACTTGGATACCCTGAAACTTACCTCCTTTTTTGGAACCAAAAGTTGAGGTTTTCCATTAACTCTGAGTAAACTTACCCAGTTAAGTCGCATAACCGGCTTTCTGGAATACCCCCTTGATGGCATTTCTGTCACATGGCCACCATACCAGTGAATGACTGCTTACAGACTGAAGGTAAACATTATCAAACAAGACAAAGTATACACTATATGGCCAAAGTTTTTGTGGACACCTGACCATCCCATCCATATGTGAGCCTTCCCCAAACTGTTGCCACAAAGTTGGAAGCAGACAATTGTAAAGGATGTCTTTCTGTGCCGTAGCATTACAATTTTCTTCACTGAAACTAAAAGACCAAAACCTGCTCCCAGATGACAATGCCCCGTGCACAAAGCGAGGTCCATGAAAACATGGTTTGCCAAGGTTGGAGTGGAAGAAATCGAGAGGTCTGCACCGAGCCCTGACCTCAACCCTACTGAACATCTTTAGGATAAACTGCAATGCTGACTGCATTCCAGGCCTTCTCACCCAAAATAAGTGCCTGACCTCACTAATGCTGTTTTGGCTGAATGGGCAAATCCCTACAGCCTTGTTGCAGAAAATATAAATTAACAGTGAAAAACAGGGTGACACTTCTGGACAGCATGCACCAAGGACTAATACCTGCAAAAATTCAGAATATGTCGAAATGCAGTGGGTCCGACTGCAGAGTTTAATGACAAAGAACATAACAGACTTTCATATCTCCTGAAAGTTCTTAATTATTTTGTCACCAAGTCAGCTTATTATTCACAACAGTGTTAAGTTATACTTATCTGCATTCTCTAGGTCTTAACTTTACTCTAGCAACACAAGCAGAATAATTCATTTTTATCTTAATCATTACCACATATTGAATTACAGAGAAGAAACTTACTACATATTCTTGGAATTTTGTTCCATATCATTAGCTTCTGATACTGCACGTATTTTTCCAGCTTGTAATCTATTAAGGAAATTCATCACAAGAACAAGAAAGCAAGTCCAGTTTCCAAATTTTTAATGATATAGTAAGCCACATTTTACCCCAACCATTTACAGCTTCCAGCTGTACCACACCGTGTTGGCTTGAACTACAATACACCTTCATTTTCAAAGCTCTTTATTCCAAATGCTCATTGCTCGATGAAAGGACAGATCAAAGTTGACTGTTCAGTTTAAATAACACTCTATTTTAAAGACTGATTATAATAATCAAATGGTGCTGTTCATCCACAAGGCACTACCCATCTTTTCCAAACAAGTATATAATCGTTCTCACAAATGGTACAAACCTTTGAACATTGTTCGTACGCAAATGTTCCATGTTTCTTCTCCAACTCCATCACTTAACTTGTACTTGCTCACCCCACCCTAGTGCTCACTGAACTCCCATCATACGCAAGGTTGAGTTTACAGCTACAATGCTTGGCAAAGCAAAAGAAATGACATCAGTGTCATAAAAAAGTATAATAATACTAGAATGTTGGAGGAATGCTGTTGGATTTATCTGTCACTTTTCTCAGGGTTCTTCAAACATACCAGGCATTTTGGACTGTTTAAAAGAGAGAACAGGCTCTTGGCAGCTGTGTCTTTGTGGCATTTGGCTTCAGAGTGAGTAACTTTTAGCATTAAGAAAGAAGCTTAACTTATCTGAGTGTATCTGCAGCTGATTAGAAGACATGTTTCAGATGGAGCTGTGTTTTAAAAATGTGTACCAGAAAACTTCTCACTGGTAGTGACAAAGAAGGAATTAATGCCTTTAATTAAATACCACACTATTAGTAGAGATATGGATGCCTGCACTGTGTTTTAACATTGGAAATTATTAAAATGTGAGGTGCAGTGAGCCACAGTACACATTTTGATTTCCAGAATTCCATATATTCCAGTGCGGGCGCACGGTGGCTTAATGGTTAGCATGTTCACCTCACACCGCCAAGGTCGGGGGTTTGATTCCCGTGGCACTGTGTGTGCGGAGTTTGCATGTTCTCCCCGTGCTGCGGGGGTTTCAGTCCAGTCCAAAGACATGCATGGTAGGTTGATTGGCATGTCCAAAGTGTCCATAAAGTATGAATGGGTGTGTGTGTGATTGTGTGCCCTGTGATGGATTGGCACCCCGTCCAGGGTGTACCCCACCTTGTGCCCAATGCTCCCTGGGATAGGCTCCAGGTTCCCAGTGACCCTGAAAAGGATAAGCGGGATAGAAGATGGATGGATATTCCAGTGCTCCCATGATTGAGCTGCCTTTATTTAAGTCCATAAAACCTTCCGTTCTAATACTGACCCTTATTTTTAGATTAGGTGGGTCCAGCTTATGTAGTACATAATAGTAACCAATGTCAATAAAAATTATTATGGTGTATGTTTACCCAAAGTCTGCTGCCTGTGTGCAAGTTTCAGAATAGTGGAGTTTTGTTACCTCTCATTTGGGAGGAAAAAGACAGATCAATTCCTCTACTTCAGATAAGCTGGCTCAATCTTATGCTTTACCCGTGCCAACTCAGGGTGGGTCCCTCTCCAAAGGTGATACTTTCCAACAAGCTGCCTCTTTGAACAATCAGGGCAGAATGGGTCACAGGAACCACCTCAGGAACCAATTAAAGCCCTAATCAATCACCAAGAAAATGAACCTTCTGGCCTCAAGTTGTTCCCAAATGTAAAACCTACACAACCCTCACTTGAGCTGTTCTAATGACATAATGCAATATAATGTACTGAGCAGGGGGAACTGTAGAGGAAGCCTGAAGCACAATGCTCACTCAGTCTTAAGATAATGGGAACAAGGGACCTTATTTTGAAAGGAACAGGATTTGTACTTATCTTTACCGCAGGAAAGGGTGAGGTTGCTTGTTTGGCTGACTTTTAAGATTTGGTTTTGAGTACTTGGGACACAGCAAAATCTTACATTAGCATGATTAAATTTTATTGTGAATGATAATTTTTGTGATGTCATTTGGTTGCTTAAAACGTTTTTGAAAATAGTGCCAAAATAAAAATCCTGAAACTTTCTCTTAGGTCTCTGCAGTGGCTCATGTTTTCCATATTGTAAATGTATATTGTCACATTTCTTTATGGCTAATTCCCTTTTGTTCTGGTCCACTGTACAAAAAAGGAAAAGGGCAAGAGTTTGCAGAACCCTTGGCCAACTGTACAATATCCGGTGCCAGCATTGTGTTACATGTCTGTCTAGAAATCCAACATTTTCTCGTCAGACCAGCATTACAATGGTATGAAAACATGGAGGCCTAATCAAGCCAATGTTTCCGTTGGCCTGTACACAGAAACACAGACTCTGAAATCCCAACTATGAGGCATAAAATGATATGGTATTCTAAATAACTACTGCTAATGAAGAGAATCCCCCAAACAGGCCAAGCAATCTCCCTGGAGACAGTCATTAAATGCAAGTCAACATAAGTGGACAATTTTGTGGCATTGTAAAACCGATTACTTCAATAACAGTGTCCAGGGTGTAGAAGCAAGCGTTTTATGGTTAGAAAAACACAGTGCCGTAATGTGACCAGTCTCGGTCACATTAGTAGTATTGTTCTGTGGTGTCTGCTTTCTATGACTAATGCTTGACAGAAAACCTAGCAAGCAAGGATGAAGAGAAAAAAAAACAGTCAAAACATGTTATATGACAATTTAGAGTAATAGCACACAGTTAACACTGATATAATGTTCATGAATAATAGCAGAAACCCAACTGTGAAAATCAAATATGTGTTGTGGTTATCAGTCAAACTGAGAGTGCTGTGGAAGAGTAGGTTGGGGAATGCTTCAAGAGTTCAACAGTTAACCAGAAAAGTAATTTTTTGTAATAAAATAATCTTAGTTAAATCTTTTAATATAGAACTTAGTATAGAGCTGTGGTTAGCTACTCAGAGATCTAGCATACAAGCAGTAAAAGGAGACCAGACCTTTGAAACCATGTCCTGAAGTCTGTGTTAGATGTTATGCCATTATTTATGCCATTATAAGGCTAATCAAAAATCTGTCTCAAGATAGCTATGTAGGTGTAATCTTTGAGTGTTTTAAGAGACACACTAAGACACAGTGTTTTAGTGAACGCATGGCATGAAGTGGCTCATGGTATGGTGGCTCAGTGATTAGCACTAATATGCAGAGTGTCCCCTGCCTCATACCACAAGTTCCCTGGGTTAGGCTCCAGGTTCCATGCGACCCTGTGCAGGATAAGTGGTACAGAAAATGGATGGATGAACACATATGGCTTGCAACAAGTAAAAATATACAAATTATTATGCAGCTACTGTTCATGTACAGTTGACCACAGTAAGAATAGTAGTATGTTGGCAAAAAGGATATAAATCAGTGAGAGTCCACAGCTATATGTAAGTTTGTCCCCTAGCTGAGAGGTACATTGGTCCTGCTGGCCATCCAGTTCTCTGGGAAGATACGGCTCTGGAATGCTTGAAAAATCTTATCGATAGGAAGGGTTTTCCAATCTTAGTGGGCAATTAAATTAGTCTAATTAAATGGGTCCAAGCATTATAGAAAAGCTAAAGTGCTTTTAAAACATACCAACAGGCTGTATAAGGCTTAAACATCTTGGCATTTTTCAAATACTCTATGTTCTTATGGTCAGTAAGGTGAATGGATGAGAGGCTCCCTCCAGCCAGTGACACAAGGGTAACTCTTGTTGCCTGCAGTCCTGTCTGAAAGTATTGGAATGGCAAGGCCAATTCTACTTTTTTTTTTGGTCATACACCATGAAGACATTAGGTTTTGAGCTCAAAAGATGAATATGAGACAATAGATCAAAATGTCATCTTTCATTTCCTGAAAATTATATCTAGATGCGTTAAACAACTTAGAACATGGCATCTTTTGTCTGAACCCACCCATTTTCAAGCAAACAAAAATATTGGAACATATAACTGACAGGTGTTTCTTGTTGCCCAGGTGTGCCCTGTTAGATTGATTGTTTAAACAATTAATAGCTCTGAATGTCTACTCTTGCTTTGGGCCCTGGGTTTCAAGACTGTGATGTCTGGATTTGTTGTTTATAAGGATAAACCAGAATGAAGGCCAGCAGCTGTCTATGGGAGAAAAGCAAGCCATTGTGAGGCTGAGATCAGAGGGAAAACTGATCAGAGACATTGCACAAGCATTGGGCCAATACTACAATTTGGATTGTACTGAAAATGAAAGAAACCACTGGTGTGCTAACAACCAGACATCGAACAGGGAACTAAGAAAAATAACAGCAGAAACATTGTGAGAGATGTGAACTACTGTAAAACCCCAAAACAACAGTCAGCTGCATCATTAATGACCTCTACAGGGCAGGGTTGAAAGTATCACAATCCACTGTTCAAAGAAGACTTTGAGAGCAGAAATATAGTGGCCATACCACAAGATGTAAACCACTCATCAGCAATAAGAATCGAAAATCCAGATTGGAATTCACAATGAAATACAGAGATAAGCCCAAAAGTTCTGGAACCAAGATTAACCTCTACCAAAGTGATGGAAAGGCCAATGTGTGAGAGAAAGAAAGGATCTGCTCATGATCCAAAACATACAAGCTCAGCGGTCTAGCACGGTGGAGGTAGTGTCATGGCTTGGACTTGCATGGCTGCTTTTGGAATGGGCTCACTAATTTTTATTGATGATGTAACTCATTATGGTAGAAGCAGAATGGATTCAGATGCCAATTTACAGTAAAATGCATCCAGTCTAATTTGGAGGAACGTCATCATGTGGTAAAATAATGACCCAAAAAGTCAATCCCCAGACCTTAATCTAATTGAGCATGCATTTCTGTCTTTTGATTTCAAACTCAAATGTCTTCAAGGTATATCAAAAACAAAAAAACTTGGCCATACCATTCCAATAATTTCAGAGGGCACAGCTTCTAGGAGAATTAAGCTTTTAGGATTGTCTCTGGGACAGGACTGTTTTTAACACTACCTTAGATGCACTGACCTGGATGTGTGGGATCAGGATGTGTGGGATCAGGGCATGTTTTGAGATTGAGCCTGTGGTGAAGACTCAAACTGCTCATACCATCTGAGGGTACAGGACCATCCCTTGTTAGAGGAGTTAGAGTGGCAGCTATGCTTCTAAACCTCCCTATGAATGCCTATAAAAGTTAGCAAAACACAGAAAATGCTGTAACTCTTTATAGTGGTGGGAACTCCCTTTTGTCATATAGTATTTGTATTCCTCTCTAATCCCCTAAAGTGCTACATAGAACGCATGGAATCCAGATGCAGATATTTGGAGCTCTAAATACAGATACAGATGCAGATAGTGGTATTGAATTAAATCCTTATAGTGTGTATATTCTAATGAACAGTATCCTCACATTATGAATTCAAATTATAGATGCATGGAAATATAACTACTTAGGACAATAAGTCCAGGCTTATAAAGGGCATTATGGTATTGTATATGCTAAGCAACTCATTATAACTACATTAATCATTGTAATGTTAATTAAAAATTCATAGCCTGTGATACACCACTTTTTTTTAAGTGAACATCACCAAATATTTTGCTAAATCTGCGTATTTAATGGAATACTTTATTGGTTGTTTAAGTCAGGACATTATCCTGCCTATGTATCAGAGAAAGTCAACCCTTTAGGTATGTCAAGATTGGTAACCTCCTGATTTTCAGACAATCGGTGACCTCACCAAAACGCATTATTGGCCTTTTCAGCTCTGATTAAATGGAAGTTATTTAATAATATTTTTGACTGGTCTGTGAGGAAAAAAATAAAGATGCTGATCCAGGTTCATTTACATTTTCTCTCTTGTTGAAAAAGACTAATGATATCTGGTCTACCACATCTTGTGTTATTAATTTCCACTATTCCATATATTTATCTATATTTAATTGTTTTCACCAGAGCAGTTTTTGTGTTTATAGATGCAATTACAGATGCAATGTATGTTTTCAGTATGTTATCAATACTAATGATAATAATAACAGAGGTAAACCTTTTGGCATCCATGCTGCTATTTCAGTAATTCCTGATTGCAACCCTAATTGTTCCAAATGTATTCCAATATGTTTTTGTTTCTTTGGTTTTTTTTTTTGTTTATTTGTTTTTTGCTCACTTTACACACATTCAACATGCTCTTGTGCTTATCATGCTTATCGTGAGTATCGCAGCAATCCAATTGTACCCAAAGATCTATCAGATGTAGCACAGCCCCTAGATATTTGATGTAAATTGACTATATGTGTTCATTTACAATTACAAATGGTTATCGTTAACTACTACATATAAATGTTAAACTTGTGAATTGGAATCAGACTTTATGTATTGGGAATTTTTTTTTTTTTAAAGATTTATCTGAGTACATCTCCGATAATGACAGATAAAAGTCTTATATAATAATGTATACAGTAGCTTTATTAAGGAAGTGCATTACAAGTGCACTGGCACATTTATCATTTTCACCCTGTTTGCATACCAAAAGAGTCTGATGTTTTGTATGATAACTGTATTTGATTTTCTCAGAACAATTTGTCCTTAATCATCAGCACAGCACATCAAAAACAAGACATGTGAAAGGTAGCGCTCTGCAAAAATGTTCGATTAACCCACTTAATATTTTAATTCACACAACTGCTTCTCATTAACTGTACTGATGGTTCTCGTTAGCAAAAAACATAAACATTTGACAAGTTTTGTATACCCAGTTGGTTTAGATTCAGAATTCAAAATCACAGAAGAGAATTTGCTTTGAATACCATGGGACAGATATCATCTTGGGCAAGACATGAGAAGTCTTGGGCAAGACATGAGAAGTCTGATGAATAGCAATGGGAGGAAATGCATTAGTGTTAAGTGTGAAATAAGGTCCCAAAGGGATGCTGGTGGCATTTCAGCTCTAGCACTTGCTAGCCAAGTATTATTTACCTTGTATGGTTTTCCTCCCATTGTTTGTTCTCTCTGTTTTGGGGGGCATGTGCATATATGTGCATACAGTATATGACAATGATAGGAATATTTGAGTGTTTTGAACTTGTCTGGACATCTGGCCATAGATATTTAAATATACAAAAATTTTAATTAGCTGAATTAATAATTGTGTCAATAAGATAGGAAAACAAACGTACGTTTGTGTGCGTGTGTACGTGTGTGTGTGTGTGTGTGTGTGTGTGTGTGTGTGTGTGTGTGTGAACCAGCCAGGGTCTTTCACTTCCCCATTCGGTGGAAAAATCCCCATTCCCCACTGAGGCCATTCCTTGGGTCATTGCTAAAGTCATATGCCAGGTCGGATGTTTGCTTAAACAGAGGTTGTGGCTGAAAAAAGGCTTCCTAGAGTGATATAGCTTTCTCAGGTATCACTGCTTTGAGACTTCTACTTTACTTAAGTATAAAGGTTACTTTTAAGTTCAATGCTTAGTTCACTACATTATAAAGTGGCTACTTTTAGTTCCATATATTTACCAAATCCCATATATTTACCAAATATGTTTCCCTAGAACTCTTTACTGCCAGCACTCATTCATTCATTGGCATTCATCTTCAGTAATCTTCAGGTTTATTCTTGTCAGGGCCATGGTGGATCTAGTACCTATCTGAAGAACATGTGGCATGAGATGTGAATACAATCCCGAAAGGCACCCCAGTCCATCATAGGTCAACATGCACACAATTTGCACAAAAAAGAAAAATCCATTGCAGGAAAATATTTTTTGTCATAATTTTCCTTTAATCTTCATAAAATGAGCTAAGACATTTAGGTATTACTAAAATTCAGTATTAC
The DNA here is from genome assembly GCA_024331685.1 of Stegophilus panzeri. NCBI lineage: Eukaryota > Metazoa > Chordata > Actinopteri > Siluriformes > Trichomycteridae > Stegophilus > Stegophilus panzeri. Next base: position 6,488,799 of record JANDJT010000103.1, read on the forward strand.
AAAAATTCAGAAATCAAGATTTCTATTTGGAAAACAGATCAGATTATTATATTTTGATCTTTTTTTTTTAGTTTGACAGAGGTGACAATGAGGGTTACAGGTGCAACTTAGTCTGCTAATTTCTCTCCTTCTTTGTGAAAAAAACATTAGGTAGGTACTTATGTATATCATGGAGGAACTTGACAGAAACATGTCAACAGAAACATGTTGAACATGTCGACAGAAAATGAAGATGCTAGTTAGACTCAAATAATATCTTTTATGTGCTGTGCAGGGACAGAACAGCACATCTCATAGCTGAAATATTGGCCATCGACTGAATTTTTGTCCAAAGTGCGAACACAATGTGCTATATTAGAAACTTTGTCAGGAGAATAATCATAAACTCATTAATTTCCCTCTATTAATGCACTTAACTAGCTAATTTAACACACAGTATTACATTACAGTAGTTACCAGTTTAGCCAGGTTTGCAGCAGGTTCACAACGATCTGATCATGTGGATGAATGCACAAATGTAAAAGGCAATGACTTAAATGAATCAAAGCATAATTAGCAATTATAAGTGATTATAAATGTTTGAATTATGATTGATTATAAATGAAATATTATCGAAAAAGGACAACTAGTGTGTAAAAAATAATTCATATTTTTAAACTACTGTAAATATATGTGATGTGAGGATGCACGCCTAGCACTGAGTTGTCTATTCAGTGGCAGAGAGCAATAAAGGAGCGGCTGTTAGCGCCAGAGAGGGTGAGAGAAACACACATGCACCTGAGTTTTGTTTATTATTATATGTCTGGGTTACACATGTAATCCTGTTCCCTGAGAAGGGAACGAGACATTACGTGAGCCTCATGCTGTGGGAAGCGCCCTCATGTGTGACCGGTATCTGAAGCTTGTGTAACATCTTGCCTATTTATAGGCCTGCCATGATCAGGTGACATGGCAATTAAGTGTGTTGCTTGATATAAAAATGTCACCTGTGAACTGCACCGTCAGCCTCTGAAGCGAAGATGCAATTCACAGGCATGCCCAAGTATGACAAAGCTACACAATGTCTCATTCTCTTCTCAGAGAACAGGGTTCGCAATACAGACATTCACTTTCAAAGGGAACTTGAGGTTGCGTGAGCTTCACGCTGTGGGAACGAGAATACCCATTCCATAGTGAGGGTATGGCCTGTTCATAAGATCTGAGCCAGAGGGTTACTGCAAGACACTCGAGCCCAGAGTGGAATGTATGCCCAGGCTGTAATACCAAATGAGTGTGTGCAGCATAGACCACCCTGCTGCAGCACACACATCGTGTAAGCGTACCCCTTTGGACAAAGCAAGAGGCGACCCCCTAGTGGAATAAGCCCTTATGCCCAGAGGCATAGCAAGACCGCGCACCTCATAAGTGCTAGAGATTGCTTCCACTATCCAATTAGAAATGCCCTGCTTCGAAAACAGGTCTGTCGCTGCCAAAACAGACCAGCAGCTGCTCCGATTTACGCCACTGCCAGAGCGGTGTATGTAAGTACAGAGAGCCCTTACTGGACACAGTACTGTTGTTCCGATGTGAGGAATGGAGGAGGCCAGAAAGCCTCCAACACTACCGGCTGGGCAGCAGACATAGGTACTTTAGGGATATAATCTGGCCTAGGATATATTAAGACCTTGGCTAATCCAGGGGCAAAGTCAAGGCAGGAAGGGGCAACAGAGAGAGCTTGTAGATCTCCTACTCGCTTGAGAGATGTCAGAGCCAGCAGAATTGCTACCTGTAGAGTCAGAAGCTTCTCTGAGGCTGACTCTAAGGGCTCAAATGGGGCACCTGACAGACCTTCCAGGACCGCAGAAAGGTCCCATGAAGGTATGCATGGTCTGCAGATGGGCCCCAGTCGCCTGACACCACGCATAAACCTCGATGTTGGAGGATGTTGCCCCACAGAGGCTCCATCAATAGGAGCGTGACTAGCCGAAATGGCAGCCACGTACACCCTGATTGTAGTAGAAGCCAACCCTGCGAAAGCAGAATCTATGAGCTGGTGCCCCTCTGGGGCCAGACACACAGTTTCCATAATTTCAGCCGAGGGTGATAAATCAGCCCTCCAACTGAAGACAGTAGATCCCTGCGGATGGGAATCTCACAAAGAGTGCTGTCTAGCAGGGATATTATCTCTGAGAACCATATTTGTGCTGGCCTATAAGGTGCTACTAGCAGCAGACATAGACGGTCTTGGCAAACTCTCACTAGAATTTGTGGGAGCAGAGTGATCGGGGAAAAAGCATACAGATGTGACCTTGGCCACATGTGCACCATGGCGTCCAGCCTCAGTGGTGCGGGAGGAGTGAGGGTGAAGCAGGCAGTGTGTTATCTCCTCAGAGGTGAACACATCCACTTCGGCTTGGCCGAACCTCCACCATATGGACTCCACCACTTGTGGATGGAGCCTCCAATCCCCGTGCCTCAGCCCCTACCTTCACAGGACGTCTGCCCCCACATTCCAGTTGCCCGGAATGTACATTGCACTCATTGACAAAAACTTTCCCTCCAGCCAGAAAAGAATTAGTTGCGCATGCCTGAACAAGGGGCGTGAACGTAACCCTCCCTGGTGGTTGATATATGAGACAACTGCTGCATTGTCTGTCACAACTAACGCATGATGACCTCTCAATTGAGGAAGAAAGAATTTCAGTGCTAGATATACAGCCAGTTACCCAGATGAGGATGCGTTCCCTTCTGAGTCTGGTTCCTCTCAAGGTTTCTTCCTCTTAACATCTTAAGGAGTTTTTCCTTGCCACCATCGCCACCTGGTAACCCTTTTCTATGGTAGACAGAACCCATGGAGCCACATTTGGCAGTAGTTTCCATGCTGTCAGGTTGTCTTTTAGTGATGTTAACTCACTTATTCATTCAGTATTCTGTTGGAGGGAAAGCATCAGATTTTCATTGCCCTGTGACAGCTCGCTGACCAGAGAAGACTGAAAACTTGGGACAGCTTTGGCTAAGGGAGGCCCTACAGTAGTACTGGGGGCTAACTGCCCTAACAACCTCACATCCCCTGATACGTCCCTCCGTGGCCACTCAGGACTGCTCCATTTTTGTCAGCTTAGCCTTTATGTTCATTCTCAGATCAGGCCTAGTAGCAGGCTGCGATTGTGGCCACCCGGTCCCCCTGGCTGTCCGTGGGGGGAGGCAGGTCACCACACTTGCCTTCTGTGCGTCCCTTGCACTAGCCCTCACACGGATGGATAGGGAAACTCGACACAATGGGGAAGGAACTGGCTGACCACCACCGTAAGTGGAGCACACTCAGCAGGTCTGCTTGGTAGGCCTGCAACACTGCCATTGTATGCAGTGACCCACAAGGCAGACCTGCTGCCGCATAGGTCTTGCCCACCAACACTGAGATGGCCTTACATGGCTTGGATGGCAAAGCCGGCCCCCCTAAATTACCTGCTGTCAATGGACAGCGCCTGCTCCAAGTGCCTCCTTCACCTTCAGCATAGCTAAATAGCTAAATAGCTGATTGTTGAATACTCTGACATCGCAGGGTTATAAATATGGCTAGTGTATGGTTTTCCTCAGAAGTGTGATATTTCATCAAGCACTTCTGGAAAAAAGCAGTGGCACCCCCTTCTGGCTCCTCGGAGTCAGAGAGGTATTTTTAATTTATTTTTCTGGCTTTCCATAGCGGAAAGAGGAATCACGACGTGAGCTCCAAAACAGACAGAGCAAGAGATAGAGCGGCACTCATCTCTAGCTCCTCTTCCAGATCCATACGAAATCCCAAGGACATGAGCTGACTGGCTGGCTTGGCAGTGGCCGGCCCAGAACCGTGAGGCTCTGAAACGCAACTTCCTTCAGCCGAGAAGAGAGCGAGCCACGGGCAAAGTTGCCTAATTGTTAGGCGTTCACAATACACACAGTAAGACCTCTCGTGGCTGCCCTGGCATGCTCCCCCATGATGAAACAGGTGCAAAGCATGACATTCTTCCTGAATTCTTGCTCACTCAAGATTTTCTCTCTTCTTTTATAAGGAACAGAAAATTAAAGAGATTTTTTTTTTTTTTTTTTTGAAAAGATGAGGAAATGAAGAGTCTTTTTGCAAGCATTACACAAATGACCGACCTGCAGTCTCAGGTGCCGTTTTTATATCATGCGACATGCTTAATTGCCATGTCACCTGATCATGATGGCATCATGTTACACATGCTTCAGATACCGGTCACGCACGAGGGCACTTCCCACAGTGTGAAACTCACGCAATGTTAATTTCTCTTTGAAAGGGAACATTATGTTTATGCTCAGCCAGTTCCTGCCTCCTCCTTACCCATTGCATAAGTTTGTTTCAGTGGTGTCAAAACCTGGTAAGGAGGAGGGATGGACTGTCAGAGAGCCCTCACCGCTGGGAGGATCACGGCGCCGAGGGAACACGGCACCTCCCCAGCAGACAGCAGCAGGTCCTCCGTCCCCTGAGTATGGCAACCACTCCTCCCCTTTCAGGCAGATGGAAGCCGCTCCTTTCCAGCCACTCCTTTATTGCTCTCTCCCACTGATTATACAACTCAATGCCAGGCATGCATCCTCACAGCCTGGCCCTTCCCTCCTCCTTGTCATAATAGGCTAGCCCACAACTCTGATACTTTTAATATAGACCTTCTCTGCATCATGATCATTTGCAAATTAATGATAGGCCTACCCCAGATTCTGAATAAAGATGGTTACATATCAGTTGGAGGCTACTAAATCAAATTGTATCTATCATAGCAGAGTCAGTGGTATCATCAAATATTAACTTGTTGCCTTATGAATTGAAATTTGATCATATAGTAGCAGATTCAGTGTTATCGTCATACACTGAATCACTGAATTGAAATTGCATTGTGTTCTGTATTTTGTAAAAATACTTTCTGGTCATATATAACATGTAAAACAATATGAGATACCGAAGTGCATACAATATGAAACACTGTAAAACTTTCAGTAATGTTTCAGTAGATTTTAAGGGTTAATTTCACTTTAACTTTAATTTTCTCAGAAAAGTATGACTACTGTGTACAACCCCAATTCCAAAAAAAGTTGGGACACTGTAAAATTTAAATAAAAACAGAATGCAATGATTTGTAAATCTCATAAACCCATATGCTATTCACAGTAGAATATAGATAACATATAAAATGTTTAAACTGAGGAAATGTACCATTTTAAGGAAAAAATAATGTAATTCTGAATTTGGGACAGGGGCAACAAAAGGCTGGAAAAGTAAGTGTTACTTAAAAGAGTTTCGCACCTAATTAGGTTAACTGGCAACAGGTCAGTAACATGATTGGGTATCTTAGACTAGCAGAATCTCTCAGAAGTAAAGATCAGATGGAATCTGGATGGAAACATATGTTGCTTTAAAACCTGTATATACCTTTCAGCATTGATGGTGCCTTTCCAGATGTGCAAGCTGCCCATTCCATAGGCAC
>JANDJT010000103.1:6497667-6508543 GCA_024331685.1 Stegophilus panzeri
ACCTTATTTTTTTCTTAAAATGGTACATTTCCTCAGTTTAAACATTTGATATGTTTTCTATGTTCTATTGTGAATAATATATGGGTTTATGAGATTGCAAATCATTGCATTCTGTTTTTATTTCCATTTTATACAGCGTCCTAACTTTTTGGGAATTGGGGTTGTACTTTATTCAGGCCTCCCTAATGACTTCATAACACATTATGTGGTCACTGGTTGATCATGGTCTTCATTTTTCAGATGGGAAGCACTGAAGCAGAAACAAAAAGGAATGTGGAGTTTTTAGAGAACATTGTGGCTGCATACTAGAATGCTATGCTTGGTCTCCCGCCAGAATGCCGATGTCATTTTCAGACACAGGTTCTTGGTGTAACCTTTCTCTGAGCAACCCACCACATCTCAGCCAACATTAACTAGCCTCCAACATCTCAAAAGACATCTCAAAAGACACAATCGATGTTAAATGCAAGTAATCCACAGAGAATAAAGCAGCTGGTCTCTGGACCATTCATATTACACTTGTTGGGAATAATAATGGAGACTGCAATGTTTTAACAGGTGTTAAGATATTAATGGATAGCACAGATTCAGCTCATGATTCAGAATTGGATTACTGATTTCTCTAGAGACACACTGATAACATTTTACTGCTTTGTTTATAATACAACACTTCAGTATAGCTATGCTAAATGAGTGCACATATTTACTGGGACATAACTGAATTGCTTTGAGGTGAATCAGACGTTCAACAGGTGGCCCCTCTTGAACAGCATTCAGCTAGGCTGATGAAATCTAAATCACACTCAACCTAAATTTTTTGAGCTCCTGGTACTCTGCCAGATCCACAGTCTTCTGATGTAATTGTTTCAGGAATACATTTCAGTTCCCTTTGCCTTCAGGGACTATTGCACTGCTGTGTTAAAAACATTGTAGTGGTGGTGCAGATGGAAGCTGGAGCAGGCCTAAAACATTTGCCAACACCTGGGAGCTCCCTAAAGCACTTCACATGTGTGTAGTGTAATTATCTACAAACCAGTGGAGGTCATCAGGTAATGTGTGAAACTTTGGTGAGCGCAGTGATGCCTGTAGGTCCTGCATGCCAAACCACCAGAGCTTCAACTATTCGTTCTGTGAGAGCTACTTACACAATTGGAGCACTGTACTCTGGCTGCCTTACATATCCAAGTGTAATCAAATAACATTCCTTAGGAATGACGGGAACTTTGGTAGAGCACTGAGCGCCTGCATCAAATTACCGAGTCCTTGGTACAATTGAACATGTCTTGATATTATAATACTCGGTAAACAACAGAACTAAGAAACTAGGTGCTTTTCTGGCCAAATGAAAATGAATAAATTATTATGCCAGAGATGTGAGTAGTTTTCAAAATGAAATGTACCTCAATTTCACAAGTTTTTTTTTTTTTTGATGTTCTGTTTTTTCTCATAATAGCCAACCAACTTTAACCAAAGCTAAAGGCCATGTTCTGCACAGAACATCATGTACCAGATTACTCACTTGACAGTAGTCATAAATCAGATGTGTTTACTGAAGCTAACATGTTGTGCATTTGTCTCACAACATCCTTTCTCTACCGTCCAAACAAAAAGTCTTTTTGTTTTATTTCTCATAGCTTGACACCCGTACCATGACGCACTACGCAAATCAATGCATCTATGAAAAAGTGTGGTTCTCTTCCAGTGCAATGTCCTTGGGGTGGAACTGACTGCCAAGCTGTATTTTTGTTCTCTGTTCTCTGATGAATTTGTTCAGATCACAATGAAAAATAACCAAAATCTCAGAGGGGGAGTTGGGTGAATGTTCTCCAAATGTCTGGACACATCATTGAAAAATATGTTTAAAAAAAAAAAAAAACTCCTATTCTTGACAAAAAAAAAAAAAAAAAAAGTCACTAACATTTGTCTTCTAGTCAACTAAATAGTCAACTAAAATGCTTTCTTTGGCTTCCAAGTGATATACCATTTGAGGGATCAGAAGGATACTAAAGATTAAAGACATGCTAAAGACAAGTCAACATCATTATATCACTAAACGCTAAATGTTTCCAAGTGAAAAACTGGTCCTTTTAATCTTCTGCTTGGGTGAGTAAACCAAGCATCTCTCAAAAGGAGCCAAGAATCTCACGTCAGCCTTTCCAATTCAATATCTCAAAATAGTGAACAAGATAAAGCTTCTATTCCAAACCATGTTGTTGATTATGACAACCATGAGTTTTAAGGCCTTGATGTCCCCAGAAGAATTAAGAATGATTTACACCACATTCACAAGGAAATGTGGAGGCTATTTATCATCTAACGTAAATGACATATCTGTGTCTGGAACCATGACAAATGAAACACCTAAAGCATTCACCCTATCATTGGGCGATCATAAGTTCAAGTAACAGCAATGCCATATCCATCTATAGCCAAGAGTCCAAGAGAGCATAACTGGTCCTGCTTTCTTGGTGAGAGGAACAGAAGTAACCTGTTTTCTTTCCCTGTCACTCAGGAGAAAATTTGCCAGTTGCTGGCATCCGTTAGCTCATTGAACAGAAAAGGTCTTTTAGCTCAGAAAAGGGCAGTTATTTCTCTCCACCAACTGTGTGTCTGTTGTGACGTTGCACGAGCAGCCGTTTAAAATGGTGTTGTGGCTGGCTACATCTATTTTGTTGGGAGCGTGTGCTAGCATTTACCTTCTCATTGTTTGGTATGCAATGTGGAGAAATAACTAGTGGGTAGATTGGAGGGAACAATAATACCAGTGTTTCCATGATAGAAACCAAAGACACAGGTTTGAATGTAGCTGTGTATACAGTGTTCTTATAGTGATGGGGCTTATTGTTACAACTCCTGAACTTTCACTTTATTGATGAACTGTACCAGAGACCAGGTATCTTCACCCAATCCCTTCTCTGTTGTACTGTTTGTGTCAATTAGCTGATAACAAAAATGCACTTTTATCTATTTAGTGTACTAAGGAATAAAAATGCATCAATAAAAGCCAGTTTTCTCAATTACCACCAACCCAACACCCTTGACTGATCATGCTGTGTATCCTGCAGCTCATTAGCAGTGAAAAAATAAGTAATAAAACTTGCTCTTTTGCTATTAAGTACTAAGTTTGTATGTCCATGTTTGGAAGAATTTTTTTACACCCAACCCAACACCGACTACTTCTGGAAATTTCTAGCACTGACTGAATAAGCCCAGACAGGACTCACTGGAATGACTGAACTCACTGACTCAACTGATATGGTGAATGAGTGTTAAGCAAATTTCAGTCATGATTGAAGTTTAAACAATGATCTACTGAATGAGAGTGAACTGAATCTCAGTAATGATGGAAGGTTCACTGATTTAAAAACTGACCTGCTGAATGAGAGAAGAGTGAATATCCGTCAATACCGAAAGGATTCATTGACTCATTTGGCATGATTAAAACATATTTTAAAACATATTTTTTAAAAAGAGTCATAACTGAAAGAACAAATCTTGGCCCTGACAGAAAGGATTCATAGGTTATGAATCGGGTTAGGCACACATGCAGTTCAAATACAACATTTAATGAAGTGTATGACTTAAACATCTGTAAAATCAATGTTAGATAATCAAGAAATCAATAATGGACATGTACAGAAATGTAAACCTTTGTTTGCACATAGATTTTGTGCAAAGAAAAGCTGCAACAGCAACTGAACGAAAGGAATGACTCTGTGTATGGCAGTGACCGATTCTGATCCACTCACATTCCATTCCATTGGGGATGTGCTGTGTTTCTCTGTCAACTTTGATTTTCAGTATGAATCTGCTCTGGCTTCCTACACTCAATGTGTCAGACAAACCTTTCACCTAATGTCTGCTAGGCAGAATGCACACTACTAATTTACACCATGTGCAAGTTCATTCATGGAACAAACAAAAAATCTGTTTCCACAATCTAATTAATGAGTAAATGTAAGGCAATTTTATGAATTTTCTAAAATCTTGGCTGGATATTTTAATCCTTGATAAGTGGACACATCCAGGAAAAATAGAACATCTGGTCACGCTAGCCTTACACCAAGTAAAAGGCTTGTTTGTTATGTCATCCTTCCATACTATGAATAGGAAAATTTCTTGAAAGTGCTATTTAATAGATTCTACAGAAAGTAAATGTCAGGAACGGTGAGTCAGCAGTGGTGGATGCAAGTGAAGATTGCATTTATTTTTAAATGAAATGTGAACCAAATAGATAACATAAACAGATAATAGAAACCAAGATATGACCTATGATCTCGTGGCAAGAAACATGCACTGACTAGATGGTGCAACCAACAATGAACAGCAATTAAAGACAAACAATAGACAATGTGTGCTGTGTAAGACATGACTTCAATACCAGTGCTCATTAAACCAAAACATGATTCAGGTGCAAACAGACATGTGACATGATATTGTGAGATGCATGACCATGTCTTAACCATGACCTATCTCCCTTTAATGAGTAGCTCCCAAAGTGTGAAACCTGGGTGAGAGGGGGTCCTGGACATCCAGGCAAGCTGTCTCTTAGTTGATCCAGTCCTTTGGCTGACAGTCTTCTTTGGGACCACTACCTTTTGCGTAGCCGGCATGAGCTGTGATGTCCTCCACCTGGCAGTGAGGCAGAGTAGTCTCTTCTGTGTAGCTGAGGGGTGGCATGATGTCAGAGGCATAGCATGAGAGCAGAAGGATGGGCACTGCAACAGCAGCAGAGGTTGCAAAGTCCAAATTCGAGCCAGAGTGGGGAGTGATATTCTCCACGAGGCTAGAGGGGGGAGCAATGTCTTTCGCGTACCAAGTGGGAGGGGACCACATACACCATGAAGCAGGGGGGAGGAGCGATAGCCTCTGTGGAGCAAGGAAGCAGAGCGACATCCTCAGCAGAGTAAGGAAGTTGAGTGATGTCATCAAGGAGGTGGAGTTACATCAAAGCTAAGTAGGAAGGCGGAGTGACATCCAAAGTGGAGCCAGGAGATGGAGCATTATTCTCCATGGAGCAAGGGGACTGAATGATGTCCGGAGTGGAGCAGGGAGGGTGGGAGATGGTTTTGGTTGGGTCAGGATGAAAAAATTCAAAAAAATTCCTGAGGGGGCGCATGACATCAAGCCGTTCCTCAGTGGCCTTGACCCAAGCTCCCTTCCCTTGTTGCTCCCACCTCAGGCAATTATTCTCTAGGACACCGAAAAAATCTGCTTTATCCATTTTTGGTCTATCATTCTGTCAGTATGCAAGTGCAGATTAGGTTTCTTTTTAAACAAAATAGGAACCAAACAGATAACATAATTCTTAGAAACAAATATCTGAACTATGATCTTGTAGTAAGAAACATACACTGACTAGATGGTGCAACGAACAACAACGAAAGACAAACGATAGACATTGTGTGCTGTGCTTATTAAACCAAAAAGTGAATCATATCATCTACCATCCATCTGTCTTTGACACATCTAGATAAAAAGGACAATTACATAAGGATGCTGTTCATAGACTTCAGTTCAGCATTAAACACAATCATCCCACAACAACTGATAACACAGCTGAGCCTGCTGGGTTTAAAAACCTCCCTCTGCAACTGGATCCTGCACTTGATCAGCAACTCCACCTCCAGCACCACCACACTGAACACCGGCACCCCCAAGGGCTGTGTGCTCAGTCCTCTGCTGTTTACCCTGCTGACTCATGACTATGCTGCAAAGTTCAGTTCTATTCACATCATCAAGTTTGCTGATGACACAACAGTTGTGGGCCACATCAGCAACAATGATGAGTTAGCATACAGAGAGGAGGTGAACCAGCTCACAGAATGATGTAGAGATAACAATCTATCTCTTAATGTTGATAAGACTAAAGAGATGACTGTTCAGGAGAACCCAAGTGGACCACTCACCACTGCACATCAATGGAACAACTGTGGAGAGAGTCAGAAGCTCCAAGTTCCTTGGTGTGCACATGACTGAGGACCTCTCCTGGACTCTCAACACCACCTGCCTAATCAAGAAGGCCCAGCAGCGCCACCACTTCCTGTGGAGACTAAAGAGAGCCAAACTCCCCCCTCCCATCCTCACCTCTTTCTACAGAGGAGCCCTGGCCAGCTGTCTCACCGTGTGCTATGGGAACTGCACAGCCTCCGACCACAAGACCCTAGAGCAAATTGTGAGGACAGTTGAAAAGATCATTGGGGTCTCTCTACCCACCATCAACACCTCTTTCAACAACCGCTGCATCCTCAAAGCCACCAGTATTGTGGATGACCCCTCTCATGGACTATTCACCCTCCTGCCATCTGGCAGAATGTACAGGAGCATCTGTGCTACCACCAGCAGACTCCACAACAGTTTCTTACCTGAGGTAGTCAGATTACTCAACACCCTGCTAGTCGAACACTTAACCCAGTAAGACTCATACCACTGCACATGCACTAACACAGTAAGATTCTGTAGACACTTTACATAGCTGCATCAGTCACTTTATACTATGGAACTAATTTTTGCAGCCAGTATTGATGTATTCAGTATTCAGTATTCAGCCAGTATTGATCTTGTGCTGCTACATTACACAATACCGTAGCTTACAGTTTACAGTCCATGTTCTGTGTAGCTATTGTCCTGTGTATTTAGTGTTCTATTTATTTATTTATTTATTTTGTTCTGTGTATTTATTGTTTTGCACTAGTCTCACACTGTTGTGTAATGCACTTCATGTAGTCTTGCATACTGTTCTGTGTTCCACTATGGTCCTCAAGAAACATAATTTCATTTCAATGTATACAAGCTATATAGAGGAATGACTATTAAAGACCCACTTGACATGACTTGTCTTGATTTTAAAACACACTTGAGGTATTAAAAATGTTAAGCTTGTCATGTGTCAGAGAAGGAACTCTGAATTACAGTTCCCAGCAGCCACTGCACCTCAATACATCATAGTCACATGACCACTTGCACCTGAAACAACTTCTTGTTAACGAGCACTCATGTGTATATAGCCACAGGTTGCACTGCACTCCTTGTATTATGTTTGTCTTTCTTTGCCGTTGTCTTTGTTGCTGTGTTTAGGTCTTTGGTTTATATTTAGTCTTTACCATAGTATTTTGCCACAAGGTCTTTGTGTCTTTTGTGTTGTTGTTTTGGTCTTTATTAAACTGATTATCTGCACTTGCATCCGTCTTCGTCTCCAAATCGCGACAAAGCTGATATATTATTTCCATCCTTTTTGTGTTTTCATAATTGTAGTGTAACAGATACATAGGTCTTGATCCACAACAATGGCATATATTTTCTGTTCTAACAAATATCTTGCAATATACAGTTTTACATTACATGTGTAATCAAATCTGATATTCACACTGGATATGCTGCATAGGTGTCATGTCAAGGGTCATGTCAATGCCTCAGTCAATCCATACCAGATGCTGCATTTCCATATGAGCTATTATGTTATAACTATTATGTTATAGTTCTGGTCCCCTAATTTGATTGGACAAGCAGCGTTCCAAGAGTGATTTAGTATGACAGCACTGGTGCATTTCATTCTATGCATCACTCTGGTCTGTGTTTGCTGCAAAAAATTTCAATTCTATCAATAGTTTGTTACTTTGAAACCGTTAATACGCTTAGTCAGTCTAAGTGTAGTATTCAGTCTGTGTGTTGCATGGCAGCTGTGGCTTCGTTGGGCTTATTTCTTCTTTTTTCACTGGTGTAGAAAAAATAACACAAAAAACTTCTCCATATTGTTTTTGATGTCCATATCAATTTCTTGTTTATAAAACTGTTCTATAAAAGCAATTTTACCATCACAGTCTTGCTGCTGTAGTGAGTATCAGCACAACTGTGATTACTTGTAGGCTGTGATTAGCTGCACTTTTTAAAATGAAATTATATGAGGTCTCGACATGATGCGTGACACAACAATACATGTGACACTTCATATGATGCATCCAATGTGAATTGGCCTGTAGGAACAGAAAGAAATTCTATAAATCTATGATGTCTTCAGAACTACTTCAAGGAGCATGAATGAACTAAACCAATTTAACATTTCGTGTGAACACCCATTACCATTAAAATGGCATCAGTCCTCTCAGGTACACTGTCATGCAGTTATATAAGAAAATTGGCTGATAAGGTTTTCCAAGCATCTTGGAGAACCTACCACAGTTCTTTTGAAGAATTTATACCTATTTCTCTTTCTGCAGGTAGCACCAGACATCCATTATGGTGTTTATATATTAAAAGTGCTCTATTAATTAATATGTTACTTTTTAATGGCATACAAAAAATGTTCTCTGAAACAATTAGTTTTGGAAAATGAATGTTCTTTTCTACTGGCACAATAATACAAAAGGTATAAACTTTGAAGACAAAAATGACCTAAAAAATAACATGGTGCCTAAGACTTTTGCAGTGTATTGTATATTGCATGTGTTTTCACAGGAAACTGAAGCCTCAATGAAAATGCATCAGGAAATCAAGGTGTGGTGTGTTATTTTTCACGCCTTGACCCGATTAGTCCTTTTCAGTGTTCCTTCCAGTTTTTCTTTTTCAGCTTTAGTTCAGCTTGCCTGTCAGAGGCTGCTACCTGCCAAGCTTTAGTTCTGTTCATCAAAGCTTGGCCTTCAAACAGAGAGCATGGTTTCAAAATGTGCTGCACATAAGGAGTCAGACACTGCCTCATATGTGGGGTGAAATATAGCCTCAGTGCATCCTTCAGTGAGGGAATGACTTAACTGCACTGCCATTATACTGGCAAAGTCTTGTTTAAGACTGGGAGATATTTAATTACTGAATGTGGATCCTAGAGTGGGCCAAGAGTTGCTTAATCGTGCAGATCCTGTATATAATGTCTGCTCTGTCTCCAGCAGACCTGTGATGTGAGTCATGCCATCATGATGTCGCTGTAAAAGCCAATGAAACTCAGAGCTGCCAGCTTGACCCTGGGGTCCCATGAGAAGAAAAACACTAATTCACTTATTTCACCCATGGTGCCATGAGTACAAGCTTTACACAAGGACAGTATGACCTATTTCCTCTAAACAGGACTTGCCAGTCTATAATAGTTTTCTTTTGCAATATTTTGCTTTTCCCACCCCATGCTCTGTCTAATCAGTCTTGTTAGGCTAGAGGATGCTGGGACATAGTCAACAGGTGCCCCATAACATTACACAGGCACTGGATATTAATGGTGCTATTTATTAAAAGGTGATATATAGTTATTTTTAAAGATAGTGAACAAATCAAGCAAGGACACAAATTAGGACTCTAGTCATGCTGCTAACAGACCATCACTAATAACAGTCAAATAAAATTGTGATTAATGGCTTGTTTGTTGTTCTTTTGAGGTGAGAATCTCCATGACCTAAATACATGTCATTAATGTCATTAAATAAATCTGTATGCTATGTGAATACATCCTGTAACTATTATCAATCCCAATGTGTGGAAGTATTCATATGGTTGAGATAAAACATTCACACCTTGTTAGCTGTAAATTAGGAAAAACCCAAAGCATTCAGTGTACTTGATTACTTGTAGCCACATACAATTTCAAAATGTATTTTGATATATACAAAATATTCTAAATGTATACTAAATGACCAAAAGTGTGGGGATCATATACTGTATCTGACTATCATACCCATATGTCCCCATTCCAAAACCAAGGGCATTAACAGAGAGTTGGTCCCCCTCCCTTGCTGTTATAACAGTCTCCACTCTTCTGGGAAGGGTTTCCACTAGATTTTGGAACATGGCTGTGGGGATTTGTGCTAATTCAACCATAAGAGCATTAGTAAGGTCAGGCACTGATGTCAAGTGAGAGGGTCTGGTGCACAGTCGGCATTCCAATTTATCCCTAAGGTGTTCAATGGGGTTGAGATCAGGGCTCAGGCCACTTGATTTCTTCTACCTCAACCTTGGCAAACCATGTATTTATGTACCTGGCTTTGGGCATTGTAATGATGAAAGGTTTGGGCCCTTGTCATGATGAAACAAGTCTGGACCCTTTAGTTCCAGTAAAGGGAATTCCTAATGCTACAGCATACAAAGACATTCTAGACAATTGGGCGATTACAGCTTTGTGGGCAACAGTTTGGGAAAGAACCTCATATGGGCGTGATGGTCAAGTCTCCACAAACTATTGGCCATATAGTGTAAATGTATGAAAATGCATGATATATATTTGGCACCTGTGAACCACACCACCAGCCTTATTATCTTCACTGAGACTGCATGTCTGTTGTTTGTGTGACAAAAGATGCTTCATTTCCACTCTTATTTTCTCAAAATCTCTAAACTTTTCTATCCCTTTTTAAAAAAAAGAAAAGAAAAGAGACAGAAAGAATGAGCAAGAAAGAATTCAGAAAGTGTTACGCCTTGCTCCCGTTTCATCATGGGAGGAGATGGACACGCTTTCTGTGTGAAGTGTTTAGGCATAGAGAATGTGACAGCAGCCCTCGAGGGGTCTGTCTGTCAGCATTGTGAACATTTCACAATTAGGCAGCTCCGCTCTCAGCTCACTCTCTTCTCGTCCGAAGGGAGTTGGGTTTCAGAGCCTCGCGGATCTGGGCTGGCCGCTGCCGAGGCAGCCAGCCGGCTAAGGTCGTGGGGTTCTCGTATGGATTTGGAAGAGGAGCCGGAGACGAGCGTTGCTCTATCTCTTGCTCTGTCTTCCAGGTCCGGCTCTCCGCCTGACTCTGGAGCTCGCGTCGCGATTCCTCCTTCCCCTATGGAAAGCCAAAACACCCTCGCTGACTCCGAGGAGTCGGTAGAGGGTGCCACTGCAAGCATATAAAGAGCTGCTTGAGGTGATTACTAGGGCAGTTGAAAAGTTGAATATAGACTGGCCCGGGGAAGAGGA
>JANDJT010000103.1:6516707-6537371 GCA_024331685.1 Stegophilus panzeri
GGTCCTGTCATGGCCATCCCAGTCCCCTGACTTGAAACCCATAGAAAACCTGTGGGGTGAACTGAAGAGGAGAGTCCCCCAGTGTAGACATTAAAATTTGAAGGATCTGGAGAGATTCGGTATGGAGGAGTGATCTCAGATCCCTTGCCATGTATTCTCCATCCTCATCAGGCATTATAAGAGAAGAGCTGTTATCTTGGCAAAGGGAGGTAGCACAAAGTGTTGACTAAAAGGGTGCCAATAATTTTTGCACACTTATATTTAACAAAGATTTTTTAAAAACCTGTTTTGTTAGCAATTGTTTGATATCCATGTGAGCAGAGTATTTTTATTAATTTTTTTAAACAAGACAATAAAAAAAAATTCACAGCCTTCTTTGCTCATATTTACCAAGGGTGCCTATATTAGTGGAGTATACTTAATGTATACTTAATGACAATACCATAACTTATGATGACAAACAGTGATGCATGAAAGTTTGTGAACCCTTTAGAATTTTCTATATGAATAGGATCTAAAACATAGGATGTAAGTCCTAAAATATACAAAGAGATCCCAATTAAACAAATAAGACATAAAATATAATATATAAAATAAAATATTTATAATATATAAAATATTATACTTTTATTTATTGAGGAAAATGATCCAATATTTCATATTTCGTATGTGAACCTCTAGGATTAGCAGTTCATTTGAAGGTGAAATTAAAGTCTAAATTAAAGCTGTTTACAATCAGTGGGATGACAATGAGGTGTGAGTGAGATCTGTGTTTTATTTAAAGAACAGGGATCTATCAAAGTCTAATCTTCACAACACGTTTGAGGAAGTGTATCATGGCATGAACAAATGACATTTCTGAGGATCTTGATTGAAGTCAAGGACTTGAAGGACCTGAGCGTTGTTTATGCTCATGGGGTGAGACAGGATGGAAAAGGTTATAAAACCATCTCTATAGAATTTGGACTTAATCAATCCACAGTCAGACAGATTGTTTACAAATGGAGGAAATTCAAGACTTTGTTCCCTCCCCAGAAGTGGTCAACCAACAAAGATCACTCCAAGAGCAAGACGTGTAATAGCCCACAAAGTAACAAAGAAATCCAGGGTAACTTCTTAGCAACTAAAGTCCTCTCTCACATTGGCTAATGTTAGTGTTCATGAGTCCACCAGTTTAGGAGAACACTGAACAACAATGTTGTGCATGGCAAGATTGCAAGGAGAAAGCCACTGCTCTCCAAAAAGAACATAGCTGCCCGTCTGCAGTTTGCTAAGGATCATGTGGACAAGCCAGAAGGCTATTGGAAAAATGTTTTGTGGATGGATGAGACCACAATAGAACTTTTTGGGTTAAATGAGAAGCCTCACAGTATGTTCGGAGAAAGGAAAACAATGCATTCTAGCATAAGACACTTATCCCATTTGTGAAATATGGTGGTGGTAATATCATGGTTCAGGCCTGGTTTGTTGCATCCGGGCCAGGACAACTTGCCATCTTTGATGGAACAATGAATTCAGAATCCTAAAGGAAACTGTCAGGACATCTGATCATGACCTGAACCTCAAGAGAAAGTGGGGCATGCAGCAAGACAATGACCCTAAGCACAAGTTCTACCAAAGAATTGTTAACGAAGAATAAAGTAAAATGATCAACTGTTACAGGAAACATTTAGTTACAGTTATTGCTGCACAAGAGGGTCGCACCAGATACTGAAAGCAAAGTTCACATACTTTTGCCACTTACAGATATGTAATATTGGATCATTATCCTCAATAAATCAGTGACCAAGTATAATATTTTTGTCTCATTTGTTTAATTGGGTTCTCTTTATCTGTTTTGAGGATTTGTGTGAAAATCTGATGATGTTTTGGGTATGCAGAAATATAGAACATTCACAAACTTTCAAGCACCACTGTAACATCTTATGTCACATTACAAATAAACAATGGTGCTTTAGTCAGCATATATCATATGCTATTATAAGTGATATACATCCTTTACGTAAAGGATGTAGATCACTTGTCATAGCATACGGTTGTTGTCTTAAACTTGATAATAATGTAAAACATGCAAACTAGAGAATATATGTACATAAATACAAGCTGTCATGGCATTGAACATCATGACAGCTATCATTACATGAGAGTGTAATATCATAAAACTCAAGACATATGTAAATAACATGGTTATGTGAGCCCTATAAAACAAGGTTACCTGTGAAGTATATCTTGAATACTTATCTATTAACCTACTTGAAACTTAGCAACCAGCACTCTATATGACAACAGAGGTGGAAAGAAACATGCAGGCGTCGCTGACACCTGAATTCTGATTTAATGTGCAACAGTTACATCCCACGTGGCTAAGATTGAGGTGCGGCTAAGCTTGCACTGCTGTTGTAACTCATTTGGCTGCAGCACGTGTTTTCGCTCTTACTCACAGTCTTATCATGCAAGAAACACGGCTGTTTTTTGTCTGGCCCAATCAGAGCCTTGGCTTTACCTTCTCTATTGATTTTGCCAAAATATCTGAGCTTCAGGGTTAGACAGCATTAGACAGAGGAACATGCAGAAAAAAGAGAGAGAGACAGAGAGAGAGAGAGAGAGAGACATGAAAAGGGAGTCACTAGTAAATCATGAACGAATTGTATTACAGACAGAATTAACATACAGCTCTGAAATAACTGCTTTCATTTGTATGGGTTTCCCTTTAATAAGAGCCACTATTTATAGATTACATGGTCTGTCTTCATTACCTCATTAGTTCATTTGAAGACCATGAAGACATTTTAAGGATCATCTTTATAACAATACAAACAGATCATTATATGACCGAGAATTTTTATAAAAATGGCATCTAATATACAAAGAAAATTAGTAAGTTTGGGTTGGACATGTAGTTACAGAACTCCATTACACAGTTAATATCTATTAATGTCAAAAGTAAACATGTTATCCTGCACCAACTGATCTAATCCACAGGAGGGCTACATTTTACACTGTCTGCCCTTTCCTTCCACCCATCTCTCCCATAGCCCCATCTATCTTACTAGCCACAGGAAATCTATCAGAAACATTTCAGTTTAATTGAATACTTAAGGGTGTGATAACTTGTTTATGATTCCAAATACACGTCAAACTTCTGAATAATATCTAGACCTTTGTGAATGTCAATCTAACTAAACATAGTGTTGTGTTTGTTTCTGACAATGACATTTCTCAAACCTTGTATAGAATGTGAGAGATGCCTTTTGAATGAAAGTCCTTAAGGTTTGATGTAAAAATCTTCTTGTAAAGCCTATATTATCCATCACACTAATTTATCATAATATGAATGCAAACAGTGATCCCAACCATTTGCTCAGGGTTTAAATGCTGGCAGAGGCCTGACTATATGGAGATCTGTGGAATTTTTTTCATCTGAGCACAGTGGGGGCCTATCAAGCTATGCAAGTTTTTAGGAAAACAGAGGCTTGGAACCTCCCAGGACTACTTATTCCACAGGCCTGGCCAGGAAAAAAAGCACTCGCAAAACAACTGCATAGGCAGAATATATGCTTGAGCCCAGACAAGCTGAGATCAAACTGCTGGCTGGGAGGCAAAAGGCTTTGATAGGCCTTGGCAGTCTTGAGCCTGTCATGTTTAGGAGCATGTCTGAAAGCAAGCTTGTAAAAATCTACCTACCTTTATTTGCAGGATGCTTGTGTTATACCAATATCATTATTGCTCTAAAATTACTTCAGCATAGGAGGAATGTAAGAACAGATTGTAAGGCAGACATTAAAATGTGTGTGTGTGTGTGTGTGTACACACACACACACACACACACACACACACACACACACACATACAGTGCTGTTAAAAATATTGATTTCCTGTTTTCTTCTGTTTTGGTCTACAGTATATCTCATACTAAATTGTTTCAGAAATAATAAAAAAAAAATAATAATAATCTAAAGCAAATCTTGATACCACCAACTGGGCCTATGTGAAAATGCATTTGCCCCCATAATTACTAATTCCCTAAATCTATGAAACTGCATTCATAATGGGGTTCACCTAGACTAGACACAACCTGGCCTGATTACTGCCAGCCCAGATCAATCGAATCAACACTTAAATAGAACTTTTTCAACAACATGAAGTTGGTTAAAAGGTCTTACCTAGTAACACACTATGCCAAAGTTGAAAGAAATTCCAGAAATGATGAGGAAGAAGCGGATTGAAATACATCAGTCTCGAAAGAAAGAACCAAAAGAACTAACGTGAGAGCCATTATCTCCAAATGGAAAAACTCTGCATAGTAGTGAACCTTCCCAGAAGTGGCAGACTTTCCAAAATTCCTCCAAGAGCACAGCAACAACACATCCAGGAAGTCACAAAAGAGCCAAGCATAACATCAAAGGACCTCTTGCAACAACAAAGGTCATTGTTCATGAATCCACTCTCAGAAAGACACTGGGCAAAAATGGCATCCATGGAAGTGGATGAGGTGAAAACCACTGCTAACCCAGAAGAACATTAAGGATCATCTGGATTTTGGCAAAACCTTGATGATCCGCAAACCTTTTGGGAGAATGTTCTGTGGGTTGATGAGTCAAAAGTGGAACTGTTTGGAAGACAGGGGTACCATTACATCTGGTGTAAACCGAACACCAAATTCCACAAAAAGATCTTACAGTCAAGCATGATGGTGGCAGTGTGATGGTGTGGGGATGCTTTGCTGCTTCAGGGCCTGGGCAAGTTGCAATAACTGAGGGAAACATGAATTCTGCTCTCTACCAGAAAATCCTACAGAAGAATGTCCAGTCTTCAGTCCATCAGTTTCAGCAAGACAATGATCCAAAGCATAGGAGTAAGTCCACTTTTTAATGACTCAAAAAAAGCTAATTTAAAGTTTTGGAGTAGCCTAGTCAAAGTCCTGACTTGAACCAATTGAGATGCTGTGGCTGGACCTTAAACGGGCAGTTGCTCCTGAAAACCCTCCAATGTGGCTGAACTAAAGCAGTTCTGCAAACATTCCACCACAGTGCTGTGAAAGACTGAGCAGTCTTTCACAGTTATTGTCTGGTTGCACTTATTGCTGCTAAAGGTGGCACAAACAGAATTTAACTTTAAGGGGCAATTAGTTTTTCACGTGGGTGATAGGTGTTGGATAACATTTTTTACTTCAATAAAAAAGAAAATAATAAAAACTTTAATGTGTGTTTACTCAGGTTGCCATTGTTTTATGTTGAATTTAGTTTGAAGATTTAAAACTATTTAGTATGAGATAGAAGAAACAGAAGAAATCAGGATGGGACTATATGTATATGGTGGACTCTCCACATAAACAGAGTTTTAAATGTGTGTCAGTGTTGATATGGTGAAGTCTTCTGTGAGGAGTCTTCAGTGTCAGCACTTAAGTTCTGACACAGGAAAGTGTTCAAGAAAGAGGTTTCTCTGTAAAACAAGAAGCTGCTTTTTTATGCCATATTAACTTGACAATACAGAGAGAAAAAAGACACTGATTTAAAAGAGAATGTCTGGCTGACACATGTAACCCTGTTCCCTGAGAAGGCAATGAGACGCTGTGGGAAGCGCCCTCGCGCGTGACCAGTATCTAAAGCTTGAGTAATATCATGCCTATTTATGGGCCGGCAGAAGAGTGAACTTTAGAATCATAAGCTTCTCTGAGGCTGACTCTAAGGGCTCAAATGGGGCACCTGACAGATCTTCCAGGACCACAGAAAGGTCCCAGGAAGGTATAAACCTTGAAGTTAGAGGATGTTGCCACACAGAGGCTCCATTAATAGGGGCATGGCTGGCCAAAATGGTGGCCACCTAGACCCTGATGTAGAAGGAGCCAACCCTGCTGAGAAACGTCCTTGTAAGAGCTCCAGGACTGTAGCTCTTGTGCAGTTCACTGGGTCCAGCAGACGTCCCTCACACCACGAGACAAAAAGTCACCATTTGAGCACATACAATTTCCTCGTGGATGCTGCTCTAGTGTTCAACATGGTGTCTACAACCTCAGTTGTGAGACCAGAATCTGTGAGCTGGTGCCCCTCAGGGGCCAGATCCACAATTTCCATAGTTCCAGCCAAGGGTGATAAATCAGCCCTCTGACTTGAGACAGAAGATCCCTGCGGATGGGAATCTTCCAAGGAGTGCCGCAAGCAGGGATATTATCTCTGAGGACCATATCCGAGCTGGTCAGTAAGGTGCTACTAGCAGCAGACATAGACAGTCTTGGCGAACTCTCGCTAGAACCTGTGGGAGCAAAGCGATCACAGGAAAAATGCTATGTGTGCACGTGTGCACCATGGCCTCCAGCCCCAATGGTGTGGGAGGAGTGAGGGCAA
This sequence comes from Stegophilus panzeri, assembly GCA_024331685.1. NCBI lineage: Eukaryota > Metazoa > Chordata > Actinopteri > Siluriformes > Trichomycteridae > Stegophilus > Stegophilus panzeri. The sequence goes on from JANDJT010000103.1 coordinate 6,523,052, forward strand.
ACCACAGCGGGAAGTTTGTTGTCTCCTTGGAGGCAAACACATCCACTTCTGCTTGGCCGAACCTCCACCATATGGACTCCACCACTTCAGGATGGAGCCTCCAATCCCTGGGCCTCAGCCCCTGCCTCAACAGGATGTCTGCCCCAACATTCCTGTTGCCCAGAATGTACATTGTACTCACTGACAAAAACTTTCCCTCTGCCCAGAAAAGAATTACCCCTGCCTGAATAGGGGGCATGAACATAATACTCCCTGATGGTTGATATATGAAACCACCGCTGTGTTATCTGTCACAACTAACACATATATGGCCCACATTTCTAGGCGATTTATATGCCACTCTAGATGAGGGCCACTCCAGAGACCGTGAGCTGGACAGCTGTCTAAGACCACGCCCCAGCCCATGAGGCAGGTGTCTGTCATTACTGTCTTGCGATAAGGAGATACCCCTAGAGTGTGACCCAAGGCTAGAAACCGGGGATACCTTCAAATTCTCAGAGCATGTAGGCATTGCCACATGACACTGATTACTCTCAGAGGTAAACCCCCCAACATTTCAGGTATTACTGAAACAGTCTCCTGTGCAATAGGCCCAGCGGTATGACGTTGGCTACTCCTGCCATAAGCCCCAACAGTCTCTCTTAGAGACTGGAGGGGATGCCGAAATCCAGCTTTATCTTGCTCAATGTTGATAGGATTGACCCTACGCATGTTGGGGATAGAAACACCCTCATCGTAGTAGAATCCTTATAACCTCTAGAAAAGTTGTCCTCTGCACTGGAGAAAGCATACTTTCCTGAGGTTCAAACTGAGCCCCAAGCTCTTCATGTGGGCAAGAACAACATCTCAATGTTGAATCGCCAGTTCCCTGGATAGTGCTAGAATTAAACAGTTGTCCAGGTAGTTTAGTACACGGATACCCTGGAGTCACAATGGAGGCAGAATGACATCCATGCACTTTGTGAAGTTGCGAGGGGATAAAGCTAGCCTGAAGGGAAGAACCTGATTTTTTAGGAAATTGTACCTGGCATGCATTGTCTCCATACACAAACCTCAGGAACTTCCTGTGACTGGGCAATATTTATATGTGGAAATATGCATCTTTTAGATATATTGATCAAACCAGTGCTCAAAATGAATCTGTTGAATGATAAGTTTGGGTGTCAGCATCTTGAACTTGTATGTCCTAAGTGTACAGTTCAGATGACGCAGATCTAAAATTGGCTGCATACTCCCATCTTTTTTGTGAACCAGGAAATAACGGCTGTAAAAACCTCCTTCCCTCAGGGAACAGGGTACATGTTCTATGGCCCCTTTGTCCAAGAGGGATCTTACTTCCTGTGTGAACGTCGGGCTCTGCTCTGTGCTGACTATTGTGATGAGCACACCTCTGAACTGGTGGGGGTCGGGGTGGGGGCCGGGGTAACTGGGTCAAGCTCTAAACTGGACCTGTTAATCCTTTTCTTCGGTAGACAGAATCCATGGAGACACATTTGGTAGTAGTTTCCATGCTGCCAGATGGTCTTTCAGTGACATTAGCTTTTTCACATTCTATTGGAGGGAAGGCAGCAGATTTTCATTGCCTTGTGACAGCATGCTGACCAGAGAACACTGAAAACTTGGGACAGCATTGGCTAGGGGAGGCCCTACAGTAGTACTGGGGGCTAATTGCCCTAACAACCTCATGTCCCCTGATACGTCCCTCCACGTCCCCTCAGGACCGCTCCTCCTTTGTCTGCTTGGCCTTTATGACCATTCTCAGATCAGACCTAGTAGCAGGCTGTGACTGTGGCCACCCAGTTCCCCTGGCTGTCTGCGGGGGGAGTCGGGCCACCACACTCACCTTCTGTGCCTCCCTTGCACTAGCGCTGGCCCAGGCTCCACTCGTGGATGCCCGCGTGAACTCGACACAACAGGGAAGGAACTAGTTGAATGCTGCCGAATGTCGAGCCCACTCAGCAGGTCTGCTTGGTAGGCCTGCAACACTTCCATTGTCTGCAGTGACCCACAAGCAAGACCCACTATCGCATAGGCCTTGCCCACCAATGCCACAGTGGCCTTACATGGCTTGGATGGCAAAATCAGCCCCCCTAAATTACCTGCTGTTGATGGAGAGAGGTAGTTCGCAAGCGCCTCCTCCACCTTCGGCATAGCTAGCTTCAGATACTGGTCACGTGCGAGGGCGCTTCCCACAGTGTGTAGCTCACGAGTTCCCTTTCAAAGGGAACTGTATAGCTGCTACAACCTAAATAATGATAGAAGCAGATTTTCACAGATTTTGCACAACATTAAATGGGAATATAAATGAATAACTGTATGATGTGTTCTTTAACTGATAAAAAAAAATTAATCATTGGCAAATTGCTGTGGTATAGAGGAATAAAACACTTCACATCCTATAGTTGTTTCATTTCCAACATGCCCTATTCTATTTTATTCGTTCCTAGTCATCAACTTACACGTTACATGTACATTATGTGTTCCAGTATTTAATGCTGATTTTTTGTAGTCAGACTGAGTGATTTGCAATAAAGAGACATTCCAGGCCAGTTGAATATAATATTTTTCAATGTCAGGATACAACAGTGTTCATCTCTTATTCAGATGTCTGCCAAAGTCTGCTGAAGTGTTTGCGTAACAGAAAATAAAGTACCTGAAAGCATGTCTGTACTTCATTCATATTTACAGTAAGAAGATATTCTCCATCATTATTTATGAGCACATTAATTTAAAAGTTTTCCCTAAAGTAAACAGAAAAGCTCAGCCATTTGGAGGGAGATTTGTTGCATGTGTGCATGTGTGCCATTGAGCAAAGTTGTTTACTTCCTTTCTTTTCTTTTCAGCCGGATCTTATTAGATGAAAATTTTGATTAACCCAAATTAGGTGTACTACCATGCTGGCATATTATAAAGTAATCAAGGTCAATCAGGATCCACTTAAATATTAACACTGTTGTTTATAAGAGTAATGCCACAATTTTTACAAAAGAGTCTGTTATCCCAAGTGTTTGTAAATAGCACCAGATTCATTGCTCATAGCAGCATTTCCCAGACTTTGGTTCAAATTAATTAAAAAACACTTATTCAAACACATCTGCAATTGCATTTTCTGTATGTGGTTGTATAATTTGACACATAATTCAAATTCTTCTGCAAAATGTGTATTGGCATTTTTGTGCAATGACTGCCAACATTAAAATGCAAATGTAAAGTCCCTTTGCAATTTCATTTTTAATGTCTACAGTATATCAGAATATATTCTGCCCAATTGAAAAAATAACTGTAATCCTCACAATTTTTTATTACATTTTCTCATACTTATGCTACAGCTAGGTCAAAAATAAAAAGCTCTTGCAATTGCATTGTCAGTGTCAATGTGGTAGCAGTGTCAGGCAAATATTGTGGGCTAGAGTTCTACACAGGGTTAAAATTATTCATACTATCATTGCTATATTGTGAGTTTGAATCCCAACAATGCCACAGCTATCCATAGCCAGGAGCCAAGGGGGCAAAATTGGTTGTGCTCTCTGGGTGGGAGGAATGCTATACTCTGTCTCTTTCTCCTGTCAATCACAGTGACACTAGCCAATCATGGCCATCTTTGAGCTCATATATTCAGAAGAGGGGAGATAGTGTTTTCCTCCAACAGTTTTAAGCTGCCCTGTGATGCAGCATGGGCAGAAGTTTGAAAGGATATGTTTGACTGGCTTCACGTCTCTTGAAGGGAGCCTCCCCAATGTGCACATCACATGAGCAACTTTTTTATATTTACACCAAAAAAAAAACGATTCAGGCAGCTATTTTCCCTACAAAAAACACAGTGTGAAAGCAGCCTGGCTCAGATAAGCTCTATATGATATGCATATATTTTGAAATCATGAGCAAGGAATATCCATCCATCCTTTTTCCATAGAGCTTATCCTATATAGGGTAATGAGAGAGTCTGGGCCCAGTTGTTCAAAATGTTTAATCTGGATCGGAATGATCCGGATTTGAAAATCCCATGTTTTGCTATCCAGGATTAAGTAATCCATTTTACTTTTGTGTCAGTTTTTCAAAGCAACATTGGATTTGATCACCATCAACCAGATACAGACTTTTCAAGATTACAAAATCTGGATAACTAGTGCTTTAAATCAGACTACATATCACAATGTAGGCTACTATCTATGTAAAGAACAACATCCAGAGTTCTTCATGTGTGGAGAGCAGTAAGTGACACAATTGTTAGAAACAATTTTGACTGGTTCATCCCTGATGATGGTGTCATTTTAATTAATATACAGTGACAAATGACAGTTAAAATTAAATATATAATTTTTGTTTAATATTGACAGCTGTTTGAGCTATTATTTATGGGGACAAAATCTTTTTTCTTTTTTACTTTACTGTACTGAAAGGCTTAATTGGTAGCCTAGGCCCAGTTGTTCCGAAGTAATCTGATCAGATTTCAGCTATTGGATTGGATCAAATATTGAAAATGGGTTGTTCAAAAGAAAAAAGGATTCTAAAATCAGATTAGATCATTTTTATCTGGATTTTTATCTGGATCACACTTTCAGTATGTGTTGTTCAAAATTTTTTAGTAGGATTGAGATAACTGTGATCCAAAAAATCAGGATTATCCTGATCCCAGCAGAAGGGTGGATTCAGCAGAGGATTTCAGGAACAAAATGTAATAAAACTTTAAAACCGGTCAAATAATACAATGTTTGTATGATGCAGTATATACATTTATTTATATTTTGCACTTGATTTGATTTACCATTACAGTGATACAGTAGATAAAGCATACATCAGGCTACGTTTCAGTACAGTAATCTACATGTTGTTCTTTACATAGCTAGTAGCCTACATTGTGATATGTAGTCTGATTTAGAGCACTAGTAATACTGTCTATACTGTTGAGACAATATAGACATGCATCCAATTCCAGGTTGATTAATAACATTTCCAGTTGAGTGTAACTCTTAATTATTACCATGATGGTGGAAATTGGCATTTTCAGTGCTTTTGCTATATTCTTATAGCCACTTCTCATTTTGTGAAGCTCAACAACCTTTTGCCACACATCACAGCTATATTTCTTGGTCTTACCTATTGTTATGAATGACTAAGGGAATTTGTGTTACCTCATATTTGTACCCCTGTGAAACAGGCAGTCATGGTTGAACAATTTCCTGTTCCTAGTCACCCGGCTGTACTAAATTTTTTTAAATATCAATGGGAATATACTTCAAATATATTTTTCTCATATGAATTCATAGGGGTGCCAATAATTGTTGCACACCTATATTTAACAAATATTTTTTTTATAAACCTGTGTTGTGTTTGCGATCGTTTGATAGCAATGAGAGAAGAGTATAAAAAATTAAAAAGGTTAAACAATAAAGACAATTTTTTACAGCCTTCTTTGCTCATATTAACCAAGGGTGCCATTAGCGTAGGACAGTGTATATTTTTAGTGTAGAAATTAAGGGTCTATGTACTGTAAAACCCCCTCAAAACAGGGTTTCAGATAAAGCCCCTTTAGAAATCCAAACTCATAAGGTCTCCTAATTATCTAACTAACCTAAAGCTCACTTTTGAGCCTTACATTCACCACTGACAAACATACATATGAAATTTTTCTTCACAAATTAAATACAGAATGCTGATGGAGCGAATTGTAATTCCATTTAGCAAGGTTTAGACCTTTACTAATATTCAAGCCATGGGAGTAATTATATTGAAATTATATTATAAAAGCAGCCTTCAAAAAAGAGAAGCAAAAAACTATTAAAGAGCAGATAAAGAACGGAAGAAATGTGTTTCCAAAGAGCTGGAATTGCTCCACCTGGCAATAACAAAAAAGCTTGTTGTTCAGCAGTTCTTGATTGATTGTTGATATTTGTCAGGATGGCCATGTGGTAGAAGCTCTGTGTAGCATTGCGTGTGTTGGCATTTGCAATGACAGCCTGAAGTGAGGTATGAGTCCAGCCCTGGGAAACAATGTAATCCCCAACATGCCTGCAGACTAAACTAATACCACTAATAAAACAATGAATAGCAATTTGGCTCAATATTTAGAGCAATGAAGTGAATAACATTAGTGAATAACACTAGCCAGCTAATATGGTATAGGTCCAAACATTATGGAACAGATCCTGTACATTCCTCACTCTTGTGTACATTCAGTACATTCTGTACATTCAGTTCCTATTAGTTTCACTGTAGGTTCTGCATTTCACTGTAGGTACTGCATAATTAATACTAGTTAATAAATTAATATGCTTTAAGACAGTGGTTCTGAAACATTTTTGGCTACATTACTCCTTTCAATGGCCTAAGTACCATTTTTTTAGAAACCTGTAATGGAAAAGACCATACAGCAAATGATTTGATGCTATAAAGGCATATTTGATGTCATGATTTCCTATATATTGTGTAATACATTACTGTATGTACTGTATATCAGCTAGAAGTAGAAATTATTTAGTAATATATACCAAGATCCTTTATTTAATGTAAATCCAGTTCATACACATCATCGTGTTTTGTCTTCTAGAAAAGTTGTTATCTGTTGTTTTTGTTTGTGTGTTTGTTTGTTTGTTTTTTTAGTAAGCTGTTTATCCATTTTACTTCTCATTTGTGATTCTGTATTAGTGTATAGCAACAACATGTGGTCAATTATAGCCAGTTCTGAGGTTTGGTAATTCTTACTTAGTTGCTTTTTAAATTTATTTTAATCATATTTATATTCCTAATCATATTAAATTAGTATTTATTTTAAAATATCTGTAGGCCTATTATTTTCTCTGAAAAGACAATTTTCTACAATGTACGCTTTGTAGTACTCCATTTACCCCATTTAAGAAATACTGCTTTAAGATATGTTTAAATATGTACTAAACTAGGATTTAAAGAGGTTAAGATGATTTGACATCTCCACTGTATCCATCCTAGGGTAAAATGATGTATGCCTCCTCTTCTTGAGGCCTAAAATATCAACCCATCTTCATCTGAATCACTTCCCCTACAGCCAGTTACACAGGGTGAACATAAAAGTCAGTACAAAATCATATGCTGAGAGTAGTTAGATTAAAACTAAATAGATTAAGTCTCAATTTGCCTACTATTGGCCTAAATAGTATCTGAGATTAGAATCAGTGTGTCCCAAATCTAAGTATATTGTAGTGAGTATTCCAAGGGTATGGATGGTCTACTTATTATTTCTGGTAGAATTTTGAAGTGTGAAACCACGAACACTTTTTCAGCTAATATTGCCACAACTCCTTTTGCAAGGGAGGAGGAGTTTTGTGATAGTTTGTTTTGCAAAATTCAAGGACACATTTTAGAGAGATATAAATGAAATGTGAAAAAATAAATCAAGGGAATGGTAAATTAAATGATATAGTATAAATTATATAAAGAGTAATGAATGAAGAAAAGCTGAACTGCAACGAGGAGTTTGTTAACAGTGACATTGTGCATAACTAGGCAACAGTGTTCTCTTCCGTTACATGACGTGTTAGTGCCAGTACTTGCATACTCTTTTGCTAAACACTCAAAAGTATGTACTTTTTCTTCACAAAAACAGCACATACTTTTAGTGCATAGTATAAGTAGGTGAACTGAGATGCAGGGATAGAGAACAAGAAAGTAACAATTGAGTGTCTGCAGAGGTATGCATTTAATGAAATCTAGTTATATTTTCTGGTGCAGTGGAAAGGGACAGAAAAAAATAGAAGTGCTAAAAAGCACAGTGTGAATTTAAATAAAAATTCTCTTGTGTCCTCATTCCCTCTTCCACCTATCAGGGTGTCACAGCATGAAGTGTCCCTAGATCTAAACTATTTTCCACCACTAGCCAATTAGTAATACAAGCAGACATAAACAGGAAATCCTACATCCATGACTGAAACACAGGGAAGAGGTTAGAATCCATCTTTCTCAGTATATTTCCTTCAAGCAAATTTGATGTCAGCTAGTCTTTGTTGGTCATTTTAATAAACCATAGCAACAATAAATGCTACAAACATAATCTGCATTTGAACATGTGGAAGGACACAAATATAACATTTACAAAATTATTATTTTTAGCACATTGTAAACTCAGACGTAATGACAAATTTACATCCAGTCTAGGCTAAAATAGTGCTTACGTTCCACTGGTGCAACCAGCTGCTAATGTTATTCAAATTTTAAGTCTGATCATTCTCAGCAAGTGCATTTTACAGAACATAAATAAAGTCCTCATAAATAATAGGCTGTAACCACAAGTGCTTAGGTTGCAGTGTCGATTCACATCCCATAAACTATGTTTATTATCTCATTTAGTACAAGAGAAGCCAACCACTTAATATAAACATGTACTGTGAGCTAAACTCACAAACAGAAAGTGAGGAAAGTGAATAAAATTCATGGACAATTGCAGAAGCTCATGGGAAGTCTTTAAAAGTCTTTTAGAGAAAAACAATGACAGCTATAAATTAAGAGCTTGAGATCAGCTATAAACAGCACAGTGTCACTGATTTTTCTCTGCCAGAACTTTTGGCTAACCAGATGATGCATTTCAACACCCAATATTTCAGCTGAATCAACTAAATTCACATTAATATTGACAAATTTAGTCTTCATGTAACATTTAATTTGATTATTTTTTCATTATTTTTTATATAAAATATTGTTATTATTTTATAAATTTTATAAGTGCATTTTATTTCTCAGTGATCATAACAAAGTATACCATTTTCAACTAGCAAGATTTAACTACAATTTTAAGGTGTTCTGAATGTTCTCACTGTCAAAATTGTCAAGGTCCAGCAAGATTCATTAGCTATTATTTGCAGTACATTTTTATGGCCACGAATAGTCATATTTGTTTTGAGAATCTAAACTTAACCTGGGGTTAAGCAGGATCTTAGATGGTCATGTTCTGCTTACAGTATAATGTGATGTGAGCTGTGTATACTTGAGCATCAAAGCTCCCTCACATAATTAAGAGGAACATTTAGGAACAATTTGGTTGATGTCCAAAAATGGTATCCGTCTATATTTAGATGATATCTAAAAAAGGAGCAGATGGTTTGCATCAAATGATAAATGAAATTTAGACTATCTATCTAGCATCTGGTTATGTGACATGCAAATCTTAGAATGCAAAGTAAACCCAGTCCAATTCCTGAATTCAGATATAATTATACAAATAAATAATAGTGACTATGTCTATTAAAATTCAACTGTCAATCCAGTGTGTAAAGCACATAAATGTGCTGTTTTCGGTTATGTGCTTTTTCTTCTGAGAAGACGTTTGATTTCAGGAGAACAAAAACCATTACCAACAACCAATGACTGTATATTCTGACCAAAATACTGTATGAATGTCATATGACATTCAGTGAATGTCATATGAACAAAAATAACGTGAATGTAAAATTGTGAACTGTTTATTTCCTGTGAAAACGATACCTGGCAAGGCAGTCAAAGGACTCAGATATCAGTATATGTAATCCATATGTAAGCTCAGGACACAGCCATTAAGTTCTCACAGGTACAGTAACAATACAGCATCAATTAACAATTTAGCACCAGAACCATTAAACCCCACTAATATTTCAATATAAACACATTTAGTCTGTTTTAGGGTGGGCATTTAGTTTAAGTTCTCTCATATTTTTGGTGATATAAATGGGCAGCAGGATGCATAAACTGTACAGTTCAGAAAACAGCAAGGCAGGGTAAATATAAAACAGTTATATAAACTAAAAAAATATAAAAGGTCAAAAACCAAACTTCACTGAAACAGGAATTACAAAAATGCTCAGTACAAAGAATTGACATAATCAAAATACAATATGTAGCAGTATATTGGAGGCCTTAATCAGTCCAGCAAGAAATTGGTACAGTTAATAAAGAGAGAGGTGCAGGGTGGTGTCTGAACAGAAAAGGTCTACACTTGGACAAGAAGAATCTATATGCTGGTTTCTACCAAAGTTCCACAGCTCAGCAACATAAGATTTGATCCAGTATTATATTCTGGGGCAAATTACAGTCATCAGCAGAACAAATGGACAAGGAAGGTGATAAAAAGCAAAGGTTTATGGGACAGTAGAGGATGTACTCAAAAAAGCCAGGTGAAAAGTTAAAATCTGGATCACTATTCAGGGAGTGCATTATAACCATCATATAACAGGGCACCTTACTCAGCCAGAAGTAAGAGTAGCAGAAGGTCTTAGGATGTAAGGGCTGTGGCAGTAATGGTCACATGGGTTGGAGCAAGGTATGGAAGAAATAGAAAGAGGGGGATAGGTATGGAGAAAAAGAAAATGACAGAGAAGAAGGCTATTGCAGTGGTAGATCCTCTGATGACTTGGCTATGACACTAACAAGGGATCTGTACCAAGAGGCAGTGGAGGATCTGCTGAAGACTTGTGTGTCTTCAGTTTGATTTATAAGAGGGCTATGAAAAGAAATAACATCATTGGAGAATGTAATGCTCAAGGGTAGCTCTTGGGTATACTATAATATGATAGCTCTACTCCACAAAGAGGTCTGGGACTTGTTTGGGTAATTCTGTGACAAAACAAAAGAGCCATTATCGAGACTAGGAAAAGTAAAACTCCAGGGGTGGAAAATTACTCTTGCCACTTTGGTTTGTCTTGCTGTAGAAACCCTTGAAGGTTCTTTGCAATAAGGGGTTTCCCTATCAGAGAACATTCCAAGTAGAGCCCCTTTAGGAAGTTAAGAATCCTTTCATTGAACACTATACTTTCATTGTACACTAAAGGTTCCTCAGACTGGTGTACACTGACATTACCATGCCAGTTCATTCAGCCCAGGCTAAATGCCAAGCTTGAGACCACAATGAAACCACAATATCTCATCATTTCAATGCCTGTATTGTGCTTCTTTCTTAAGTGAATTTAATTCAATGCATTTAAAATCCCTAGTTTCTCAGACATTCTATGTTCCCATATTCCTTAGCCAACTCTTAGAAGAACTGAAACAACATGCAAGATAGTTCAAAATAAAACACAGTGATCTAATGTTTTTCAGTAAGAGTGGGGAAAGAAACCCTAAGTACAAACAAAATCAAAGAAGCAGATTCCCTCAAGCAAGGCTCAAACAGGCAAAGTATCATCCACTGACGTCAGTGTAAGATGTTATTTCATCTTTTTCATCAAGTAGACAATTTTCTCTATGTTCTATGTGATTCTTCGTATGTAATCTAAGGTGTAAACACACTGGTTGTTTTTTTTTTGCAGTACTAACAACAGAAAAGCTTAACTAATCACTTTCCATTCTCAGGGGAGCTTTGGTCATCACCAGTGTCCTCTCCATACTGTTTTTCCCTTAGTCTCTCATGCAGCAAGTATGCTATTACTCAGGCCAATCTTAATCAGTTCCCTGGCTTTCCATAACGTCCACAAAATTCAGGTTAGAGGCTATCATGGGATAGCTCATTATTAAGAGAAGCCAGGGTTCCAGGTTTTTTTTTTTTTTTTTTTACCTGTTCTGGTTTATACATTTACTTTAGTTTTGGTATCTTGATTGTCTTAAGTTACAAAATAATAAAATTCATTGAGTCATGAAACCTTTTATGATGAAACAGGGAATGTTTGCTATTTCCAATCCAGAATACAAAATATTACACAGAAAATATCTCTTCATATATGTAATGGTTTCTTTCCAAAGGGAATTGGCTTGATCATACCATTGGGCACATCATGCTGTTTAACAGAAAAGACATAACAGCCTCATCATTTACACTATTACACTATTCTCAGCCTAGAAAGTGCTCTCCTCACCCAATGGCAATTATTTACACCATTACCTTGTAGTGTTGAACTGAGATGTTCATGTCAGTTGTGTGAGATCTGATGGTCTGGAATGTAATCCCCACATTCCTTTGTGAGGGAAATTACTCATTTTTACTTTGTAATAATTTTGTTTTGTTCTATTCATATTCATCTGAGGATAACGTCTAAGAAGACACAGCAGACACATAATCATTGAACACATGCTGTCTGTGATACGCAACCCTCCACAGACTAGTAAGATGGGGCTTGATTGGTTGAACTCTGTTTTCGGGGGCTGGAGGTCATGGATACTGACCATTTGTGTTCCTATAGTCACCGTCATTCTACTTGTCTTAATCATGGCTCCATGTGTAATTTCCTGCATGCGGGGGTGTGTCCTCCGCTCATTAAGAGCAATGACTGATGGCCAAACACTGATGCTAATTAAAAGGTCCATAAAAAGTGACTATGACCCTTATGAAGACCAACCCAAGCTGTATCTTAAACCTGACTGGGAACTAGATTCTGCCAGCGACATTGATGATGACGACCCATTGACATCCATTTCACGTCTATTGTAAATATGCATTTGACCATGACGATTCTTATTTCACTCTAAAATAAGCTTGCTTGATGACAGGATACTTTATATACGCAAAAACAGCCTTAGCACCTTCATTATGTCTGTTTCATGATGAATTCAGTTGAACCATGAAAGGATTCTGAAGTTCTGATGTATTCACAGCATAGTAATTTCTATGTTAATTTTAGTTATCATATTTTTTAATGATAAAATGGGGGAAATGTGAGGGAAATTACTAATTTTTACTTTGTAATAGTTTTGTTCTTGTTCTGTTCATATTCATCTGAGGATAACGCCTAAGAAGGCCATGTCATGTCACTGAGATCAGTACAGAATGTTTATCTGCTTACAGAGACACAAACATGTTCTTCTGTTCAAGGTTCGTCTGCACATCTTCTAAGACCCTAAAACAAAGCCTGTTTGAACTGCCACAAACAGCCTCTTATCGGTACAGTGTGTCATGCTCTGAGTTTCATTATATATTTTATATATATATATATATAGTAGTGGTTCGGCACAAGCACTTCAGAGCGCTCTCATTATTCTATTCTGCTTTCTTCTATACTGTATTAACCATCATTCTGTAATAAACCTTTTTACCTTCAGAGGATGAGTCTGCAAGTGTTGTCTAATTTCCATGACACCATCTTATCCCGGTGTCTATTAACTGAACCTTTGTGCTGATATTAAGTACAACCCTAATAGCAACATTTAAACATGTAGCCCCTGGCAAACTGTATACAGTATGTCCCGGATGATCTATGGCCTGTCTCAAAGGCTACGCTGGGATATTGCATGCATACCTTGTCTCAGGCACAACTCCTCAATGTTAATATTCTTTCAGGGAAATGATAGATAGAGCAGAGAAGGACACTGTGTCTTTATAAACTCTTTGTGAAGGTAATTAAATTCCTCCTCCCTTTGGCCTACACCTCTCATCCGTTTAAAACCAGATTCATTCTTAACTCATCACAACTTTTTATGGTGAGGCTTTCATTCGTGTGAAAATATAATCTGGGTAAAGTACAAGAACTGTCATATCTCAGCCCAGCCATGACTCGGTTTCCCGAGAAGCAACACCCACTTCTAACATGGCCGCTGAGGACTACACTTCCCACACACGCATGCGCTCATCTTCACCGGAGTTCTGATCACACACACCTGCAGCCAATCACTTTGCCCTCTCACCTCAGTTTATAAGAGACTTTGGATGCATACATAACTTGCGAAGTAAACGTTCAGCAGACTAGTTTCTCTGTCGTTATCCAAGCCTTATCTACTATGTTTATTGCAAAGTGACTTTGACCATTGCTTACGTTCCTGACCTCGATTTCTGCCTTGCCCCATTTGTGTTTTGTTTGCATGATCACCTGACCCTTGCCTATTTCTCGACTACGAACTTTGTTTACTCCTCTGGATTATACTGCCTGAATCTGCCGCCCGCATCTGCTTCCGTATTCCCCATGGTACGTGACAAGAGCACTGATATTATTATTTGCCAACTGGCTGTTTATATGATAAATATATGAGACAGCAAGTAGGTACATTTGAAACAAAAACAAATTTTCAGATACATTGGTTTCATACCATTATTTCGACATACCATGTTTGTTTGTTTTTTTGCATTAATTTGTGAATCCATTTAATGCTTGAACCATCATTTTACATGAGTCATCCATTATTAATTATGAAAAATGTACATTTTAGTGTCTCACAACATTCACTCAACCATGGTATCTGAAAATATTTCACCTTTATGAAATATTTGGAATATTCCACAAGTCGCATGTTAAACCAGAAAATATATTATCTGAATTGCATGAAGATCACAGGAAGGGAAAAAAAAAAGTAAGTTCTTTTTTGTTTCATTTAATTTTCACTATGATCGGTTTCGCTTGTTTTTGACTTAATATGTAACTATGACATGTTCATGACTCGACATGAGATGCTCACGACA
>JANDJT010000103.1:6554144-6565627 GCA_024331685.1 Stegophilus panzeri
ACCTGTTTAATCAGTTGATCTTGGCTTTCAATAGATTCAGGTGTGGCTTCTGCTTTGTTGGAATGAAAACCTGCACCCACCCGGCCCTTTCTGGATAAGATTGCCCACCCCTGCTCTAGGGGCTCATAAACTTATTACAACTTTTCTGATAGGTCTGAGGTGCCTCCATCCACTATGATTCCCCAAGAGCCTGTTGTGGAATCTAACCCTTGTGCACAACTACCTTAATGCCCCTTCTAACAGGACTATGCAAGATGCCAAACTGAAATTGGTGTCTCTAAAAGTTTTCTTTTTAAAATCTTTTTGCTAGCTATCAGTTCAGCAAAAATGGTGGGAGAACTGCATGCTTTAGCAATAAGTTTGCCATAAATTCATTGCTGGCCAGTGGCTTTGGAGTGATCTTGTGGTTAAACCTAGGGTTTCTGCACAAAGTCATATTATCCAATTTTGTAAACTAATCAATTGACATTGCAGTATTTCTTGAGAGCAAACCTGCAGAGCATTCCAGATGGCACTGTAATGATTCACTTTGCAGCATTTCGTAAAGGCAAACCGCACACAGTGGATCTCACTGGTTATCCTGGGTTCATAGAACCACATTTACATACGTAACTAGATTTCACTTACCAGATTCTCTCTTTTCCTCTCTCTTAATGTTAATAAGGCAAAAATGCAGCTTGTCATTCATTCAATCATTCATCTTCAGCAACCTCTCCATTTTGATCAGGTCACTGGATCAGGAACACATACTGGATGGGACACCAGTCCATTGCAAGGCACCATGCAGCTTACCTTCTTACCAGGAAAACACTGTGGAAGTAGTGGCATGCTCGAGCACCAGTATGTGAATGAAGGGTGGAGCCAAAGAAGATGAGTGTTAAGGATTGCATACCTGGGGAGAATTATACTAATGAATGTTCTGTGCTGCAGTGAGCTGTGGCAAGGATAAAAAGGGGAGAGACGAGTGCATCAGGAGAAAGAGAGCCACCAGCACAGATCTGTGTGTGTGTATGTGTTTGTATAAATGCCTTTGCTGAAAGCAAAAGTAAAGAGAAAAAGAATAAAGTGCCTTTTGTGTTGTCCCAAGCCTGCCTTCTGCTTTCTCATTATCTACCTGAACTTGGGAAAGTGTTACACTGGTGCCAAAACCCAGGACAGTGAGGAAGAGACGCTGTCATGGAGTCCTCACTACTGGCTGAGATTGTTAAGTCCCTTGCCAGCATTCACCAGACCCAGCATCAGGCCCTTCACCAGCTGTGAAAACCAGTAGCAGCCCATTCAGGGCCTGCTTGATGCACAAGCAGTGGATTGGCAGCTGCTCCCGAGACTGGTTCAACAGGTGGGTATTCCATCTGTGCCCTCAGAGGCCACTGTGGCCACACAATAATGGGACGACCTCAAAGCATTCTTCGAGTCTGTGTGAAGCATGGTGCTGGCCCACTGCCCAATGAAGGGCCAGCCTATTGCCACTCCTGACTGGGGAAGCCAGGGGAAAACTGGGGAAACTCATGGCCCAGCAGCTGCCGGTCGCCAACATGCTGGAGTACCCGTACCTGAAACAGGCAATTTTGCAATGGGTCAGCCGAACAGCAACATTAGCGCTTTCACCTGCTCTCAGCGCAGACCCTCCACAAGCCTGGCCGCCCATTCACATTTGTCCAGAAGCTAAGGGACACCTGCCACCGATGCTTGCTGGCTAAGGGTGGGGTCACAGAAGTGATCGATCTCGTGGTGCGTGAACAGTTTGTAGCCCGACTACTGGAAGGGACAGCAGAATGGGTCCAGTGCCACTAACCGGAGTTGCTTAACGCGGTAGTTCAGCTGGCAGAGGATCACCTGCCAGCATATCCAGGGGCAGGTGAGCCCCTATCTTCTCTCTCTCTCTCTCTCTCTCTCTCTCTCTCTCTCTCTCTAATCCTTCCGTTCCTCCTCCTCTGCTCCACACCCCTACATGATGGAAATGGGGGTTAAACCCCTGAAACCAGTACTTTCTCCTCCCTTCCCTCTCTCCCTGTGTCGGTCCCCTCTTCCCCTCAGGTGGGTGAATCCAAGGCTGCAGTTGTGGGTATAAAGTCTGGGCCGGCGTGTTGGCATTGCAGGGAACTTGGAAACTTCTAGGATCAATGCCACATTATGAAGGTAGGGGCATTGGTCCAGATTCCTGACGTACCACAGGCTACTCCGATCAAGCGGGGATGTACCGCATACCGGTGAGTGTCCAAGGGGCTACATACCACGCATTTGTGTATTCTGGCTGTAACCAAACCTCGATTCCCCAGTGCTTGGTTCAAGGGGAGGTGTTGGAAATGCCTGATTGGTGAAGGTGGGGTGTGTGCATTAGGCATGTTCACAAATAGCCCCATCTCACCCATCCTGGTGACAAACTGGACAAATTGGCCAAGGTTTTGAGCATTAGTAAGAAATGTTTGTGGATGGGTCCTGCAGTAGTGAGAGACGGTGTGAAATGTGCGCAGCATTGGCTGGGGAGGCAGTGCCGGGGCGGTTGACATCAGCTTCATGTAAGGGGGACACCTCCTCCCCTCCTGGAGGGGATTCCCCTCAGGGATTTAACCTTTGAGCAGTCATGCGACAAGACCCTGAGGCATGACTTCAACCAAGTGAGAGTAATTGATGGTCAGCAAATTCAGCTGAATGTTGTGCTCTCTCACCCTTATTGTTCAATCATACGTGATAGCTTATAACGAGTGACATAGAACGCTCAAACCAGAGAGGAAACCACCCAATTGTTGGTCTCAAAGAGCAATTAGGCAATGTTATTCCAGGCAGCTCATCATAATCCCAGTGACGGTCGTTGGTGTTGTGAGGCATGTCGTGAATATCTGCTGGTGAATCCACCAGTTACCCCAGAAGCGACATTTCACCCCTTACCATTAATCAAGGTCAAAAGAATTGGTATGGACCTTGTAGGGTCATTAGATTGGAGTGCAGAAGGGCATCGTTTTGTGCTAGTTTTAGTAGACTAGGTAAAGCAATACCAAGAAGCAGTGCCACTCCAATTCATCTCAGCACGCGGTGTGGTGGATGTGCTCTTCCATGTAATCCTTCAGGTTGGGATCCCAAAAGAAATCCCAACTGATCAGAACACTGTGTTTATGTCACGAACACTGCACAAACTGTATGAATTGTTGGGGTTTAAATCAATTTGCACCGGCATACAGTCCTGGCTGACATGGGTACTTGGCTTTGGGAATTTACAACAGGAATTCAAGTACTCATTTTACGTCCCACATCAAGCTCAAAACAGCTCGCCATGCAGAGAGTTGTGGACATCAACTATGAGGTTAGGTGAATGGATAGAGGCAGGGTGCAACAAATTTACCACCTCAATCTCCTCCAACCATGGAGGAAGGCGGTGTCCATGGCTTTGCCTATGGTTGTTCCAGAGAGTGAGGAGCTGGGGCGGGAGGTGAATCTAAAAAAAGTCGCTCAATTTACCCTGTTCCCTCTTGGAGACCACCTTTCTCTGTCCCAAATCACGGACGTTGCCAAGTTGCAAGAAGAGTTTCCATTGTGTTCTTGCATCTCCCTGGTCACACTATTGTCATAGAGCACCACATAGTGATGCCCCCAGGGGTGGTAATACGTAGCCACCCGTATCATTTCTCCCAGCACAAAACAAATAGTGTGGGTTGAACTCAAGGCCATGCTCAATATAGGAGTAATTGAGGAGTTCCATAGTGACTGGTGCAGTCCATTTATTTTTTGTGTGCAATTGGGCGGGTGGAAGTATGGTGTCTGGGCTTCCACTTGGGTCATGGGCAAGTGTGTCCCCAACTTGACAAGACTGCAGTGATTGTGGCCTGCCCAAGACCCAAGACCAATAAGGAGATGAGGAATTCCTGGGGCTGGCTGGCTATTATCCTAGGTTTATGCATAATTATTCAGATGTCACCAGCCAGCTGACTGATCTTACTAAAAAAGGGGGTGCCAGATCTGGTCCAGTGGATGGAGCCATGCCAACTGGCTTCCATGCAGGTAAAATCTGCACTCTGTGTTGGACTGCTTTGACATTCTCCTCACATTCGCTTCTTTTTATTTTGCATGACACATTGGACAGGGGGTTGAGCGACATGTTGTCCCTGGTGGTGGAGGGGGAGGAGTGCCCCATGCTGTACATTAGCCGCAAGATCTCTGTGCAAGAGACTAAGTACAGCACTATAGAAAAAGAGTGTCTGGCGATCCTCACCCTCCGGTACTACCTGTTGGGACAGGCCACACGGCTCCCAAGCGTGAGTCTGGCGGTGGGGTTATGTGTAGGTAAGGGCATGGCCTGGTGCTGGTTTGTGAATTGAAAGTAGAGCCAGAGAAGCTGAGGAGTAAGGAATTCTATTAATGAGTCTTTTGTGTTTCAGTGACAAGGATAAAGAGGGAAGAGATGAGCATCGAGAAAGAGAGAGAAAGCCATGCAGAAGAGAGCCTGCTTCCTGCTTCCTCACTTCCCACGACAGGGAGTATATCACAGTATGATCTTATTTTTAACCTATGACACTTCATTTCTCCATCTATGAAATGTTTATTTAACAGGAAGTATGTGGTTTTCTCATTACAGTGTGAAAGTCTGGAGATTGTCCATTGTGCTGCATACAGACATAACTCATCCAACACCTGGTTATTTACACCTGAAGCCCATTTCCAGGATATTTAAAAAAAAAAAAAAAAAAAAAAAAGTATTTACACTGATAATGTGCTCTTGTACATGGTAAATGGTGAATGCACCTATATAGCACCTTTTAACCTTAGCTGTTCTACAAAGTACTTTACACTGGTTGTCATTTACCCAATCCCACACGCATTCACATACCAATGGCAGCGGAGCTGCCATGCAAGGCATTAGCCTGCTATCGGGAGCAACTTGGAGTTCAGTGTCTTGCCCAAGGACACTTCGGAATGTGGAAGGGCTGGTGATTGAACCCTGCGATTAGTGGACAATGTACTCTACCATCTGAGACACAGACACACCAAAAACAGATGCAAATCCATCAAAGGGCAACAGAGTTTAAAGTAGACTCATTATGCCCCTTTTTACAAAATGTAATATAAGTCACAGGTGTCCCCAGAATGTGTCTGTGAAGTTTCAGCTCAAAAACATACTGTTTATGTGTGTGCCTCTTTAAATGCAAATGAGCTGCTGCTCCTCATACCCCTTTCCAGAAATGGGCTGTGCCTTTACAGCTCAGGCTTCAGGTACTATGGCAACAACCAATCAGGAGAACCAGTATGACTGACACCATAAATACTGGTTTTCAGCTCTATATGTATGAACCAGAATATATGAATTACACAGACTTATAAAATTATATAAGCATTTTCGGGTTAAAAATAAAAATGACGACATAGCTCTAGTCTCTGCGAATAAAATCAGAGACAATGGTAACTTTAGCCAAAGTTTTATTTTATTATAAAGTATTTGCTAACAAGCACATTTGGAAAGACGATTTGCAAACATTCACAAAATATAAAGTGCAATACTTACGTCTTCTGGATATGAAGCTGGATCATGAACAGATGGTATTGATCCATTCTTGAGAATAAACTTTTCAGTAAATCCTGCTTTGTATTGACCCTCGTTCACAAAGCAGTCTGGTGTAAAATGATTCAAACAAACATATACGAATTTAGCTATTTTTGGGGGGCACATTTCCTTCAATAATAAAACTACTTTACTGTGTCTTCAGTGGCTCTGATGCTGGGAGTACATGAAGATTCTTATGTTCATTCTTACAGCCAAGAACAGAACACTTAGAAAGCTTATGAAGCTGAGACATTCTTCTTATCACTTATAGCTGCTCCAGAACGGAGAACATGTGCAATGAACATGTGAACATGGCGGACGGTATGCAGCTCACTCAGTGGAGGATCTATGCTAATAGGGCAGAGTCTGTCACCAGTAATGGGCGGGACCTGTTTCAGTGTGACATCACGTTAGATGGAAACCACAAGTGACTCATTTTTAGACACTGTTTTTGATTTATGGGGAATATCAAAAAGGAGTGGGTGGATTTTTACCATTATAGGGTGGTTGTATACCAGTGTTGGGTAAGTTACTCAAAAAAAGTAATCCACTACAGATTACAAATTACTATTTTAAAATTGTAATTGGATTACATTACTGATTACTGCATGTAAAAAGTAATCATATTACTATTGCTTTACTTTCATGTTACGGTCAAAACCTATCAAACCTACAAAAATACACTACAAAGTGAAACTCAGTTCTTTCATTAATTTTAGCGCATGTCAGTGTATAACATGATCAGAAAAAGTTGGATTTATCATAAAACATGCCTTGGGTGTTGTCACTGTTTGTAGGAATACCAGACCGATAAAATATAAAACTTTTCTAACTAGGCTAGTTTACTGCGGTTAAGCCAGTCACTCTTCCTGAAAGCACCATTAATCTAGCCGCATATAAATTTTAGGGGTGCATCTTTTACACACTTAGCAGTAACGGCAATGAAAGCGAGCTCCTACACAACAAAAGCAAATAAAGTTTTATACAAAACGATCATTTTAAATAAATAAATAACAAAACAAACGCAACGATTTGGTGTCGCTAGCCAAGAGGAGGCACAGCTAAGCTATCATTGTATGGGTTTAGCTGCTACACTGCAATGCTGAGTACATTATCTTTCCTTATTCTCTGCTCATATCATGTTAACATAAACTGGAACTCATATAGACATTTACACACCTTGTTTTCCTGCTCAGCATGAGAGGATGCTACTGTTTCAGTTTCAACCCCTTTACTGGTTTAAAAAAAGAATCAGCATATATCCATTTTTCCTCACACTGACTGTGAACTAGCATTCGGCAGAATTGAGAGCCGTCAGCCAATAAGACACGAGTGTTTACATGTATTTTCTGTAAACCTTGTCTCGCCTCTGTTCACTGTTCACTATAAATTTACAGGTTGTCTTCTTTTACTATAGGTCAGTTACGTAGTGACAAACAACTCCAAGTGAAGAATTATTAAGGGCTAAAAAAAAAATCTTCCGGGCAAAACGTGATTTAATTTTAAAAATGCATTTTACTTAATATTGTTTTCTTAACAATAAATTTGTAACGCAAGTATGTAATTTTATTGACATCAGTAACTCTAATCAAATTACATAAATTTAAAATGAAATGCGTTACTTTACTGCGTTATCAGAAAAAGTAATTAGATTACAGTAACACAATACGTTACACCCCACCCTGTTGTGTACACACACTGCCAACACATTTATTTTCAAACACCGTGTAAAAGTGAATTTTGCATAATAGGTCCCCTTTAATTGTCTTTTTCATTTATTTTAGTAGTTTTGATTTATTCCTAGTCTGTCTTGGCTAAAAAGAGTGAAGAACTTCTTGACAATTTTTAGTTTCCAGTGTCCTTGCATAAGCACATGTTTAGCATATAAATGAGCTTTGCTGGTAAGCAGTTATAGCATGAACCTCACCTTATTTCTTTCATCGGGCTTTCGATCGCCCAGGCTTTAAAAATAGAATTCACACTGGAGTAAAAATCCTTTAGATGAGAATTCAAATGGTGGCATAGGAAGACAGAGTGGTTTACTGGACTTCAGTTCTGCAGCGCGATAGCGCTCACGCTGCACACATTGATTTGCTGCATGCTTATATGGCAAAGTTTTCTGTAATGTAGGTATTGAAGCATGATGCAAGTGCTGAAAATCAACATTTTGGGCAAACCAGAAATCATCGTCACAGTGTGTAGCAGAGGTTGAAAAACAGGCAGGTAGCATCGAATATTATAATCCGTAATCAGTTATGAGAAACA
This sequence comes from Stegophilus panzeri, assembly GCA_024331685.1. Lineage (NCBI taxonomy): Eukaryota > Metazoa > Chordata > Actinopteri > Siluriformes > Trichomycteridae > Stegophilus > Stegophilus panzeri. The sequence continues at coordinate 6,561,943 of JANDJT010000103.1, forward strand.
GGCAAAACCAGAAAACAATAAATATGGAAGCTAGGAAGTTAAGAGATGCATATTAACATGGATAAAACTTGAGAAACAAAAGGGTATAAATAGACATATTAATTAGGAAACTAAACAGGTTACTGGTGGAAACAATCAGGGTGACAGCACAACATGACAAGAGACAGAGACAGGACCAGTAAATGAAAATAACAAATGTCACTGTGTTGGATAATAAGAGCATGGGATCAGCACACAGTACAGACAAAACCCTGTGCAGGGATTTGTGACATAGTGAATGACCATGGCTATACTCAATGACCATGTCTATCTAGCCTGATTTTGTCAGGCACAAATGCAAAATGATGTGTCTATTTATATCTGAAGTAAAAATATAAATATTTTACACTTAACAGTTATCGTGCACAGTTATTTTCATTTTTGAGATTCTATTTGAAACATTAGTCAAAATTTGATTCATTTAATATTAAATCGGATATTAATATTTAATATCACAGATTACCTTTGTTGAAAGCAAATCAAAGTGAATAGCTCATATTTCTGTTTTCTCAGAAAAAGTACAGTTAAAAAAAAAGAAAGGTACAAAGGTTATGTCTATCAGGACATGCCATGCCATTTCTTTAATATGAGTACAGTGATATATTCAGTTTGCTAAATAAATAATTGACATGGTGTCAGGTAATGAAGGTGAAGACAGATGCAAGTGCAGATAAAGTTGAATAAAAATCAAAACAAAACACAAAACAGGATCTATAGAACTCGTGGCAAAAACACAAAGACTAGAAAACATGAACATAAAACAATTAACACAATGCAGCAACAGAAAACTACAGCAAAAAAAGACAAACACAAGACAATGTGTGCAGTGCAAAACATGACTTATATACAAGTGATCATTAAACGTGAATCAGGTGCAGACAGTCATGACATGATCAGGTGAGGTGCAGTGGCTGATGGGAATTGTAATCTCTAGTCCTTCTCCGGTATTTACATGACACATGACAGCTTTATAGGGAAGTTAATGCATTATACTTTAGCATTCCTACTGAAGAAGAACAGATGATGAACAGAACAGAAAAGAACAAAAATAACATATCTGACACATGGAACTGAGAACAAAATGGAGAACAAAAATGATAAATTAATTTAGTTACTGGTGCACTTTAAGTCTTTTGTCCTTTGTTGAGGCGTTAAGGATGCTGCAACACAACTGGAAGAGTGAGTTCTGTTTGTGTGTATGTACAGTACAGTAGATATGTTTCTATATAGTGTTATGGCGTTATAGCTAAATAATGAACTGGTTATCACCCACCTGTTGTGTTTTATTCCTTCTTTAATATTTGTTGTGAATTATTATGCTTTTTTATTTGTAATATTGACCTTTACCCTTAATTGGTCCCCCCCAATTTTTCCCCAATTTGATCAGCCATTCCAATTACCTCCCACCAGCCAGATCTGCCTTATCATATGACAACTACCACCCAGGTAGGGTGAAGGCTAATATGTGCTTCCTCTCTGCCAGGTAGTAGCCAGCCAAATGCATGTTTTCACACTTCTGCTTAAACTGCATCACAAAACAGTGTAACAAATTCAGAGAAAAGCTTCTCTCTTCCTCTTGCATTGAGGGAGTGGCAGCAACTCTACCCATGTTAGGGGTTCCTTATTTTTTAGTTAAATATAGCAATTTAGTTAAATTATTTTTTAGTTAAATATTGCTAATATAGCAATATATACGTAGACTGATACCTGATATATCAGGTTAAATTGCTGCATGTAGAACATAAATAACACTTGTGGATGGATTTTAAACAAAATTCAATAGAAATATAACAATATAACAATATAACAGTCATATTTCCTACAGGACTCATTATTACAATAAATTTTCTTCATTTTCTGGACAGAAGCTAGTCACCAAATCTTAAGCCAGAATCTAACACGCAAACTTTCTAACAATTGCCTTAACCTCAAAAGAAAATCCTTCTTAACGGTCAATTTAGCATTGCGCTTTTCCTTGGCAGGCCAGAGAGCTCTTACTCTTAGATTAATTATGGTGTATTTCTCATTATTAGAGATTTATTGGTCCTGAGTGGTGCCTACAGTAATCACTGACATCACTGTAGGTAATGGGGTGTGTTTGTACTATAAAAGAGCATGGAAATGTTGCTAAGACAGTGGGTCAGAAAGTTACTGTGTTCTAAAACAAAAACTCGAGGGGGTTTTTGAAAAATGTGTCATAAAGGCAAACATGGAGGAAATGAGTCCTGGCAAGGCTGTATATATCAAATTAGGGTCTCAAGCAAAGAACTAAAACCTGACCACCACAGAACAAGAAATGATCAAGAATTTATATATTTCCTGCAGCGTAGCAAATATTTTATAGGCTGTGAGTTGATTGTATACATGGATCACTTGCAACTTATTTTTCAGCTGATGGTAAACTTTTGAACAGGGGGAAAGGATATGACTGTGAACCCACACATAATCACCATGCTTGTTAACACACAGTTCAACTACTTCAACTTGTTAACTGAACTTTAGATTTAATTTCTCTGTCAAAAAGGACACTCTACACTGAACAACTTGCTTATTAACATTTAGAATTAACATGTGAACTTCAGTGGCATCAAAGATTTATTTTGTAATGAAATTCTGAGTTGACCTTTATAGTTTAAGCTTCTTTCAGCAACATGATGGTCTGTTTTCACTGGTTTCCTAGATTATCCACAATCCCATTCAATTAACTGATGATACATTTCTCCTTCACTACATTTCTACCTAAAGACAGTGATGCAGCACTGCTTTAGTCTGTCCAGCTCTCTCACCTCATATGTACACTAGCTACCTGGATCTACATGGTTTAACCTTGAAACTGTAGAATAAATGTATCCTAGAATTGTCTATTTTTCTTAATTGCTATGGCTTGTTCTTTTCGCATACGGCTTCTTTTACAGTTACAGTTCACTGTAATTCTGACGTCCAGTATCCTAAAGTAAGTTCCTCCTTCACACACCCCTATCTGTCTTTTATAAACCTCAATCAACAATGAGGGGCTGAACCTGTCTTTTTTTTTATTGCTGAAGGGTATCAGTAATAGGCGTCTCTGGAAAGCAGGACAGAAGAGTTTTTACATGCATCATTGCAACCTCCCACTGAACTAGAATCACAAAACCATTTCCTCACAGTTCCAACCCTCTGACCTCTTTTCAGTGTAGTAGATTAATGTGTCTCTGAGGGTGTCTGAGGGGAGGTACCTCACAGAACATGGGAGAAAGTAAGGTCAAACTGAGCAACAAGTCACCAGATAGTACCATGTCACAGTCGTATGTCCTGAATTACAGAAGTACAAACTGAGAAATTCTTCACATTAACCATTCATATGTTAATTTTGGTCTGCTTTTTTACTTTGATGCAAAGATCATGGGACAAACAAAGACCTATGTGGCCTTTAACATGAACTGACTGCCTGGTCAGGGTTGCAGTAGTTTAAATTAGGCTACTAGTTTGACTGCATTTTGGGAATCAAACCAAATAAATCTGTTACAAAATATAGTGGACAAAAATAATTGGATGAGCAGGACTAAAGGACTATAGAACTGTCAGAATGAGAATTTACAAATCATGCTGATAGTGCTGCCATTTCTACCTCTGGGTTTTTTTCCAATGTTTCCTGGGGCATGGAGTT
>JANDJT010000103.1:6570270-6587987 GCA_024331685.1 Stegophilus panzeri
GACCTCGGAGCTCCCGTCAGAGGTCAACATGGCGACCTCAGAGCTCCAGCTGGAGACCTACGGGGAGGTCTCAGCTCTGGAGCTCCAGCCCGAGGTCAACGTGGCGACCTCGGAGCTCCCGTCTGAGGTTAACATGGCGACATCAGAGGTCCAGCTGGAGACCTATGGGGAAGTCTCAGCTCTGGAGCTCCAGCCCGAGGTCAACGTGGCGACCTCGGAGCTCCCGCCTGAGGTCAACATGGTGACCTCAGAGCTCCGTCTAGAGACCTATGGGGAGGTCTCAACTCCGGAGCCCCAGCCCGAGGTCAACGAGGCAACCTCGGAGCTTCCGCCTGAAGTCAACATGGCGACCTCAGAGCTCCAGCTGGAAACCTACGGGGAGGTCTCAGCTCCGGAGCTCCAGCCCGAGGTCAACGTGGCGACCTCGGAGCTCCCGTCAGAGGTCAACATGGCGACCTCAGAGCTCCAGCTGGAGACCTACGGGGAGGTCTCAGCTCCGGAGCTCCAGCCCGAGGTCAACATGGCGACCTCAGAGCTCCCGTCTAAGGTCAACATGGCAACCTCAGAGTTCCAGCTGGAGACCTACGGGGAGGTCTCAGCTCTGGAGCTCCAGCCTGAGGTCAACGTGGCGACCTCGGAGCTCCAGCCCGAAGTCGACGCGGCAACCTCGGGGTCCCAGCGCGAGGTCAACGAGGCGACCTCGGGGTCCCAGCCTGAGGTCAACGTGGTGACCTCGGGGTCCCAGCTGTCCTGTCTCGCTGTCTTGTCCCGCTGAGGAAGCTGTCCCGCTGTCCTGTCCCACAGAGGACATCTCTCCGCATTCCAGCCCTGCAGAGGACGTCTCTCGGAGCTCCAGCCCCGCAGAGGACATCTCTTTGAGCTCCAGCCCCGCAGAGGACGTCTCCCCGAGCTCCAGCCCCGCAGAGAACGTCTCCCCGAGCTCCAGCCCCGCAGAGGATGTCTCTCCGAGCTCCAGCCCCGCAGAGGACGTCTCTCTGAGCTCCAGCCTCACAGAGGACGTCGCCCCACGTTCCAGCCCCGCTGAGGACGTCGCCCCGTACCCCAGCCCCGCTGTATATATATATATATATATATGAGCAGTATATACAACACACAACAATGTACAGTCCCACTATAAATATAGCCCATGTACATATCGCAATATCGCATGTCTACACAATATTATATACTATAAACATATTGCAGCTGTACGGTATAATCAGTGTAGACATATAACAATAACGATGAAGTAGTGATGTGTAAGCAATGTAAATAGTACAATATGGTATACATGTAGCAGCATATGTGTAGTGTAGTAAAGTAAGGTCAAGGGAGGGGGGTGGTTAGGTGTTGTACAGTCTGATGGCTGTCAGCACAAAGGAACATCTGAAGTGTTCCATCTTGCAAATGGGGGATGAGCCTATGGCTGAAAGTGCTCTCCATCTGCCGCAGTTCAGCATACAGTGGATGAGAGGGGTTTCCCAGAATGGACCTAATTTTATTTCTCATTCTCTTCTCCACTACTGTCTCCAGATTGTCCAGTTTGTGACCAACAACAGAGCTGGCCTTCTTCACCAACTTGTTGAGATTGATCAGCCTCCCCAGTCTTAATTCCACCTCCCCAGCACGTAACAGCAAAGAACAGGGTGCTGGCTACCTCAGACTGATAGAACATCTGCAGTAGCTTGTTGTTCACGTCAGAGGACCTGAGCCTCCTTAGAAAAAACAGTTTGCTCTGTCCCTTCCGGTAAAGAGCTTCAGTGTTTTCCAACCAGTCCAGTTTGCTGTTAATGTGCACTACCAGGAACTTGTATGAGTCCACCATCTCTATTTTCTACCCCTGGATGGTAATAGGTGTTGGGGGCTTTCTGTTTCAGCAGAAGTCCACTATCAGCTCTTTGGTCTTGCCGATGTTGAGCTGAAGGTGGTTATCCTCAGACCATCTGATGAAGCTCTCCACTACGCCTCTGTACTCCTCCTCTTTATATTCACTGATGCAGCCCACGATGGAGGAGTCATCTGTGAATCTCTGGAGGTGGCATGTTCCAGAGTTGTAGCTAAAGTCAAGTCAATGGTGTATATGGTGAATAGAAAAGGTGAAAGCACAGTTCCTTGAGGTGTGCCGGTGTTGCACATCACCACATCTGACAGTACTGTGGTCTGCTGGTAAGATAGTCCATGATCCAGGCCACCATCTCATGGTCTACCTGCATGTCCGAGAGCTTTTCTGCAAATTCACTAGAAAAAGGTCTTCATGACACGTTAGGTCCCCACCACAGGTCTGTAGTCATTTGTGGTACTGGGATGTCCTTTCTTGGGCAGTATAACAATGCAGGAGGTTTTCCACAGTTGGGCCACCTTTTTCAGCCTTAGGGAAAGATTGAAGAGGTGTTGAAACACCTGCAAGCACACGCCTTGAACAGCTTGGGGTTGATATTGTCTGAGCTCATAGATTTGTTGATTTGGAGCTTGGATAGCTCCTGTCTCACCTGGCTGGATGTTATGAATGGGCTGGTAGACGGGGAGGGGGTAGTTGGGGTGCTTGTGTCTGTGATGTTTCCTGTATTGTTCTCAGTATCAGGAGTGTATGACTGTCCTTTTGCATGTTCCAGGCTCCCCTTCATGGCTGGTCTTGAATTTTTAAGCCCAGTAATCTTGTTCATGCACTCCCATACCTCTTTGGCACTGTTTCTTTCCAGCTTGCCCTCTAGCCTCTCCCAGTAGCTGTTTTTGGCTTTCCTCAGCTCCCTCCTTAGCTACTTTTGGACTGACCTGACCTCCTCATTGTCTCCTGCCATGAATGCTCTCTTGTTCCTGTTTAGGAGGGCATTAACATCTTTGTTGATCCATGGCTTGTTGTTTGAAAAACAGTAGACCTTCTTTGTGGGTACAATGCTGTCCTCGCAGAAGCGTATGTAATCTGTAATACAATGGGAGAGTCCCTCAATGTTGTCTGCATGATCTTCAAGGAGCAGGTCCCAGTCTGTGGTCTGGAAGCAGTCTTGCAGGGCCTTTTTAGCCTCACTGGACCACACCTTTACAGACTTGGTGGTGACAGGCTGCTGTTTGACTACAGGCTAGAGGTAGATCAAGTTGTGGTCTGATCTGTCCAGAGGGGGTAGGGCAGTGGAGCTGTATGTCCCCTTCACTTTGGCATACAGCTGTTCCAAGATTTTATTCTCCCTTGTTTTGCATTTTACATACTGTGTGATATTTGTAAAGATTTTAGAGAGGGGGACATGGTTGAAGTCCCCGTTTATTATCATGAGTGCGCTCGGGTGTTGTATCTGAAGTTTTGCAATGGTGGAGTGGAAGATGTCACAGGCGTGCGCCGCTACTGCCAATGGTGGAATGTACACAGTCACAATAATGGCATGAGAGAACTCCCTAGGCAAGTAGTACGGTCTCAGCCCCACAGCCAGTAGCTCTAGATCTGGAGTACACATGGTCTCTTTCACTGTTTTGTGTCCAGCATTGCACCATTTTGAGTTAACAAAGACAGCTATGCCTTCTCCCTTCCTCTTACCACTCTGTTTTCCTCTGTTTGCTTGCACTAGTGTGAAGCCAGCTAGCTTGACTGAAGAATCAGGAATGTCTTCGTGAAGCACAACAAACTGTCCTGCTGCAATCAGTGCTGAAATCTCATCTGACTTGTTGGCCAGAGATCTTACATTCCCCATAACAAATGATGGAAGGAACACTCTCTGCGAGGTCTGAGGGGGGAGCAAAGTACTCCGCGAGGCCAGAGGGAGGAGCAATGCTCTCATTCGTTCATTCCGTGACCACCCCATAGGTTGAATGCAGTGGGGCTGTAACGTGATGAACGAACGACACGAACCCGAAGACTCGAGACTTGAACTAATCATTTCTGTTTCCGGTATTGCATGGTGCATTGCCTATGGGGCGGTCACCGGAAGAAAAAAAAACAACTCTAATCTGAAGACTCGAGATGTGAACTAATCATTTCTGTTTCCGGTATTGCATGGTGAATTGCCTATGGGGTGGTCACCGGAAGAATAAAGGACTTGAATCCGAAGACTCGAGACGTGAACTAATCATTTATCTTTCCAGTATTGCATGGTGCATTGCCTATGGGGCAGTCACTGGAAGAACAAATGATTCGAACCCGAAGACTCGAGATGTAAAAGAACTAATCATTCCTGTTTCCTGTACAGAACCTATGGGGATGTTGCAGCGCATGTGCGGTCAAAAATGAACTCGTTGTTACCGAGTCATATTAAAGATTCCTTCAAAATGAATGAATTGTTCATGAATGACACATCACTACTATTCAACACTTTAACTAACGTCTCAAAGGACATTAGTGTTGCTGTCACTTAACTAATCTTTTTCTAAGGTGTCTAAGTTAATTTTGCCAAAACACACCTTAGATCCTCCAATGTTTTGGGAGAATGTTCTATGAACTGATGAGTCAAAAGTGGAACTGTTTGGAAGATGGGTCCCATTACATCTGGCATAAACAAACACAGAATTCCACAAAAAGAACATCATACCTACAGTCAAGCATAGTGGTGGCAGTGTGATGGTGTGTGCTTTGCTGCTTCAGGGCCTAGGCAACTTGCAATAATTGAGGGAAACATGAACTCCGCTCTTTACCAGAAAATCCTAAAGGAGAATTTCCAGTTTTCATTCTGTAAGTTGAAACTCGAGTCAGGGCTTGCAAAATCACTAGCCCAATGTCCCGGGGCTATTGTGTTTTCCAATTGTGCTACCAAAATGCATCCCATCAATAGCCTGCCCAACAGGCTATCTGAAATAGTGTAATCAAATCCTCCCTTGATCCACATTATTCACTCTCTTGACTTGTTATTTTAAGGAAAATGATTGCGGAAGTTTTTGATCATGCTGATTTGTCTGCAGTGAAGTTTAGCTTCAAAATGTGTATCAAGTACATAGCGCAATTTCTCATGAATCTCTGTGCCGGAGCTATTGTTTTAGGTGAAACACGATCAATAAAAAACTAAGTCCCACTTTCATGTGAATATTTCACTTTGTGTCAGAATGTTTGAATCCATGTGCTAACACACACACTATCATATATTCTGCTATATAAAGAGCATAAAAAATTAGAGCACCATTTATTTGCCTCAAAAAACTCTCGTATTATTGTTATAATTATTGTTATCATTATTATTATTATATTGAATTTATTGCCACACTTTAATATGTGAATTATTCCATGAGAAAATATTTAGCGTTGTCAGGCTTTTATTTGTGCTTAATGGATAAAACAACAGAGCTACACGGTCAGGTTTATGGCTGCTATAAATTTGACCTGCCACAAGGTGACACTGTTTCCAACACTGATGCTTAGAATATTTTACTGGAACAATCAGAGAAAAGCATAAAAGCTTTAAGAGTCAATATTTCTCCATCCCTCTGGAAGTTCTGACATTTGGGAAAGACAATTGGTGTTGCCACCCCTTGTAAAGCAGTGTCCTTCTCACTTAATTTACTGTTGCTAAGTGATAGAGATCGCAAGCACAGTGGAGAACATTGCAAAAACCGCTGACACGTGTGTGTGTGTGTGTGTGTGTGTGTGTGTGTGTGTATGTGACAATGTTAAGAGGAGCATGGATTTACAGCGGTATTTCAGTTCTATTCGGAACAAAAAAACAGGTCTGGATGAAGAATTCTTGCAGATGGCAGTACAGACACTGGTATCATAGAACAGGAGTTGGTTCAAGTCAGGTATGTGAGGGATAAAGGTGACATACATACATGATCAAATGTCAGCGAGTCAAGAGCTCAAATGCTACAGATGTTTTAGAAGCTATCAATGAGGCAGTGAACACCATGGGTATTGGGCAAGACACGTGGAAGGAGAAAGTAGTGTGTGCAAACTTTGATGGAGCTGCAGTGATGATGGGTGAGAAAATGTCTGGGTTACGCATGTAACCCTGTTCTCTGAGAAGGGAATGAGACATTGCATTTAGCATAACACTAAGGGGAGTGCCCTTGCGCATGACTGGCATCTGAAGCTTATGTAAAATCATGCCTAATTTATAAGCCTGCCGTGATCAAGTGACGTGGCAATTAAGCGTGTCACGTGATTTATATATATATATGGCACCTGTGAACCATGCCGTCGGCCTCTATTATCTGAAGCAAAGACGCAATTCACAGGCCTACCCCAGCATGACAAAGGTACGCAACGTCTCGTTCCCTTCTCAGGGAACAGGATTACATGAGTAACCCAGACATTCCCTTTGAAAGGGAACTCCACGTTACGTTTAGCATAACACTATGGGAGTGAGAATACCCACTCCGTCATACTGAGGGTACGGCCTGTTCAAAAAGACCCAAGCGCGAGGGTCACTGCAAGACACTCGAGCCTGGGGTGGAATGAATATCCAGGCTGTAATATCGAATTAATGTGTGTGGCGTAGACCACCCTGCAGCAGCACACACATCCTGTAAGGATACCCCGTTGGACAAAGCCTTTGAGGAGGCGACCCCCCTAGTGGAATGAGCTCTTATGCCCAGAGGCGTAGCGAGACCGTGCGCCTCATAAGCGATAGAGATTGCTTCCACTATCCAATTAGAGATGCGCTGCTTTGACCCAGCATCAACTCTACTGTCACTGCCAAGCAGACCAGTAGCTGCTCCGACTTACGCCACTGGCCGGAGCAGTGGACATATGTACAGAGAGCTCTTACTGGACACAGCAGGTGCATTCTCTTTTGTTCCGGTGAGGAACAGAGGAGGGCAGAAAGCCTGCAACACCACAGTCTGGGCAGCAGATGTAGGCACTTTAGGAATATAATCCGGCCTAGGATACAGGAAGGCCTTGGCTAATCCAGGGGTAAAGTCAAGGCAGGATCTCCTACTCGCTTGAGAGATGTCAGGGCCAGCAGAAGAGCTACCTTTAGAGTCAGAAGCTTCCCAGAGGCTGACTCTAAGGGCTCAAATGGGGCACCTAACAGACCTTCCAGGACCACAGAAAGGTCCCAGGAAGTTATGTGCGGCCTGCAGATGGGTCTGTGGGTGCAGATGGGTGCAGTGAAATAAATCCCTCACACTGCAAAAAACTCTTTGCCATCCAAGCCATGTAAGGCCACCGCGGCATTGGTGGGCAAGGCCTATGCAGTAGTGGGTCTTGCTTGTGGGTCACTGCAGACAATGGCAGTGTTGCAGGCCTACCAAGCTGGACATATGGCGGCATTCAGCCAGTTCCTTCCCTGTTGTGTCGAGTTCACCCAGGCATCCACGAGTGGAGCCCGGGCCAACACTAGTGCAAGGGAGGCACAGAAGGCGAGTACGGCAGCCCGCCAACCCCCGCAGACAGCCAGGGGAACCAGGCAGCCACAGTCGCGGCCTGCTACTAGGCCTGATCTGAGAATGGTTGTAAAGGCCAAGTAGACAAAAGAGTAGCAATCCTGAGGGGCCGTGGAGGGACATATCAGGGGACATGAAGTTGTTAGGGCAATTAGCCCCCAGTGCTACTGTAGGGCCTCCCATAGCCAAGGCTGTCCCAAGTTTTCAGTGTTCTCTGGTCAGCGAGCTGTCACAAGGCAATGCAAATCTGATGCTTTCCCTCTAATAGAATGTGGAAAAGTTAATGCCACTAAAAGACCATCTGGCAGTGTGGAAACTACTGCCAGATGTGTCTCCATGGGTTCTGTCTACCGTAGAAAAGGATCCAGTTCAGAGCTCGACTCCCCCCCCTCCCCCGGTTCAGAGGTGTGCTCACCACAGTAATCAGCACAAACCAGAGCCCAACGTTAGAACAGTAAGTAAGATCCCTCTTGGACAAAGTGGCCATAGAACATGTATCCCGTTCCCTGAGGGAGGGAGGTTTTTACAGCCGTTATTTCCTGGTCCACAAAAAAATAGAAGAGTATGCGGCCAATTTTAGATCTACGTCATCTGAACTGTACTCTTCAGACATACAGGTTCAAGATGCTGACGCCCAAACTTATTGTTCCACAGATTCAGTTTGAGGACTGGTTTGTGACGATCTAAAAGGTGCATATTTCCACATAGAAATATCGGCCAGTCACAGGAAGTTCCTGGAGTTTGCGTTGGAGGTAACGCATACCAAGATCGGGTTCTTCCCTTCGGGCTAGCTTTATCCCCTCGCACCTTCACAAAGTGCATGGATGTCATTCTTGTTTGTGGGTTTGCGAGTTGCAGGTTTCATCCAAGGACGAAACCTCTGAGAGTAATCAGGGTCACGCGGCGATGCCTACGTGCTCTGAGAATTTGGAAGTGTCCCCGCTTTCTAGCCTTGGGTCACACTCTAGGGGTGTCTCCTTAGCGCAAGACGGTAATGACAGACACCTCCCTCGTGGGCTGGGGCGCGGTCTTAGATGGCTGTCCAGCTCACGGTCTCAGGAGCAGCCTTCGTCTGGAGTGGCATATAAATTGCCTAGAAATGCGGGCCATATTTCTAACAATGAAATTGTTTCTTCCTCAATTCAGGGGTCAATGTGTTTACAGACAACACAGCGGTGGTCTCATATATCGACCACCGGGGAGGATTATATTTGCGCCCCCTGTTCAGGCAGGTGCAACTAATTCTTCTCTGGGCAGAGGTCAAGGGATAGGTGGCTCCATCCACAAGTGGTAGAGTCCATATCGCGGAGCTTTGACCAAGTGGGAGTGGATGTGTTCACCTCCAAGGAGACAACACACTGCCCGCTGTGGTTCGCCCTCATTCCTCCCGCACCATTAGGGCTGGACGCCATGGTGCACATTTGGCCGAGGTCACATCTATATGCTTTTACCTTGATCGATCTGCTTCCACAAGTTCTAGCAAGAGTTCGCCAAGACGGTCTACGTCTGCTGCTAGTAGCACCTTATTGGCCAGCTCAAATATGGTTCTCAGAGACAATATCCCTGCTAGACGGCACTCCTTCGGAGATTCCCATCCTCAGGGATTTATTGTCTCAAGCCAGAGGACTGATTTGCACACCTCTGAACCAGGGGGGTCGAGCTCTGAACTGGACCCAGTAATCCTTTTCTACGGTAGACAGAACCCATGGAGACACATTTGCCAGTAGTTTCCACGCTGCCAGATGGTCTTTTGTGACATTAACTTTTCCAAATTCTTTTAGAGGGAAAGCATCAGATTTTCGTTGCCCTGTGACGGCTCACTGACAAGAGCACTGAAAACGTGGGACAGCATTGGCTAGGGGAGGCCCTACAGTAGTACTGTGGGCTAATTGCCCTAACAATCTCATGTCCCTTTCCATGGCCCCTCAGGACCGATCTTCCTTTGTCTGCTTGGCCTTTATGACCATTCTCAGATCAGGCCTAGCAGCAGGCTGTGACTGTGGCTTCCCGGTTCCCCTGGCTGTCTGTGGGGGCAGGCGGGCCACCACACTCAACTTCTGTGCCTCCCTCACACTAGCGCTGGCACAAGCTCCACTGGTGGATGCTCGGGTGAACTCGATACAACAGGGAAGGAACTGGCTGAATGCCGCTGAATGTCAAGCCCACTCAGCAGGTCTGCTTGGTAGGCCTGCAACACTGCCACTGTCTGCAGTGACCCACAAGCAAGACCCACTACCGCATAGGCCTTGCCCACCAATGCCGCGGTGGCCTTACATGGCTTGGATGGCAAAGTCAGTCCCCCTATATTACCTGCCATCAATGGAGGGAGGTAGCTCACAAGCACCTCCTGCACCTTTGGCATAGTTAAGTAGCCATGCCATTCATTCCCCACGATGGCCAAATAATCCGACATTGCAGGGTTATAAATACGACTTATGCATGGTTTTCCCCCAGAAGTGTCATATGCCATGCACTTCTGGAAAAAAGGGGAGTTTTCTGTAGTGTGAGGGAGATTTATTTTCCCTGGGGAGAAAAAAGCTCATCCAGCCTTAGTAATCACTTCAAGCAGCTCTTTATATGCTTGAGAGCTGCTCTTGTGAGCTTTTTTTTTTTGGCTTTCCATAGCAGAAGGAGGAGTCGTGACGTGAGCTTCAAAATCCTGATCCCCAGGTCCTGAGAGGTCCGCGAGACTCTGAAATCCAACTCCCTTCAGCCGAAAAGAGAGCGAGGCGCTAGCGAGGCGCGAGCGGAGATGCCTAATTGTAAGGTGTTCACAATGCGCACAGTCAGACCTCTTGAGGGCTGCCCTGGCATGTTCCAATCCTAGACACTTCACACAAAAAGTGTGTCTGTCCTCCGTCCGTGATGAAACAGGAGCAAGACGTAACACACTTCCTGAATTCTCTCTCACACATACTTTTCTCCTTTTTTTTTAAAGGGACAGAAAAGTAAAGAGATTTTTCTTTCTATTTTTTGAAAAGATAGAGAGGAAAAGAAGCGTCTGTTTGTGAGCATTACACAAACGACCGACATGCAGTCTCGCTGAAGATAATAAGGATGACAGCGCGGTTCACAGGTGCCATTTATTTATTATGTGACGTGCTTAATTGCCACATCACCTGATCATGGCAGGCCTATAAATAGGCATGATGTTACACATCTTCAGATACCGGTCACACGCGAGGGCACTTCCCACAGCATTGAGCTCACACAATGTGGAGTTCCCTTTAAATGGGAACTGACGTTCTACATTCTCAAAGCCAGTTTCAAGGACTTACCTACCTTTTTGGGCAAACAACCCCAAATGTACATTGTGTGACCCCAAGCCTTGACTCCAATAGATGGCATGTCAGAGCTAAAACATCCCTGTCCAGGCTTTCCAAGTCAAGCAGTAAAATGTGTAGTGATTTTATGCATGAGAATATTAAATACACCGTCATGACTGGATTTATGGGCTGCATCTCAAATCAAAACTCTGACCTTACATTCAAACATATTTACTAAGCTAGAAAATCCAGATAGACGGTACTCAAAACAGGCTCAGTAAAGGTCTAGAATAGGTAAGTATGCAATTTGAGATACAACGCTAGGTACATGGACATGGAAATTTTTCCATTTTTTTCTGATCTGTGCTAGTGAAGCATGTCAGGATAGTGCAAAATACAAAAATAGCATGTATTAATTCAAATCTGGCTTGTCTGAATGTGACTCTCAGTAACATTTCAAAATATTAGCACACAAAATCTGTCTTCGATATCTCTAATATTAATTTGTAAAATAATTGAAAGAAATAATAGATGAGATTGTGAGTTTCTTTCTTGATCCTATTTGTAAATCAAGCAACCCCCACATGAGGTCACGACCCCTACTTTGGGAAGCCCTGAAGACGTAGTCCATCATAACCATGCAAAACCTGGCTGGCATTGCACCCAACTCCCATGCTTCATTTTGCAGGTGGTGAACCCAGAAGCAATGTCACCTCTTCAGCAGAGCCCAACTGTGGTACATGGGTGGCCCATTCATGTTGTTTTTTTTCCTGCAGAGTTAATGGGGTGATATAAGTTTGTTTATAGTAGGACTTTCTTCTTGACATGCTGTGTGATTTGTTTATTGGTCATTTGTTTATTGTTCATCTGTTGATTTATTGTTTTATTTTTTCCCCCAAGTGTAATTGGTGACATCTAGCTCTTGTTTTTGCCTACCCTGAGAGAGTGAGTGAGTGGGTTATAAGCCAGGCCCATGAGGTGCTCCTCATCTAAAAATCTGCAACCATATGTACTCCATATTTCCATATAAAATATTATATGGAAAAGCTGAACAATAGGATAATAATATAAAGAAACTAATAGGTATGGTGTAAACTGTTGAAATGACAAAAAAACCTGTTTGAAAATGAAAAAAAGTAGTAGCAAAACAAACACCCTCAAACAAAATCATATATAATCATGGTAACTTTGGAGTAAAATCAGTCTATCTATGAACTCAGCATCAACAATCTGTTCCAACATCATGCATATATTATCATCACTGGTCTTGTGTTACATTAAACTCTCTTGTTTTGGTTCAGTACTTTCTTGTGTTACTTCATCACCAACAGTATTCCCTGCAAGGGATTCCCTTCACTATACTAGCAGAACCTTTTCTACCTGACACAAGAGGGGGAAATTTCACAGATGGAAACATTTTAAATGGAGTAGTAGGCACAGCTATAATAGATCATTATAATGGCAAAATAGAGCAAGGGTCAAAGAGTGACCAGGTTTTAAAATATAGGCTCCATCTATAAAGCTGGTCTATGTGGCAAAATTAATTTTTCAGCAATCGAACCCTATCGTAATGTTACCTTAAAGCATGGCCCAGAGTTGGCACTCAAAGGAGAAAACTTATCTTTAGCTGTTGCTTTCCCAACCAAGAAACCATCTCATTTGGAATTCCAAATATCACACATTACTCTGCTGTTTACTGCACTATTTGCACTTATTTATTTTCTGATTAAACATTTTATTTCGCACCACTCCCTAAGATCAGTAGATTCTGTTTGACAGTGGTAACCCCTGGAAGATATGTGGGCTACAGAACGTCAGCACCTCATACAGCAAGGAGGGAGTTATGGAGATATTCTAATAAACACTTTAATGATGTGCAAAAGCATTTGACAGCCTGTGGTGTCTTTTGCAAAATTTTTAGCTGTTGGGATACAGAGAGGACAACATGTGTAATCAAGATCTGTGAATTTTCTGTGGTCTATTGTGAACTAATTAATGTCAAAAGTCTTTCCAGCACATCCTAATAATGCCTGGTCTGGTTTGAACTCATTACAGTAAATGCCAAATAATCCAAACATGTCTGGATTCCTTTTCAAACATGTTTTCTCCAAAATCTCCACTCAGCTCCATGATGCTTGCAGTCAGGTTTCCATTACACCAGATGGAAAATGAACAAAAAAGAAAGGCTAATGATGGATTCTGTATTTTTTCATCCTCTTACTGGTGAGCAGATACCCTCTGTTTCATACTCCAGATCAAATACAGCCAGGTCCATAAGTATTTGGACAGTGACACAATTTTCATCATTTTGCCTCTGTACACCACCACAATGGATCTGAAATGAAGCAAAAGTAATTGGACATGATACGAATTGACTGATAAGCAATGTACAGTTTCCTCATTATTACATGACAACTCAAGGATATAGAAGGTTCCCTTGAATTAAAGCTACAATTTTATTTTGATTGCTTAATTTCAAATACATTGTCGTGGTTTTCAAAATTATGACAATTGTGTCCCTGTCCAGATACTTATGGTTCTGACTGTATTCTGTTATCTAGCTGCAAACTACATCACTGATATTAATTGTAACTTGCTGGCATCATTGAAGAGTCATATTTATGTGGCATCACCAAATGTCAGTCACCACTGATTTCCAACAACATAATTCATTTATGTACTAACTTATTTAAGAAATCTATCCCAAAATAAAAAATGACAGTTCAAAAGTAGTTGCTGAACACCAGTGAACACAGTGATTAATGACATTGGTTTTTATGTTCATTTCGCAGTTATGTTGTGTGGTGTTAACAGTGGCCTCAGTTTTTCACATACAGTAGATGCCTTAGGAAACTGTCTTTGTTCATAACACCCTTCCAATTACCATATATTTAGATTTCAATCTGTCTTCAGGCTGTCAATGATCTAAAAATTCTTCCACAGACATGGCACTTAATGACTCTACATGCCATGTACTGCCAGTTCCCACCAGTGTGAAACTATGTGACTAGAAGCAACTAAGGACCCAGTTCTCATGGTTGTTGTAACTTTCTCATGAGGACAACTATGAATCTTAAGCTAAATTTGGGAAGAGGTCATTGATATAGTGGCACATATTCAATAGGTCTCAGCCCCTTTTCAACGAGGGTAATGAAATACTTGGTTGGATTATTTATGTTAGGCATTGTACTATAACCAAGACAAAATTAGCATGCTTTACATTAATATCTCTCATAATTAATCCTGATCAGTCAATCCTGACCAAACAAAGGACACTGGGATAAAAGATATAGTATAGTACTGCTATAATACAGAAAATTATATTTAAGTGAAATTATTGGTTGATGGCACTAAAGCAGCTACTGAAAGGAGAATAAGGAAATTATGGGTATTATGTTAAAATCTTAATCTTAAAATTAAATAGCGGAAGTAACTAATCAAAATTACATTTGTGGAAGTTAAAAGGTGTACACATTTAAAACATGCTCAAGTAAAACGTTCATTATTGAAAATGTAATAATTAAAAAGTATGTATATATTTTTTAATTGAGCAGTAATACAAGTTTTCATTTGCAGTTATTCATGGGTAAATTCATCCCCTAAAATTATACTTAAGTGATAATTACTTAAGTACTTTCCTCTTACCTCTGCCTGCCCTTAACCTTTCTAAGTGAGTTCTGTGAATTCTTATAAATTTGCAAGCGTGAGACTATATTGCATATTTTAGTTGTTTATTCATTCTAATCAGCCGTTACCCCCAGAGAGCTCTGCTACATTCACAGAACTTGCTGTAAGAACAGATCCATCAGTTCCAATATAACATGTTGTAGGAAACTGTGAAAGTCTGTGAGAATGACTAAAATCATAACAAATTCATTTCAGACCTTAAGCTTTTTCAGATACACATTTAATCTACATAAGAGTTGACAAGAAGACCTAATCAATCTTAATGAAAGTTTAAAGGTTAAGAGGACTGAAGCCCATTATTTTCTGGTCTGTACAGCCTAAGGGGAGGAAACGAACATCAAACACCCCTTGTAATGTGCTACATAATGTTTGTTTTGTTTTTTGATAAGTTTTGTTAATACTCTTAGAACAGATGGAGAGCCTAAGAGGCAAAAATCAACCAAGTCTTGCTCCATTTAAATCACTCAGATCATCATGTGAGACATCAGCCGAGTCAACACTACGTTCCTATCTGATAAGATGGATGACAGTCCCTCAGCACTTCGGGAATTTTCCCACATCTCCAACATTGTTGCTTTAAGAGTTTATAATGGCCATCAGGAACAGTTCATGCCAAGCAAAGCAACAGCGAGATAACTCAAGCCAACTACCAAGGTATGTTTTGGGTTTGGAAGATTTGCCAAAGATCCATCCAGAATGCACAAGAGGGCAAGAGACACCTCTTTTAAAAATGACCCACAGCTCATCTTACTAATGGATGGTCTTCTTTGGTTGTTTTTTTACTGCCTGACTCTAAAAAAGACTTATTAAGGAAAATGTTTGCACAGCTGTGGCCTTCAGAGGTACAGTCTGGAGCGCTCCCTTTCAGCTACAGTGCATAAAGAATGGGAAGGGCTGGAATAAAACCAATTAGATAACCATCAGGTTTTTATGAAATGTGAGACGCTTCTGTCTACAGCTCACTTTCCTCCTTGATTCACATAAGGCATATTATCACTTTGATTTGGAATGAAACAAACAAGGAGTTTTCTTGGTATAAGTTACATCATAGCTCATTCTGCAAGTTCCTATAAGCCTAATTCTGAAACATGTGCATTCCTATTGCTATTGATGTTGATTATGTAACCCTGAAATCCATTTTTATTCCAGATTCATTTAATCAAATCCTTGGTCATTTGATATAAATGAATTATATGAGATATAGGCTCATAGATGTAATGATATGAACAAATCTGACCTCAGTCATATCTTTCAAACTAAATCAAGTCTTCTTCGAAATGGCAAATTACTTACTGATATATTAGTTTATCACATTTTCATTTTTTATATAATATTTAATTTTTTGTTGCATAAAAAGGAAAATCCACAAAGTAATTATTCAGCCCTTTTTCAAAACACACCTCTGACATGGTCTTAGAGTGATTTTTGATTTTGTTGAAAACATTTTGACAGTTGTTTGTAATGCTATTCATTTGTACAAGGCCACATCTGTTCAACAAGTGATGTTTTCATATTTTAACATTCCAAAAATATTATTTATGTAATTGAAAAGAGGTTGGCCAAAGTCCACATTACATGTGATTTTGTCCCTCAGTCCAGATCTCAAACAGGTGAAATACCGAGACAACTGCAAATCAACAATCCAATAACAATGATGTAGGTCACATAAACAGTCCATGAAACAGATGTATATGCAGAATTACTGAGAGCAACTAATTAGGAAAAGAACAAATCACTGTCAAAATTGCTTCCAGGTGAAAGCAAAATATGCCTGGTTGAGGAAATCTATGACAAAATCCTGGTGCATTTTGGGGGGAAAAAGCATCTTGTTAAGGGCCTGTCATCTGAAAAGAACGCTGGAACAAGTTGAACGCAGACTTTTTAGAATTTCATATTTATATTTCACTTGGATATCAAATGGGGATTAGACCTGTCTCTTCTTTCCCAAGAGAATGTGGCCAAGCCCAACTCAGAGCTGAGGTAGCCTATTAGAAATTCCTCCCCCTGTCTGTGGAATTAATGGCTGACGTAGTGAGATTCCGCTCCTCTTGGGGTGGAGGAGTGGAGGGGGGGTGCCTGAGTTCACAGATGATTTAGTCTGGCTGGTATGATGCCTGGTCACTTCATCATCAAATCCCTTTTCATCAGTGCAGGAGGAGAAAGTGTGAGGGGAAAGCACATCTATCTATCAAGTGAATATTCACAATTCAACACTTATTATAGGCCAACATCTTCCCCAAAACAAGTCAATGGTGCCAGGACAGATGTCTAAGTATTCAGTGTTCAAAATGTACCAGCGAATGTATTAGAACAGGCCAGAACATGTAACATCTTCATGAGAGAGGGAATATATGAAATGCTCTGAATGTTGAGTACTCTGAATTGTTGCAATACATTGTGTATACTTAGACTCTAGTGATGGTTCAGTGGTTAAGGGCTCTGGGTTTGTTATCATAAGGTCAGGGGTTCAAGCTCCCTGAAAGACACTATGCACACATATATTCAAACTCATTAATCCCTATGGGAAATTTGGAGTAGCCGGTTCGCCTACTGACATTTTTGGACAGTAGAAGAAATTGAGAACCAAGAAGAAACCCACAAGGACATAGGGAGCTCATGAAAACTAGATAGCAACTTGTAGTTCTGAGGCAGCAATACTATCCACTGAGCCATCATGCCACCCATGTAAACAGAATCAATAAAAATAAAAATAAATATCAAAACTATTTGTGCTGCCCACACATGCCTTATTTTTGCTTTTGTATTATGATCACAGAAATATTGCTTGTTGTTTATTGTTTATTGTTTAATTACTCATCTTAAAACATTGTTTAGTAAATACTATGGATTGTTCAGATAATATTCAACTATATTCAACTAAACTTAAACTAATAGGAAATGTATGTAGTTATGAGAGGCCAAAAGGTCCTGGGAGTGTAAGGGGTTAACTCCAAACCAATCACTTTCATGTAACCAGTAGTAATGTGTATATTCCTCTAATGTAAGGCTAGACATTTCCATATTTTGCTCCATTAAAAAAATATGGTGAGCAGTGCCTCTTTGATGAATTCAGTTCTGATTTATGTGTAAGGATTAGAATAAAACCCCATGAAAATTCTTGCTGAATTCCAAGAGTGGTGAGCATTTTTCAACAGTCAAATGTAGCATGGAGCATTTTTCAACTTCTGATGAAAACTGTTTCTACACTGCACATGAGAAAAAATATCTATATTTCTTAATTTGTTTTTATTGTTTTCTCTTTGTTTTTTTCCATCATTCCATCTACACTGACTTCTTATTATCTATCTTCCAAGCAAATTTCACACAGGATATATTAGCTTCATGGACTTACAGTGGGGGAAATAATTATTGAAAGCATCAGTATTTCTTTCAGTAAATATATTTCCAATGAGGCTATTCACATGACATTTTCACCAGACTTTGGTATTAACTCAAGAAATCCAC
>JANDJT010000103.1:6616403-6626872 GCA_024331685.1 Stegophilus panzeri
TATGGACTCCACCACTTGTGGATGGAGCCACCAATCCCTGGGCCTCAGCCCCTGTCTCAACAGGATGTCTGCCCCCATATTCCAGTTGCCCAGAATGTACATTGCACTCACTGACAAAGCTTTCCCTCTGTCCAGAGAAGAATTAGTTGCGCCTGCCTGAACAGGGGGCGCAGACATAATCTTCCCTGGTAGTAAATATATGAGACCACTGCTGTGTTGTCTGTAAACACATGGTGACCTCTCAATTTTGGAAGAAGGAATTTCAGTGCTAGAAATATGGCCCACATTTCTAGGCAATTTATATGCCGCTCCAGAAGGGGGCCGCTCCAGAGACCGTGAGCTGGACAGCTGTCAAGACCGTGCTCCAGCCCGTGAGGGAGGTGTCTGTCATTACCGTCTTGCGCTAAGGAGACACCCCTAGAGTTTGACCCAAGGCTAAAAACCGGGGACACTCAAATTCTCAGAGCACGTAGGCATTGCCGTGTGACACTGATTACTCTCAGAGGTTTCATCCTTGGACGAAACCCCCAACTTCTCAGCCACCACTGAAACAATCTCCTGTGCAATAGGCCCAATGGTTTGACATTGGCTGCTGCTGCCATAAGCTCCAGTAGTCTCCCATAGAGACTGCAGGGGATGCCAAGATCCAGCTTTACCTTGCTCAATGTTGATAGGCTTGACCCTATGCATGTTGGGGATAGAAACGCCCTCATCGTAGTAGAATCCTTATAACCCCTAGAAAAGTTGTCCACTGCATACTTTTCTGAGGTTCAAACTGAGCCCCAAGCTCTTCATGTGGGTGAGAACATCTTGATGTTGAACCTCCAGTTCCCTGGATCGTGCTAGAATTAACCAGTCATCCAGGTAGTGTAGTACACGGATGCCCTGGAGTCACAGTGGAGCCAGAATGACATTCATGGACTTTGTGAAGGTGCGAGGGGTTTAAGCTAGCAATATTTCTATATGGAAATATGCACCTTTAAGATCTATCTTCACAAACCAGTCCTCAAACTGAATCTGTGGAACGATAAGTTTGGGCGTCAGCATCTTGAACCTGTATGTCCGAAGAGTACAGTTCAGATGACGCAGATCCAAAATTGGCCGCATACTCCTCTATTTTTTACAGACCAGGAAATAACGGCTATAAAAACCTCCCTCCCTCAGGAAACAGGGTACATGTTCTATGGCCCCTTTGTCCAAGAGGGATCTTACATCCTGCGCTAACGTCGGGCTCTGGTCTGTGCTGACTACTGTGGTGAGCACACCTCTGAACTGGGGGGGTCAAGCTCTAAACTGGACCAGGTATCCCTTTTCTACGGTATACAGAACCCATGGAGACACATTTGGCAGTAGTTTCCAAGCTGCCAGATGGTCTTTTAGTGACGTTAACTATTCCACATTCTACTGGAGGGAAAGCATCAGATTTTTGTTGCCGTGTGACAGCTCACTGACCAGAGAACACTGAAAACTTGGGACAGCCTTGACTAGGGGAAGCCATACAGTAGCACTGGGGGCTAACTGCCCTAACAACCTCATGCCCCCTGATACGTCCCTCCACGGCCCCTCAGGACAGCTCTTCTTTGCCTGCTTGGCCTTTATGACCATTCTCAGTTCAAGCCTAGTAGCAGGCCGTGACTGTGGCCGACCGGTTCCACTGGCTGTCTGAGGGGGTTGGCGGGCTGCCATACTTGCCTCCTGTGTCTCCCTCGCATTAGTGCTGGCCCGGGCTCCACTCATGGATGCCCGGGTGAACTCGACACAACAGGGAAGGAACTGGCTGAATGCCGCCATGTGTCAAGCTCACTCAGTAGGTCTGCTTGGTAGGCCTGCAACACTGTCATTGTTTGCAGTGACCCACAAGCAAGACTACTACAACTGCATAGGCCTTGCCCACCAATGGCACAGTGGCCTTACACGGTGGCTTGGATGGCAAAGCCGGCCCCCCTAAATTACCTGCCATAAATGGAGAGAGGCAGCTCGCAAGCACCTCCACCACCTTTAGCATAGCTAAATAGCCATGCCGTTCATTCCCCACAATGGCCGAATAATCCAAGATCATGGGGTTATAAATACGGCTTATGCATGATTTTCCCCCAGAAGCCTGATATTTTGTCATGCACTTCTGGAAGAAAGGGCAGTTTTCTGCAGTGTGAGGGATTTACTTTCACTGGGGAGAAAAAAGCTCATCCAGCCTTAGTAATCACTTCAAGCAGCTCTTTATATGCTGCTCTCAGTTTTTAGTACACCATTCTAGCTCCTCGGAGTCAGAGAGGAATTATTACTATTATTTTTGTGTGTGTGTTTTTTTTTTTTCTTTTTTTCCTTTTTGGCTTTCAATAGCGGAAGGAGGAGTCGCGACGCAAGCTCCAAAATCCAGCGGAGAGCCGGACCCAGAAGAGATAGAGCAGCGCTTGTCTCCGGCTCCTCTTCCGGATCCTTAAGAGATCCCCCGGACCTGAGACGGCTAGCTGCCTTGGCAGTGGCCGGCCCAGATCCGCAGGGCTCTGAAACCCTACTCGCTTCGGCTTCCGAGAAGAGAGCAAGTCGCGAGCGGAGCTGCCTGATGTAGGTGTTACCATGCGCAGCCTCTCGAGGCTGCCATTACATGCTCAACCCCTAGACACGTCACACAGAAAGTGTGCACTACTCCCCGTGATGAAATGAGAGCAAGCCGTGACACACTTCCTGAATTCTCTCACTCATATTTTTCTCTCTCGCTCATTCCTTTTTTTTCTTCTCGTTTTTTAAGGGATAGAAAAGTCCAGAGATTTTGAGAAAAGATATAGAGGAAATGAAGCGTCATATTTCTTTCTTTACACAAACAACTGACATGCAGTCTCGCTGAAGATAATAAGGCTGACGGCGTGGTTCACAGGTGCCATATATATATCATGCAATGCGCTTAATTGCCATGTCACCTGATCATGGCAGGCCTATAAATAAGCATGATTTTACACAAGCTTCAGATGCCGGTGTTTATGCTAAACACAATGTGGAGTTCCCTTTGAAAGGGAACATTAGAGTTAAAACAGGAGGCGGAAAACGCTACACAACCAGAATGAAGGAGGGCTCAGAGCAGAACATAAGCATTCCCCAGATAGTTGAAGAGAACACTGTGCTGTTTAATGGGGTTCTAACTGTGGTTGCCAGTGTTTGACACCAGCTGAAGGGGAGCAACCACAATGACAGGTTTTCAGCCATAAAATTATTTCAACACATACAACAAAATCAAGGAAAATCCAATAAATCAATAATGCTAGTTAACCTAGCTAACTCAGCTAATTACCCCTTACTGTTGATCTGGTAGGTGGATGAAGGTCATGAAAATTCACAATGAGTCACAACAAGTGATTGGGATGAATAGGTTGTACAGTATTGTCCCATAAGCTCAGGTATTCTAGGTATGTCAAGTTTGTTATACTGTTAATTATTGTAGCAGGTGGGTAGTTGGTTTAGCGGAAGTCTGCAGAGGAACTGTGGTGGAATGGGCAATTAACATGGTACACCTGTTGCTTATTTTTGTTTTCTTATATGAACAAGCTGTTCTCTCTCTCTCTCTCTCTCTCTCTCTCTCTCTCTCTCTCTCTCTCTCTCTCTCTCTGGGATCTGGGCTGGTGTGTGTGTGTGTGTGTGTAAAACGTGTCGTTTAGAGGTGAAGAGACAGGACACAATCCCTTGAGATCAGCATGTTTATTAGGGCATAGACAAAAATCATAGTCACGGTTCAAAGTGTAGCCAGGGTCACTACAGGAAAATATATAATCATAAATAACACAAACAGTCAAAGATCAGAAAACAGGGAAGTCAAACAGGGAACAAGGTAAATCGAACAAGGTTAGATAAACTAATCAGAAGGTAAATGCAAACAGGTAAATTCAGTAATGACACACTAGGGCAATAAACCAATGACAAGAAAGGGGTGGGGACATAGACATGGACGGTGATTTAAAAAAAAAACAAAAAAAAACAAGGGGGTATTACAGCAGCCAAACCTCAGATTCCTTGTGTTTTTGTTTTCTTTTTGTTATATTTTCCTTTTAATCCTGTGCTGTGGCATAAGAAAGAAATATAAGCTGACATGCAATCTCACCCTGAATCTGCTATTTTCTGGAGTTGTGTCTGCTGTCATTTGGACAGCTATACATACAGTAGATTCAAGCACTCCTGACAGTCCACCCAAGACAGCTGAGCAAGGAACCATGATTGAGCAGGCTGAACTGTGGCCAGAGGAACCTAACTGCCAATTTTAATCATGCCATCAGAGGAAGAGGATCGGATGTTCACGGATGCCCAGAGACTCCTCTGGCAAACTGACTGAGACATTAAACTGAGGTCCCAGGACACTTCTTGAAAAGTGTAGGGGTATTTCCTGGTGAAATTGGCCCTTAACTATCATGGCCCCCTAATAATCTTCATCCCTGAATTGGCTACATCACTCTCCTCTCCACCAATAGCTGGTGATATTATCCAGGTGGATGCTACACACTGGTGGTGCTTGAGGAGATACAATGTAAATGTGCCTAGAAAAGTGCTATATAAATCTAAGAAATTATATTATTATTAATAATAATAATAATAATAATAATAATAATAATAATAATATTAAGACTGCTGCACTTGCAGCCTGAGACCCAAGACCAAAAAGGAGGTGAGACAGTTCCTGGGGCTGGTTTTTTCAGCTTTGTGGTTAATTATTTGGACTTCACCAGCCTGCAAGACTGCACTAACTAAACCAGATCCATTCGAGCGGCCGGAGCAGTGCCAGTGGGCCTTTGTGAGGGTTAAAGTCATTTTCTTTGAGGGCCCTCTTCTTCAGTCTCTTCTTCTTTAGCTAGGGGCTATACATCAGCTAGAAGCTCTGAGTGTGGGAATCTAAGTTCACTGTAGAGAAGGAGTGTCTGGTCATCAAATGGGTGGTGCTTAATGTCCGATGCTTCTTATTATGGCACCTATTCACTCTCTGTTCAGACCACACACCCCTGCAGTGGCTCCACTGCATGGATGACAATGTATGGATCACTTGTCGGTATCCAGCATTACAGCCATTTAAGTTCACTGTGGTCGCAGATGGTAGAGGCTGACATTCTCTCCTGTCAGGGAGGAGTCAGTTGTAGGCTGGACGGCAGTGAAGTGTGGCAGGTGTGAGTGTGGTTTAGCAGGAGTCTGCAGCGGGAGTATAGGGAAATGGGCAATTAATGTAGCACACCTGTTGCTTATGTTTGTCAGCTTATATTAACAAGCTGTTTTGCGCTCTCTCTCTCTCTCTCTCTCTCTCACTCTCTCTCTCAGTAAGTTGGGCTGGTGTGTGCATGTGCGTGTGTGTGTGTGTGTGTGTGTGTGTGTGTGTGTGTCAGAGCATGAGCTGAACGGAACAGAGCCACTGAGAAGCAGCCAAGTCTCATGTCTATATCTGCATAAATATGACCTAAAACATATTCAGATTTTCACACAAGTCCTAAAAGTAGACAAAGTGAACCCAACTAAACAAATATTATACTCAGAAAAAGGCCCTCAGAAAAAGAGTTGTTGATGCTCATCAGGGTGGAAAAGGTTACAAAACCATCAACAAACAAATATCACTCCAAGAGCACGACACAGTCTGCGAGGTCATAAAGGAAACTAGTGTAGCTTCTAAGCAACTAAAGGCCTCTCTCATATATAATGTTTGAGCTATTCATGCTAATGATTATGTTCATGAGTCCACCATCAGGAGAATACTGAGAATATTCTATATCAGGAGAATACTGGAGAATACTGATTATCAGGAGAATACTGAGAATGCTGTGCATGGCAAGGTTTCAAGGAGAAAACACTGCTCTACAAAAAGAGCATTTCTGCTCATCTGTAGTTTGATAAAGGTCACATGGACAAACCAGAAGGCTAATGGACTCCTAATAAAAAATGTTTTGTGGATGGATGAGGCCAAAATATAATTGTTGGTTTAAATGAGGAGCATTATGTTTAGAAAAAGGAAAACACTGAGTTCCAGCATAAGAATCTTAGCCCATCTGTGAAACATGGTGGTGGTAATATCAAAGTTTGAGCCTGTTTTGCTGCATCTGGACCTGGACGGTTTGCCATCATTGATAGAACAATGAATTTTGAATTATAGCATCGAAATCTAAAGGAAAATGTCAGGATATCTGTTTATGAAATGAATCTCAAGTGAAAGTGGGTCATGGAATGGCCAAGCCAATGTCCTGACCTTAATTCAATAGAAATGTTGTGGAAGGACCTGAAGCAAGCAGTTCATAAGATAAGATGTACCTTTACTGGTCCCCCGTAGGGGAAATTCAAGTTGACACAGCAGCAGAAGTAGGAGTAACATTAAAGAAAAGAAAAAAAATTCATAAATACCTATACAATAGAAATAATAGAAAATAATACAAACAATAAAATAGATCTGAATGTAGGTACATATGCTAGAGTACTATTTGCATATGTACATGTGCAATATCCTTGGCATTTATATACATGTGCAATATCTGTGGAATGACAATTGTGTGTGTGTGTTTGTGAGACTCAGTCAGTGGAGTAGGAGATACTGGGTATTGTGGCATTGTAGAGTCTGATGGCTGATGGCATGAAAGGGCCCCCCAGATGTTTTGAGGCACGTGGCTGGATGAATCCGTGGCTGAACTGCTCCTGAGCCTCCTCAGCTGAGCATAGAGAGGATGAGAAGGATTGTCCATGATAGCTTTCAGCTATCTTGTGAGGACATACAACAACATATCAGAGTTCAACCTGTTCTATACTGAGGAACGGGCTAAATTCTTCCAAGCAGATGTGCAGGACTGATCAACAGTCACCGGAAACATTTTGTTGCAGTTATTGCTGCACAAGGGGGTCACACCAGTAAATGTTTTGCCATCCACAGATATGTAATATTGGATCATTTTCCTCAAAAAATAAATAAATGACCAAATATAATATTTTTGTCTCATTTGTTTAATTGGATACTCTTTGTCTACTTTTAGGACTGATGATGTTTTAGGTCATCATATTTATGTAGAAATGTAGAAGGTTCACAAACTTTCAAGCACCACTGTATACTGCCAATATAGAAAGCATGCTTACATCTGCCATTACTATATGGTTTGGTGCAGCCCCCTCCAGGGAAAAGATGAAGATGTAATGCACTATCAAGACTGCTGAGAAAATTATCGGCTGCAGTCTGTCATCACTTGAAGACCTGTACATTGCTAGGACAAAGAGGCGAGCAGAAAAAATCATCACCTCCCACTAGGGATGTCACGATACCAAAAATCTAGTAGTCGGTACCGATACCACCAAAAGTACACGATACTCGATACCAAAGTCAATACCACGGTATGGTAGAAAAATAAAATTAAAAAAATTAAATTAAAAACTCTCCTGGAGGACATCCTCCTCTGGCTGGTACTGGCAGAGAGAGAGAGAGAGAGAGATATTTTAGTTATCAAACACTGTCTGACAATGAGTGGAGGCTACAGGCGGGGTGCACTCCTAATCGCGCGCACACACACACGCACTCACACACACACACCCCTTATACTCTGAATGCAAGCATTAGTTTAAATTCACTGATGTGGTGGCAGGCCAAAAAGATTTATTAAAAGCATGAACATTTGAATAATTATTTGTGACATTAGGCTACATGTTGCTGACAGGACACGGGCTGAATGGCGATGCATGGTGGCCCATTAGGAGGTAGCTTATAACATCGCAATGCGTTAGCGTCATTAACAAATAACTGGCTATCGCAAACATTACATGGAGCATAATGTTAGCTGGTTTCACGGCCACAATGCCAGCTGCCTCAAACAAACATAATATAGAACCTTCTTTCAGGTGCTTCGCCAAATTCCAGATGATTCCTCGCTTTGTTTGAAATGAACGATAGCATCGGTTGCACACCGGCTCCAGAGCATCAACTCTTTCATTCGTTGTCATCCGCCTCGAATGCGAAATATTTCCATATTTCATACCACATTTCCTCTCAACGAGTCGTGGTGGAGCTAAACTTCTGTAGTTTTTCCCGTGTGCTTGTAGTTGTTGTTGTTGTTCTTCACCACTTGTGGACCGACTAAAACATTTGCGCGAATTTGCTGCCCCCATTAGGTCCGGAAGAATTGCAACCTCGGTACCTTCATTAGAACCTGTACCAACGCTACTGCAGAAAAACAAGTACCGTCACGTTTTAAGAATGTTGGTACCGACTTAGTACTGAAGTATCGGTTCTCGTGACATCCCTAGTCTCACCCTGCTAATTACCTATTCCAAAAACTACCTTCAGGAAAGAGCTTCTGCTCCCTGATAACAAAAACTGCATGTCATCTAAACAACTACTTTCACAAATTTATGTTATTAACCAGGCTGTCTAGTAAGCATTTGTTAATCACTACATTGCTGACCTGCCAGTAACAAGTAATCTTGCACTAAATGTTATTATGAATAATTGTATTCCTGGTTCTTGCACTAAATACTTGCATTATTTATTTTATTTTTGTAATATCTTACAAGTTAAATATTAAATAGTATTCATAAATTGTACTGTTTATTACTATTTATTAAATATATTATTTATTAATTTGTCATTACTATATATCATTGCTATTATTTATTATATATCACAGGTGTTCCACTCCATATAATGCACATTGAACTGCATCCAGCTGCTATTTCTTCCTCCACTGAAATGTAAATTACAACTGAGCAGATCATTTCCACTTAATGTGTAATATTTGTATGATGGTAATTGTGTTGTGTTGTCTGAGATGTGTGTTTTGAATGTATCATGTTGTGACCAAACAACATTTGCACAGAGGTTGCACAGATTTTTTTCCCCCGCCAATAAGCAAGTAGACAATTACAAAAATAACAAAGTATGTCAGAGTCTTTGCTGATTGAGGTGGTTATACTTTCTAGAATTTAGAGTAATGGAGGACTCTACAGCAACAACAAAATTAAGAATTAATTTTGTCTTTATTGGAAGTTAAAGAAATAGTATGTTACTAATTCCTTAGATTTATATAGCACTTTTTTAGGCACTCAAAGTGCTTTGCATTCTATGGGGGGAAATCTCCTCAACCACCACCAGTGTGTAGCATCCACCTGGATGATGCGACGGCAGCCATAGTACGCCAGAACGCCGACCAATTTTACATTACTTTCTATGATTACAGCTATCTATCTATCTATCTATCTATCTATCTTTGTTTAATAGTTTTGTTTTTTTAATTTAGCAACCTACATAAGGTTTTGATCATCACATGGGATTTTCATGCAAAATGCAAGTAAATTTTCCATCATACAAATGTTAAGTAAAATCAGGCCTTAAAACAATATAACTAGAAGCCACTTTTCGATATACATTATCATGTGAGTTAAGGTAAAGCCTAGATTTTACAATCTGTATAAAACACATTATTTGGAAATAAAAATAAGTTAATAAAAATACATTTTAGAAATTGTATACATAATTAGGGGTTTAGTTTACAGTTCTCTCTGAAACTATTGGAATGGCAAGGCCAATTGTTTTCATAGACCGACATTTCAGCTTTCATTTCATGATATTTACATCTAGATTTGTTAAACAACTCAGAACATGACACCTCTTGTATGAAGCCATCGATTTTTTTCAAGTTATCAAAAATATTGGACCATATGACTGATAGCTGTTTCTTGCTGCCCAGGTGTGCCCTGTTAAATTGATTGTTTAAACAATTAATAGCTCTGAATGTCTACTCTTGGTTTGAGCCATGGGTTTTACCTGTGAAGACTGCATTTGTTATTAAAAATAAACCATAAAATAAACCAAGAGACTCTGTTAAGACTCTTGCATACTTTTGCTCACCTAGAAATTGGGTGTTCTGCCACCAAAAGTGCCATGTTATAAGTTGTTTAACACATCTAGATGTAAATAACAGTAAATGGGAGCTAAAATTTTGATCTATTCTCTAATATTCATCTTCTGATCTCAAACCAAAATTTTTCAGCATATTACAAAAACAAAATAATAAGCCTTGTAGTTAAAATACTTTTAACCAAAATGCATTATTGCACATTAAACATTTTTTGTATTTATCTTCTTCTTTTCATATACATTTCATCGCTAAATTAACCTTACCTGACAGTGTAAAAAAAAAACAATAGGGAGGTTTATTCGTGTCATGTTTACCATGTGCATGGCTTGTGAAAATGTAATAGCAAAATGTAAAAACGTAATATATTTTACAAGCAACTGCAACCTCAACAAGGATGGAACAAGGATGGGTGAAATATGAAAAATGTCATGTTATGTAACTGTCAGGAAGGTCAGCAAGGCCAACTGTTGAATTGTTCTTTTTTGTAGGGTTAACTGTAGATTTTAATATACACAAGATTAATGTAATTTATTTAATATTATTACTGTTTAATTCAATTCAATTCAATTCAATTTTATTTGTATAGCGCTTTTTACAATAGACATTGTCTCAAAGCAGCTTTAC
>JANDJT010000103.1:6626972-6638216 GCA_024331685.1 Stegophilus panzeri
AAAAAGCAGTGGGCCTAAAACAGAACCTTGTGGAACACCAAATTTAACCTCGGTATGCGTGGAGAAATCTCCATTTTAATGTTTATCCTTTTTAGCTTGTATTTATTAGTGCTTATTACTTTGTTGTGCACAGGCTTAACAATGATTGCTTAATAATAACAAAATTAAATGAAACAAAAGAAATACAATAAATGTACTGAAAATACAATCCAATTTTTATTCAGTAGTAACAACAGGTGTTCTAGTGGAATAATAGAATTTTACAGCTGAAACAATAGTTCCCCCTACAGGCACATGGGTGCAAATAACTCTATTTTACATTTCTATATTTTATTGTTGGCTATTTGGAAAATATTCCAATTTACCAAGTACCAGGATTTCTTTTAAATATGTTACAGAATATAATGAAATATAGTACATGAATAGAATATAAACTATATAATATAGAATATAGAATATAAACACAAGACAAAAAGTAAATCAAGTAACTGACATTTCGGACACAATATGGCCAAATTTGTTGTTATTTTTGCTCCGCTAGCAGAACTAGATCGCAGTTCGTCTGACTGATCAACTTTATCATATGATTACACATTTCTCTTCGGATGGGAATGGTCTCTTTCAGGATCTCTTCCATGATAATAAGTATAAAAATGTAAGTCATATGTTAAGGCCATCACTGTCATTAGATCTCAACTCAACTGAACACCTACAAGAGATTTTGGAGTGATATCCTAGACAGTGCTCACTACCATTATCATCAAAAGAAAACTAAGCAAATATATTTCGGAAGAATGGAGTTTACAGTATCTCTCCAGTACAGTTCTATAGACTTGTAAAATCTATACCAAGGCATACTGAAGATGCTCTCTGCACTTTACTGAGACACTTTATGTTGGTTGTCACTTTAATTTTTCAATCATTTGTATATAAATGTACACCACAGTCAGAATTGAAAGCAAGACAATTGTTCTAAGTGCTGCCTTTGCTTGATAAGTCAGACTTGCTTATGATGCAGTCATTAGCATCCGTTTCAGCTGTCTCCACTTGTCTTGCAGGGCTTCTTTAAATCTGTCTGTCATGAGGAAGTAAAAAATGGGGTTGATGGCACTATTAGCAAATGCAATTGGTCGTGTCACTATGTAAACTGCATTGATGTAGTCCTTGATACACAGTGACAAATTTAATTCAGGAAGTCGAGATGCAAGACGCACATTCCTCATTATATGGATGGGTGTGTAGAGCACCAGAAACATGATTGCCGCAGCCCTCACGATTCTTACTGGCCTTTGAAAGGATGTCCCAAGCACCTCCTCTCTTTTCATGAGTACAGAAACCATCCTTTGTGATGATAGAAACAAAGCCAGCAGTGGCAGCACATATCCAGTTATGGTGAGCACTATGCTGTAAATCAGAGTAACTTTGGCCACTCCCAGTCTTGAAAAGTCACGACACACTGTCCAGCCATTTTCCTCCAAGTCCTGGATAATAAAAATGATGAGGGGAGTGATTTGAGCGTTCACCCAGATCCAGTTCAGTATGGTGATGCACAACGAGGCCTTGGGAGTCAACAGGATGTGTTCTCGCTGTGGATGACACAGCAGCAAGAACCGGTCCACACTTACCCACATCATGAAAAGGATGCTGGAGTACATGTTCACATGGAGAATGTAGCGATTAACCACACATAGTACAGAATTGAATTTCTCCCAATTGTAAGCGTAGCTGTAGGACAGCTCAGGTAAAGTGCACAGGAAGATGAGGTCAGACACAGACAGGTTAAACAGGTACACATTGGTGGACTTCCAAGCAGGGAGGCAAAAGATATAACCTAGGATCACCACTAGGTTTCCGATGAAGCCAATGGTAAATTCCATAGCATACACAGGCGACAGGTAATATCTCTCTAATAGTGGAGTGATGACACTGGAACAGTTGTCCTGCAGCCATAAAGATTATTTTACATATAATTACTATATAGTAACTGTAATTACTATAAATGACTCTTTTTTCATGCCAGTGCAAGTGTAATTTGATGGTTAACGCTGGTGTTGTTTTTCTTGTTGTTGTTGTTTTGTTTTGTTTTTGTTCTGTTTTTTGATTGCACGATCCAATATTTTCTTTTTTTGAGCTCTGTTGCTGAGCTCTGTTCATGGTCATAAATTGATGCGCTGGACTAATGTGTGTAGAATGGTGCAAACGGGTTTCTGACATTCAGAATCCACCTACTCAATTGATTTTCAAATCCGTTTTGGTCCAAAAATGGGTCAGGAATAAAACAATATTTCCCTGTTAAAGTGCAACCTTAAAGGAATCATATGAGACTATTTTAAAAGTTCATTATTTTGATTATTTGGTGTAATAAAATAGGTTAACATGCTTTCATGTTCAAATAACACATTAATTTCCACATACTGTACATTATTGAAGTACCTCTAGTCCCAGTCTGTCTGAAATGCTCTGATTGAGTTCTGGTTTCTCCAAAGCCCTTCCTTCCGAAAAGCCCAGAGTGCTCTGATTGGCCAGCTAACTCACTCAATTGTGATTGACCAAAAACCTCAAGTGTGTGTCGGAAATGTAATGCCCCTTGCCATACTCACAAGCTTCAGCTTCCTAAGTTTCTAAAGCAATTATAAACACATTTAATAATGTCGTTGGTTTTACCGTATCAGTTCGAGTCCAAGTCAGATTATGAAAATGTGGATGATCAAGCATATCAATCGGAACCAATTTTGCAAGCATGACTTGAGCAGAATGTTTTACAGTGGTATGTATTAAATTTTAAAACTCTCTTACCTTTCAGATACGACATTATAATGGCTTAATTTGTCTTCTTCATTGTAACAACTTTATGTCTTGAAGTGACAACAAAAAATTCAGTTTAAAAAAAATTTCAAATTACGTCGCCATTATGCTTTTCAAATTGTGACATAGACGTTCATACATAGTAATATCTGGACTTCGAACAAGGCATTTTAGGCAGGTCTTGGTCAGTGTTTCTGTTTTAAATCCCTTTGTGGGAGACTATGAGCTTTGTAACTTTGCAAATCATATACATG
This sequence comes from Stegophilus panzeri, assembly GCA_024331685.1. Classification (NCBI taxonomy): domain Eukaryota; kingdom Metazoa; phylum Chordata; class Actinopteri; order Siluriformes; family Trichomycteridae; genus Stegophilus; species Stegophilus panzeri. The sequence continues at coordinate 6,630,032 of JANDJT010000103.1, forward strand.
CACAAATAATACATTACACACTAAAGGAAAAAGAAAACATTAAAAAGCATCATATGACCGCTTTAAAACTGGTTTTGTGGATGTTCATAATTTAACTACATTTCAATATAAATAGGCTAGTTCATCCAAAGACTAACTAAATACAACATACTTATTTATTATAACTGCAAAAAATTAAAACAAATAACTAGTTGTGGCTATTAAATGCAGTTAATGTAATGGTTTTTATGATGTCACACACTAGGTTTTATTTTAACCAGCATTTAAATCCATTTAAATCCACACTAGCTGGTACACACCATAAAACCACATGCACATCTGTCCTACTTTGTATATACACACACATAAGTGATGCATAAGCTTCACAGTCAGTAGTATCACATCTGCTTCAACATTCAATCTCATCCTTCCTTAAATGCTTTGTTTTAATTAGGTCTGGTCTGAAATGATGATCTCAAAATCAAAATAATTAGAATTCCCTTTTATCTTTCAACTCTTAAAATGTGTTTGTTTGTAATATGATCAGATCTATTTAGTAAATAGAGTTGTCAATAATAGATAATAATAAATAAATAGATAAATAACAGATAGCATAATAATAAATAAATAATAAATAGATAGCAGTGACCCACAAGTCATCCATTCTATTGATAAAAATACACAGTGAGTATATGGAGTTTATTTATAAATTGTTTTAATTGTGAGTCTAAAATGCACTATTTATTTATTGTAATTTTTATGGTTATGTTTACTAAAATCAGAATGAAATCTGTGAAATATAAATCACACGATTAAAAAAACATCACTGTGCTCCACGGCACACATACTGATCACAAGAGGAGGAAACAACAGGAGCTGACTTGATTAGACATCTCTTAGTAATTTATTCACTAAAACTCAGCCCCTTTTTTTTTATATCTGCACCATGATTACACCTGCACCAACACTCATAAAGATATAAAAAATATATACAAACTTGTTTTTGTGTGTGTGCCATGGCCATGAAAATAGAGCCCAAATTCTCTGTGGTATGAGGTTGTACACTGAAATTAGTTCTGAAAGAGTTCATTTCACACTGGGGATTGCTCATCCCAAAACTGAGACTTATTTAAAGCATGCAAAATTTCTTTGCATAAAACCTGTTAGGTTTATTTATATAGAAAGGGTTTAAAAGACAAAGTAAATACAAGAAAACAACTAAATTAATATGCCCTTTAATTTTTCCTCATTTTATGTTACAGACTGCACAGGGTACAGACTGTAAAGATCTGAATACTTGTAAATATTAAATATGAAAATACAAAAAATATCATATAATCCATATTACGCATAATTACTTGAATGACTGAACAAACAGATTTGGTTATGCTTCATTTGCAAATATACACATAAAACATAATTTGCCTATATATTATTTTAAATATAAAAAAAAAATATGATAATAACCTTTAGTAATAATGGACCTCATTAATACATATTTATACAAATGATCTATTACACATTAACTTTTGTTAAAGTATACATATTTGAAGCATTCTTACCATTGTACTGGTTAGTTTATTTGGGAGCATAGTCAGCTTTTCACAGTTCCTCGTTCCAAAAAATCATTGCACCAGCCAATTTATAGTATTTTCATCATTGTTACATAGGCTTCTTAGACACGTGATATGGATACATTTGCAAGAGATTTATTCATACAAATATCAGGGTCAAAATATTTCAGGCCAAACACATGTAAAGCTTAGGGTATTTCCAATCCAAAACACATTCTAAAAGTGAGGTCAAAAATATAATCCCAAGCACATTTTACTGAGTGAGTGTTGCAGGCCTATGACAGATGTAAGTTGGTAGATGATGTAACTGCTTCAACTTTGCTTTGGTCCATATCAATGCCATTTTCATCCAGAATGTACCCCAGGAACTTACATAACCTTTTGTGAATTTTTTTCAAATCTCACATTTGTACAGTTTAACATACAAGTTATATTCAAGGAGTCAGTTACAAATGCTTGTAACTGTTGAACATGTTTGGTTTCAGATTTTGAGTAGATTAGGGTGTCATCTATGTAACTGATGACAGTGATTTTGGAACTCTCAGAGGATTTTGTTCATGAATGCCTAGAAAACTGAAGGGGCATTCACAAACCCATACAGCATTACCAAGTATTTGTAGTAGCCCATGTTCGTGATGAATGACTGATGTGAATGAGGTTATATGCACTTTACAAGGCAGATTTAAAAATTTTTTTTTTTGCTCCCTTTACCTGTTTAATGTTGAAAGGAACTAGTGGAAGGGAGTAAAGATACTTCACTGTAACTGTGTTCAAACCTCAACAGCACTTGCCTATCAAACAGGATGGCACTTTGCATTAAAATCCTTAACATTTTCCAGAGGAACCATCATACACACCAAAAGTATGTGGATACCTTCATACCCATATGTGAGCCTTCCCCAAACTACTGCTTTAAACATCGAAGCACAGAATGTCTATAATGTTTTGTAGGTATAGCATTAAGATTTTGTTTCACTGGAGCTACAAGGACTAGCTCAAACCTGTTTCAGCTTGACAGTACCCTTGTGCAAAAGCAAAGTTTATAAAATCATGGTTTGCCAAGGTTGGCGTGGATGAACTGGAATAGCCTGAGTCCTGACCTCCACTGATAATTTTTTTAGATTAATTGGCTAAATTTCGAAATCTAGTGGAAAGCCTTTCCTGAACAGTGGCGGTTATTATAACAGCAAAGAGGGGACCTAATCTGGAATGGGATGTTCAACAAGCACATATAGGTGTGATTGGCCTGGTGTCCACATACTTTTTGTCATATAGTGTACTGTATTTCTCAGCCAAAGCAAGAGGTACGCAGTACACATCCAGGTTAGTGGAAGTAGTTGCATTATTCATGTGGGTTCCTGGATGTGGAATTAGGGGTACTCTCTGTTCCCCTCTTAAGCCTGGATGATCTTTTCCATAGCTGTAGATATTTGCTGAAATTGTTGGGTATTATAATTATATAATTATATAATTATATAGTTATAATATAGAATAAGAATATGAGGTTAAACCTTATAGCCTTTTCATCGCTTGTGCACAATGCATTATATAGGCCTATGGGAATAACAGTCTCATGTTGTTTAATCCATAACGTGAGTGGGAGTGTGCCTGTTTGACTGCTGCTACTGTCTCCTGAGAAGGTGTACGCATTACTTCTCTCAGGGGCTCAAATTCAATGTGCTGCATGCTAACAACTATTGTAGTTAGCTAAGTACATGTGGCTGTGAAATAAATCAGTAGCGCAAAAAAAAAAAAAAAGAATGCAATATGGTTAGGAATAGAAATGTGTTTAATTAAATTGGTAAAAGTAAATGAATATTTAAGCTTACATTACCACATGTCTCCGCGGAGAATTCTGTTAATGAAATGTTCTGTGTTTCAGTGAGCAGTGGTGAAGATAAACTGGGGAGGACACTGTGCCGAGAGAGAGAGAGAGAGAGAGAGAGAGAGTTGGAAGAGAAGCAAGTTGTGTGTGTGTGTGTGTGTGTGTGTCTGTGTGTTCGTGTGTGTGTGCGTGCGTGTCTGTGTGTGTGCGTGCGTGTCTGTGTGTGTGTGTCTGTGTGTGTGTGTGTGTGTGCGTGTGTTCGTGTGTGCGTGTGTGTGTCTGTGTGTTCGTGTGTCTGTGTGTTCGTGTGTTTGTGTGTGTGTGTGCACGCAGGGCCGTTTCTAGGCATAGGCGAACTAGGAGGTCGTCTAGGGTGCCACCAGCTTGGGGGCGCCAATAATTTTCCACAAATTTTTGCAGTTGGAGCGGACTGTCACTGCATAACTAAACATCAGTAAGTGTTGTATTTTATCCTCAGTGAACAGAGGTAAGACCAATCAGCAGGGTTTACAGGAAAATACGTGGAAATACTCTTGTCTTATTGGCTGACAGGTCTCAATTCTGCCAAACGCTAGCTTACCCAGACAGTTAGTGTAAGAGAAAAATGGATATACCCTGATTTTTTATTTTTTTTTATTTTTTTTTTATACCAGTAAAGGGGTTGAAACTGAAACACTAACATCACTAACAACATGCTGAGCAGGAAAACTGTGTGTGTAAATGTCTATATGAGTTCCGGTTTACGTGAACATGATATGAGCGGAGCATAAGGATAGCTAACGTACTTTGCATGGCACTGTATTAATGAATATTTTATCAGTCTGGTAGTCCTGAAAACCCGAGGCAAGTTTTATAATAAATCGAACTTTTTGTACGATCATGTCATATATTGACAGCTAAGTCACCACAGCTGCCATAAAGCAAAACTTTAAGCTACTTGCTGAGCTAAGAACGTTTTTTCCCTCATTTTTACTGTACTATTGAGGTGGGAATTGTGGTTCATATGAAGTACTGTAGGTCCATCAACAAATGATTTTTGAACCAGATTATGAAAGTTTACTCAGTCACTTTGAGTAGTTAGCCGTTTTCAACTCTCATTCATGAAATTGCAATTGTATTATGGGTTTAGAGGATTTTTCCATCATGTAGGCCTAATAAAAATGGAAATAGTTATATGATATGATGCTGGTTGGAGACATTCAAATGGCTGGATTATTCATTTGCAGAATGGGGGGGAGGGATTGTGGTATGGGGATGGACATTTCTCCACAAGGGGCTCTCCTATAAGTGATAAAGGGTTAACCATGCTTTGGTGCTCACTTGAATTAATATCACCAATATTTCAATATTTTAGGTGACATATGCACATATTCTGTATTCTGAATCGATAATAGGAATTTTCCTCAAATAATATGTTTCAAATAAATTAAGTAAGGCTTGCTATAAAAAAAAATGTTTAGCAAAACAGACAGTGACAAACAGCCTACAGTGGAACGTGAAGACATCTTCAATTTATTTTAATATATTTTAGAATTCATGTTATCTAATTTTGTGAACTTTTTTTTTTTTTTTTTTGCTGTTATTAGCTACCTGAGGGGTAAAATGCAAAATGAAGCATGTGTTGTCAAAAGAAACTACTCTGAGCTTCCTTAAAAGGTGTGTTGTGCCCTGTTATTGTATTATAATCAGACCCTGGCTCGGTATAGTGCTAAAATCAAAATAAATAGTTAGTCTGTATGTTTTTATAGACAAATGACAGAAATGTATCTCTTCTCACGGATGAAAAGTTTGCCCCACAACTTTTAGAGTAGTGGTTCGACCCCTGCCATTCCTTCTCCAGCTGTCACATTTTTAAGCAATTAGCCATCACATGCAAGAAAAAAAATGCATGGAAACAGTTATTTAGACATATGTTTTTAAAAGTTTTTTGATCAAGAAGAATCTGAGCTCAGCACCAGATAATTAACAGTCCAGCTAACGCCCATGGAGAGTACAACATCTTTTATTATTATAATTATTATTTAGTTTAGTTTTATTTTCAATCTTTAATCAGGTAATGCTTTATGATTGCATGCAGTTCTCTGGTATCCCTGGTGATAGTGGGTGCTGCTGTTAGGAAGAGAGATAGAGTGGTAGAGGGCTGGAACTATCCGTGCTTCCCCATGGGGTCGAGGGGGGGCATCAATAGGAATCTCACCTAGGGCACCAAAATGGCCAGAAACTGCCCTATGTGCACGTCAGTGAGAGAAATTTAAAAGTGCATCACCGAAAAGCGAGTTAAAAAGGAAAGTAAAACAAAAGCCACTCCGTGGGCTCAACCCAAAGCCTGCCTCATGTCTCCTCATTTCCCTAAGTCAGGGAGTTTCACACTGGTGCCAAAACCTGAGAATGTGAGGAGGAACGGCGCTATGGAATCCTCATCGGTGGCCACTATCGTTGAGTCCCTTGCTGGAGTACCCGATCCTGAGGTGAGCGATACTGCTGGTTTGCTGGTGCTGCAAACCATCTTCCATGTATACATGTATACCACCTTAACCTCCTTAAACCATGGAGGGAGGCAGTTCCTGTGGCTTTGACGATGTTTGTTCCAGAGAGGGAGGACCCAGGACCAGAGATAAATCTAAAAACAACAGTTCAATCCCCACTGGTTCCTTATGGAGACCACCTCTCTCCTTCCCAAATCATGGGCATTGCTAAATTTGAAGTGGCATTTTCCAGCGTGTTCTTGCCTCTACTTGGTAATACTAATCTCATAGAGCAACAAATAGAGACAACCCTAGGGGTGTTGGTACGCAGCTGCCCCATCGCCTGCCAGAACACAAAAAAATGTGGTTTGGGATGAACTCAAGGCGATGCTCAACATGGGAGTAATCGAGGAGTCCCACAGTAACTGGAGCAGCCCAGTGGTTTTTGTGCCAAAGGCTGATGGGACAGTCCATACTTGTGTGGAGTTTAGAAAATTCAAAGCAGTGTCTTAATTTGATGCATACCCAATGCCTCGCATTGATGAACTGCTCGATTGGTTAGGTACGGCTCGTTTTTATTCAACACTTTTATTCAGATTTTTTATAAAGGATATTGGCTTGACTCTCCTTGACTCCAATATCTCACGTTCCACTCTGTTTGGGTTACACCATGCTGCTGCCTATTTAGATGACATTATTATCTACAGTAATGATTGGCAGCGGCATATGCAGTACCTGAAAGCTGTTCTGAGATTGCTGAGATGGGTGGGACTCAGGACAAACCCAAAGAAATGTGTGATTGGGCAGGTGGAAATATAGTATCTGAGCTTTTACTTGGGTCATAGGCAGGTGCATAACCCAAATTGATAAAACAGCAGCAACTGCTGCCTGCCCGAGACCCAAGGCCAAAAAGAAGGTGACACAGGACCTGGGGCTGATCTCACGAAAAAATAAAGTGGGGAGAAAACTGCACCTCGAGAGAGAGCGCTGGAGAGAGCATCTGTGTTGAGTGGGCAGTGTGTTTTTTGGATCATTGTCTTGCTGCATGATAAAGTTCCTCCTGATTAATGTGGATGCATTTCTCTGTAAACTGCCATACAAAATGTTCCTATAAACTTCTGAATTCAATCTGCTGCTACCAACATGAGTTGCATCATCAATAAAGATTAGTGAGCCTGTTCCAGAAGCAGCCATGCAAGTCCAAGCCATGGCACTACCTGCACCATGTTTTACAGATGATGTTGTATTTTTTAAATCATGAGAAGATCCTTTATTTCTCCACAGTTTGGCATTTTGATGACTTTGGTAGAGGGTAATATTGGTTCCAGATCTTTTATGGCTCATCTCTGTATTTCTTTGTGAATTCCAATCTGGCTTTCCGATTCTTACTGCTCATGAGTGGTTTGCATCTAGTAGTATGGCCTCTATATTTCTGCTCTCGAAGTCTTCTTCAAACAGTGGATTCTGATACATTCACCCCTGCCCTGTGGAGGTTGTTGGTGATGTCACTGACTATTGTTTTGGGGTTTTTCTTCACAGCTTTCAAAATGTTTCTGTCCTCAGCTGTTGTTTTCCTTGGCCAATCCATTTGGTGTCTGTTGCTCAGTACACCAGTGGTTTCATTCTTTTTCAGGACATTCCAAATTGTTTTATTGGCTATGCCCAATGTTTGTGCAATGCCACTGATTGATCTTCCCTCTTTTCCCAGGTTCAAAATGGATTGCTTTTCACCCATAGACAGCTCTGTGATCTTCATGTTGGCTTATCCTTTTTAGCAACAAATGCAGTCTTCATAGGTGAAACTGAAGACTATATGTAGATGTTCAGAGCTATGTATTGTTTAAACTAACGATTTAACAGGACACACATGGGTACACCTGTCAGTCGCATGTTCCAGTATTTTTGGTCGCCTACAAACTGGGGGGTCTGGTATAAAATGTGCTATGTTCTATATCATTTAAGTACAAGCAAACACCAGAAAAGGAACAAAACGGTAAAGTATTCACTTTATAATTTATACTGTTAATATTCCATCTATTGCACTGACACTTTCACATTTGCTAAGAAGCCTTGTAGATATAAAGTTATGCTCACTTTATATCTAATATTATATTTTATAATTTTATCCTGAATATGTTTGTTTAATTTTATTTTTTGAATGCTCTTGCTTTCACACTGTACTTTTCAGTGTTGCTGTAATATGTGAATTTCTTACTGGGATGAGTAAAGTGATCTATCTATCTATCTATCTATCTATCTATCTATCTGTTGGGAGATATGTCTCCATACATATATTACTCCTTATATTTCTGTAAGAATATGTGTGTTATAATAGAACAATA
>JANDJT010000103.1:6673713-6684377 GCA_024331685.1 Stegophilus panzeri
ACAGGAGTACTCCACATGTCTTAATTCGATTTGTGTTTACTTCGAGTATGACTTTAATCAGATTAAGGTAATAAAAATTGCTGTTTACTCTGATTAAGAAACTACCATGTATTGTCTTAATTGGGTTAATATTGGATTATTGTTGTCCATGTAAACGTACTGAATGATGCAAGTGATGCAACACTTTTTTTGTAACCAGAAGCGAGTACAATATAGCAAAGCAACCAATAGCAACATGAAAAATGTTTGCTTTTTGGTAAACATAACCATAACATAATGGCTAGCAAAATACAGCACAAACTTTATTAAAGTAAAAGATAATTACATCTAGAATAGTATAAATATACATGCCAGAAGTAATTACGTTAATTTACAGTAACAGTTATTACAGTAAGCTTACTGTAATGGACTAATTATAGTAAAGTGCTGGCAACAGCGTTGCCAGTAAATTACTGTGAAAAAGAAAACAGTGAAAACATTTAGCAATGCAATTAATAACTAATGGTTTCTTCATTGTAGTTCACAATGTGAAGCCTGAATGTCTGGATGCTTATAACAAACTCTGGTAAGCACCGACCCTTTCCTATTTCTAAAGTGTTCCTGGTGATTAGTTAGAAACCAGTCAACTATTTTCGGTTTCTTAATCAAGAATTGCCTGTTGGAAACGGTTGAGGCTGAATTGATATGCTGCCTGTAGTGTAACTCCAACCAAAACGTATTCAGTTCTATTCCTGTGAGATGATTGGCAGGAGCACTCCATTCTTGAACTGCATTTCAGGGACAATGTCTTTGAGAAAACTAATTTTAAAATGGTATTGTTTCTTAAAATTAATGAAATAAAACAGGCCGTGGAAGTGGATTTTGAATTTTGAATGCTATTATTTATCACTATTATGTTTTGCTGTCACCCTTATGATCCCTGTTGTGTGCTGTCCAATACTCTATATTCAGGCTTTAACACAATAAATAACTCCATGCTTACATTGTGGCCCACAGTGAGGATGTGTTGCCTTCGATCCATGCAGATAAATACTACCCCTGTGAGCTTGTGGGAACATGGAACACCTGGTATGGAGAGCAAGATCAGGCTGGTAGGACCTTGCAGATAAGCACCTTGTTCATTCAAGCCACAGAAATGGGAGGAAGATGTTATTTTATTAATAACAGTTTTCTGTTAATCTAGGCTAGGATTTTATCCACCCTGGTCATTTTAAATGCATAGTCCTGATAAATAGCCTGTTCACTGAAAATCTCTGAAGGTTTTTAAACATTTTAGTCATTGTCAATGTGTCATACTATGAAGTCTAGGAATTCGGCCATACCTTGAAGATGATTTGCTACATATTTTAGATTTACTAATCCAAATTGATGGGGTGGACATATTGGTGACTGAGAACATGTTTGTAAAGGTTTATTTTATCATCATTGATTTGCCTAGTCTTCACTCTAAGATGCTGCCATTGTTTGACACTTGTAGCAATCATGTTCACTAGTTGGCTGCCACTACAGTTTGGTTTTCTGGCAACCATATTATTATTCACCTTACAGACAACCTCTTCACCATTAGCTTGCCATTATTATTATTGTTGTTATTATTATTTACATTGCCACTAGTGTTAATAGTTAACCATTTGTGGTCAGATTAAGGGTAGCAGAAGCTTCTTTTCTTTTCTGGTAAGTCTACCACTTACAGCAGTTTATCAATGGTTTTCCTTTTAAGAATATTAATTGTAGTAAACAAAGCATCTGGAAAAAATCTAAGTGCTTTCCATAAAGCTAGCCAGAAAAAAGCCAGTTGGCCACAAAACTAATTTGCCTATGAAAATATAACTTTGCCACGTACTAGCAGCAAGGTAAACTTTAAGTCTTTGACAGAGGGCCAATATTTTGTGAGGGATTTTATTAGAAAAGTAAATTCCCTATATAGATTTTGTGGGACAGTCTGATCATGCCCACTAGAGTAGGTGTTTTTAAGAGCACTCACAGCAGTTATACTGTATTTCAAGCACAGTGACTTTTGTGGTAATATTATTGAAATGTGATCTTGTAAACATATTGTAGAACATTTCTGTGCTCATTATTAAGAGTTACTCTAGAGGGTGCAAACTGATCTGTATAATTTTTTTTTTGTGCACAGTCCATCTGTGGAGGTACAGAGGAGGCTACCCCGCCCTGACCGAAGTCATGAATAAACTGAAAAATAATAAGGTAGATGACACTTTAAGTAAAGTCTTGGTGTGTTTCAGATGCGTAAATGACACTCCATCTGTTGAGAGGAAAGCATTCTAAAGCATCACAATTTCCTTCATGAGGAGTTATTACTGGTAAAGCTAATGCTAAATGCTCGTGTGGATTCAAGAGTGATCATATTATTTAATATAAATCAGTTGTTGAAATTGTGGAATTTCTAACCATTATAGCCATTATGATATTAAAAGGAATTGGTGGTTATTACCTTTACTTGTTAATTTCCAGTGTTAACCTTACTTAATGTCTGACTCAAGTACATTCAATGCATTTGATTTGATTGAGCCCTGAATTTCCGTGTCCTTTGGACTTAACAGGAATTTTTGGAGTACAGAAAGGAACGGGGGAAGATGCTCCTCTCTCGCCGCAATCAACTATTGCTGGAATTTAGTTTCTGGAACGAGCCAGTTCCACGCGAGGGACCAAATATCTACGAACTTCGATCATACCAATTAAGAGTGAGTTACAAAACTGTTTTGAGGACTTCATCAGATCATTTCAGTTTAGTTTGTTTGCACCAGTAGTTCAATACATTCAGTTGAGAGTGAAGGCTGATTTTGTACCCAGGTATGATCTAAGAAACCTATCTCTAGATTCGGCCTATCTTTAGATTGATGACTCCCAGGTGAGGACGTCTGATATTGCATTGCATGTAGCACACATTGGCAGTACATTAGCTATTTTGCTGCAAACATTGGAGTCTTCCCTTCATATATAGATAAACATCTGTAGATGTTGACCCCTCCATAAGGGGGCTGACTAACACCTCACTCCTGGCAGTGGGACAACTGGGCCAGGGTATGGGGCAACTCTGCTGTCTGGTTTATACACATTGCCAGATGCCTGATGTATGCAAATCAGCCCTCTGGAATTTGCCTTGTGTGCCAGTGTCATACTTTTGGCCTGCCATTAGGACACCACACCCTAGTTCTGTATTCAAACATTTACACAGCCTGTCTTCCTTGCACTACTTTTGGTAGGGGACAGGCCACACCCATGTTAGGTATCTGAGTGCCCCATATTTACTCTAAAGTGTATGCCTTAGACAACACCACAAAGAGTCTACAGGGGGCCATAGACTTAGTCTGTTTGGTGCTCAAGGCCTTGTTTATATCACACCCCAACAAAGTCATCGCTTTATCACAAGACATTTGTTCCATCTTGGACAGGAGTGCAATTTAAAAGATAGACCCTGCAGTTCAAACAAGAGGTTCTATTCAACTAATTTTCATGTTTGAAAAAAGGATGGTGGTTTTTGTTCCATTCCACATCTAAGAAGATTGAACTGAGCATCAGCATGAGGCTCGATTCCCTGAGAATACTAGCCGCTCCATTACTCCAACATGTGGCAGATATTATTACATTTGTCAATCAGTTTTATCTAGGCCATCATGTGAGGTATTATATGTGACTGTTTTTATACATTTACTCCTCTACTGCTGATTTTTACCACAGGTATAGAATTCAGAAACTAGCTCACGGAGTCTTGCTTGTGGCCCTGACATGGCTGACAAGACCTTCCTTCAGTAACAAAACAGATCTCACTGTTATTCTCAGCACACCCTAGTGGCTTCCTAGTGGATTCCACCCCCCTAGATCTGCAGTATCAAATGGACAGCATGATATGGCACCCTAATCCACCTCACCCAACTGAACAGTCCAGGAAACACTTACGAACATGAGTGCCTAGCACGCTGGTCATGTGTGCTAGGTCATGCCCTTAAATGGAAATTCTCCTGTGAAGGTTGTTCGCCTCATCAGCTTAACCCTGTTCATTACCTGATTGCTGTTAATTTGCTTTTGCTTTCGGGACTGCTAAACACATGATGGCTGTGGCATGTGTTTTTCGTTCCTTGTGTGAATCACCTAGGCCTCTGTGCTGTAGATAATAGCCAACATTCCAGTCATGAAAGGAAGATAGACATGTTTTGCAATTTGCAAATACTGCATGCAACTTAAAATAATCTCTTCTTTTTGCAGCCAGGAACCATGATTGAATGGGGGAATTACTGGTAAGAAGCCCTAATTGTAATTCTCTTCAATTCCTGTTCATTTTTAAACTCCCAAGTGTAAAGATAAAAATCTGTATGATGCTAATTTAATCCAACCACCATTATGTTCAATAGAAAGCAATAATGCCAGTAGGTTCTTTGGGACATTCATATTATTAATAGACTGCCTGGCCAAAAAAAGGTCACTGTTTGGATTTAAATGAGCAAATACTTGAGCCTATGGTTAGACCATTATTGCAGTTATTAATGTTTCAGCTGGCAACAATTCTTTTAACCCTAACTGATGCAGTGTGTAGCTTCTCATATCTTAAACAACCATGTTGGAATACGTATACTGTAATCGTGGAAAAGATGTAACTGTTTCAGAAGGGGCACATTATTGGCCTGTATCAAGCAAAGAAAACAACTAAGGAGGTTGCTGAAATCACTGGAATTGGGTTAATTGTTGTGAAGTTTCATAAGGTTGTCAAAACAATGCCATGATGAATGCACGCTATAATCAAAGCTAAAGGCGGTGCAACGAAATTTTAGAGTGTGCGACTTTTTTTTGTGTACATGACCTCATATATTCAGTGTAACATTTAGAATAGTTTTAATTAATTATAACAATGTAAATTTTAGATTCTGAGCCTTTTACTAAATATTGTTTGCTGTTGATTACTGCTTTTACATACATTCACTGCAAAAATAAATCAACAATCCATGGATCAGATGGTATTCCACATTATTGACATGTTTGCGTGATTTGTTCAGGGCTCGAGCCATTCGCTATCGGCAGCATAACCGTGAAGCAGTTGGAGGATTTTTCTCCCAAATAGGAAGTCTTTACCTGGTCCATCACCTCTGGGGTAAGCAAACTTCATGATAAGTACTAGCACAGAATATTTTATTCCTGTAAGTTCTGTGCTTAGTGCTTATTTTTACTTTGTCAGCGTATAAGGACCTGCAATCCAGAGAGGACACTCGCAATGCAGTGTGGCAACATGAGGGCTGGAATGAAGTGGTCTACTACACAGGTAAGCCTAATATCATCCGATATTGTACAGCATTTCAAATTGCGTCATCTTGTTCTTTTTGTAACTAAACTTAAACACATCTTAAAATCTTATTCTTTTTTTAAGTGCCCCTGATTCAACACATGGAGTCCAGGGTTATGATTCCAATGAAGGCGTCACCCCTGAAGTAATACTTTCTTTACAAGCTAAAGACATGCATTCACAAGGGAACCAATGCTGTATATGTCTCACATCCATGCGTTTTAATCCATCTCGATGTTCTTTCTGGTCATTAAAAAGTATTCAAAATCTGCACCAGCAAATGAAATGTGAGAATGCATTGAAAGAAACATGTCCTAACAGGCTAATGAACTTTAACAGGCAAAGATGATTGATTTTGGATGTCACAAGTGTCTTTGGTTAACAAACCTTAGCCTTCTGATAAGCAATGAATCTTTACGCACAATAAATGTTAGCATTGTGGCCCAACTCAGTGAAATATATAGGAAAAATGTATTAGAGGGTCTTTAAATGTTCTATTATTAAATTCACAGCCGTGCTGCATTTGCTCATTTGTATTATTTTCCATCAACTCTGTTTTAAAAAAAAAAAAAAAAAAAAAAGCCTGTTCATTTTTTTCCATTACTGCTAAATAGAAAAAAATGGTCAAATCTACACTTTGCACAGTACTGTAAAAGGCACTTTAATTGTGCTTGATGGTAAAAGCAGGTTTTTGGGGGGTTTTTTTTACATTAATTTTACATTATGAAAGTTTAATATATAAACTTTCTTTCCATTCAGAGTTACAATCTGAAGATGTGAATCCATCTATGTATCTAAACTCTGTAGCTAATGTGTAAACAGACATCATCTCTGTATCTAAACCACTTTCTGTTTTGTGGGGTTATAAAGACAAGTTTGAAAAACATTCTTGTACTGTATGGCATGTTGAAAGTAAACCTGCATGTCCAGTTTTAACAACTTTTATTATTATTATTATTATTATTTAATTTTTTTAAAATAAGGATACAATTATTATTTATTTATATTTTGTAGGCAACTGTTAAATGGATATTGAGCACTGACCTCAATTTCAAATATGTACACTATGTATTTGTTTCTTTGCTTTTTTTTTTTCTCTCAATGGCAATTTATTATAACACATGACCTGTACTATCAGTCCATAGGTATAAAAGTGATCCTGTAAAATAAAATATCCATTGTTCCCCAATTTATATGACTGTATCATTTTATAATGATAAATCTCAGACACAATTAGTGTACCTTTAGAATATATTTTAATATCTCTATAGTAAGTACCAAAATGAAAAAGTCTCATTTAGAGGTACAAACGTTGCATATATTAATGTAAAAAAAAAAAATAAAAAAAAACACATTACAATAATTAAGAACTACTAAATCACCAACATAAAAATGCTATAAGAAATTAAAACATCAGTTTTTTACTAGATTAGCATTTTAACACGACTGCTACACCCCCCTGGCAAAAATTATGGAATCACCACACTAGAGGATGTTCATCTTGGTTTTTTACTTCATAGCAAATTAACAAAAGCACACATATGACACATTTTGTTTAATAGCTAAATATTCTGGCTTCGAGAAATATACCTCAAACATGTTACGTTAAATTAGTTTAATTAATGGCATTTTTTTTCTAGATCAAGCAGAGGTAAAAATTATGGAATCACTTTGTAATTTGCATTTCTAAAACAAATACCAGCAGAAATCTAAAAAAAAAAATGCTAATTAGTCTGCAGTTGAAAGAGAGTGCTTACAGACCTTAACCTTGGACTTTCTGAAAGGAAACCTGGCCAACAAGAGAGTTGTCAATTGAAATAATGGAAAGGATTATAAAACTAATTCAAGAAGGGAATCAAACACAGTGTGGCAAAAAATGTTGGTTGTTCCCAGTCAGCTGTGTCTAAAATTTGGTGCAAGTATAAACAAAATGGGAAGGTTATAAAAGGAAAACATACAGGTATACTAAGGAAATTCAAAGCAATATGCCTTGAAAATAGAAAATTCTACACAAATGAAAAACAAATGGGCGGAAACAGGAATCAATGTTTGTGACTGAACTGTAAGAAATCAACTGAATGAAATGGGATTTACGTATAGAAAAGCCAAATGAAAACTAGCACTAACACCTAAACAGAAGAAAACAAGGTTGCAGTGGGCTAAAGAGAAGCAACCATGGAGTGCAGATGATTGGATGAAAGTGATATTCAGTGATGAATCACAAATTTGCCTTGGCTAAGGAGATGCTGCTGGAACTTTTGTCTGGTGTTGTTCTAATGAAACATATAAAGATGACTGCCTGAATAAAACAATCAATTTCCCCCCACTCATTTATGATAATGGATTGCATGTCAGGTAAAAGACCAGAGGAGACATCAACAGTCAATGCACAAGTGTACAGCGAAATTTTGGACACTTTTCTCATTCCATCGATAGAAAATAGGTTTGGTGGTGATGAAGTTATTTTTCAGGATGATAATGCATCTTACCACAGAGGGAAGAGTGTTAAAGCTTTTCTTCAGGAAAGGCATATCAACTCAATAACATGGCCAGCAAACGGTCCAGTTCTCAATCCCATTGAAAATATATGGTGGGAATTGGTCCATGACAAGGCTCCATCGTGCAAAGCTGATCTCTCAACTGTTATTTCAGAAAGTTGGAACCAGCTTGCTGGAGAATATCGTTTTTCCATTAGTGAAGTCCATGCCTCAAAGAATTCAGGCCGTCATAAAAGCCTGAGTAGGAGCAAAATACTGATTCTGATTTTTTTGTTGTTGTTGTTGTTGTTGATTCCATTTTTTTCCCTCTAATTGATCTGGAAAATGTTATTTATTTGTTATTATTTATTTACAATTTAATTTAATTTGTTTGAGGTATGTTTCAGGAAGCCAGAATACTCAGCCATTAAACAAAAAATAGTTGTGTCATATGTGATTGGATACAAAGTAAGAATGCCAGGTGAGCATCTTCTAAGAGTGGTGATTCCATAATTTTTGCCAGGGGTTGTACAACTTGTAAACACTTTAGTGTATTAAAATGTTTTATATGATGGAATGTTAAAATCCAAACATTAAAATTAGAAATCTGTGCAAGTAAGTAAATCTGTGCAATATGTAAAGTCAGCACAAAGGCTCCAAACAAGGCAATGGTGAGACAAAGGGTTGCAAAAAAACACTAAATCTTCTCAAGCTCTTTTAGCAGCTCTCCGAAACTTGTCACGTACCAAGAAGACTTCTCTTTTACTTGCTGCCGCACCACGTTGCCACCGAATCCAATGAAAGCATTCTGAAATATTACAGCAGTACAGTCACTCACCAATATGATGAACATAATCTCTGCAAATATGTTAAAAATATTTTTTTGTGGAATACAAGTCATATTTCTTCTCCATTTTGTTTATATACACACACCCTGCCCTGCCACTAGGAGAGTCTTCAAGTATGAGAGGGAATTTTGTGTTTAATTCCACATGCCACACATTGCTAACAGCTAAAATAAAAATGTACCCTGCATTTTGAAATGTATTTTACATTTGAAGACCTTGGAATTATGAAGGTCTTGAATCAGACAATTCTGTAATTTTGCGATACTGAGCAATATTCTGGTGTGAATCATTACATACATTCAGTAACTTGTAAATGCCATTGATAATATTAGCTAATTTATTGTCAAAAAAAAAAGTCAGAAGCTTATATAGATATGATGTGCACTTACAGCAGGAGGGCAGGCTTCTAGGTCAGTGGCACCATCTCCAATCATTACTATTTTTTTGAAGCCATACTTCTCCTTCAGGAGACTTATCACTTTGCCTTTGCCTCCCGATTCTGCTGTGGGCTGAGTCTCATCAAACCCTGCATATTCTCCTAAAAAAAAAAAAAAAAAAAAAAAACAACAACTTAAAACAATGAGTTGGAGATCACTCAAAACCAGGTGCAGTGCAAAAGACTGCATCCTCCACAGTTTAAAAGTAAACTATTTTAACATATAAAAGGCATCAGACAACCATTAAAAACCAAGAAAAAAGATAGTTTGTAAAAAGTTACAACACATCAGCTTTACGGCCAAGTTAGGACAAATAAAGGTTGAGGATTGAGTCAGGGAATGAATTAACAACTAAGACGATCCAAAAGCTATTCAGAGCATATGAAAGATCTTGAAGCATTTATAAACAGGAAACGGTGGTCATGCTAGTTATTAAATTATTTATTTATATACTATTACTATCCTAACAAAAAAAGGCCAAATAGAATGTTACTATTAAGCCCAGGTCACACTGGACAGACAGACCCTGGCCAACCCCAACAGACACGGTTGTCGTGTCTTGTTGGATCACTGTGATAACCCTGTCGTTGTCTGTTGCTGTTTGTTGGCGTTAGTTTTCAACAACGAAACATGTTCAATCTGCGTCTGTCGGGTGTTTTAAAGTCTAAGCAGTGTGGTATTATTTTCCAACAAACGCCAAAGTAATCTGACCTAGGCACAAACCATTGCCTTGACAATGAGGCAAGTGTCCCTGCAAACTGCATAGAAAAGAAAGCCGTGCACTAGATGTAGAAGACACATACTTCTACACAGACTGTTTTTATGCATTTTTTTCTTGCATTTGAGGGCTATTTGCTTAAAAAAAAATTATCAAATATATTTATCATACAACTTGCCTCGGGTGTTATCACTGTTTGCAGGACTATCTAACTATATCTGATCTATTTAGATAGCCAAAATAGATATTATCTATTTTGGCTATCTAACACGAGACTAGGCTAGTTTGGTGTCGCAGATTTCTCCCTTAATAGTGAAGGGGAAAACTACTAGCTTCATCATCTCAATCTGTTTTTTATCAGCTGGTCAGACCAAGCTGGACTGAGTGCAGTTAATCATAAAAATAAATAAATAAATAAATAATAAAATAAACGAATATATATTTTATTTATTTATTTAAGTTCCCAATTAATGTTTCCTGACAACTGCCCAAATGAATAAGTGTTTATCAAATTTGTGCTCATAGAGCTTTTATTGTGCTCTTGTCTTTCTCAAGTCAGGAGCATCACTGCTTGGCAAAAAGCTCTACATAGAACAATGTTTACTATATCAGCATATGTCCAGGTATATGCAGCTGCCAGTTATTGTATTTATACTGACTGTCCATGTTATCAGGTAAACCTACTGCATGTAATTACTGATTTATAATTACTCTTATGCATGACTGTCAGCACCCTGTTCAACTGTTCATCAGCTGAAAGGGACCAACATAGGACTACTATTGATCAGATATTACAGTTGCAATCAAAATTACTCAACCCCCATTGCAAATCAGGTTTATTGTCAAAATTTACAGACTGTCAGCTGTTTGCAATGAACAAATCAAACA
>JANDJT010000103.1:6693851-6709010 GCA_024331685.1 Stegophilus panzeri
ATGGTGACATGTTTACTGGCATGCACACAACAGACAGGTTCTGGAAAGTTCATGAGACAGAAATCAAACTATAACCTAAACATACTAATACATATCTGAGGGAATAGAGAATAGAGAGTTTCCAACACAAGGTCTTCAGAATTGCTAGAAAATTACAGGCAGGTAAGTTTGGAGGTTGGAGCTAAACTCTGCAGATT
Source organism: Stegophilus panzeri (assembly GCA_024331685.1). Classification (NCBI taxonomy): domain Eukaryota; kingdom Metazoa; phylum Chordata; class Actinopteri; order Siluriformes; family Trichomycteridae; genus Stegophilus; species Stegophilus panzeri. The sequence goes on from JANDJT010000103.1 coordinate 6,694,049, forward strand.
TGAAGAACACTGACATATCATGCGCACTGTTGCCAATGTTGTCAAATGTAGTAACATTTTAGACCTCATTGACAAGCATAAGCTATTGTATGTCAATCATAAACATAATAATTATTAAAAGTTACTCACTTTAAACTTCCTGTACGGACTGAAATGTCGCACCTCCTCAACCACATACTGCTGAAAGAATGGGTGATTTAAGGCATCGAAGGCTGTGTAGCGTTGTTCTGGATTCACCACCAACATTTTGGAGATCTGAAAACGATAATGCTATATATTTTTTGTGTTTTGTTCATTTTCAGTGTAATTAATAACAGCATGGTTCTAACAGTAGCGCCAACTGCATGCAAATTATAAGTTTATATTCATGTGCTTATTCTAATGTTATTGTTTTTTATAGTAACAGCTAATTAATGTGGACTTGTATGACAAATGATCTACATAATCTAGGCCAAATAAACACATTTTTAAAAATGTGTTGTTATTTAACTAAGAAAATGTTATGGTGAACCTTTCTGTTAGGAGACAGTTATTTAATGTTTATAGAAGGTGTCTCCAGTGTTAGTGCATTGTCATGTTCAGTACGTTTCCACCACAAGAGAGACTTCATGCCAGAGGGCTTTGCGTTTTGCAGTTTCTTTCTAACACAACAAGCTGCATTTTTTGTCTAATTAACTTCACAAGAAGGCTGGTGAGGGAATAACTTTTTACTCTATAAAGTAAGCGATAACAGGAACTAATTTATCTCACAGATTATTCACTACAATAAATGTAACTATAAACAGATTAAAAGTATGACATGTCATTCATTAATAAGTAAAGCAGGCTGGCAAATTGTTTCTGGCAAATTGTTGAAGGTCCAAATGTCCGTTATAGAAAAATAACCCACTTTGTGTCGGGCTGTATCACACTACCTGTCGTGTTTTACTCCCTATTCCAGCTGCATATTTAATATTTTGAGTGTAAAAAATTTACAGCACAAAACCTAAACATAACATGTGTGTGTGTGTGTGTGTGTCATCCTGTGCTCCTCATTATATACCAGATCTTTGACTGTGTCTGAGCGATCATCCCACTCTGGAGATGTGAACTGGTAGTTTCCTGCCAGTATCATGCGCAGCATCAGCATCTGTTTCCTGTGCCAGAATGGAGGAGATCCAGCCAGCAGTGTGTACATGATCACACCAGCACTCCAGCTGTAGAAACAACAGCTCAGTTTAGATTAGTGAGCTTCTTATATCCCAGAGGCACAAGAGATCAAAATAAGTTATGGAACAATAAAAAAAAAAAAAAAGGTTCATATGGTAACTGTAGAACCCAATATCATAATTTCTATTTGCAAAGGCACAATTTGAAAAGATGACTTTTAAATGAACATATAAGCCTAAATATAAACTAAAATATTATTTGGGATTGTGTAAGTGCTAGTACTATTTTCCTAACTTACATATCCACTGCAGTGCCATAGCCTGGATGATGAGGATCCATGGAGCACTCAATGATTTCTGGAGCCAAATAACCAGGTGTTCCACATACCTCTGAGGTTTAAGTGAATAATGATAAATTTATTATAAGTAACTGAGAAGCTGACATACACTGACATACATTTTTATTAAAAATTATTCAAATAAAAATGTACATTTTATTATAAAGTAATCATTAATATTAAATAATAATTAAATGATCATTTATATTGTGTAAAAAAAAAAAAAAAAGCTATAATAATAATCATCATCATCATCATTATTGTTGTGTTAAATTTCTATGCTTATATTTAATCCGTTAATATAGGGTATCTACTTGTGTATTTTATATCCAATTTTTTATTTTATAAAACATTTAAAATGATTTTTTATAAAAACTTTGTTAAAATATCATTTTTTTTCAAATATTCTTATGTACAGTTGTATGCAAAAGTCTGACCATCCAATCAATTTACATATTTTGTTGATTTTTTAAGTGAAAAGAAGTACTGCTGCAGCAAACAAACAAACAAAAAAAATTTCTGCAAATGTTAATGCTGATATTTTATATTTAATTAACTTAAAAATAGAATAAATGTGCAAAGGATAGGCCATAAATCACTATTGCGACTCATTAGGCAGGTCAAAAATGGTCATTAGGAATAACAATAAAATATCTGACTTTTAAATCCTTATGCTAACACTCAACAACCATGGGCTCCTCTAAGCAGCTGACTGATGATTTAAAAACTAAGCTAATTGATGCCTACAAAGCAGGGGAAGGCTGAAAAAAATCAAGCATTTTCCACTGTCCTAATGTTATTAAGAAATGGCAAATGGGAATTATGGATGTCAAGGTAAGATCTGTAAGACCATATGCTGGTCAGAAGAGGCAAAGCAAATCCTGTATATAACACTAAGGATCTGCAGGAAGGTTTAGCTGACAAAGGAGTGGTTGTGCACCGTTCCATTGTGCAGCATTGCTTGAACAAACATGATCTGCATAGAAGAGTCAACAGAAGGATGACTGCAACCTCATCACAAAACTAGATAAGACAAAGGCATTTTGGAAACAAGCACCATGGAGTGATGAATTGTTGGTAGGTACAGTGCCCTCCACTAATAATTGCACCCTTGGTAAATATGAGCAAAGAAGGCTGTGAAAAATTGCCTTTATTGTTTAACCTTTTGATCTTTTGTTTAAAAAGAAATCACAAAAATACTCTGCTCTTATGGATATCAAACAATTAAAAACAAAACACAGGTTTATCCAAAAAATATATATATTTGTTAAATATAGGTGTGCAATAATTATTGGCACCCCTATGAATTATATCTGAAGATATTTGAAGTATATTCCCATTGATATTTTAAAAAATCTTTCCCATTCATAACAATGGGTAAGACCAAGGAATATAGCTGTGGTGCGCGACAAAAGGTTGTTGAGCTTCACAAAATGGGAAGCGGCTATAAGAAAATAGCACAAGCATTACAAATGCCCATTTCCACTCTTAGGGCAATAATTAATAATTCCATTTGTAAGAAAAAATGATGATGATGTCAAAGATCTCAAAGAAAAATAACTTTATTGCTTTATTTACTGTTGAGACAAGGTACAACTGAGTAGTTGAGAGTTAAGGATGTTGCACAAGGACTCAACAGTGGAAACTTGGCAGTTTTGGGATTTGAACTGATAACCTTCCAATCAACTATGTTAATTGCATGAATTGCACTGAAATGTAGTCTGAACTGCAAAAATATAAGAAACTACAGACAAGCTTCTGATTGCATAGAGTTGATTTCAAATTATTTTCATGTTTCTAAAATTCCCTAGGAAATCATTGCATGAAAGGCATGTGACTATGGTTAATAAAATAACAAATTCAGATTCAGAGGGATAAACATAAAGGACTTACCACTGAGCTTCTGCTGCGGTGCAATCTGGACAGCGAAGCCAAAATCAGTCAGTTTGATGTTCATGTTGTCATCCAGGAGGATGTTCTCAGGCTTCAGGTCTCTGTGAACTATGTTCTGGGCATGAAGGAAGCTGATCACTTCTAGCAAAGCACGCATAATCTTTCTGAAAATAACAGTGTTACATGTTATGTACAGCATGCCACAGAAACCAATACACTAACTGGAATGACGCTTCGATACAATGTGAAAGTTCCACAGAGACCTCTTTGCAATGTTCCTCTTGAGATCTATTTTCCACAAACAACATGCAGGAAAAGGAAAAGAAAATAGAGAGGTACTAGATAGGGAATTTGGAATAGACTTAAACGACCTGTTTTCAACTGCCCAATATAATCCTACCTAATGCCCGTTCACTTAAGAACAAAATGCTTGAACTCGTAGCCTTAATGAAATATAACAGAGACTTTAAGAGAACGAATTTGCTTTGTATTACTGAAACGTGGCTAACGGAGGAGACTGATGATATAAACCTTGAGTGATATTCACTAATTTGACTGGACCGCGATAGTCAGAAATCATCCAAAATCATTGGAGGAGGACTATGTATGTTTGTCAACGACAGCTGGGCAAGAAACATTATGGTGTGTGGAACCTATTGTTCAACCCATTATGAACGATTATCTGTCTCATTTAGACCACACTACTTGCCCCGAGAGTTCGGACAAATCAATGTTATTGTAGTCTATGTACCTGGGCCAAATTTTGCACTTGCAGCCGAGGGCATTGCTGCCAGCTACAACAAGGCACTGCACAACTCAGTGGATGACCCAGTGTTTCTTCTTGGAGACTTTAACAACTGTGAAGTATACGCATTTTTGCTGAACTTGGAACAGTATATAACTTGTCTGAAGAGACTGGGCAAAACCTTAGACAAGGTTACACCCACCATTAGGACGTTCAGACCATAATGTCCATCTCCTTCCAAAATATAGACAGATGTTAAAAAGGAATGAACCTGTCATCCAGCAGGTTCAGTCATGGACTATAGACTCAATTGAAAACCTCAGAGACTGTTTTGACAGCACTAATTTCACACATCTTGACAAGCGTACCTTGGTGCACTGAGGCAAGGACCCTTGCGCAGCACTAGGAACTTACAGAGCTGCTGGCCCAGTTTGCCGACACATTCACCTCCTCCCCCAGCCTGATGTATCTGGTCAAGCATGACATAAAAACCCCACCGGGAGTAGTGGTGAGACAGCGGCCCTATCGCGTTCCGGAGGCTCGTCGTCAGGCTATTGAGGAGGAGGTCAGCCTGATGCTCCGAGATGGCATCTTCGAGGAGTCCGCTAGCCCCTGGTCCAGCCCCATCATCGTAGTGCTGAAGCCAGATGAAAATATACGACTCTGTAATGACGTCTGGAAGCTGAACTCTAACTAGATAACTTTCTGATGGCGATAGTTATCCCCTTCCCCATGTGGACAACCTGGTGGAGAGGCTGGGGAGAGCCCAGTTCATCTCCACCCTGGACTAACCAAAGGCTACTGGCAGGTGGCCCTGAGCCCCGACGATAAACCCAAGACCGCGTTCAGCACCGCCAGCAGCCACTGGCAGTACTGGGTTCTCCCCTTTGGCTTCCACAGAGCTCCAGTGATGTTCCAGCGATGGACGTCGTCCTACGACCACACAGGTCATTCACAGCCGCCTACCTAGACGACATCTTCAACCACTCCTCAACCTGGTCAGACCACCTACACCATCTGAGATAAGTATTGGGGAGCCTGTGGAAAGCCAGGCTAATGGCTAACCCTAAAAAATGCCACCTCAGGCTGACCAAGGAACAGTACCTGGGGTATCACATTGGCCAGGGCTTGCTAAAACCCCAAGAAAAGGAAACAGAGGTCGTAAAGGAATACGCACAGCCGAAGTCAAAGAAACAGGTACATGCCTTTCTGGGATTGGTGGGATACTACAGTAGATTTGTGCCTAACTTTTCCTCTCTAGCCTCCCCCCTCCCACACCTCACGAAAAAGGGACAACCGGACCAGGTGCAGTGAACCGAAGAGACAGAGAGTGCATTTCAAGCCCTCAAACAGGCTCTCACCAGCTCCCCGTCCTTCGAAACCCAGACTTTGATAGGCTCTTCATGGTCCACACAGATGCCTCCAAGACAGGGCTAGGAGCTGTCCTGTCCCACACCTTGGACGGGGAGGAGCACTAGGTCCTTTATGTGAGCCGAAAGCTGAGGTCTGCCGTGACAAAATATGCTGCCATGGATAGAGAAGCTGGCAATAAAATAAGCCATAGAAGAGATGGCTGTGCTAACTGGCAGGTCGACACTTCACACTCGTGACCTACCAAGCGCCTTTGCAATGGATGGCCTGGGCAAAGGACACCAACGCCGTGGTAACCAGGTGGTTTATGTCGTTACAGGACCATGGAAACGCGAATGGCCTCTCCTGCTGATTTGCCTTATGGGCCCTGCATCCACCGGCAGTAGGCTTGGAGCTGAGGGGGGAGTACTGTGACAGCAAGCATGCAGCCCGCACACACAAACACAGATGTGCTCCTCACATGACTGCCGCTCAGGTGCTGAACGGACAGCTCAGTTTCAGCACCGCAAATGTTTTGGACAGCTTGACAGCGCATGGCTGCAAGGTGGGGTGGCATAAGCACACACGGTTGGTGGTTAATGAATGGAGCGGCAGCAATTCATCCTCCAGCAGATGCTGGGACGATATAAGAAGCCCGCAGCAGCACAGATAGGTGAGATATGTCTCCGTGTTTGATGTCACTGACGCATCTGTCGGTTTTCATTACAGGCGCAGATAGAGAAGACGCCAGCACCGACACGGAAATATGGCCCTGCATGACACCTTCCACTAAAACCTTCACACCCTCTCCATTCCCCTCTCCTCACAAATAAATAAATAAAATAAACCAGCACTGTTTTCTGCATGTAAACTGTCTCCTGCGTGTCTGTGTTCAGCCCTCCGCAGCCTGAGTGGTCACAATACAGTGATGGGCAGACAACAGAAACGAGTACAACTGTTTGATGGTGACCCCCATAGCTTTGTAAATAATTTAAATGTTTTTATTCACAATTTTACAACACTGTAGGTGTTGTGAATTATGATACTCTGACAAAATGTGAACCTATGAGAATAGAGGTGGGATAGGTTATCAAAGTGCTCAGTAGAATTAAACCAAATAAGGCTACTGGTCCAGATGGCCTTAAGGGCATTGTTCTAAAAGAATGTGCAGAACAACTTTGGCATGTATGTACTAGGCTGTTTCAGGTCTTTTTAGATGATGATTTTGTACCAGTAGCATGGAAAACACTACTGTTATTCCAGTACCTAAAACACCTCATGCCATTTCCAGCACCATTTAGATAAAACGAATGCTCATGTCAGAATAATTTTTATGGATTTCACATCAGCATTTAATACTGTACAACCACAATTTTTAAAAGAAAGATTGCAAGATTTAGGTGTAAGTAGTTGGTTAATTTTATGGATTGAGAATTTTTTAAGAAATAGGCCCCAACACGTCTGTGTAACAGAATCTCATCTGATTGTAAAGTCTTAAATTAAGGGTTACCTCAGGGATGTGTATTATCACCTCTGCTTTTCTCTGTTTATATTAATGAACCTCAGTGTAACAGGGATGATCTCACTTTAATCAAATACACTGATGACTTGGTTTTAATTTCTTGCCAAATGGACACGAATAGTTCAACTTATTTTGAGTATATTAAAAGTCTTGTACAGTGGTTAGATAACAGTCATCTACAATTGAACATTGAGAAGACAAAGGAATTATGCTGAGGGAATTAAAATAGGACAGGTACGGCTGGCATTTCATATAAACAAGTTATTATAAAAGGTGTAAAGGTAGAGCAAGTTTCAAATTTTAAATATTTAGGTACAATCATTGATGACAAATTCTCATTCCAGGAAAATGTGGACCATATACATAAGAAAATAAGACAGCGTTTAGGTCTACTCAGAAAATTAAGAAGTTTTAGAATCGATAGAAGGGTCCTAACCATTGTTTACAGATCGATGATCAAACGTATTTTAACATAACATTGTTTCGTGGTATGGCAATTTAACAATGAGACAGAAAAATGTATTAATACGAGTAATTAAATATGCAAATAAGATTACTGGCCAGAAACAGAGTGCGTTGCAAGAGCTGTTTTCACATTTTATGGAAAAAAAAGGCAATTGCAGTATATTCAGACCAAATCCATCCCCTCCATTCCTGCTTTGAGGCCCTCGCTTCGGGGCTCAGGCTGATATACTGCTCACTAAAAAGAGCATATATAAACGATCATTTGAATTTTTGAATTAATAAACATGGCCAACCTTGTCTCTTTCTCACTCAGTGTAACTTTCTCAGTGAGATAATCAAACAGCTCTCCTTTTTTCATCCTGTTAGTAAGAAAGTAAGAAGAAATATCACAGTTTTATGTTCTTCTACAGTGCATAGGGAGATTTTATATACAGTGAAGTTGCTTTTTTATAGATAATGTCTATTGAGTAGTGTGCCAGTAGTAAAGTACTCACAAGTCAAAGACCAAGAAGAAGAAGGCTTTTGTCTCATAGCAGTCCTTCAGTTGAACTATAGAGAGAAAGTATAGTATATATACAGATTTATGATAATAAACAGTATATTAAAGTAGAAATGTATATAGTATCATAAATATTAGTCATACAGTTTTTGTATTTAAGTTATACAAAAAAGAACTTTACACATGCCTAGCGGTATAATATTAAAAACCTATTCTGAGTCATTTTTATGCCTCTGCCTCTTCATTAGCGCTATATTTCCAAAACAATTGGTTGAATGTTTGTAGGATATATTAGCAATTAACACTGTAACCAGAGGATTAACTGATTAGATTTTGGAATTGACCTAAACAGGATCAAGGTCACAGCAAGGTCAAATGCCTGAAATAGTTTTCCTTCAATAGCTTTCTTCCTCTTTGTCATACAGAGATGTTTCTTACATGGTCTTGATCAGGAACACAAATCTAATTTTTTTTTGGCTAGCTATGATTTTTTTTCCCATCTGTACATACATGTGTCTGTCTGTCTGTCTGTCTGTCCAAGATTCTCATTAGCATGACATCTCAAGAACGAGTGGTTGAATGTTTGTAGGATTTGTGTTGAATTATCATTGTAAGCAAGAGATGAACTAATTAGATTATGAATTTGATCCAGGGTCAAGATCACAGCAAGTTCATATGTCTGAAATATTTTTCCTTCAATTGCTTCCTTCATGTTTGCAGTATATTTTAAGGATATTTCTGGCATACAACTAACAAGAAGGAATAGACTTGCTGATAGTGGAGGCATTCCCGTCCATGCTGTTGGCATTGAGTTTGACTTGTTTATATCTATGTTATGGCAGTGAATGCATGACTGGCTGCTCTCCCCTCATGCAGTGAGTGTGTGTTTCTCTCTCATCAGTTACACACAATTTTATTGATCAACAGCTAAGAGAGCTGCACATAGGAAGAAGACCACGACTGGAAGAAGGGACACTTTTGCTTCTGATGCAGGCTCTCTACTATGTTCCTGGTTTCTAGCTTAGGCCAGGAAAATTTTGCCTCGCTTTGCCTCAGGCTGTGTTAACCTAGCTCATTTTGGTGTATTGTTCTTTTTGGATGCACTAGTAGTAAGCAGTTATCTAGAACATGTTCATATGTAAAATTGTAAATTGTAATCATTGTGAATTAGCTGTGGTATAAGAGGAAAAAAAAAACATTACACTCACGTTTATGTCTAGCACTGTACTGTAGTGTTTGTATGTGTAAGTCTGCAATGTAGGATCACTATAAACTGGCAACAAATTCCTTGTATGCTCAGGCATACTTGACCAATAAAGCCGATTCTGATTCACTTTGTGTCGCGTCACACCACCCCATATCCAAGGCTCCAAGACGATAAAGCCAGCCAACCAAATCTTTTTGAACTGTTGTTCATGCTGCATCACAGGGCAGCATAACACACTCAGAAAAGAGTATTATTTACACTTTCTTGCATTCATGAGCTCACAGACACTCAGGATTGGCTAGGATCAGGGTGGGGGTTTTATTCCCTTGGCTCCGGGCAACAGATGGCTGTGGCATCATAAGGATTCAAACTCACAGTCCCTGGACAATAGGGAGAACGCATTTCTGTTGCGATACTCTGGAGCCCCTTGTTTTGCCCATCTGTGGATTTTTTTGGGAACTGGGAGGGCACGGATGTTTCACCTTTTTTTATGTTATGGTCTGACTCCAGACCAGGCTCTAACAAGTTCTATTTTTCCATGTTTCTATGCTGTAGACTTGAAGATACTTTTGATAGTGATGTTACAATAATACAACCCCAATTCCAAAAAAAGTTGGGATGCTGTGTAAAATGTAAATAAAAACAGAATTCAATGATTTGCAAATCTCATAAACCCATATGCTATTCAAAGAGAACATAGAAAACATATCAAATGTTTAAACTTAGTAAATGTACCTTTTTAAGAAAAAAATAAGGTAATTTTGAATTTGATAGCCGCAACACGTCTCAAAAAAAATTTGGGACGGGGCAACAAAAGGCTGGAAAAGGCTGGGAACATTTTGCAACTAATTTGGTTAATTGGCAACAGGTCAGTATCATGATTGGGTATAGAAAGAGTATCTTAGAGAGGCAGAGTCTCTCAGAAGTAAAGATGGGATGGAATCTGGATAGAAACATATGTTGCTCTAAAATCTGTATATACCTTTCAGCATCGATAGTGCCTTTCCAGATGTGCAAGCTGCCCATTCCATAGGCACTAATACACCCCTATACCATCATGCAGGCTTTTGAACTGAGCACTGATAAAAAAGCAGGTGGTTCTTCTCCACTTTAGTCCTCTTTAGCTTAAAGGATACGGCACCCATGGTTTCCAAAAAGAATTTAAAATTTTGTTTCGTCTGACCACAGAACAGTTTTCCACTTTGCCTCAGTCCATTTTAAAGGAGCTTTGGCCCAGAGAAGATGGTGGCGTTTCTGGATATTGTTCACATATGGCTTCTTCTTTGCATGATAGTGCTTTAACCAGCATTTGTGGATGGCACGGTGAACTGTGTTCACAGACAATGAATTCTGGAGGTGTTTCTGAGCCCATGCAGTGATTTCCATTACAGAATCATGCCTGTTTTTAATGCAGTGCCTCCTGAAGGCCTGAAGATCACGGGCATGCAATATTGATTTTCACCCTTGTCCCTTGCACACAGAGATTTTTCCAGATTCTCTGAATTCGTTGATGATATTATGTACTGCAGATGATGAGATATTCATAGTCTTCGCAATTTTACGTTGAGGAACATTATTCTGAAATTGTTCCACAAATTGTAGATGCAGTTTTTCACAGATTGGTGAACCTCTGCCCATCTTTACTTCTGAAAGACTCTGCCTCTCTAAGATACTCTTTTTATACCCAATCATATTAATGACCTGTTGCCAATTAACCTCCAGCTGTTTCATTTAAGCAACACTTACTTTTCCAGCCGTTTCTTGCCCCTGTCCCAACTTTTTTGAGACGTGTTGCGGCCATCAAATTCAAGTCATTGCATTCTGTTTTTATTTACATTTATTTACATTTTAAACAGCATCCCAACTTTTTTGGAATTGGGGTTGTATAATATGTTGCGGTTTATGAATGTTCTAAAGAATAAGACATCTATTCAGAAACAGACAATAACATAATTGAGAACCAAGGTTTGCATGAGAAAAGGGAAAATGTATGTACAAAATATCCAAAGGAGATATGCAAGGAGCTAGCAGGTCAAATCTGGTTTCACATGAATCACATATAAAACAGGAGCTGAAAACTTTTTGAATTTTTTATTATTTGTGATTATGAAGGAACAATATGTGTCTTAATTTTGTCCTAAAGGTATGCAAAGTTTTGCTTTCAACTGTAAATGAAAGAATGCATGTCTTGATTGTTCTTGGACTTGGTTGTCTGCTATCTAGTATGAAAAGAATGAATTCTTACTTATGTTCTCTTGCCCACAGACTTTCCTCAGGATCTCGATCTCTTTCACTGTGGCTTCCCTGATCTCCGTAATCTCTTGAGGTGTCATTTTATCTGATGGTGTTATGTCAATGATTTTGACCGCATATTCCTGAGTTGTACGTTTATTTACACAGCGTCGGACCACGCTGCTGACTCCCCTGTACAAGAAATTCGAAATTCAGAAAACTTTGAACATCTTGCCTACAATGTAATCCCTGAGCATATATATAAAAAAAAAACAGGCAAACATCTCAAATACATACATATTCACTGGTTTAAATAATTTCTAAAGATCTGCGTGATATAAATCATTTAAAAAATCATTTAAAAAAAACATGCACTTTTTACCTTTTTATTACTTGCTACCTTTTTATTCATTGCTAAATTTAAAATACTACATTTCATGAATTTGCTTTATCCACTCTGGGCCAAAAAGTGTGCCAAGCAAATGCCTGAAATTTAGCATCTTTAATTTAGCAGTGAATAAAAAGATAACAAGTAGACTGAAACAGAATTCAACATTAATGAATAATAGTTTTCCTTTAATTTTTTTTTAAATAATGAATTCTTTCAGGTAAACACAGAGCATTTTATATGGATATGGATTAGGATTTTTCCACACTTTTGCCACCCCAATAAAGTCACTGGGTCTAACCTGTCCACACCATTGTAAGAGGTCTGGCGACGCCCCTGCTGTAGGTATGAGAGTACTCATATATGGTTTGGCACTGACCAGTCATATAGCCATGATGAGCAATTGCCCTGTCTTGTTATACATTCACAAGTGAAATTACACTTGAATTAACAAATAAGTCCTCATGGCAATAAGATGTGAGACAGGAAAATGAACACATCAGATTTTACTGAGATAAAGATAAATGATCTAGTGTTCCAGGCACTCGCAGCTTGTATTAACAGGTAATATACAAATATACTGCAATAAAAATCTACATTTGTGACCCTGTGTAGCTTAAACACATCACTGCTACCTTCCGAGGATCTCCTTGGGATCATATTTTTGGTAGAACTCCTGAGCTCCCACCCAGTCTGGGATCTCGTCATCTTTGGTCATGATGATGGTTTCACAGATTATCCAAGGAAACTCAGCTGCAAGCTTAATGAGAGCAGACAACACTTCAGTGTTACTATAGAAATTATGGAAATGCTATTAATTCCTTAGACGGTCTACCAGTTTGTCCAGCTTGTGATTATCAACAACGGAGTGTCTTGGTGGAGCAACTGAATCGGTTCTCTTTCACTATCTTGGTCAGGAAGCGTACATTACTAACTGCTGCGGCTGTGATTATAAAGGCTGGCCTGTGCTCATCCCAGGACTCATTCACAGTATACACATAGGCCTACTGAACATCCTTTCAACACACTCAGTCAGTACTTTTGACTAAAAGGTATAGAGCTGTAATGATTTATAATTGCACTATTCAGTGCTACCCAGAAGAAGATGGGTTTCCTTTTGTGTCTGGTTCCTCTCAAGGCTTCTTCCTCATGAGCTTTTCCTTGCCACTGTCACTGGGGATCTAAATCTACAGCTTTGCGGCAATGTCTATTGTCAATATTGTCTACTGTTAACAGCGCTTTACAAATAAAACTGGATTGACCATATAGCCATTGTAAGCCACTCTAGCTAAAGAGCAACTGAACGGCATAGTAAGAAGTGGCATATCAAACTACACACAGTGCCATTTGTGGGTTATGATGACATTCTCAGCTGTTACAGTTCTGACATAGTATTTATACCCGGTCTCGAAAGGAGTGATTGTAACCCAGTGCAGCTAATGAAACCCTAAAAGGACAAAAATTATCCTGTATAGATGACTATTCATTTGGCAGATAATATCGGCTGTATTACAGTTATGTTTACTATTGATACCCAAAATGGTTTTCTTGGATTCTCTCGCAATGCAAATACAATTTGTCTTCCGCGGCCGCTATTCTCCATCTCGCGCTACGCCGCTAAACCGACGACTTAAACGGTTGACATAACGGGTACGTTGTCACGACAAATCAGCGAAAAACAAATCGCATACCTTGATGCATCAGTATTCTCTGCGGTTTGTTTGTTTGTTTGTTTAAGTGTAGTTCCGATTTCTTGCTTCTCTAGACGTCCAAATCAGTCCATGATGCAGCAACAGTAAGTTACGGTGCACGCGGGCGCGAGCACAAACTGCAGCACGCGAAAGGGCAGCGAGAATGTCACGCTCCAAAAATAAAATAGTCCGAGCGGCTTATAGAGCCTGAAAACGCCTGCTTACACACACACACACGGGACGTGCCTAAAGCTCACATTGATTGATTGATTGTACCTACGAGTCAGGCCTTTGATAACAAATCTGCTATTTCATTCATTTTAGTGAACAGTAAATGACTTTCGTTTGCACCTTCTAATCACATATCAGTGATTCTCATTGCATGCTCAAATTGCTGATGTTATGAAGCCAGCGTGTGCAATTGTGGTTATTTAATTGTCAATAAAAACTTTTATAAAAACAATTAATTAAAAATGTAAATATGGTAATATAAGAAGAGCCTGTATGTCAGTATATCCACTGACTAGGAATGACTTAGCTGGGTATATACACTTATAACTTATTTACTACGCAAGTCACCTGTCCTCTTCAATCAGTACAGTAAGGGTTGAACATAATAGCTATCACGTCTGCATTCTGCATCGAAAAAGATGCCTGTGATGATGTCGCTCATTTTGAACAGTGTAAAAGATATCCTGTGGATGTTCATCAGAAGTCTAATATATATATTTTATATATATATATATATATATATATATATATACACATGCATGCCTCTGCAATAATTCTCCATTTCAAAAAAGAAACAGTGGTTTTAGGGTTTATTGTATTTTTGTTCAGTCACATGTACGGTTATCTTCCGAAACTACGTACAGTATGCAATTCTGAAATTCATAGCAAGTTAACCAATATACATATATATAAAAATCAAAAATAAGTTTTGATCAATTACACAGTGCTTCAACCTAAGAAATGCATACAACTTCTAAAGTTCACTCTGTTATATATGCGTGTAAATTAAGCATAGTCCTAATCGATGTCTCCATTCCAATCTCAGGGCAAACCTGCACAAGAAAAAGACAGATAATATTAGTGTGCAGTTGTGCAATTGGTTTGCATGCACTCATCGCTATACTAGTGAGCTCTTTCTTTTTAGTAATAAGGAAACCTTGATCAAACAATATGGTGAAACTAATGTATGTAGGCACACTTTATATCTCAGTGGAGACAGAAGAACCCATGTTGTTCAGTGTTCAGCTAGGAAATGTGCAATAATCTTGCAACATTAAAACTGTACAGAAATTGTTGGTGCCTCTGAGTCTATCAATACATTAACATGGACAACAATAATCAGATATTAACCTGATTAAGACAATACTCTGATTAAGAAACTACCATGTAAACAGCGATTTCTGATTACCTTAATCTGGCTAAAGTCATACTCAAAGTAAACAAATCAAATTAAGACATGTGGAGTATTCCTG
>JANDJT010000103.1:6715005-6734638 GCA_024331685.1 Stegophilus panzeri
GGTTTGGCCAGGGTTACTATTATGCTAGTGTTAGGGTTTGGCTAGGGTTACTATAATGCGATGGTTATATACTCACTGACCCCTTATGATCACAGCACAATCCAGTGATTAAAATATTACCCATATTATGCAGATAGACTTCATTATATTTATTTATTACAGCAATTAGGGCTTTTTATTGCTGAATTCTACACCCTAGAAACCCTGTATTAAAATGTAGATATAAAATATTTTATATAAAATAAACAGCACTTTTCAAAAACTTATTTTCCATATTCAAGTTACCATTATTTTCACTTACTGAACTTTTGATAAGGTAAATGGAAAACGGTATGAAATACCTTATATAGCCAAAAATATGTGAACACCTGACCTTCACACCCATATGTGGTTCTTCCCCAAACTGTAGCCACAAAGGTGGAAGCACACAATTGTCTAGGACGTCTTTGTATGCTGTAGAATTACAATTTCCCTTCACTGGAACTAAGAGGCCCAAACCTGTTCCAGCATGACAATGCCCCTGTGCACAAAGCAAGCTCCATGAAGACAAGGTCTTGGAGTGGAACTACTCGAGTGGCCTGCACAGAGTCCTGACCTCAACCCCACTAAACACCTTTGGGATGAACCGGAACGCTGACTGCGCCGCATATCTTCTCACCCAACATCAGTGCCTGACCTCACTAATGCTCTTCTGGCTGAACGAGCACAAATCCCCACAGCTACACGCCAAAATCTAGTGGGAAGCCTTCCCAGAAGAGAGGAGGTTTTTGTAACAGCAATAAAAAGGAGACTAAATCTGGGATGGAATGTACAACAAGCACATATCGATTTGCACTTTTGCACTACCTGTTATATCGGACACTTCCACACTAAAACTGTGTACTGGTCAGGGCTACACTGTCACTTACTGTGCCTATTGTCCTATTTTAGTAGTACTGTACTGTCCTGTGTTGTTAGCACACGTTTGCACGTGCACTTTATGTAAAAATGTGTAGATCAGTTCTTTTTAAAACTTGAAAAAATCAAGTATAACATCAGAGGCAGGGGTGAATCATTTTTGGGAAAATGGCAACAATTTATTACCTACTTCAATGATGTACGCACCCTGGAGGTGGATTGAGGGAAGGTAGACGGTAAATACTAATCATCTTACTTTTTATCTTTTTTTTTATTATTGTTTGTTTGTTTGTTTGTTTGTTTGTTGTTGTTGTTTTGTTTCCCCCTTCCTTTTGGTTTTGGCTGTGGTTATTTTGTTGGGGCCGGGTATGGTGGGGTTGTTGGATGGGGTGTTATAATATGTAAAATGCGGTTTTCCAATAAAAATTCTATGATAAAAAAAAAGAAGAAAAAAAAAAAGTGTAGATCTTATTTAGTTCTGTGTTGTCTCATGTAGTTAGTGTGTTGTTTTATGTAGCAGCATGGTCCTGGAGGAACACTGTTTCATTTCACTGTGTACTGTACCAGCTGTATATGGTTTTAAAGACAATAAAGTGAAAATGAACTTGATTGGTCAGGTGTCCACATACTTTTGGCCATATAGTGTATATTAGTGTGGGCTGCAAGATTTTAAACCCAACCCGAGTGAGAGTTTTAATTAGGCTAATAATAAGGACAACTATAACAATACTAAATTGCTAACTCAGGCAATTAAACAGAGGTTGTTTATTAGCAGGTAATGTTGCCACAGTGAGGGATGCTGGTTTGATCCTGAGCTTGGGTTACTGCCTGTGTGGAGTGCCGGACGTTCTCTCTGAGGGTTTCCTCCAGGTTTTCCGGTGTCCTCTCACCTACCAAAAACCTGGTGGTTGGTGGATTGACTATTCTAAATTGCCCCAAGGTGTGAATGAGTGTAAGCATGTGTGCTGTGATGGATTGGTGTCCCATCCACTATGTATTCCAGCTTCATGTCCAGTGTTCCTGGGACAGGATCCGGATTCACCATGAACCTGACCAGGATAAAGTGGTGGCTGAATGAATGAATGAATGAATGAATCAATGAACATGTGGACCCCTTGGAAATATAGCACACATATGTAGAGTCCCCAGACCCCAACTGAATTGGCATGAAAATACTAGAATATCTGAAAGGAAGAGATCATGCTGATCCAGTTGAATGGAAATATGTCAGCACATAGAACATAATAATTTATGGTGCAGACATGTAACCTCAGCCCAAACACCAAAAGATTCACATTCTATTATCTACATAGAAATACAATTCTGTATTATCACACCGTGCAAGCATCGTTTAAACCTCATCTCATCGGGTAATCTCTTAAATAAATGCGATTAGTTTACGTGCAGTAATGGCTCTCCATGACTTCTCCTTGGTGTGAAGCCAAAACCAGTTGGGTTGTTGTTGTTGTTCCTCCCACTGCAGCGGGAAAGCTACAACCAGCTTCTCGCTTCTGTATGTCTCGCTAATATTACTCATTAGCTTTGAAAACGAACGTCATTCTCGGTGTACATTTTTAATGTTCATCTTGGAAGTCAGGACATAGTAATTAACGTAAAAAGGTAAGAGTGATTTATAACGACATTGTCGTAGTAGCTAGCCTGCTAAGTTAGCGTATCCTTGGTTGTAGCCTACATTTCGTATTAGCTAGCTAGTGTTGCTTATAAGCTAATGGAAGAGCTAGTTAGCTGTATCATTTCAGTCGAGTAAGCTAAAAATCATGGTTATATATATATTTTTTATGTGCACACATTTAGCTAGTAACCTTGTAACAGTAACATTAACACGCCAGTTGGGCCGTGTAGCGAATTAGCTAGCTAACTACCCTTTTAACTACAATATAAGATGACCTTTAGCTTCTTGTAAATCCTTTGCTAGGTAATTTAATCCGCTCGCTAATAACCACTGCTGATTTAGAGAAATAGACGATTTGAAAACAATCTTAGAAGCTGGATATTTTAATCGTTTTAAATTCTGTGCGATTTGAGCAGCTTGTTATTTGAGTTAGACACGATACACAAACGTTGCGCAGTTCCAGCACTGCAGTGCTTTTTCGTTTTCATATATTGTAAACGAGTTTGCTGACTTGCTTGGTTTACTGAAAACATGTTGCATAGGACTTAATAAATATACATAAACCCAATTCGGTATATTTTAGTAACGTGAAACACATTTAAATGTAATTTTATTCAAGGTAGTGTACCAGTTGTTGTTGTTGTTGTTGTTTATTTTATTAGTGCTTCTTTAGTACAGTTGATAGAAAATGAATACGCCCACTTTAGAAATATATATTTTTGTTTCCGTAAACATCATGGGTTTAAATGGTTTTCCTGATACAAACAACACAGCATAACAAATGAATATAGTGTATCCATTTTAATAATAATAATAATAATAATAATAATAATAATAATAAAACATTCGCTTGATAACTGAATTTCCTCTTTTCTTAAGTAAACACCCCCACATTCAGTACTTAGCACCTTTGGTAGCAACTACAGCTCCCAGTCTTTTTGGGCAGTGCTCCACAAGGTTGGCACACCTGGATATGGAGATTTGGAGCTGTTAAAACTGGGAGAACTGGTTTTTGCTAATGGATAGCAGCCTTCATGCCACTCCATAAATTTTCAGTTGGATTTAGGTCAGGGCTTTTGTCCCTAGTAAGCCACTCCATGGTAGCTTTGGCCATATGCGACAATATGCTTCCACCACCATGCTTCACATATGGGATGGTGGTGTTCGTTACTGATGTTAAGTTTTTGACATTTGTGCCAGCTTTTTTTTTTACTTTGTTTATGATTGTTGCTGAATCCTTTAGGTGTCTTTGTGGTGTCAAACTTCAAAATGGACTCCAGATGGACCTTTTTTGAGAAATGGGTTTCTTATTGCCACCCTCTCGTACAGGCCAGATGTGTGCATTGTCTTTTGATATTGTTGTGCGATCCACGTTTTCTACAAAATTATGCAAATGTAAATTCCTCGGAGTACATTGGAAGAATTGATGATTAGCCTGTGACGCTGAGTTGATTTCTGGGTCACAGGTTAAGTGATGTAGGATCAAGGAATTAAGGAGGCATTTGGGATATATTCCTAGGGAGTCCAGAACATTTTGATGATAGTCCTACAGAGCCTAGAAACTCGATAACTTTGAGCAGTTAAATCACCAAACTTTCCCGGTCTCTACCCCTATAGTACTGGAATTGGGGAATCCCATGCTATGACTTCATCATTAAACTCTGACACTGTAGATCTGAGTATTTTCTTTCTCTGCAGTAAAGAGAGCGATGTCGTACTACTCCTCATCGTCATCTCGCAGTTCCTCCAGAAACTTGGAGTGTAAGGTGTATGTGGGAGATCTGGGAGGAGGAGCTGCTAAAGGAGAAATTGAAAGGGCTTTTGGCTACTATGGCCCTTTGCGCAGCGTTTGGGTGGCCAGGAACCCTCCTGGTTTTGCTTTTGTGGAATATGAAGACGCCAGGGATGCAGAGGATGCAGTGAAAGGAATGGATGGAAAGTAAGCATATTTAAACTTTTGCATTTTAGAAATTTATGAAACCCTGTAACTGTAAGACAAACCTATCTACGTAGTCTGTTAGCTTGTGGAGGAAATCTACCTGGAGAACAATTTAGGAGATAAATTTCCATTGCAGTTAATTAGAGATGCTGTCGAGCTATCCTTTTTGTCATCAGAGGATAGGGATTATGGCTCATGCATCTGTTTTTTTTTTTTTCTCCTCACATTTCAGGCTACTGGGTGGCTCTCGGATTCGCGTGGAGCTGTCCACTGGCATGTCTAGGAAGAGCCGATATGGTCGAGCCAGCCGCCGTCCATTTGATCCAAATGACAGATGCTATCAGTGCGGAGACAGGGGACACTATGCTTACGACTGCTACCGCTTCAGCAAGCGAGGACGTCGAAGCAGGTGCAAAGTGGTTCAACACCAGCCAACACATCCCCCCCCCAAGATTTCAGAGGCTAATGTGTCTCTAACCATTACATTTTCTTTGCCAATAAATGCTTTTCCGATTTACTGTGATGGTGTTCCATGTGAGCCAAGAAGTGCCTTGTTTTCCTTTACAGATCCCGGTCTCGATCTCGCTCTAGGTCAAGGAGCCGCCGCAACCGTTCACGATCTCGAAGCCGCAGCTATAACCGGTTGGAATTTTTATTATGTTATTATTTAAAGCATTCAAAATGACTGTAGTCTACTCAATAGGTACAGTAATACAACATGACATACAGTATCTCTTAAATTCGTAGTTTATACTCATTCTCACACAACCTGAAACATACAGCAGGATCAAGACCTGGAACTACAACAAGATCGAGTCTCTCAAAATAACTGTACTATGATTGTTAAAATCATCATACACATTTTACAGAACTTAAAGTAGGCAAGGGTTATAATTATTATCATGAAATGTTTATATACATTTAAGAAAACTAGTACAACTGTGTACACATGCACTGGCTCGGAGTCTCAGAGGTGCCTTCACCCACCCAGATTGGAAACTTTAGGCTTAATTCCATGAGTAAATTCATTCATTCATGTTCAGTAAGTGCTTTATTCTAGTCAGGATCCTGGTGGATCCAGAGCCTATCCCAGGAATGCTGGGCATGAGGTGGGAATACACTCTGGATCAGGCACTAGTCCATTGCAGGGCACCATGCGCGCGCACACACACACACACACACACACACATTTACATCACACCAAGAGGCAATTTATTGTAGCCAACCACCTACCGGTTATTGAGAGTTGGGAGAAAACCAGTGGGGAGACACTATGACTTATTTAGAGGGAAAAGATTAGGTTAAAATATAAATAAATAAAACCAACAGAGGTGGCATGACACTGCCCAAACTTTCCAGGTTCTCTTGTTCCAGGCTGCATTAAGAGAGCACATTTGTGGGTGAAGTAAGCATTGTCACTTTTCCCTAATAAATAGATGTTTTCTTCCTCTGTCTCTTAGGAGGCACCATTCTCCGTCTTATTCAAAACGCAGGAGCAGGTAAGTGCTTGGAAATTTATTCGATCACAGTGTCTGTAACTCCCATTAAAGGTTTCTTAATTTTTTCACTGGACCTAATATAATTGAACTAAATAAAGTAAGTAATATGCTTTATTTTTGTTTTGTTTCAAAACCATCAAGGTCTGGCACTCCAGCTCGCTCAAAATCGAGGACTCCTGCTCGGAGGTATGACACTAGTCTATGATTGTTATTTCTCCTCCTGCTTTTGGTGAGCCTAGCCCTGACGCAAGAATGCTGTATGATTTTTACCTTTTCAGTCGCTCTCGGTCACGCTCTCGATCTGGATCTGCCTCGCGCTCTCGCTCCAGATCCAGGTCCCACTCTCGCAGCCTTAAGAGGCGCAGGTAGGTTCCTGCTCTCCAACCACATCATACCTGCTTTTCTATAACTGCCCTAACTGTGTCATTCTTCTGATTAAATATCTAAAAGCATGTTTTTGCTTAAGAAGTTCAATTATGTGAAATATAATATCTTCAAGGTCCCACCTATCATGTTTATGAATTAACAGTCAGCTTAGATAAGCCTGTTGGTCATAGTCAGAAATAATAGCATCTCTGGGTTAGTTAAAAAATAGTCTACTATATTTTTCATAGTTTGTCCTGGAAGCACAGCTTCCACCAGAGGTAACACCTTTAGTCTGACGATGGAGCTCCAGCCATGGATGGACGAATTGGTGATGGAGATGGGTGGACGAAGCGGGGCAGTTAAATTAGATGCAGTAGAGAGGGATTCTAACTAAGTGACTCCAAAAATGAGTGAGGGAGCATCAGCCCGGCCCCCTATTCCCACTCCGTATTTCAATTCCTAACATTGTCTGAAATGTCTTTTTACTTTCAAGGTCACCTAGTCTAGATGATCTTGGTCAAGTCGTACCTAATGTACTAGACACAACTCTCGCACACAATTTATGAAAGACTCCAAGAGTCAAGAGGGAGGGTTCAAGGGAGGGAGGGTCGGGGTTAAGGTTTGGGGAATCTTCTCATCTCTCTTCTCCCTCAGATCCAGTTGATTAGCTACAGAGAGTGAACGAGATCACCCGCCAAAACAAAAAGAAAGCAAGCACAAATCTGTCTTGATCAGACTCCGGTGACCAAATGCTGCAGGCTGTTCTTGTCTTTTCTTAAAGAGTGCGGGAGTGGAAGGCACTGACCAGGGCTCGTCCTTGCCATGTTAAACGTCCTCCAGGAGGGTGACAAAAGAGCTTACCCGAGATCAGCCTCCTGCCGCGCTGCTTTAAAGAGATCGTCCAAGGGCATCCTGCGCGTACTCAAACAGTTGTTCCACCCGCCCCACTCCCATCCCATGCACTACTACTGCAGACCAGAAATGCTGGGCTGAGAGTTTTGGGCTCCCCCTTCCCCCCTTTCCCTTTTTTCCTTCAAAGCTCTGGCTACATGATTAGCTTCTGAGAAGGGTGTGTGAGAGAAAGAGAGAGACGAGAGATCAGTCTACAAGACCTCTGCGAGTGTGTCTTCGAGTTCTAGCATCCGTCGCTTCTCTGTATGTTGTTTCCGCCACTGTCTGCAAAGGTAACCAACCCAAGAGTTACTGTCCTTCTTGATATGAGCCCTGGTTCTAATAAAGCCAGATTCTCTGTAAACCTTTACTAAATGCTAAACATGTGCAGAGCATATTATGATTAACACCCTGTGAGAGTGAGTGTGTGCAGCTGTGAGAGTGAGTGCAACTGTAAGGGAAACTCACATGGTTTCGTGTGTGTGTGTGTGTGTGTGTGTGTGTGTGTGTGTTTTTAGCAATCTAACTCTGGTTTAGAGTAATGAATTGGATTTTCTGGATAATGTGGTACTGTTAAATAGAGAAGGGATTTAGAAATTTTGTAGATGGCTCATGTGAGATGGTGGCACTCTTGGGTTCTAAAATGGTCTATCAGTAGGTGAAGCAGTCTCGACCCCGTTGCAGCCAGCAGCAATTTGCTTCAAGCAACTCATCACTTTAAAGAAATATTACAGCATTTTCTGATACACCTCATCTGTAGCATATGTGTCTGTAACACATTTCCCTGTGACTAGGAAAAGAACAGCAACCTGCGTATGCAAAAATTGCTTATAATAGAAGGCTAAAGGCAGTTGGTGAATTCCATCAATAAATATTTATGACAATCTTTGTAGAAGATTCACTTTGTCATGAATTTTTTGTTGTGCGGTTCTGATCTCACACCATAAAACCTTTATACCACAAAAAGCCTAGTAAGTAGGCAGATTGACTTTTTTTTATTGTTTTAGCATTTGAATAATATTGTAAAACCATTTTGGGTAAGATTTTCTGGCATGTTTGTCTCACCTTAATTTTGGTGAACATTAGGGTGGACAAATGATCAATTTATTAGCAAGCACCTGGCAAGTGAAAGCCCAACTGTGCCACCCACATCTGGGTTTTTTTTTTTTTTTTTTTTGGTTGCTTGGAAACCTAACTGACTAGGCTAAAAATGGTAACTAACAATGTATACACCGTATAACTTATAACCAGCTAGTTAGTTAAGTGCATGAATGCAAACTAAACAAAGCAAATGAAGTTTATGATTATTATAAGACGAACTTTATTGATCCCAAAGGAAATTTGGAAAGGAAGTTGCTCAAGACAATACAAAACGGTGAAGATAACGATTAATAAATTTCGGAAAAAAAAGATGGATACTTTAAGACATAATAGTAAGAAAATAGAAATAGTTGCAAAAATGTAATGTAGTAATGTAAGTATAAATAAAAATTAATAGTAGGGTTTGTCTATTCAAGCGCATGTTTGCCTCACACCTCCGGGGTTGGGGGTTCGAGTCCCGCATCCATCCTGTGTGCATAGAGTTCGCATGTTCTCCCCAAGCTTCGGGGGTTTCCTCTGTGTCCTACGGTTTCCTCCCACAGTCCAAATACATGCATTGTAGGTTGATTGGCATTTCCAAATTGTCTGTAGTGTGGGTGTGTGAAAGTGTGTGTGATTGAACCCTGTGAAGGGTTTGCAGCCCGTCCAGAGTGTCCCCCGCCTTGTGCCCCGAGTTTCCTGGGATAGGCTCCAGGCTCCCTGCAGCCCTGTGTAGGATAAGCGGTATGGAAAATTGATGGATGGATGTTTTGAGAGCATGTAACATCTGCCATTTGGCCTTCATTATGATGAAACAGTTTTTCATTCTTTTATCAGTACAGAGAAATGTATCAGTGCTAATTACACATGCCCTACAGATGCAGAGGAGTCTGATTAGAAATATGCTGGAGTATTTCTTTAATTTTGTTTTTCAGTGCTCAGCTGCTTTCCAGGTGTTTAACATTTACAACTATATGACAGATTTAAACAGGACAATTTCAGTGTTTCTTAAGCTTTCAGTACCAGTGTTTTGTAGCTCATGATGTTTTACAGTCCTTTTATATCTAGATATGTTGTGTAGTTCTCAAGCAGCACTGAAAGAGGTCAAGCTCAAACATTGGAATAAGAGCCATCCAGGAGGAATATGGTTGAAGCCGTGCTAAGTTCATGGATGATTTTGTAAGTGTTAGGTATATACATATTCTCCTCACTGAAGGCCTCTTTCTCTGTGTTCCAGTCATTCCAGGTCCCCCAGCCCGAAAAAAAGCCCCACATCATCTGGTGAAGATCGAGTGGAGAAGAACTCCTAAACACAAATCACTTATCCACCTTTTTTTTTGCACCCTGTTTTTCTTCACATGAATCTTATACAATTATGGAATCTGTTCAGTTCTGCTTGTCTGAAAGAATTTATTCACTCTAATATCTTTACCTTAAAATTATTGATTGTTTAGCATAAATGATTTCCCTCCTTGAATTATAAATTGACACTTGTATATTTTTGCTTTACATATTAATTAGAAAGAAATGATAGTACTCATAAAATGACTGTACTGAGTTTTCTGTTTTGCCTGTAAGTTTACACTGGAAATGAAAAAAACTAATAAAGTGTTCTAGCATGACAAGAGCCGAAGGCTTCTTCTTTAAATACATTGTATATAAAATATGTAAACTCTTAATATTTGCACACACAATCCACGTATCCTTATGTGTATACATTTAGCACAAAGTGGAATTTTGATATTCAGCTCCACTTAAAAATAAGTGTTGAACATAGATCAGAAGATTGCATATTGATGTCTGTATATTTACAAATTTAACATTAAAAAAAGTGTAGTATAACAAGTTCCTGTTTAATAGCAGTAATAGCATGCTTCAGTACTTAGCTAAGTGTTTCTAGCATGTTGCTAGCATGTTTAGAATTTGCTGGCATATTTTTATATGTAGCTAGGAATACATCAGTGTAAAACATGCCACTTCCTGTTGCCAGCAGGTGGGGCTATGACTATAACTGAAAATCGGCATGTAGATGTGCTCAGGCGAGGATTGGTATAAAACATGAAGTTTGGTGCGGATTGAACATTGCATGTTTGAGTTATAACAACTTCCTGTTTTGTGGCATTACTAGCATGCTTTAGCACTTAGCTAACTGTTGCTAGCATAGTGTAACATGTTTCTAGCATGTTGCTAGCATATTTACCACTTGCTGGCATATTTTAATACGTTGATAGGAGTGGATTACAGTGTAAAACATGTCCTGTTGCCAGTAGGTGGTTGCTAACAACTATAACTAATTATTGGCATGTAGATGACTTCAGGCCTTGTTAACTTGTGAAGTTTGGAGCAGAATGGACATTGACTTCCATTTTCATAACAAAACAGTGAAATTTGTGAGACCCACGCCATGCAGCGAAAATTCAAAAGGTTCGCAATTTTGCATCGTCAAGGTCTTTAGATTGACTGACCGAATATGATGTTGATCCGATGAAATCTGTAGGAGGTGTTCATTAAAGCACGCGGCCTGGAAATGGCAAAATCCCAGCAAAAATAAAAATGGCTGACTTCCTGTTGAGTTTAGGGCATGGGTTGAAGATACTTTTTTGTATGTATTGGCATGTTACATGTGTACCAAATTTCATACATGTAGTTGAAAAGTAGCACGAGGTGCACATTGTTGAAAATTTGTAGGTGGCGCTATCAAGCCATCTTACCACACTCAATTCTATAACGTGTATCAGATGTAAATGTTCAATACTTTTGAGGTGTGCAAAGTTGCATGAGTTTTTGAGCATGTTTAGGCCTCAAAAATGTGATTCCTTTCATATCGAAAATTGTCAGGCCACCACGGACACACCCTTCAACGAAAACTCAAAAGCTTCGCAATTTAACATAGACAAGGCCTTTAGATGAGACTGACTGAATATGATGTTGATCTGATTAAATCTCTGGGAGGAGTTTGTTAAAGTACAAGGCCTGGAAATGGCTGTTGCCAGTAGGTGGCACTATGAATACAACTGATTATTGGCATGTAGCTGTCTTTGGAGCAGAATGGACATTGTATGTCTGAGTTACAAAAACGTCCTGTTTCATGGCAAAACATCGAAATTTGTGAGACCGCCATACCCACGCTGTGCAGCAAAAACTCAAAAGCTTAGCAGTTTAGCATAGTCAAGGCCTTTAGATGAGACTGACTGAATATGATGTTGATTTGATTAAATCTCTAGGAGGAGTTTGTTAAACTACGAGGCCTGGAAATGGCAAAAACAGAGCAAAAATTTAAGAGAAAAATCAAAATGGCTGACATCCTGTTGAGTTTAGGGCATGGGTTCGAAGAGACTTGGCATGTTACTCAATTCTGGAACCCCCATAAGACTTTTCACCAGTTCTGACAAGTGTGCACAGTTTCGTGAGTTTTCAGGTATGTTTAGGCCCTCAAAAATGTGATTCATTTGGGAAAAGAATAATAACGAGAGGTCCCCCTGTCACAGGGGGACGAAGGGCCCTCGCACTGGCATGCAAGTTGAACCGGGTTAAACCGCACAACAGGGCAGAGGTGGAGACATGATATAAACGGTGTGGGGGCAAACTGTAATGGTGAAGATTAACATCAGGCCCTGGTGAAGAAGTAACTGGTGCCTTAGTTTCATGGTGAGCGTTTGACTTAAATGGCTATTGTAGAATTAACACTGAGGTTTTTGCTCATAGAGTTGTTACTGTAAAGTAAAGCTAGGGGAATTCAATATTTTGGCAGGCAAGACTGTGTTACAGAAATGTATTAATGGCACAGATATTTGCCAGTAACTTGTTCTGATGTGACTTATTTTGATCGGATACATCCTAACAAACAAGCTGAACGCGCATGAATACACATGACTTTTTATTGGTGTGCATGACAGTAAAAGTTGTGCGCACCCAAAAATGTACAAAGACACACTTGTTGACACACACACATGGTCACACAATAGCTGATCTTAGGGCCAACTAAATGGAATACTTGAGATACATTTTGTAGGTGAACTTATGTTCCACATGAGGCTGACGAAGCAAGGTTTGGTGAATTAATATCACATTAAATGAAATGTCAATCATTTTTTAACTATACTCCAGTAAAATGAATATGTGTGACCAGGAGTGACTTTTGTAACAAGTTACTACAAAGTGCAGTGCACCTAGTTTTTCATATAGGTGGTGCTATAACTAAAAGCACAAAATCATACTGACAGCAGACACAAAGATCCAAGCAAAGGTTTGTGTTTGCCATTACTTTAGGAATCCATCATAACAACCTTGATTTACAAATCAACTATCTCTTTAATTACATATTCACTATTCTCTCTACTTTTTGTCAAGTAAATGTCCAACAAATCTGCTAAAGACCAATGTTTGCATGCATTACAATCCTTTTACCACCATCATTATATTCCATGCTATCCAAATTAGCATGATCAACAATGACTATTAGTAAACAAATTAATGTAAATCTCTTCCTTCAAAACAGCACAAAGTTTTACACAGTTCCAGTTTGCCATTACATCCTGTAACACAATAGAAAATGTGCCTACTACCCTCAACCACACCTTTACAAATATAGGCTCTCTCACCACAAGTGGTTTTACAAACTATATCTTTATGCCCTTTCTCGTTAAGCATCTACATGTTACCTCCTTTTTCAATTCTATTTGGCTTCATGTGTATGCCATGCCATTTATGTTTGAAGCCAACTGAACCTTGCAAAATGAACACCATATTGAGCATCCATGCAGGAAAATTTGATACACATCGCACACATTGTGTCTACACATTGATATAGGTGAATTTCAGGTAAATCAAACAAACCTCATACTATATCAAAGTGCAGTGCACCTACTTTACTATATAGGTGGTGCTAAAACTAAAAGCACAAAAGTCAAATGGATGTAATCAGGACTTGTTATTGAGTAACTACTTGAAGTTTGAAGCTCATCATTCAAACCAGCACAGAATCATTCACACTTCCTATTTAGCATGGCATCATTTACTGCAATGACAACACCTTAATCACACATCACTGAACCCTATTCAAATGAATCTTCCACCTTAATTTTCTAGGTTTAAGTGACTATTTTTCAAGCAAATCGGACAAACCCTCTAGTAAATCAACATGAATCCATATGGTAAACCCACATAAACTCTTTTTAAAGTGCAATATAACAGTTTCAGTCTAGGTGGCACTATAACAATGTCTCATAATTGTCACATTACTGTCATCAAGAGGGACCCATTAGTAGCCATGCACAAGTTGAGGCTGATCAAACAAAACATCAAGTTATGTCCACTTCCTCGTTTGGTGTGGTGTCTCATGCAAATGAATTCGCAGGCATTATGTCCTATTTTGAGATATCCACTATTCCTTGGCAATTTATAATCACATATATCTGAAGGTTATTCCAACCAAATTTAAAGGAAATCCGCAGAACTCTCCAGGAAGAGTACGAAAGAGTTTCTGAAAAATATGGAAAAAATGCACGGATTCCAAAATTGGACAACTTTCTGTTAGGTGGAGTCACTCAAAAAATTGTAAAAATAAATAAATAAATAAATAAATAATAATAATAAAAAAATTCAGTCAAAAAAATTGTAAAATGATGACATTCATGCTCATACCAAATTTCATGACTGTCAAACCAAGTGTCTCCTTACCATTAAAACCTTTGAATCTGATTTAGTGTTGAGTGTCGAGCAAACCTATTGCCCACCATTACATCCTCGTTTAAGATATCCACTATTCCCTCGCAATTTATAATCACATATGTCTGGAGTTTATAATAATTACTTTTCAAGTGAATTTGATTATTTTTGTAGAAGGAGTACGAAAGAGTTTGTTCCAATTATATGAAGAAACACGAAACTTTCAAAATGGCCAACTTCCTGTTGGGTGGAGCTAATACAAACCAATGGGAAATATGTCTGACATGATGTGGATAATGGCTGCGTCCGAAATCGCATACTGTGGCAGTACTTACTAATCAGTACCCGCGTGCATTATGACTACAATCCTGGACATAATACATCCGCCACGTTAGCATTGTCATATGACCTTCGACGTCATCACAAACACAAAAAACTTAAACAAGTTAACAATTTTAAACAAGTCCTGTTTAACCATGATTTAATACTTAAAAAGAACCGACGCTGTCTTCCGCATTTTTTTTCTGAGCTCGTCCGCACCAGTCCCGTTGCATTATGGGATTGTTTAACTCGCATAGTGTGCATTGGTTGCACACTGAAAAATCTCGCCAGAAGCAGTATACCATCCGGGTATTTCTTGCCTACTTAGAATTCGGACAAACTACCCCTCTGGCGTACTGCTTTTTGCCTACTATAAAGAAGGTAAGTATGCAGTTTCGGACGCAGCCACTGTCTCCACCAAAATTCTTAATATCAGACTAACTCTGTGGCAGCCACAACAATAAACTCATTCTGAAATGTTATGGGGCGCTATGGAGTCAACTGGCCAAAACCTAAAAGAAATGGCCAAATGAATGATAAAATCTGGGCAAAGTGTGATGTGTACGCCGAGTTTCCCTGACTTTTCCTGCACTATAAGGGTGACAAGTTTGCGTTCAAAACCTAGGTGGCACTATGAGGCACACCTATGCTAAACTGCAATATCCTGTGAAGAGTGG
Source organism: Stegophilus panzeri (assembly GCA_024331685.1). Taxonomy (NCBI): domain Eukaryota; kingdom Metazoa; phylum Chordata; class Actinopteri; order Siluriformes; family Trichomycteridae; genus Stegophilus; species Stegophilus panzeri. The sequence goes on from JANDJT010000103.1 coordinate 6,729,976, forward strand.
TCCTAACATAAATAGAAAAGTAAAGTTTCGTGCGCTTTCAGCCATTGTAAGCCTCTCAAAACACCGTGGGAATGTTTGAAAACCCCACATTCCAGCCAGCATGGCCGACTTCCTGTTGGGCGGAGTCAGATACAACCAAGTGAACCTTCTTGTACATGAGGAGTGCAACAACCTCCGAGAAAATTCATCAAATTCCATTCCGCCGTCCGGGGGCGCTATGGAGCTGCTAAACCATGACCAAGCCTATTTACTACACCGTGTTTTAATTTTCGCCAGGTATGATGCGTATGCTACGGACGCCCTAAGCGTCCATGCATTATAAATTTTTTTCTTGTTGTTTTCTCGTGATCTCGACAGAACAAACGTTGTTTTCTCACAACGTATTTTTATCCCGAGAAAATCTCGCGCTTTGTGAATGGGACTGGTGTTATATGCACGCTGGCATCTTCGCTTTCATAAATGTGATTGTCCGCTGTAAAGACGGAGAGTCCGACACAAATGTGGAAGTCGTCAATCCTGCACAGACGACGTATTATGTAGGCCAACCCGGAAGTTAGCATCAGCATGCTTCCCTCGACAAAAATCCAACAGGATTTTTCCATTGGCTTTTGGATTATTGCAGAAAATAAACTCTGTGACCAATAAAAGTCGATAATTCCGACATGTTTCGTTTATTAAGACAATCTTCACAAATTAACATAACTTTTTTTTTTAACGTAACAGAATTTTGAAGCCTAAATACAATCGCCAGAAGTAAAGGCTAATGTTAAGCTGTAAACGAACTACGTGACGGTCGCATGACTTCAACGTCACCACCGCTACGCTTCCGACAACTCTTTCAATCCTTATTTAAAAATCAATACAAGTGTAAAATACTATAAATTGGTAAATCTACAAGTTGGAAAGTTTGAGTTGCAAGAGTGCGAGTATAAACACAGCGAGGTTGTAGTAGATGAGTTTGCCTGTTCGGCGTGATGACGTTTAATGTCCCTGACAACCTCTGTGGTACCATTTAGCCACTCGTTAGCAACCTCTTTTTCAAGACACGTAAAAGCTGATATATATGTATTACTGATGTATTTTATGTCATAGTATAAAACGTGAACATATATTGAGCTTGTGTTAACCACAGACCTTATTTCAGGCATTTAACAAAAAAAAAAAACCTTCATTCAAATACCCCATTGACCTCGGGACGATGGATGTCAAGTACACAGAAAAATTAAGCCGAGATCACGAGAAAACAACAAAGAAAAAATAATAATGCATGGCCACTTAGGGCTTAAGTAGTATGCGAATTTCATTCGTTTTGAAGCATCACAAATGCCTCAAAAATGAGTGAAATCTCTAAACAAAATAATAATAATAAACACACCAAAAACAATAGGGCCTCACACCATCGGTGTTCGGGCCCTAATAATAAAAATATACAGAGTAGATCCACTAGGGCCTCACATCATCGGTGCTCTGGCCCTAATAATAATTTTAACTGAAAGACCACAACTGTCCAATCACGGAACAGTTGAGCGCGAATGTACGTTCCTCATTGGTTGAGCGCTGAGATTTTCTGACCAATTGGAGTTCGCAGAAGGCAGGCACACGTTCTCGTAATTTTTCTCGTCCATTTTCGTTTGGTGCGTGGGGGGGTAAGAAAAAAAACAAAAAACAAAACCTAACGGGACAACATGGCTACGCAAACGGCCCGGTATTATAGCGAGGGAGGCAGGGCAACAAAGCGCCAAAAAACCGATAACGAAGGAGGAATGGCGACTGTAAGTATCAAACGTGTCCGGCCAACATCTTAAATTTTTTCCCCTCCTTCTGAAAGCTGAGAACGCTTTGCGACCTCGCGCGTTAGTGGCGCGAGCTAGCTGCACAATCCTGTTAGCTTGACTTGCTTAGCTGAACGTCTTTGTTTCTTTTTTTCCTCCGAAAACTCACCGGACTATATTTTATTGCACTCAGAACACTGTGGCGTAAATACATTTTAGAAGCATTGCCTAAAATTATAAACGCGCTTACACATGTTCACAAAGCTGCACTAATATGTCACTACTATCTTGTTAGTCGGTTAGCTTTGTGGCGCTTAGAAGGCTAGCTAGCATGAATGAATGTAGTTAGCTAGCAAGTTAGCAGAAGTCTCGTGGAATAACTCCCCAAGAGGCCACACCGCTTAAACAGGGCCTGCTCAGTAGAATGTTGATTGATTGATTTGATAAAGCTAACAAAGCGTCTCTGGGTTTTTGTTCTTTTTAATGAAGGTTAGCTTAACTGATGCATTCCCTGCATTTATCACATGATGGACTATAATATTTAGGACATTAAATACAACAAAATCTACACACGCCTACATTGGTGAAGGTAGCAAACAAAGCGGAATCCCAAATAGCTCCCTCCAGCACAGGTTCCCAACCCTGCCTCTGGAGAACCCCCTGCCTTGCACATTTTAGTGGCTCCCTGGCCTAACACACCCACTTAGACCCAGGAAGAGTTGTTAAATAGTTGATTAGCTAAATCAATTTTTAAAAAAGTGCAGGACAGGGCTACTCCAGGACCAGGGTTGGGGAAACTACCCTAAAGGACGGAGAAGGCCTTTATTTACACTATACAAGTTCATACACAGACCACGTAGGGATCAGGAAGCTCTTTGGGTTACACTTGTTACATTGCATGATGACCAATAATTACTGTGATGAAACCGGTTAAACAACAGCTAAACAGAAAGTGAACTTGAGAAGTCATAATTATTCAGGATTACACATTAGGTCTCGTTATACCACAGTGCTTGTAAATTCTTGATTCTGCTTAGTCGGAAGGTGTTGATTAATTTTCGATAATGGCAGCGCTGGTGATTTGTTGCTGTCTGGCTGCATTTGTTCTAATGTTATAATTTCTGTAGTAACTTACACAGGGGCTTGTGTGATGGACGTGTCACATGACCTAAGGAGAATTTTTTTTTTTTTTTTTTTTTTTTTTTAAACTGTTATTTAACAAAGGCATATAATCATTAATATGGTAAAAATTTCTTTACTGAGACATTTATGTAACATTTATGGAAGGAGTCTCCAGTGTCAGTAAGCTTTCCACCACTAGAGCGTCTGCAGGACAGGATGGTTTCTCTGTAACATGTCTTCAACGTAACATCGAGGGGGGGGTGACAGGCTAGTGAGGGAACAATTGTGTATAGCTGCTGTAATGTAAGTGATAATAGGAACCAAGTTGACTCAGACATTCCACAACATTAAAGGTAACTATAAATGGTTTAAAAAAAAAAAAAAAGTGTAAGAGAAATAAAACATTTAAAGGCATGCTTTATTGGAGAATGTGCCTCATCCCGTTTTATTCCTTACATAATGGGCAGGTACATTTGATTTGAGCTTAACCACAGATAAATATTGGTCTTGGCTGGAAAAACATAAGACTAGTTCTGCAAAACAAAATTTCACAATTTCCCATTGTTGATCAGCCAAATCTGTAATTTTGTGCTTGAGCTATGATAATGTAGTTATCACCCAAAATCATTTCAGTACAAGCTTGACTTCAGACATATTGCATAATCTTAATTTTAAATAGCTAATTTTGTTATATTGCCCGGTGAGTTTGAACTTAATCCTAAGCAATCCTATATTGTTATCCGAGAGCACTTTCTGTTATAATCACAAAAACTGTAGTTGATAGTGGAAAAAAAAAAAAAAAACAAATGTACACAGAGCTTTTCATATTTGTATTGCAGCTTTGTAGTGAATCTTTTTTCTTACTTATTTATTTATTTATCTATCTATTTATTTTTAAATGTCTCTTTTTGTAAACTGTAATGTGTATGACCATTGTGTATTACAGGAGGGCTATGAGGACCCTCACAAACCTCTCCCCTCCCTTGTGGTCCACGTAAGAGGGCTGGTGGATGGAGTTTTGGAAGCAGACATTGTTGAAGCCCTGCAGGAATTTGGAACCATCAGGTAATGCACATCTTATAACCTGCTGTATTACTCAGTCCATACAGGATTTTGTGGATTTATTTTGTGATCGCTGTGGCCAAAAAAAAAATCTTGATTTTGTTGCACCATTTTTTTTAACCCTTGTGTGTCAATTAAAAAAAGTTACACACAGGTCCATAAAGGACAAAAATATCCATGTCCAAAAACTGTCATAAAAATATTATATATAATTATTTTCCACTTTCACTGATGTCGATTTAAAAAAATATGTATTTTTAACCAGCATCAGTTCTGATGATAATTCATTAACAATTATTCATTTTCAGAATTGTAACTCTTTAAAAGCTGGCTTGTTTATATAATGCAACAGTTGTTTTTTTTCCATATACTAAATGATTATTACAGTCTTTGATATGATTAATAACATTTAATTTTGATGCATTCATATTTTTTATGCAGTGACGCATTAAAAAAAAAAATAAATAAATGGAAAACCTACCATTCGGGTCCATAAAGGATAAAAATGTCCATGTCAAAAAAACTGTCATAGAAATATTATATTATATTATTTTTTTCCACCTTCACTGACTTCATTTTTTTTTTACCAGCATCGTTTCTGATCATAATTACCAAACATTCATTCATTTTCAGAATTTGAATCCTTTAAAGGCTGGTTTTGTTATTCAATGCAAAAATCGCCAAAGCTCAGTAACCACCTTTGACTC
>JANDJT010000103.1:6736505-6749422 GCA_024331685.1 Stegophilus panzeri
TCATGATAAATAATCGAGATCTCAATATTGATCAAAATAATCGGGATTATCATTTTGGCCATAATCGTGCAGCCCTAACGTATACTATAGCAAATAATCGTCTGATTTTACTATTATGTTTCCGTAATGAGAATCAGCAATAATAAGGCATTTAAAATTAATTGGACGTATTTAAATGTATCTTGGGTAGTAGCATGTTAACGCGTCTGGATTTAAGCTGGCCGTCAAATGTTGAATGCATTTTGAGTGAGAGGTGGTTTCAGTTTGTACGTTGCTGTGTGTGCACAAGCTTCCAAACAGAACTCCTATCCACTGCATATATTGTTCTGAGACATCAGCCTGACTGCGCCTGGTCCAAATATCATGATATCCGGGTTTGTTGTTTGCGATTGCTTGCAGTTGTGAAAGCAGCAGAACAATTAAGCTTGTGTGCAAGTAGGCAAAATGCAGTTATGCCACGACTGTCTCCATGTCTAATCAGTGTTTGGCTTGGCAAAATCAACGAACAGAACAACTGCCATCTCTCTGCTGCGTTTGTGCCTTGTTCACCACCGACACTGCTGCTTTTTATTTGGTCAGTTCGTCAATGTTGCCATGTCCGCTTCCAAAAACAAGCTCTATACTATATTCATCATCTGTTCCTTCCATTTTAAAGTCTAGCAACAGGGCTATTGGAGCAAAATGCATTGTCATTGTTTGTGCAATACATATTAGAGCATTCAGACATACAGAATTTTTCATGGCAGTGGTCAGATGTATGTAGCAAAACTGCATTATTGTAGGAGTAGTAGTAATAATAATAATAATAATAAGAAGAAGAAGAATAACAATTTTATTATTATTATAATTATTATTATTATTATCAAGTCTGTTCGGCTCACAGCATCTCCACCCCATTCTGTCGAGTTAACAGCCTTAATCACCAACTAGGGTGTATATGCTATAGAAAGTTGGGTGTTTTTTTTAATTATTGGGTGTGTTTGGGTTGTGTCTAATAGATGGATGTACTTAATTGCCAAATTCCCCCAAATCCATCCATCCACCCACCTTCTGCAGAGACTCTTTAGTCGCTAATTTTGTGCTACTGTTTTTAGGGAAAATAACCAACCTGCCTTTCCTCAGCTGCATTACATGTGATATTTGGAAAATGAACGGTTGTGGTTCAGCCAAATTCTTTCCTGTTTCTACAGTTATGTGGTCCTGATGCCCAAAAAGCGCCAAGCCCTAGTTGAATACGAGGACATGAGCGGCTCTTGCAACGCTGTAACGTACGCTAACGACAACCAGATTTACATCGCTGGAAATCCTGCTTATGTGAATTATTCCACCAGTCAGAAGATCTCCCGTCCCGGCGATTCCGACGACTCTCGCAGTGTTAATAATGTTTTGTTATTGACAATCATGAACCCCATTTATCCCATCACCACGGTAATACTCTCAAGCACTCTGTAACTCCCTTACGTTAGTATTTGTACATTAAACATTACCGGATGAACAGTCATGATTGTGATTACACATACAGTACATACAAATGTAACTTTTATATAACACTTTTTCCCCTTATCCTGCAGGACGTGCTGTATACCATCTGCAACAATTGTGGTCCTGTTCAAAGAATCGTCATCTTCAGGAAAAATGGTGTCCAGGCCATGGTAGAATATCCTTTACTGCTTTAGGCTTGGTGTCCAATCCGCCTACGAAAAGCAAAGATACTTTAGAGAATAGCCTGGCACTGAAGTCTTTGTACATCCTGGTTCAATTACACAAAACCTGTGAATTACAGATATGGCTCAGGTATTTGCTGCCTTACAGCTTCAGGGTCCCTGGTTCGATTCTGAACTTGGGTTTCTGTCTGAGTTTCTCCACAAAGGTTTTTTTCTGGTTTTGTCCCATCTGCCAAATGCACTGAATAACCCAAATGCACTGAATGGCCTGTATTGGCTAAAGTGAATTGCCCTTGGTGTGAATAAGCATGCAGATGTGCTCTGTGATTAACTGGTGTCCCATATAGTACGTGTTTGTTTCATGCCCAGCATTCCCCCGGATAGGCTCCAGGTCCTTCACATCACTGACCAGGATGAAGCAGTCACTGCAGATGAATGAATGAATGACTGACCTTGCCTTGTAAGGGCTTGTTGAATAGTGGAATGTACTTTTTCCTTAATTATTGCCACATTTGATTCAGTCCAGAGTGCACAGCGGGCCAAAGCCTCTCTCAATGGTGCCGATATATATTCAGGCTGCTGCACACTCAAGATTGAGTATGCCAAGGTAAGTGGAGCTCTGTTTTATTTAGATATATTTAGAATGTGCACGTGTACACACAGTGTCCATTTGGTAAAGGCAGAGTGAGGGTAGTGTGTCCATTCATCTGCTTTCACAGGCTTTTATGCTATATCAGGAGTGGACAAATGATTAATTTATTAGCAAGTGGAAGTACCAGTGTGCTGCCAAGTCCCGTTTTCTGGTTGCCTCGAAACCTTTTTGACCAGGCTCAAAGGTTGGATATTAATGTAATGCAATAACGTATGGTGAGCTAAGTAGTTAAGTGCATTAACACTGATGGATTGCAAAGTCCTTTTCTTCTTCTTAAAGACGCAAGCAGGCACAAACATGGAGAAGAGGAATAGTCTTTTATTTAAGCAATATTGCAAGAGCGTGGTTCTACTGCATACCGCAGGTTATGTGTGTGGGGGTTTTTTTTTTTTTTTGTTTTTTTTTAAATATACAACAGTTTTATAAGCAAGAAATTAATATTGAGTAAGTGACATTTTGGACACACTATGGTCAAATGCCCTGTTTTTGCTCCACTGTTGGAAGTAGATCCCAAAGAAGTTGCACCCACTTATAGCTTGTTGGCTAGTTCACGTAGATTTGTACATTCCCACTAAAGGTGCTTCTGGTAAAATTGCCGTCCCTTCTGACAAAGTTTCATACTTTTAAGCCAAAAGTTATATTCCTGAAAAATATTGTTCACCATGTCCTCTGATGAGTTCACGAATACTACTGTAGTAATGGTTTCGAACTAGGAAGTGGAATTTTACTTGGCAAACAAAGACAAGCGGAGTGAAACGTCCCAGTGTGGTTATAGGAAATATAGGCACTCTTGGCACATAGCTCAACCAATCAAATTAGCGGACCGAAATTAACTTTTAAATAATGAAACTTTATTCATGTTAATACACCGATGTTGTCCCTTCAAGGTTCAGTCCTCAACTGCCCACATACCAAAGAACCCTTTGGGGTTTTTTTTTTTTTTTTTGTTTGTTTTTTTTTAACATATGCTTCTAGGTCAGCGCAAAGATGAGTCTCTTCGGCTCAGCCATACACATTCCAGTAGACTTGTTAATACGTGAATCTAGAGAAATGTTTAACATGCTTCAGTAGGTCTGAAAATTAAATTTTTAGGGAAATGAACAAATATATGAATTTGTGGGGAGGATGACTGTATAGCTGTAGTCCTGATAATGTTTCCAATGTAGCACATTGTGTTCGTGGGCAGGCAGTTCACTTATGCATTCAGTTATGTTTTTCCTCCTTGTATCGCAAGTAAAATGTGATTTTAACTACTGTGCTAGCAGAAGAGTTATGACAGCTTTTCCTGCACTTTCAGTTTCATTGCTGTTTCCACATATGTGTTTTCCTGAATTCTGAAAAGACCACGTATCATTCATTCATGCTAATTATTCAGCTTAGTTAAATTGTTCTGTTTTTAACTAGATCACATGTCTGCTGATGTGTGTAGTGCAGCAGGTGGGAGGATTTGGAAGCCTGACTATAGTTACTGCGTTGCGATGCGTCACGCTACCATGTAGTGCGTTTTAGTTTAAGCACACATCCCAAATTAAAACTCTTGCAAAAGTGAGTAGGATTTAAGATTTATTTTCTTCCTCTGTAACTATGAATAACAAATAAACAAAATCTGCTTGTCCCAGTATACTGATTTGTTTACCCCCAAGTATGGTACAATTTAGTTTTTTCTCTCTCTCTGGTATATTTGGATAACATTGGTGGATCGAAACATGAAACATTTTAATGATGTAGAAATGGTCTCGAAGTTTGTGAACTACTTGTTTGGAAATAAACCTAACGGTTAGTTTTCCTCCTCGCAGCCGACACGCCTCAACGTATTCAAGAATGACCAGGACACGTGGGACTACACCAATCCAAACCTGAGCAGCCAAGGTAATGTGAGCAACTGGGCATTTTTCTACTGACACAACTCAGCACCCTTACTGCCACTGTGGAGAATAGCTAAGCGGGTGGGAGTGGATCATGTTAGATTTCAGGAGCTCCAGTGCTTAATTGTGCAGCTTAGCACACTTTCTTTCAGACACTGAGGCATAGCAGGTAGTAGACTGGTTGTTTTCTGACCTTGTTTCTGAAATGTACACAGCTTCTCAGAATATTATGAGCTCCTTTTCTCAACAAGGCAAGGATGAAAGGAGCAACTGGACCACTGAGTATGCATCACTGCAAATCAAGTTTTTCAATGTTAAAGTATTACTGCATTGGGCATTTCACAAAAAAAGCATGTTTCTAATCCACGAACATTTTGAGGAAGCCTAGACCACTTCAGAACTTTTCACAAGGGGAACTGGGGCAAGTTTTTAGTTCATGGAGAAATTAAGGTCCTATGTAACCATGGTTCCAATAACCTTCTTATAATGCTTGATCACGTGACAGTGACCTATCTTAATTCGAAACTATCTAAACTGTGTGAGGTGCTCAACCTTTGTTTGCATCCATCATGTAAATGTATCTGAATATCAGTCCCTTTATCTGTGTCACTTTTGTTATGTTACATAATATTCACCACCCCTGCAGTGCGGTGGAGATGTATAGCAGGAATTTGTCCAGGAGCTGTATAGATCTCATTGTGGATGATTTCAGTTATTTATTTATTTATTTATTTATTTAATTATTTAATTTTATTTTATTTTATTTTATTTAATTTTTAAAAAAAATATCTTAAAAGGTTCTGGAACCTGGAGGTAAATGCGCTGAAATACTGTGCATTTTGTCTGTTGTATCTTACCCAATTTAGCTCCTTAAAAGGTATTGGCAAAAGTTCATTTGCACTGTCCTCCTAAAAGGTATCAGGTTTTAATTTGCCCACTTGATGCCTGCTTATGGGCCAGTTGCTCCTCCACATCCATGTTGTACAAAAAAAACCTAAACTGCTTCAAAACATCAGCTGCAACAACACACGTGGACAATGAAGAATGCACTTTTCATACACATCGAAGACATTTCAGTTTCCTCAGCTACACCTGCAAGAGCATTTTCTCCTTCACCAAGCAGAAGGAAAGCATAAGCATGCATTCTGACACTCCATACAAGAGAACACATTTTACACTCATCTTCTCCTGAACCGCCACTGAACCACTACAGCCACGAAGACGCGCCACCCTTTGGCATGACACACATTCTGATTAATTGTGTTAGAAGAATACACGCCACTGAGAGTACCATCACCACCCCACTGTGACACAGCACCAACACCACCAACTGCTGATAAAGGAATCTTCAGGGGGGGAAACACACGTTCCAAACAGACAAAAAAAAAAATCCAGTCCATGCACACAACAGAGGACAAGTCACTCAAGAAACAAAACACCTTCACTGAACCCTACTCATCTATGGTTGTGTATTTTGTTCTCTGTTCCTCACACTCGACTCTTGAACAAAGTGTGCTCACATTCCACATAAAACGCAGCATCTGTGCCGACCTACTGATTATAGCTCTGATTTCTGCAAGAAATGACACACCACCACCAGGAAGATGTCACCCACACAGACTGACACCTTTGATTACAGAATACTAATTGTCCAGCCTACCTCCCACCTCTAGATCTCCCAAACTATTTTACCTCTCAATGCGTGTGTGTATGTGTGTGTTTTTTCCCTTTCTATTTTTAGTCTTATGACCTACTTTGTAACACCTTCCAATATGATGCAGGTTTGGCATTGTCTCTAGTGGGAATCTGAAATGTGCAAAAATCCACCACGTTGCAAGCTGTGCGTGATGACATGGACAATATATTTAAATAAAAATACAGACTCCTGGAAGAATATGGACAAGCTGCAGCAGCACTTTGCTCTCGGACAAAGAAAGATGACAACCACTAGAGTCTTTGAGACTAAACTGAGTTGGGAGGAAAATGGAAACGTGTTTTTTAACTTTCAAGTGGCAGAGATGAAGAGGATCTCACCTGTGGCTAATTGACAGCCTGTGCCACCTGCATCACCCTCTACCCCTCCCCTTGAGTTTGAGCTGTAAGTATCCCCAAGCTTGTGTTGTCTTGGAGTGATGCTTTGATGGTTTTATTCTGACAAAATGATATGTACCTAACTTGCTATCGCTTTCCCTCTCCAATCTCCATTTGCCTATTTATCCAGTGGACTCCAGTTTCGTGTTGCTGTGCTGCATCAGTAGTACTGCTATATTCTTCTTGTATTATGTTCAGGGCATGTGACACTTGAGCCCCTTAGTTAAGCCCCTTGCTAAAGAACTGTCTTTCGTTGAAGCACATGCCGCAAGCAAAACTAGTTTGAGATTCATTTTTGCAATATTTGTACCTGAACAGGTGCAGACGCTGATGGCGATGGGGGCGAACAAGGTGTGTGTGCATCCCCGGCTTTTTTTTTTTCTTTTCTTTTAAAAAAAAATATATATATATATATATAAAATCCTTCCTGTATTCCCCTCTCAATACACTATATAATAATTGAAATCATTGTTTATTTGGTGATTTGATAATTTGAGCTAGTTGCTCATAATTGTCTCCATTGCATTCCTTTTTCACACACATTGGTGCTGGTCCACATTGTCTAGGGCTCATCTACCAATTTCATATTCAGTTTTGGTGTAGCTCTTTTTCTGCCGTCTGTTTCTGGCCCCCTTTCTTTCCTATCCAATTGGTTTTTAAGCTAATTATTGTTTTATATGTTAAGCAGATTTATTTATTTGTTTGTTTGTTTGTTTGTTTGTTTGTTTATTTATTTATTTATTTAGGCAAATTCATCTTCCACCCTTTCTCCCTGTCACTGTTTATTCTTCTTTTCCCTTTCACGGCCTCCTTCCCTCTCTTGCCTCTCAGATATGAATGGCCACTCCAACAAGCGCCAGAGACAGCCGGCTCTGCTGGGACACCACCCTACAGAGTACGGTAAGGCTCCTGGCGGACACCAACACGTTCACTCACAAAAACGGGGAGTGATTGTTTAGGGTGAATAGATCCACAGTGGCAGTAAGACGGTGCTGTGTTGAGTCATTCAGAATTGCAGTGATATGTGACTGTTAAATTTCAACCATCATCGTTTATGTATCTGCTTGCCAGGTGGTTATGGGTACCAGGACGAGAGTTATGGCGGGTATGACGGACGCCGTGTGGGCCCATCTATGGGAGGCCCACGGAGGGGTGGGGCTACTCAGCGCTACGGCAGCCAGTATGGAGCCCCACCTCCACCACCACCAGGGGAATACAGCGCTCATGCGGAGTCACCAGTCATGATGGTCTATGGTCTGGAGCCGTCCAAAATAAATGCGGACAGGGTGTTCAACATCTTCTGCCTCTATGGCAATGTTGAGAGGGTAAGCAGATAAGGCTTAAACAGCCCATACTTTTAAACTTCTCTCTGAGGTTTAGAAAGAGAAGTTGATTTTATTTATGGTGATATCCAGGTGAAATTCATGAAGAGCAAACCAGGTGCTGCCATGGTGGAAATGGGAGACTGCTATGCTGTAGACCGGGCCATCTGTCATCTAAACAACTATTTCCTATTCAACCAGAAGCTTAATGTCTGGTAGGTGTTTTGACTGTGCATGTCTGTTGACAAACACCAATGTTTCCATTATGGACTATTCACTTTTATTAACTACAGTGTGTCTGAAAAGTCAGGAACCAATGAGTGTAAAACCACAGAGAACTTTTTGTGGATTTTGGTCAATGTTGATATCATATTGTATTGGCTCAACATATTTGCAAAACAGATTACCACTGGTTCCTGACTTTTTGGACACCCTGTATAATATGGTAACGAAAGAAGTCGTTTTTGATGTAGTTTGGTTGTATGTACTGTTATAGATGCTGTCCTAGGATTTGCATTAGTTGACTGTCCTTATCTAGAGTTGTTTGTAACCGTTTGCCAGAGTTAGCATTTGTAGCTTCTGATGTGTTCATAAAAATCCAACAAAATTTCTACAAACTTGGTCGGTTGGATCGGCATCAGACTCTCTTCATCCTTGCAGCGTATCCAAGCAGCAGGCCATCATGCCAGGTCAGTCGTATGAGCTAGAGGATGGCACCAGCAGCTTTAAAGACTTCCATGGCAGCCGGAACAATCGCTTTGCCTCCCCAGAACAGGCGGCCAAGAACCGCATCCAGCATCCAAGCAATGTTCTGCACTTCTTCAATGCTGCCCCAGAAGCTTCAGTTGAGGTCTTTTCTGAGGTCAGTTCAGCAGCCCGTGGGTGCAGATTGGTTTTTTAATTATTATTATTTTTTTGTTTAATTGAACTGTGATTCATCAGTATCTATTTATTTTGTTTTCAGATCTGTGATGAACTCGGTTTGAAGAGTCCATCTAATATAAAACTGTTCGCAGCAAAAGGTGAGTGACCCCTTGAACTTATCTCCTGAGGTGTGTGTGTTTGTGGTGGTGTTTGTGTTTGTGGTGGTTTTCATATTGACAATTAGGTGTAACGATACATTGTGACACGAGGCCAAAATGTGACTGTGTATCGTGGTAGTTAGCGAAGTAAACTGGCAATTGCTTAATTTTAAAAAGTGTAAGAACTCTTCAACCATCCAGATTTGAAGTCTAATTTACAATTGATTTAGCAACAAATATAACCAGTTTTTCACATTGTTGCATTATATTCTGTTTGGATTGTGTGGGTAATACTTTGTGTCCTCGTTGATATGAATAAACAACCATAAGAAGACTTACAACTATAGCCACCACACCACCCACTGTTATTGCAGACTTTCTGAACAACTTTACCTGCTATTGTTTTTACTGACTCTATATAAATCGTCAGTTTCTGCTGATTGAGAGGTGCTGTAAACATTAGTTAGAATTACTTGGAGACTGGATTGTATAGGTTTTCTAAAGGGCATTTGCTCTGGGAACCTGGGGTCTCCTTTATCAACTGGGCATATGCATAGTTTTGTGCATACACCTGTGATTGTTCAAGGTATTTTTGCACATGTGTAAGTGTGTATATTTAGAACTGTTCCTGACCATGCCAATGCACAAACCCCTAGTGGTATAAAAGTGTAATCGCTGATCAAGTGTAGCCTGATTCTGAAAAGCTCCCATCCCACTTATTGTCAATCAAATCAGCATGTATTGCATACAGCAGTGTGTACACACATGTGATAAATGCTAGTTTTCTAGTGCATTCTGCCAAATCTTACACACAGAATTAGAACTTGTTTTGATCAATAAGACACCAGGACTACTGGGAAAAAGTGCACAATTACTTTCCAGCATTGAGAAGACTGGATATTCTGGGTAGTATCTGCCAAGACAACACCCTGCAGGGAGTTAGCACTACAGCTGAAATGTGTATAAACCTAATGTGATGTCAAATATTTAACCATAACTGCGTATGATACTGCACTGTGTGTGTGTGTGTGTGTGTGTTAATATCCAGTTTGGCTTGTTCAGAACTTAATATTTGTCTGAATTGTGAGGTTGAGGATGGTATAACAAAAGTTGATTAGAAACTGGTTCCTTTATTTCAGGCGGTGCTTCATCTGAGAGAAGCTCATCAGGGCTTCTAGAGTGGGAGTCTGTTAATGATGCCATGGAAGCCCTTGCCATGATGAACCATTACCAGATGAAGAACCCTAGTGAGTGCTGGACATTTGCTTTTTCATAATACTGGTAAAATGTTTGAACAGATAAATCAGATTACTCTAATTACCATTCTAACCTACTATAATTTGTTTATTCCCCCCCCAATTCTAGATGGCCCATACCCCTACACACTAAAGCTGTGCTTCTCCACTGCGCAGCACGCAAATTGAAAAACAAGTTCAGCACCGCCACAACTTCACTGTCCCATGTTCATCATCCTTCATGTGTGCAGTCAATATCGAATGTCTTTCTATTGAGTGAGCCACAGCGCACGCTGAGAATCAGCTTGGCAGAACTATTAAATCTTGTTTTTATAGAAGAGGAGAAAGGTGAAATGCTTTTGTACCAGTATTTCTTTTTTTTTTTTTCTTTTTTCTTTTTTTTTTATTGCTTTCCATTATTGACTGTTAGCTGTGTGCTCAGCACATCACTTTTCCAAACGGCAGCCTGTAAAGGAAAGCCTGCATTTTTCTCTAATTGTAAAATAAAATTAGTGACGATTAGTCCTTTGTCATGGCTATTTAATATACTAGCTATTTAGTGTGAGACGCTGTTTTCAGTGACTTTGCTGAATTTTAATAAATTGAGAAATATCCATAGATGTATTCCCTTCATGAGGCTCTGGATGGTACTTTAATCTGATTTTAGTGCTGATTATTTAACTGATTTTAAAAGATATTTCAACACTGACATGACACAAAAACAGGGGTCACAATGGCCAGTGACACAGGGCTGTATGAAGCTGTGAAGAAATGCATTTATAGGAAAATTATCAATGAGGAAATTTACCACCCTGTTGATTATTTTCTAATAACAGCATATCCTGTTGCATTTTATTCCTCTTATACCACAGTATTTTTAATTTATTAATGAATTGTCTAATTTTTTAATGTGGGATTTCAGTGATTGAACATTGTTCCTGTTATCATTTGTGTTGTAATGTCAACAGTTCTTCCCTTAAAAAAAAAAAAAAAACAAAAAAAAAAAACGGCTTGTTACCAAGAAATGCACAAGCTCCTCTATCCTGAAAACTCTGCCGGACCGTGAAGATTCCTCCATAGTGTCAAGAATCAAGAATTCAGCACTGTGGTATAAGAGCAATATAATGCTTTTGAATTAAAAGGAAACAGCATGAACTCATTAATTACTGCTACAAGTTCAGCCTCTGGTGATACCCCTTACTCTGCACAATTTGTTTTTGTTCTTTTCATCTTAAACACATGGACCTTGCTGCAGATTTCGTTCAACTGATCGTTAAATAAACAGCAGGACTTTACATTGTGGATCAATTGTTCATTTTTGCATTATAGTCATTTCCAGAAAACATAATTCGTTCACAAATTAGCCATGGCTATACAATAGACTTGGTACCTAAGAGTTGCTGCAATAATCATAAAGCCTGTCTTACACTCATCCCGGGACCCTTATTCACAGTATGTTCACAGTACTGTTTGACTTTATAGTATAAAGTTGTGCAGGAGTAATGACTCTTAATCTCACTATCTGGTGTCTGCATTTCTGTTTTGAGTCTGGCTCCTCTCAAGTTTTCATCCTTATGTCATCTTGTGGCTTTTGGGCTGCTCAGATCTAGATCTGAATTTCTGTAATGGTGCTTTGTGACAATGCCTAGTGTTAAAATTTAGGGATTCACAGAGTATTTGTGTCTCAATACAATTTCTAGCCTAAAAACATCATACAAGCAACACAAAAAATCCTGAGATTAGCCTGAAGATATTGTCAGTATATGACAGAGCAGTGACAGTACTGTAGTTTAAGTTTGCTCATTCATTGTTTATAAACAATAATTATTAAAAAGTAATTGTTCTACTCACCTGACTGAACGAACATCTGTCATTACCCTAGTGCCATAACTATCTTTATTTGGGGGGTACATAGTTGGTACATAAAACTATGTACTGTCTGATTCTCATTTCACACTAGGTGTACAGTTACCACAGTATCAGAAATGTTTCTGTACAATGTGTATACATGGTCGTCACCAGGGAAAACAAACACGTTATTCAGACTGAACAGATCATGGGTTCTAAACAGATATACACCAATCAGCCATAACATTAAAATCACTGACAGGTAATGTGAATAACATTAGTTATCTCGTTACAATGGCACCTGTGAAGCGGTGGGATATATTAGGCAGCAAGTGAACAGTCAGCTCTAGGAGTTAATGTGTTGGAAGCAGGGAAAATGGGCAAGTGTAAGCACTACTTTTACAAGGGTCAAACTGTGATGGCTACACGTCAGGGTGTCTAAAACGGCAGGTCTTGTGGGGTGTTCACAGTATCTACCAAAAGTGGTCCAAGGAGAGACAACCGGTGAACCAGCGTCAGGGTCGTGGGTACCCAAGGCTCACTGATATGCGTGGGGAGCGAAGGCTAGCACGTCTGATCTGCAACTGTAAAATTGCTGAAAAAGTTAATGCTGGCTATGATGGAAAGGTGTCAGAACACAGTGCATTACAGCTTGCTGCATATGGGGCTGTATAGCTGCAGACCGGCCAGAGTGCCCATGCTGACTCCTGTCCACCGCCGAAAGCGCCTACAATGGGCACATGAGCATCAGAACTGGATTGGGTCCAGTCATTCATGTGAATGTGACTTTGACATGTACCGCCTACCTAAACACTATTGCAAACCAAGTACACCCCTTCATGACAACGGTATGGCATCTTTCAGCAGGATAATACCCACTGCCACACTGTCAAGAGAGAGAGAGAGAGAAAGCGCTGATAATACATGCTCTCTCGCGCTCTTTTTCTTTTCTTGCTCTCTTTCTCTCTAAGTGCCTCGTGGCCACATTACCACCTCGGGTGCGTATAATTCAACGGCCCGTCGTCAATTATTCTTTACATATTTCTGGAAAATCGTAGTTTTCTGTTGAAAAATAATTGCACACCTCAAAACGTCTGCCAGCCAATCAGAATCGAAAATTCAACAGCGCTGTGGTATAAATGTTATTTATACATTGCTTCTATTTTAGTTTAAAAATGTAAATGAGGTATTTTTGACCAGAGCAGAAGATAATGGTTA
>JANDJT010000103.1:6766850-6778399 GCA_024331685.1 Stegophilus panzeri
AACCTTCCCAGAAGTGGCCAACCTTCCAAAATTCCTCCAAGAGCACAGCAACTACTCATCCAGCAAGTCACAAAAGACCCAAGGACAACATCAAAGGAACTACAGGCCTCTCTTGCATCAATAAAGGTCACAGTTGATGACTCAAAATGGTAAAAATGGCATCCATGAAAGAGTGGCGAGGCAAAAACCACTGCTAACCCAGGAGAACGTTAAAGCTAATCTGAATTTTGCCAAAACACACATTGATGATCCTCAAACCTTTTGGGAGAATGTTCTGTGGACTGATGATTCGATAGTGGAACTGTTTGGAAGACAGGTGTCTTGTTACATCTGGTGTAAACCATACATAGGATTCCACAAAAATAACATCATACCTATGGTCAAGCATGGTGGTGGAAGTGTGATGTTGTGGGGATGCTTTGCTGCTTCAGGGCCTGGGCAACTTGCAATAATTGAAGGAAACATGAATTCTGATCTCTACCAGAAAATCCTAAAGGAGGATGTCCGGTCTTCAGTCCGTAAGTTGAAACTCAAGAGCAACTGGATTATGTAGCAAGATAATGATCCAAAGCACAGGAGTACATCCAAGTCCTAGAAGTAAGTGAAAGACTGATCTCCAGTTATTAGAAGCGTTTGGTTGCATTTATTGCTGCTAAAGGTGGCACAACCAGATTTTAAGTTTAAGGGGGCAATTAGTTTTTCACATTTGGTGATAGGTGTTGGGTAACTTTTTTTGCTTCAACAAAAAAATTAAAACTGCATTGTGTTGTTATGTATTGTTTACTCAGGTTACCTTTGTTTTATGTTGTATTTCATTTGAAGATCTATTTAGTATGAGATTTAATGTGTCTTTATTGGTCACATATAGATTACAACACAGTGAAATTCTTTTTTTCTTCGCATATCCCAGCACGTTAGGAGGCTCGGGTCAGAGTGGAGGATCAGCCATGAAACGGCACCCCTGGGGCAGAGAAGGTTAAGGGCCTTGCTCAAGGGCCCAACAGTGGCAGCTTGGCAGTGCTGGGGCTTGAACCCCTGACCTTCCGATCAGTAACCCTTAACCGTCATGCCACCATTGCCCCCGATATACACAAAAACAGAAGAAATACTTTTTCACAGCCCTGCATATTCACTGCTAATACTAGCCAGCTAGCTAACATTAGCTCACGCCAATGTTCTAGAGGATTTTTAATCATATTAGCTAGCTAAGTTGAGCTAAACTGACAGGATTTAACAATGTTTAAGATATTTACTGCTAATGCTAAACAGATTGATAACATAAGCTACAATGACAGAATTTCTGTGATTTTTCAGATTTTCTAGAGGATTTTCATTTTCAAGTCACATACTGTAAAATGTTTGTAATCCTTCCTTATAGGGCGTGTACTCTGGAAGTTGAAGGAACATGTGCATTCAATCCATGAACAAAGAGCTGAACGGCGCTTGCTGATAACACACAAATCTCATCTCATTGAGGGTCAAATTCACCAGAAACTTGACCATTTTAATGGCAAAAATATGGATACCCTCCCTCAGGTCCAAAAATACATTATTTAATAGGAAATAACTAGATGAATCAAACATTCATAATCAAGGATGTAAATAAAAATTATACAACATGTAGGACTAATTATTATATACCCAAAGCATGTTGGTATATAATAAGACTCTTATTACATGCTCTTTTCTTTATGACACAGAAATTCATTGTGAATGAAGCTTACTGGAAAAAGCCTGATGGTCCTGTATTTCTCTACATCAGTGGTGAAGGCCCTCTGTCCAAATTCAGCGTGTTGGCTGGTACTTTATATTTTTATTGTTTAATACAGAGATTTATTATAGACCAAGATGGAATGTAAGTATGGCCTGTTGTTAGTTGAGATTCCTATTATTGAAGCTATGAGTTTGTAAGAATTTGATCAAGCCAAATGAAATGATTATACAGTTAGGGTAATAGTGTTGGGTGGGATTTTCCAACTAATCTGCTCTTATTGTAATTCCTAGAATTTTTTAACTTCTTGGTAACATGGTAACATATTGGCACATGAAAGGCACAAGACATCCTACCGTAATTTGTAACAAGTTTTTTTGTTGAAACCACATTCCCACATGTCTGTTATTCTCTCACCTGATGACCTAACTCAATCTGATATTCATCTGTCCCTCAGGTCACTATGTGGCCATGGCAGAGAAGCATGGAGCACTGGTGGTGGCACTCGAACACCGTTTCTACGGTTCGAGCATCAATCCAGGTGGCCTGGAGCTTTTGAATCTGCAGCACCTTTCCAGTCAGCAGGCGTGAGTGGCCACCCTTGGAAGAAGGTTACACATTACCCATTTTGGTCATTTAAAATCTCCACCGATTTCTCATGTGTATCTTTTTTGTCTTGCTCAGCCTTGCAGATCTGGCTGCTTTCCACAGCTTTATCAGTCAGAAATATGGCCTCACTGACAAGAACATCTGGATCAGTTTCGGGGGCTCATATGCTGGCGCACTCTCCGCCTGGTTCAGGGGAAAGGTGATAAATGATTCATAAAGTGATTGATTCTTTTAGGTGAAGGGTGATTTAAAGGTTTTTCTTCATTTACAGATTAAACCAAGTGCAGTGTTGATGGATAAGCTAAAACATACTTTCTGCAGTGTATCCTTGTATCTATGAACAAATGACATTCTACATGATCAGCAACAATGCAGTGCAATGGCATTAATGGCATTAAAACTAGACTCCACTGGTCTCATTGTGTCAAATGTATGCCAAGATAACATTCACCACTCCATTACACTATCACCTCTGACCTGAACTTTTAACGCAAAGCAGTTCTAAATTAAATGAAAATACACCAATATCTGACCTACCATCTGCATGTCACAGCATAAATCATGATTTGTTAGACCAGGAAATATTTTTCTAATCTGTAACTCTCTTATATTGGTGGCGTCAGTTACCTGTACTTAGCTGACAGAAGCAGAGGTATTTTCTGCTTCTGTGGCCCATTTACTTCAAAGTTAGATGTGTTGTGCGCACCTCTTTTATAATATGTTCTCATGAAATTGTTGTTATTTTCCTCTGATCTCTTTTATTAACAAGGTGTATTTGTATCTATTCCATAGATCACATTTGCTGATCTCAGTTCCTGCCACATGACTGGCTGATTAGAAATATCCATTAAAGTTCCCATGTACAGGTGTATCTAATAAACTGTCCACTGAGTGCTGTGCTTTGTGAACAGAGAGTTTAAGGCTGTGACTAGACACACTAGGACTAAATACAAAATGCCAATGCAGTTTGAGTTGTAAAGAACTGTAAAATGTTTAATTGTTTAATTCCTCTTATATTACTGCAAGTGGCAATTTTAAAAAATCATTTTATAGTTACATTAAATGCTGTTGGGCCTCCATGAAACAAGTTCATGTTATCACTTATTTTATAGCAGCTATAAATGTAATATAAACGCAGCTGTACGGCATTGCTCGTTTCAGAAAACACTTAAAGTTATAGCTTTACATCTGATTGTTACAAAGCACTGACATGGGTACTCCTTCCAAAATGGTAAATAAAAATCTCCTCACAGAAAACTTCACTTTATCAACAATGAGACACATTTTAATCCATATTGTATGTGCGTCATACGCCATAGCTGTGTAAGTCCCTGTGTAAGTTGTTACCATAGAGGCAATAGTGTATTAGAACAAGAACATTGATAGAAGTGTGTGATTTTGTGATTTAGTGTGTGGTCAATTTTATTTTTATGTTATAAAATTCAGTTGTTTTTTTCCACAAATAAAATAATGTTATTATACAGAAAATGTATCAAACTTTGAGTACATGCCTGGGCCAAGAAATGGGCTAAGCCCAAAATGGCAAAATATTACACTTTTAATGGTCTTAACAACAAATCATTGGTCAGAAAATTATCAAGAATTAAACAAATGCACTCCTGAGACTTCCTGTGCCACCATTTGCTTGTTTACTTTTGCTGCAGTGAACTGTATGAGGAAAAGAAACAGGGAAATTCACTTATGTAGTCTTCTTGTATGCAAAGGTGTACAAAATTAAAATAAAGCAAAAAATAAAATTTAATAAAATAGAAGATTAAAAAAAAAAAAAGCTGTCCACATGTTTACCCACAAGGCTTAAACATTTAAAGAAATAAAAGGGAAAAGCTTTCCTATACTAAGTTACTTTATCTATTTGTTTAATTCTTGCTAATTTTCTGATCAATGATTTGTTGTTAAGACCATTACAATTTTAATATTTTGCCATTTGAGGCTTGGCCCATTTGTTTGCCCAGGAGCGTAATGATTATTGAAAAGGTAGGTGGTTGACGTTGTAGCCTGGTTAATATTCCTGGAAAACCCTCAGAGTTGTGATTCAAAAGAATTTTTAACAGATCATTTGAATCGAATTAAATCACAAGCACTGTGGGATTAGTTTGCAGTGAATAAACTCTTGTATGGGTCAGTTATCATGGGCCGGTATTGGGTTAACTGCTACCTTTCCTTGACTGTTTGCAAAATTAGCATATGTGGAAGCATGTTTGGGAGATATTAGTCCTCATTAGTGAAGCTATAATCACCGATGGTGTTTTTGGGTGTTGTAGTTTCCCCACCTCGTCTATGGGGCTGTGGCATCCTCGGCTCCTGTTCAGGCCAAACTGGATTTTTCTGCGTATAACAAGGTAAAATCCTACATAACATGCCACTATTATTATATTTCACAGCATCGGTATATTCTCTTGCTAGAATGCTGTGAATGTGTAATATTATTGCATTTGTTGTGGTCTGTGTATGTTAATCCAGGTGGTGGGACATAGTCTTACAGAGGAAAGTGTAGGAGGCTCTTATAAGGTGAGAATTGAATCTCGGTATGTGTCTTAAAGCGTATTACTGTAAGTATTTCCTTATTCGTCTTTAAGTGTATACTGTGTGTACTTGCTCATCTTATACCATGTGTACTTGAGCTTTTATGTGTACTTTTATGTGTGTGCACATTTTACCATGTACATTTGCTTGTGTGTGTGTGTGTGTGTGTGTGTGTGTGTGTGTGTGTGTGTGTGTGTGTGTTTGTGTGTTTAAATGTGTATTACCTGTCACCGGTCAGTGTTTAAGCACTGTTCGGAAGGCCTTTATGGCTCTCGAGGCAGCTCTGCTTGGGGGGAAAGAGATGAAGGTGGTGAAGGATTTCGGATGCTGTGATGTGCCAAAGAGCCCAGAGGACCGCACTGAGCTCGTGCAGAGCGTGGCTGACATCTTCATGGGAAGTGTGCAGTACAATGAGGAAGGAGTGATGCTGACCATCTCTCAAATCTGTGACATCATGACCAACCAGAGCCAAGAAGAGGCCTATGACAGGCTGGTCGAACTTGCAGCGGTGTGAAATTCAGCATTTTCTGTTTCCTGTTTTTACCCTTAGCTTCTTTATTATCTATAAACTGAACATAGTTAACAAATAGCAGAGCATAATTATTTATTTCCCTAGATAATTTATTTTAATAAAATAATGTTTTTTTAATTCTGCTACTACTACTACTACTACTACTACTAATAATAATAATAATAATTACTACTATTACAACAACAACAATAATAATACATTTAATATGACATTGATATATCTTTTGTAAAGATACATTAATAAGTAAAAAAAAAAATAACAAAAATTAAGTCTTTTGAAAATGTCTAATATTGTTAATTTCTAACTTATTATCAGAGATGCTCATAAATCATGTCATGTCCTGGTTACTGGCTTTTTTGCTCAGATACATTACTTAAAAATATTTGTCCTGTTTGATTCTTATTATTAAAAAAGTTTTAATAATCTATGAACTGCTTTAAAAATGCTATTTAGTGATGGGCAGAGGGGAAATGTGCATTCTTTAAATAATAAATTATGTAAATAATAGTAATCTAAAGAAATGTATGTCTACAGTAACTCGACTGAGCACATATATAAGGGGTTCTACTAAACAGTTACAGTATAATATATGATACATATTATTCTGTTCTTTTTGGAGGTTGAAATCTGCTAGGCTCATCAATAATGTTGATAGAAGAAAATTATGCTCTTGACTTTTTAGTTATGCAGCACAGTTTTCCACTGAGGCTTATTTCATGTAATTAATTGGGACAAGCTGCAATGAATTAAATCTGTAATTAAGAGTTTGTTAGGTCTGGCACATTTCTGTATTGCTCATTTTCATTCACTAATGGGATTTATTCATTAGTGTAAGCAATGTAATAAATGAGGTCTCTAAATAGGCAGTGAAGACTTCTGGGAGACTCCGGAAGTGGACGGAAGTGAGGATGTGAACAGAAGGTGGCGCTGCTGAACTCTAAATGCTTGCGTATTGCTTGCAGCTTAATTGCTGTACATTAGTACAATTTTTTTTTTTTTTTTTTAATTTTTTTTTTTTATATATATATTCAGGTTTCCCTTTGAAAATGCCCCAGTTACAGTATGTTATGAAATGTCTTTATGGTGTTATATTTTCTCAATGCTTTTTTAAATTCATTTCGTTAGGTGTATCGTGCTATGGCAAAGGAGCCATGTCTGGATATCTCTCACCAACACACCATCCTGAACCTGAATAAAAGCACCAGTGGCAGCTTCGGGTACAGACAGTGGTACTTCCAGACCTGCAGCGAGTTCGGCTTCTGTATGAGTGCCTTTAAATTTCAATAACACACACACACACACACACACACACACACAAACACACACACACACTAATTAAACTCAGTGCGGAACCAGGGAGTGCATATGATACACTGTTTGTGCATTTTGGTTAATATGATACACTGAGAAACGAGTAAGGAATAAAACATGACGACTGTGTGGTGTAATGCCATTCGACACAAGGTAGATTATTTTCCAAAAACAGTGCATATACAGTTGCAATCAAAATGATTAAACCCCATTGCAAATACGGTTTATTGTCAAAATTACTTTCAGTTGTTTGCAATGAACAAATCAAACAAAAGCAATTTAAATAGTTCAACACAACTAATGCTTCAAGTGGTTTCCCCAAATTCAACTGAAAATGCAACTTAGAATGACTTCTCCAGTCTCAAAAACCCCCTGAATAGAATCCCTCACAACAGCACAAATATGCAAAACAGGTGTTGTCTCAAGCACACCTGATACAACTAATCATGGGCTTCATTAGTTGCACCAGGTGTGCTTGAGCTGGTACACATGAAATACCCTAACTGGCTAGGGGTAGAAAATGTATTAAATACCTGGACAGGGCAGAAAAAGGAAGCTATCAACTGCTGCAACCAGATTTCTGAGAAGACAGGTTGTGAAGAACCCTCGAGTTACTGCAAAATACCTGCAGCAAGACTTGGTGGCAAGAAGTACTGAGGTTACAGTGAGCACAGTAAGGCGCGTACTAAACGCAGAAGGTTTCCATGCCAGAACCCCAAGACGTACACCACTACTGACCCAAATGCACAAGAAAAGTTGGCTCAAAATCATATAATTAAGCCACAGAAGTTTTGGGATTCTGTTCTGTGGAGCGATTAAACAAAATTGGAACTTTTTGGCACGATGGATCAGTGTTATGTCTGGAGGAAGAAGAATGAAGAAAGAACACTCAGTCCACAGTCAAGCATGGTGGAGGTTCTGTGATGCTCTGGTGCTGCTTTGCATCTTCTGGCACTGGAAAAGTGCAGCATGTGGAAGGCAAGATGGATTCATTAAAGTATCAGGAAATCCTAGGAGAAAACGTCATTCCCTCTGTGAGAAAGCTGAAGCTTGGGCATCATTGGACCTTCCAACGGGACAGTGATCCCGAGCATACCTCAAATTCCACGAAGGCTTGTTTGCAGAAGAAGTCCTGGAAGATTCATCAGGGCCATCACAGTCACCTGACTTGAACCCCATAGAAAATCTCTGGTGGGATTTGAGGTTGCAGCACGCAAACCCACGAATGTTACTGAACTGGAGGCCATTGCTCATGAGGAATGGGCTAAGATTCCTCAGAAATGCTGCCAGAAACTGGTGTCTGGCTATGCATCTTGTTTGCAGCAGCTCATAACAGCAAAAGGACGCTCTACTAAGTACTAAAGATGCTTGCCATGAAGGGGTTGAATAATTTTGAAACTGGAGAAATCATTATAAGTTGCATTTTTAGTTGAATTTGGGTAAACCACTTGAAGAATTCGTTGCATTGAACTATTTCAATTTCTTTTGTTTGATTTGTTCATTGCAAACAGCTGACAGTCTGTAAATTTTGACAATAAACCTGATTTGCAATGGGGGTTGAGTCATTTTGATTGCAACTGTAACAGCATGTACCAAAGTGTTTTAATTCCTCTTATACCATTTGCCAGCAGTTCCGATTTTATTTATTAAAGAATAAATGTTCATTTGATCTGTTTAGAGTTACGGTTAATATTGCGGACCATAAGCGAAACAAGCTAGTTCCTGTTATCATTTATGTTATGACAGCTATAAACAACAACAACAAAAAGTGTCTTTGTATCTCTTTTGATGTTAATAAGACAGAAAAAATGCACAGAGGAACTGCAAAGCTGTCCATACTGAAAACTTAAAGTTACAGCTTTACCTGTGACTGGTACAAAGCGCTGCCACTGGAGACTCCTTCCAAAAAATGCTAAATACGTTTTCTTCTCACAGAAATCAAACTTATCAAAACGTTACAATAGGAATGATAGCATAGCTGTTAGAACGAGTACATTAATATAAACCTTGCAGCCAGAAGCACTGTCAGAGCTGCTGTTATAGACAATTAATCAAGGCCTTAACCAATTAGAATCTAGAATTCGGCAGTGGCGTAGGTATAAATCTGTTTCCTCACCTCATGAGTGTCTTTGTCCTTATCTGATTGCAGAGAGAATTTCTTTCTAAAGGAGTTGAGCACACATTAGAGAGCTATAATAATAAAAAAAAAAAGGTTCAGTTTCTCACCAAAAGATCAGAGATTTCCTGATCACCTCATGAACAGAACTGCAGACAGAAATGTACAAGAAAAGCAGAAAGAAAGAAAGAAAGAAACTCATGCTTGTGGAGATAATGGAAAAAAACAATAAAACTCCAATAATAATCCAAATATATATATATATATATATATATATATATATATATATATATATATATAAGCGTGTGTATTCATAGATTCTCAATCCCTGCCATGTGACACCATACACAACATAGCTTTTGTTTTTCATGCTATAGTACATCTGACTGAAATCTTGGCAGATTCCTGATTGGCTGGTATTGAAACCTAATGCACTTAATACATCTTCATATATGCCTTAACATATATGACCTGGTATTTAATAATGGCTCCAGTAATTATTAAATACCAGGTTTCAATATAAATGCATGCACATTTGTGCAACTACTACAAATGGCATACTTTAAGAACATACTGTATTTTGGGCTCTTTCTTTCTTTCTTTCTTTCTTTCTTTCTTTCTTTCATACTTTTACTTTGTGTGTATGTTCATGTGTGCAGATCAGACCTGTGACGATGCTAGCTGCCCATTTGTGCATGTGCTGACGCTGCAAGACCATACTCAGCTCTGCCCCCAGCTGTTTGAGATTCCTGAACACACACTCCCCATGAACATCGCTTTCACCAACCAGTACTATGGAGGAGCTCAGGCCCAAACCCAGCGTGTGCTCTACATCAATGGTAAGAGTGAAATGTCACTTATTTACACAATACAGTAACAGCGAATAAGTGTGTCTTACTATAATGCAATGAATAAATAATGGCATTAGAACAATTAAACCTTCTTTTGAAAGATGCCATAAGAACAACAAAAAATTTTGGTTGCTTCAAGAACCTTTGGATGAACAAGAGAATCATTTCCCATCACAAAGAACCTTCAACATAAAGGGCATTTATAATGGGAAAAGGTTCCCCAGGGCACTGGTTCTCAAAGTGGGGTCTGAGGACCCACAGGGGTGCATAAAGCATAGGCAGGGGGTCAGTGATTTATTTACTTTTTTAAAAATTATTATTTAATTTGGTGGAAATCACAAACCCAGCATTATTTAAGCTATATATTTGTATAATATCCCTTTTAGTTATTAGCCTGTTTTAATGCTCAGTTGAATTGAATGAGTTTAATTCAAACTTCAATAACTCGAAAACAATTAACCACTAAATAATGTCATGTTGGACCTAATGTGTTCAACCGATGGAAAATTCAGAAATAAATCGCTCTGTGGCTCTAGTAAATATCCGAAATATTATTTTTCACATTTAAGTAATGAAACTAATAGTTGAGATAGTTGGATTATATTCATAAAGTAAGTCTTCCCTGAGGTTCCATGGGATTTATTTTACAGTTAGAGTGGTCCCTGACTGAAGAAAAAAAAAAAAAAAAGAAAATCTTTGCCATTGGGAACCCCCATTTTTTTTTCTGTGGCATGGCTGTAAGTAAGATTACCTTGCACCTTCAATTTAATAATAATAATAATAATAATAATAATAATAATAATAAGAAGAAGAAGAAGAAGAAGAAGAACAAGAAGAAGAAGAAGAAGAAGAAGAAGAAGAAGATTTAATCCTGATGTTCTGTGTAGAACGACACTTACATATTTTTCCAGCATGCCCACAAATATTATAGGTCATTTGATATAACAAGGAAATAAAATGAGAAAAATTGATGACATTTGTAAAGATGAAAAAGGGAGGTTTTATTTTTCTATCACATTAGCTTTATGACTAATTTACACACACAGATGTCATGAGGAGGATCCCCAAGCCTTTCCAAAAACATGTTATTAATAGTTCATAGCCAATAGTTTAAATAAAGGTAAGAGGTTTAGTTTTGTTATACCTCAGCTCTGTTGAGTTCTCAAATCTGATTGGTCAGATGGTGTGGATTAATTGTATGGTGGACCAAAGGCTGATCTGAGAAGAAATGTAACTATAAATGGATAATCACGTCATTCACTAATAAATTAAAAATCGTACTGATATCGGAAAATAATTGCACCACTCCAGTGCCCGGTCGAGTTTCATTCCTTACTCAAGAACATTTACATTCATATTGCTGTAAAATCAGGAAGTGATCTGGGTAAACAGGATATCCTTTCTTAAAAGGTAAACTGAACATGAGAGTTAAGTGCCACATACAGTAAGCCATCTAGCTAATCCAGCACTTTCTGAATGACTAGTTAAAAACACAGCATTTGGAGCTAAGTGAAGGATACTGTCAGTGATGTGGACTGTAATGGCTGACCAAGCTGAGTTTCTGACCACCTTAGGTGACATTGACCCTTGGATGGAGCTAAGTATTGTGCGTAATGGGACCGGAGTGGATGAGGATCGAGCCATCGTGATTCACGGCGCTGCTCACTGCGCGGATATGAACCCTACACACTCCGGGGACAAGCCCTCACTACGCCAGGCCAGGAAGGTGAGAGCGAGAGAGAGAGAGAGAGAGAAAGAATGATGGACGCACAAAAACTGAAATAGATTCTGTGGGGAAACAGTAGTGGCATGTGTGAGAACAAAGATTAATTACGGTAATACTTTGGGTGAAAACCCACCCTGACCCACCCCCCC
>JANDJT010000103.1:6783825-6795502 GCA_024331685.1 Stegophilus panzeri
CTGGAACATCCAGACAGTAAGGCATTACAATAATCTAGTCTAGAGGTGATGAAAGCATGAACTAATATTTCTGCATCTTTCATGTTTACATTGCACACACACTTTTTCTTTAATGGTTTTTTTTTTTTTGCACTATTTGTAATAATATGTTTTTTTGTGCTTTCCCAATGTCCTGTTTAAATTATGTCAGAGTTTGCTGGGAGGATTCACAGAGTAAGAATTTCAGTGAACTGTGTAACACACTGTTTCCTGTACATATGACAATAAACTCTTGAATCCGAAATCCTGAACCAGATATAAATCTAAGAAAAATTATTACAAGGCTTGATTAAAAATCTTAATAAGCCTGGGTACCTGGGTTCAATCAATTGTCTTCCTTTTGGATTTTAATTTTATTTATTAACTATATCTCAAACACACAACTAAGTTCGTACCAATTTACATAGACACCACAACCACTCAAGTCTGTGCAAGGACTGATCTCGCTTTCTCTTCATACGCTCAAGGTACTTTAATGGAAAAAAAGGACGTGATGTAATGAAATATTATGGCATTTGTTGGCAATGCAGCATGTGAAATTTACACTTGTGGTTTTTAGACACTTTACAGGTTCTTTCATGCTTTTTTCACATGTAATGGATTTCCACATGTATGGCAGGTATTTATATTTTCACATGTAATTTGTTCAGTGTTTGCCTCATGCTCAGTGTACCTGGAACAGGCTCAGGTTTCAGAATCAGAATAAAGATTTTTCTGAATTTGAAAGAATGATTGAATGAAATGTTAATTTTCCATATTTAGGGTTTGCGGTTTTATTTATTTGTGATTTTCCTCACATAATTCCACTTAAAAACCATGAAGATGACTTTGAACTACAATTGATATGAACAGTTATGCTAGGCTGGATAAGGACTACAATTTCTACAATAGATTTAGGTCTCCAGGTTATGAATTTCCTGGTTACACAATTGTACTTTCTGAACATGTAGTACACAGATATAGAAGGGAATTAATTATAATTGCACTATCCGGTGTCACCCAGATCAGGATAGGTTCCCTTTTGAGTCTGGTTCCTCTCAAGGTTCTTCCTCATATTGTCTCAAGGAATTTTTCCTCGTCATCGTCACCTCTAGCTTGCTCATTAGGGATAAACGAATAAATTTAAAATGTATATATTTCTATAAAGCTGCTTTGTGACAATGCCCAATGTTGAAATCACTAGACAAAAAAAAAATTTAAAAAAATGAATCGATTCATTTATTATAATATGTGATCACATCTTGTTCACATGTTTACTCAAATACATTTGTGCCATTTGAGAGCATAACACATGTTCACATATTTTTCTAAGGTGTTTCCACATTACTCACATAATCATATTTGAAAAGCATATGCATTGTATATGATTTTTCAGTAATGGCTAAATTTGTGTGTGAGATAAACATGTGTCCTGTCTAATCTAAATTAATTTAAAACAATTTATGCTGAACTTGGACACTTTTTAATTAATGAATTAATTAAATGTAAAGTTTGAAACAATTCACATCCTTTCATAATACGTGCATAATATTTCTGTACATTTTCCAACCTGATCTGATATGTACTAAAAAACAAACAAAAAAAACAGAATGTTGGGACATGGATTTTTCCGTCAAACTCAAACCACCACTATATGCAGCATGCACATTAAACCTTCTTGAGCCACATAATATTATGCTCCATTATTAGCCAGCTTGGAGATGCTTTAAAGAATCCAATTGGAAAGCCTTTAAAAAAAACCCCAAAACAAAACAGGATTTTATCTCATCATCACAATCTGATCATCAGCTGAGTCTGGAAGCTTGAAAATAGCATGCTTCTCTCTTATTTCACTCTCCCTCCCATGCCTCATCCCTCTCTCTCTCTCTCTCTCTCACTCTCTCTCTCTCTCTCTCTCTCTCTTTCTGCCTCTTGCATGTTCCCTTGATCAATGAGAAAGAGCTAGAGCCACAACTATTAATCAGAGCCTATCGGCAATCTGTCTCTAACAACAACCAATCACAGCAGCCCGACAGCTGCCCCATGACAAATGGATAGAGGAGGGATGGAATGGGGCAGTGTGTGGGTAGGTGTGTGTGGTGGTGGTTGGGGGTGCATTTTATCTGATCCTCACCAGACTGCAGACAACGGCACTTACAGATGACTCCTGATGCTGATTAAAAACACACACATGCACACACGCACACACACACATATATATATATAGATGAACAAAATGATGCATATGAAGCTCCATATATTTAAAAGACAGATACAAATGTATCCATACTAACTGTAAATAAAGTACTAGGCCATAGAATTAATTGGCTTACGAGATTCCAATGGCGCAGCTCATTAAACTGTGATATTACGAAAACATGATCTGTTAATTAAATCAGCAGATGTGTTTTTATGACGGGATTTGTATGCAAAGTAATGTCGTAATGATGGACTGTGCCTGTTTTATGGTTTATTTATTTATTTATTTATTTATTTATTTATTTCTGCTCACAAGGCTATTCGAAGATCTCCCAAAATATACAGGTCAGGTTAGTTCAGGTAATTTGAACACTTTTGCACACAACCAGTCACAGCGCTTGTCATTGAGAAAGAAGAAAAAATGTAATCCTGCTCTGTTACTGCAGTTTGCAATAGTCCACTTGCTGATCATAACACCTCGCCAAAACTCGGTGTACATGTGATGCAAACCAGACCTTGGGTCAGATTTATGAACCACTTGACTTAGCGTTTCTCCTTTGCCCTGCTCCTTACTCCTCCCCTCCTTCTGTCCTTCCCCACATCTGTCCATCTATCATCCCCATGGCCAGCGGAAGAGCATTAATCCCCCCTCATCCCATCCCTCACTCTTTTGGACAGCGAGAGAGAAGGAGGGGTTGGAGAGCAGGAGAACAAGGGAGAACCTGGGATTACTTCCTCATAACGTTGCTCTAAAACTGTATCACAGTGCATGCACATATGATACCAGCCCATGCTTTCTTTCATTTATTACCCCACTATATTTAGGTGAGTGTTTCAGGATTCCCTTGGAAATTGTGTGTGTGTGTGTGTGTGTGTGTGACATTTTGTCATCTCCAAGCTTGTTTTGATCCCACATCTTAATGTAAACCTGGACCACCCGTACTTAAAACGTGTGAAAGCTTCCAATCGGCAGCTGCAGAAAACATGAAACATCACCTCAACTTCACAGAGACCCACAATAATACTACAAATACTGCTGAGACAACAACTTCATGTCGACAACCTGTCCAGTGATGAGGTGACTGGGTCAAACAGAGTTCGTGTCCTGCTCTTGCTGGGCTGGTTTGACTCAAATGTGTCTGACATGTGAGGAGCGCTCAGTCATCCTGGGAGGTAAATGCCATGGAAGACGTTAAAGAGAAAGTCAAATATTTAGCCCAAGTGTGCTCGAAGTGTGAAGCTACAGCCCCAAGCATTCGTAATTACAACAATTACTATACTCTTCAGTTAGCACTTACTGTATATACCTGTATAGCACTTATATACTTAATACTTACTGTATATATTATTTGTTTAGTTAGTGTTTTTTTTTTTACTTTCTATGATGCCCAAATTCACCAAACATTATAAGTATTGTTTTAATTACAAGTAGTTTGTCAAGCATTTATAAACTCTACATATACTCTAATTTATAAACTTCATAAAGTGCTGTAATTATCTCCTTGAAGTTGAACTTCTTGGTCTAGTCTCACTTTTGATAATAATTTGGTAATATAACATAAAATATATTATATTTCCCATAATCTCTACTGAAAGAGAGCAATGCAGCAGCATTTTAGTCCTTTAGTCTGTCCAACTCTCTCACCTCCTCATCTTTACACTCTGGTCAAAGCTTCCAAAGCTTCAACTTTCATGCTAATATTGTCCAAAATGTACTGTCTCTACTACTTATATATTGGATTTCTCATTAATACAGTATAAGGCCAGCCCTGCGAGGGATTGGCAACCTGTCCAGGGTGTACCCTGCCTTGTGCCCAATGCTCCCTAGGATAGGCTCCAGGTTCCCCACGACCCTGAAGGATAAGTGGTATAGAAAATGGATGGATGGATACACTATAAGGTCAATGGTTTTAGGACACCTGATCATCACACTCATATGTGGTTCTTCCTCAAACTGTTGGAAGCACACAATTGTATAGAATGTATTTGTATGCTGTAACTTTACAATTTCACAGTTTCCCTTCACCGGAATTAAAAGTCCCACACTTGTTCTATCATGAAGATACCACTATGCACAAAGCGAGCTCCATAAAGACATGGTTTGCCAAGTTTGGTATGGAAGAACTTGAGTGGCCTGCACAGAGCTCTGACCTCAACCCCACTGAACAACTTTGAAAAAAAAAATACAACGCTGACTGCGTCCCAGGTCTCCTCACCTTATATCAACGCCTGACCTCACTAATGCTCTTGTACAGTACCTGAATGAGCACAGATCCCCACAACTACGCTCCAGAATGTAGTGGAAAGTCTTCCCAGAAGACTGGAGGTTATTATAACAGCAAGAGAGGGGACTAAATCTGGAATGGGATGTTCAGAAAGCACATATTGGGGTGGGTGTCAGGTGTCCACAAACTTTTGGTCTTATTGTAACTTGTGCTCTTTTGTTTTCAGGAGCTAATGAAAATTGACCAATGACCCTTATTTTTCATACTGTTGGCATTTTTGCTCCTTAAACACCATTATAACTGCACTAGCAATGCCAGCACCAACCAACAAATTAATAAGCACATTGCATATATTTCAATGAACATATTTAATGTGTTTCAGGGTAAACTTATCGTTTAATGTTCACAATTTATTATAATGTCATGTGACATACTACAGTGATGACATGTTTATAAATCACCTTTAAGTAGACTTATTAAGAATTCTAGAAATAATGAAATTGAGTACTTGACGTATGTTATCCTGTATTATAAATTGAATAGTATATGCTATATAAACAATTACAATCATGTATTAATTAAAAGGCTACTTAGTAAACATCATAATTTAGTAATTATAATTACTAGGAAAATTACTTTAACACCACATTACAATTCTCTCTGTTTCTCCTACTCTCCTTTCTCTGCTCTCTCCTCTCAGCCTTCTTCTTTTTCCTTGCCATGTGCCCAGAGTGACAGGTAGATTAAGGGGTGTGATAGATGCACCTCTCGCTGTCTCCCCTTCTCCATCTCCTCCCTCCCTCCCTCTCTCTCTCTCTCCCTCTCCCTCTATCTATCACAAGGCCTGGTGTAATTGTGGCTGCGTCGGCCTGGCACTGCGAGCTGCCATCCATCTCCTTAATAACAAACAGTCAGGAAAACGGATGGGGCTCAGGCTCCAAGTTAATCTCCATCTGTAAGGGGACCAGGCGAGGGAGGCAGTGAGGGAGGGATGGAGGAAGAGAGAAGGATGGAGGCAGATACGGAGAGACAGAGAACAACTCGAATATGACACTGTAGGAAACCTTGCCTGTCCTTATCTTTCCAAATGAAAAAAGGAAAGCTAAACACACCGAGCAAGACAAGAAAAAAAAGTTACTTAAAAAGTGTTTAAAGGATCAGATGATGCAAGACTAAGGTAAAGTGTGCAATAGTCTCACTTTCAGAAACTGATAGGTGATTTGTGAATAATTTGTTCTTTTTTGAATGAGTCTTTTAAGCCAAGTGGGCAACTCAGAGGCACAATATGATTTGTTTTTTCATCAAAATCAGGAACAGCAAGCTAAACATCTGACACCAACATTTCCTACCACTGACATACTGGTGATAAACATGCTGTTCCCTATCTGCCTTTGGTTTTCTCATCACAGCCCCACTCTGGTGCTGTGCATGCATCATCAAATGTCAAACATTTTGTTCCCTAATTTTTGTTCTTGAAATGGAGCCACAACATCTGGGGTAATTTGAAAACAATTTTTTGTTCGACTGGGACTGGCATGTTTGTCATTAAATACTGCAAATTTTTAATACTCAACTCACTAACGTGAGTCATAATATCCACACAGCATAATTGGTTCTCATTAAAGTCGTATAAAACATGAAGATAAAACAAAATACAGTGATATTAAAAATTGAGTATTGTGTATATGAAACATCTAGCAATGTCTGAATGACAATAACACGTTAAGAATGAGATAAAATGCTGCTTAAACACCAGCTGAGCTCCTTTATCAGACTGATCTGAGAACTGTCTGCATGTGGCTTAATATAGCTAAAAAGGCAAACTTGATTGACTTCCCTCTGTCACTCCAGCCTGCTAAGCCACTAAAGTAGAACTAATTAGTACGTCACAAGCAGAGACAATCGGGTTTGTTCAACTCAATATGTAACAACACAGTTATAGAGTTTACAGTAGTGTAGCTTTCAGTCACTAGGTTACCTTACGGTCGCTTGGTTAGCTTTGGGTCAATAATTAACTCTCACTCACTAGTTTTCTCAGACTCAAGGGACTGTCCAAGCATGAATGTTTTGATAAAAGTTGTGTGGGTGAGACAGGCGAATCAGGCAGATGATTGGTGAGGGTCAAACTCATGCAAGCTTTAGCTAAGATTAACCACTTTACAGTGAAAGGGGAGATATTTTGCTGAAGTAAATGGAAATATTGAAAAAGTCACTAATTGTTCTTCTTTTTTTAAGAGTAGATTGTGGCCACAAAACCAACATTAACTCTACATTCTCTTGTCTATTGTTTATTTGAAACCTCTGACTCATGGCACTGATTGCATTACCAAAACTGAAACCACTGTAGTGTTACATATCATTCACTTGTATTGTATCTTTTATTTTATTAGGTTGTTCAGTTTGTCTTGTAGAGCACTGACTATAAAAAATTATGTATTGTTAGAAGTTATACCACAACACTGTTGAATTCTCGCTTCTGATTGTTCAGAAAGTATTGATTCATTTTCTACAATAGCAGCTCTGACAATAGTGCTGACTGCAAGTCAAATAACAGGTTTGTATTAATACGCTACTTCTAAAACGCTATCGTTGTATACCAACTGATGATTCAAAGGCACTTGTATGGTGAACGCTCCACATAAAGGCAATTAAAAAATGTGTTTTTATTTAACAGAGAAAAATATATAACCATTGATATGATTAAACTTTCTGTAAAGGAGACTTTTATTTAACATTTATGGAAGGCCTCTACAGTGTCAGTACTTGGTGACAGTCAGTAGGTTTTGTGCTATGGAAAATGCCAGAGATCTTGGCACATTTTTGATAATATGACAAGTTGCGTAAAGAAGGTGAAGAAAAAAAGGCTGGTTGAGAAAATGTCTTTTCATAGCTGTTATAAGGTAAGTGATAACAGAAACTAATTTGCTAATTAACAATATTAAATGTAACTAGGAACTATGTTAAAAAAAGAATAAAACCTTTTGTGATGTGCTGTTGTAGGAAAATAATCAACTTGGTGCACACCGTTTAATTCATCATTCATCCATCCAGAAATACTGAGCAGGTTATATAAATAAGGGATGATGGGTTGCACTGTTATAGGAAAATAATCAACAAAAGGATGGTGTAAGGCATGGAATACTCTTAGCACCCCGTTGTTGATTATTTTCCTATAACTGTGCATCCGATCATGTTTTATTCCTTATTAAACTGGTTTATGAATTGTGTGAAATGTGGGCTATGAACATGGATATTGTAGGGTAAGTGGTCGTCATTGTAACCTGCTCAGTGTTGAGGTGCCAACATGAGATGGTTCAAATAACTCAAAACACTGAACTTAATTCATGTAAGCAGGTAGTGAGTCAGTACAAAACATTTCTTCCTACCCAGAGAGGTGTGCTGCACTACAGTCGTAAAAAAGCACTCTACTTCTCTGAGTCAGTATTAACCCTGGCTCTTTGTTGAACACAGCAGCAGTTCATGGGCGGCCTGCTCGTCTTTGATGTCCTACAGTGTGCTGGGGCATGCTGGGGTCACGGCAGCCATTAGAGTTTACAGTCCAGTCAACAGTGTCAAGTAGCCTGGGTGGCCAAGGTTAGCCAAGCTGGGACATGAAGAACTTACAGAACAGCACATGATCTGGGTGATATTATAAATAAGATTTTCATAGTAGTATATTTCATAATATTTAAAAATATTTTTTTCATATTTATCCTGTTAAAGTCATAGAAATCCTTAGCTGATTCAGACCTACATTCCTCACTCTTGTAAATATATATATTTCCTATACATTGAACTATATCATAAGCATTAAGATAACGTATTAGCAGTAAACTAACTCCTTAATATTTCCAACCCTGATCATGGTGATCTACTGGTCAGAATCCAACACAGTTAATCTGGCTAATCTATGGATTGGGGTTTGAGCTGAAATCTGAAGAAAGCTGAAAAAAGGTAGATCTCCAGGAACAGGCTGGGTGATCATTGGTGTAGGCCGTTTAGATCACTTTAGATCAGAGGTCACCAACCTCGTTCCTGGAGATCTACCATTCTGAAGACTTTAGCTCCAACCATAATTGTACCCACCTGACCATCTAATCATTGCCATAAGAAGTTCTTGATCACCTAAAACAGGTGTGTTAGATTTTGGTTGGAGATAAAACCTGCAGGAAGGTAGATCTCAAAGATCTACTTTAGATGCACTCAAACACTTACTCTGGTACTAATGCTGTGGTTTTTTTTATAGCAAAACTAACAAAACACTCAGATTAACCGAACAGATAAAGAAGACAAAGATTGTGAATGCGAAAATTTAAGATGGAAGTTTTCGTTTTATTTTGCACCAGTGTGCGAATGAGAACAAATACATTGATTCCTGTCATTTGCCTGCCCCTGTCTCCTTCGTTAGTGTACCTCTATAGTCGAATGTTAGCAAAAAGACACACAGTACTGACTGGACAGTGAACAGAGAGAAAAAGGGGGTGCTCAGGCGAGTACAGAACACTCCATCCAAAACAAACATTCACACTCTGACAGTAGCTGACAAACTGGCACATAAAAATAAAAGCATTCTCAATTTCTCAGACCCCTTTCACACCCACGTCCTAAATGGGTTTATTCAGTCACATTAGTGGCCTCCACCTTCAGCTGTGGACACACACACACACACACACACACACACTCACTCACTCACTAAAACTGGGTCAGTTCAACAGCATAAATATTTTCCTAGCAAACAACTGCCCAACTGCCTCTATAGTTTAAACTATGCATAATTTATAGATGTTTGTGTTCGTTCTGGTTCCACTATCATATTTCAAAATCTGCGACGTTTGCAAATAAAAACCCAAGAGTGAATAGGTACACTTGGAAACAATGCCGTTAATCCGGACATTCAAAGGGCGTTGCTCCATTCACGTCCTTGTTAAATCGCCGTTGTTTGGCTATTAAAGGACCTTTTCTAGCTATGATCATCTCCATCGGGAAGCCGCCTCCCGGGGAGTTAAAGGGAAGCAGGTCGCTTGATCTCGCTCCGCCCCCAGTGCGCATGCGTGGCATGACGCGCATGCGCGCTGCGCACCGGGCCGCACGGTTAGTGACAATCGCTCATGTTCCCCTGGTGTGTAAAATGCGTGTGATTGTGCGCGCCTGCCGCTTTCTGCTCATTGAAGTTCCGCCTGCCTGCTGGTGTTTACCGGCGGGAGGCCAATAAAGGAAACGTTTTGAATAATTGTTGCGTTAGTTAGGGGTAATTTACAACACAAGGCCGAGCTTCGGGTTTGCTACGACGCTGTCAAAGTGTTTCTTTCTCTTTTTTTCCTCATGTCAGACATAAACTAGGGGGGGAATAAACGGGAGTTGACCTTAACTCAGATTCATCAGGCTGATTTGAGATAACAACGTAAAGAGGTAACAATTTAGTCACTAGTTAGTTACTTAAACCTAAAGCAAACTTTGCTATGTAGAAATAGTTGCACTAATTTACATGTAACCCAATCTAAATAGTCAGAAACAAAACAAAAACAATAACGAAGCAAAACAAAAACATAAGGCGTCCGTGTGAGCAGGTCTAGCTAATGTAGCCTCAAACAAACAAACAAATAATAATAAAAACAAACCCCAAACATCATTTATTGCTATTTAGAGACAATTGCGAATGATAGTAGGGAAGGAGGAGGTTTTTTTTTTTCTTCCAGCAAATGTGTAATGAATGAGAGGCCATATGTTACTGTCACTGACCCTGACACATAACCGAGCCTAATGGAGTGGTGGAGTTAGAACAAATGGAGTGGTCTGTTTACATGTTTACAAACAAAAGTTGCGAGCTATTTAGATAAAACCCCAAGAGTCTATATAGCCTAAAGGCTTAAGGGAATTAAAACAGAATAACAGTCTTGATGTGTATATGAAGTGTATATGTAAGGGTGTTTATTTGTGCAGCTCTTCAAATCCTCAGCAGGATTATTTCAGAAATTTCAGTAACTATACGACATAAGGGTGCTTGCTGTGTGTGTGTGTGTGTGTGTGTATGTGTGTGTATGTGTGTGTGTGTGTGGGGGGGGGGGGGTGCGCGCGCGAGAGCGTGCCGTTCAAGATAAAACGCAGGGGTCTTGCGTTTGTAATGCGCGAGCGTGTGTGTGTGATAAGAAGGGGGGCGCGAGAGACCCCGTCGCGTTTTGACCCCAGAAACGACTCCCGATCTCCAGCATCGCTCCCGCCTCCATTCGGCTTTTTAAACCGGGCCCATTGCTCGCTTCGCATACACATACACACTCGCGCGCGCGTGCACACACACTCACACAGACACACACACACAGACACACACACACACACACATACACTAAGACACGCGCATATCCTTTTACAGCTTGTTGTCTCGATCCATGGATGTAGTGATACACCGAGCAGATCGCCACACTGCCGCCGGGATCGGCGTCTCTCCAGCCCACCAAGCAGCACCGATTCACCGCGGAGCAGCCTGAGATAGAGAGACGAGGAGAGAGAGAGAGAAAGCGAGCGAGCGAGCGAGAGAGAGAGAGAGCGGGAGAGTGCGAGCGAGCGAGAGGATCCCCGCGTCTCAAGGTTTGGTGCGATCTATAGGTTACACCACAGAGTCGAGTTAACGCGTACAGTAGCGTACAGTGAGTCCAGATGGGAATTTAAAAGCACTGAAGGTTCTGCTCTCTTCCATGTCTTGTTGCAAGCCTACGTTATAATCAGAGTTATGCGCATCCAAAACGAGCAGATCACTTCAAAACTTCATTACAGTCAGTGCTTTAAAACACGGATTTTGCACACACACACACACACACACACACACACACACACGTGTTGGCAGTTGTGTTTTTGTAGATTACAGGCCAACACGCGAGATCTGATTTACTGAATAATCTCGCGCTTCATTGCGCTTCCAGCTCTCATCTACTGACGATCATAGGCTACATTTCGCTCTGCATGCTTGTACCTATTTTGATGTGCATTCTTTTTTTCTTTCCTTTAAAAAAATAATCTCTTAGTGATTGGGACTGGTGTTCTGTCCCGGACTGCCGGATCGGTGTGTGTTGTCTTCCGCGAGAAGAGCGCGGCTTTCCGTGGCGCATGGAGAAAAGGGTACGTTTCTGCTCATGAATGCTTGCTTTAAAAAAGAATTAAAAACACAAATTATTATTATTATTATTATTATTATTATTATTATTATTATTATTATTATTATTAATAATAATAATAATAATAAT
>JANDJT010000103.1:6798364-6827518 GCA_024331685.1 Stegophilus panzeri
AACTGATGAATTACACAGAACATACCAATGAAGATCTTACACATAATATAAACATTTATGGTAGAGAAAAAAATTCTTTTCTCCTGTATGGTAACCCTAGAATATTTAAAGATTCAAGAGGTTCTTTAGATAACTAAAAATGTTTATTCTATGGCATCGCTCTGTAGAACCTTTCCCAACATCTTTCACGAGCATTTGATTATACAGTATATTTGTACGTTGGATTTTACTTCTTATCATTTGTATTCTAATTTAATCGGAATAGTGTGACTACATCGGCTTGTGTTTATTGTAATGTCTTTTGTACTCAATTACCTGTAATAAGTGTTCTATGTGCATTTTAATATACTGTACACTTATCCAGTGACATAAAATAAGGTACATGTATTCTCTGAGGTACAAACAATGTCAATTTACTCAGAAAGGAATCTTAGTGGTCCTTAAGATTCAATTATGTAACATTAAAAAAATGAAATCAAAACTAAACATCTTTTGTTGTTAGTTACTAGTTACTTCATGTCTTATTGTTCATGGTTCTCAAGTGTCAATCATTTTTACAGACAAATATTTTTTCATTGTACTTTTGCTTCCTCACCTGTAAACATTATCAACACATTATGATGCACATGCAGGCTGGGGAAAATAATATTAACCAGTTATATAGTAAATATATTCGGGTCTGATGGTTTGTTTTGGAATGCTCACTTTTCATTATCTGGTCAAATTTCTATAGATAAAAGCTGTTCATTGTTTCTCACCCAGATATCTTATTTTATGTTATTTTTAAATGAATGTGTTAAAAGGTCCTGTAATTAAAGGTGCAGTGATGTGGGCCAATATATTTATTGACAATATATGTAATCTGAAATTTGCAGTTCAATACTTCTATTTATTTTTTTCTCAGTATGAAGAGTTGGTGCAGTACCCAGGGTCAGAGGTCATGCCCATGGGGGGGTACGGCGAAGCGATGAGGTCGCTACCGCCGCATCACTATGCCCATGGCGTTCCTGACTCTCTCAAACACTACCGTGATCAGATCTACGGGTGAGACATACATAAACATGATATACTTATGTCACATGTCACTTGAGCGCTCCCTGTTTAAACGCTGGGATGTTGGTGTGTACGCTCTAAAACTTTATAATAT
The DNA here is from genome assembly GCA_024331685.1 of Stegophilus panzeri. Taxonomy (NCBI): domain Eukaryota; kingdom Metazoa; phylum Chordata; class Actinopteri; order Siluriformes; family Trichomycteridae; genus Stegophilus; species Stegophilus panzeri. The sequence goes on from JANDJT010000103.1 coordinate 6,799,512, forward strand.
GTGTGCAGCCACCCTCTGTTTCCACTCTTGGCCTTGGTGTTTGAGAAGTGTGAACTGGCCACGTGCTCACCACGTGACTCCAGCTCGCTGTCAAATGCGTCCCATCATCCCAGCATGACGGGTCACAGCGACGTCTGCTCATCTGAATCGTTCAACGAAGACATCGCGGCCTTTGCCAAACAGGTGAGTGGAAGCACTGACAGCCAATCGGATTCCTTGCACTTCGATAAGTAACAGAGATCAATATATTTGTTTTTGTTTATAGATCCGTTCAGAGAAACCCATCTTTTCATCAAATCCAGAACTGGACAATCTGGTGAGATGTACTGCCTTAACAAACACACATAGACAAAGCAGGGTTCATATATGTTTAAATTTTTTTAAATAGTAGCTTTGATTGGTATTTGCTCATATTTGAATTCCAGTGTAGTATTAAATGTGGTTGTGATATTCTGTTAGTTTGTTAGAGTCTATTAGAATATATATTTCTAGTCTAGTTTTTGTATACTCCATGTTGGCTCTTTTATTTTATTTCATTTAATTTCAGGGGCAATGTTTCTTGTTTTAGTTTAATGGTCAATTTTTTTTGGTTCCTGAATGGTGCAATAGGAAAGCAGTTGCACTATTAGCTCATGCCGCATTTAGCTAGTTCGAATCCAGATGATGCCAAAGCCGTCCGTGACCGGGAGTCAAGAACGCTTAATTGGTGGAAGAGACAGCATTACTCTTTTTCTACTGTCAATCAGTGCGACACTAGCCAATTGAGCGTCTGTGAGCTCATTTATGTGGAAGAGGATGGATAGCGTTTTCCTCTGAGTGTGTTACGCTGCCCTGTGACAGCATAAGCAGCAGTTTGAAAAGATCTGGTGTCTCAGAGGAAGCATCTGTATATATGTGATATCTGGGATATCTGTGAGCATGTGAGCTTTGACCCATAGCTGGTAGCTGGCGTGGGCAGGAATTGGGAAGGATACAGTCCCATGACCTGTGATTAATCAGATTATCAGAAATCAGAATGTTTTTCGAATTAGTACTTATATGTTTTTAATTTTCTTCAGATGATCCAGGCCATACAAGTACTACGCTTTCACCTACTAGAGCTAGAAAAGGTACAGTAATATTGCAGCTTTCTTTGTTCGCTATTAACTAGTGACTATTTTATTACTTTTCTCAAGAATCTGTTTGCTTTCTGATATTGCAGGTTCATGATCTGTGTGATAATTTCTGTCATCGCTACATCACCTGTCTTAAGGGCAAAATGCCCACTGATTTGGTGCTAGAGGATCGCGAGTCCGGATCCAAATCAGACATGGAGGATTTCACAGGTTCTTGCACAAGTCTTTCAGAGCAGGTGAGTGAATAGGATGGGGGGATGGGATTCTAAGTTGCCAGCTTCAGTTTTGCTCTCCTCTATAGGTGATTAGTGAAGATGGCTCTCAGCGTGTATATGTTTAACTGTGTGTCTTTTGCATAATCTAGAATCAGTCTTGGTTGCGAGACACAGATGACTGTTTGTCAACGCCGTCAGGCACCCCGAGCGCCTCCTGTGGACTCGCCACGCACAGTGTGGACGCTTGCAGCGATGCTGGTATTTACAACACAGAAATACACACACATTTCTAAAGGTTTTCAGTTCTCCAGAAATTTTTAATGTCTAATACTGATGATTCAAGGTGACCTGAATGTTTCACCACATTATTTAATGTTTCTTTCTGATGTTGATCTAATGTCATCAGTATGCGCCTTCAAATCCTGACATGCCTCATAATTTAATTACTGTACATTTACACATTATTTACACACTTTCAAATATTATTATTATTATTTTTTAAAAATTATTATTATTTAATATTTTCTTCTTTCTGTCACTGCTATTATTTATTCTTTATTTTATATATATTACTTTTCACTGCATTTAAAATGAAAGCCACAATTAAATCAGTGTTAGCAATTAAATATTTTCAAGAATTAAGAACTGAAATGTGGAGCTGGGAATGGGCTGGTAGATGAGGAAATTTAAAGATCTGGAGTGAGAGAATTCAGAGGGGCGCACTGATGACATGAGTAAAAGCAGTGTAGCTCCAGGAACAGAAAGATGTTGCATGAACGTGTTCGACTTGCAGAAATCATGTTCACCTGCATGAGATTTGACATAATGGCACTAAACACACACACACACACACACACACACACACACACACACACACACTCTACTTCAACAAAAACAGGGAACTACAGCAATACAAAGACTAATTTTAGCCTTGTTGCATCTTACAGGAGATGGACTGGACGGAGCTGTAGCATCTCCTAGCACAGGAGAAGAGGACGAGACAGACCGAGACCGACGAAACAACAAGAAACGAGGGATTTTTCCCAAAGTGGCAACCAACATCATGAGAGCTTGGCTCTTCCAGCACCTATCAGTAAGTCAGACACGGAGGCACTGAAAAAAGAAACCCCAACAGAACTGACTTAGTGTTTATTATAGTAGCAAGACAAATAAGAGAAGTATATTAGGGGTAGATAGTTTCAAAAAGAGATGTTGGGGATCTAATAGAAGATTCCAGAGAGCAAGTCATGGCGTCTCAAACCAGTCGGTGTGAAATCTGAATTTTATGAACTCGCAGCCGGGGAATTATTGCACAGCTGAATGGAGTTGAAATGAGAGGTGCCGGCGCAGTACAGTAACGAGCATATGGTAATTAGCCGCTAATGAAGCTGCTGTAATTACGCACATAATTGAGCTCCGGCACATTGACTATAAATAAAGACAGGAGAGGCACTGTGCAGACGCCATTGGCTCTGTCTAGATCGAAGATTCCTTGGTGCCTGTTCAATTATTACAGAGTCGGATTGTACTTTGTTATACAGTGACTTCATGTGCACTTTTAAAATGGTGTGGTCTATATATATGGCATGAATGAGATTTGCAAGTGGTAGCATTTGTTGCTTTGGGTTTTGATGCTGCCTTCACATGCTCTTATGGCCAATACAAAACACATTTCTTTAATGTTTCATTCCAAAAATATGACTAAACCTGTCTTTCCTCTGCCGTCATGCCATGAAGTTATAATTACTTGTTGCGTAAAATTTTTTTGTCCCGTAACAGCATCCATACCCTTCCGAAGAACAGAAAAAACAACTCTCTCAAGACACAGGACTCACCATCCTTCAGGTCAACAACTGGTAAGTACACCTCTAACCTCAATCAGCAACTTCCTCTTTCACACTGCACTTCCTTCTGCGATTGTTGATGAATGGCAGCTGATGAACCAGCTACTGCACCGCGATCAATACTCGCTTTTAATTAGGATTTATGTTAGCTGTGGAAACATTAATAATGCCCATGCTTATCTGCATATCTGTTTATTCAGGCTTTATGAACATTTTCATTTACTCAACATCAGTTATGGATTTATTAATCCCATTCTTTCCAGGCTGGGCCTATGTATTGCATTACAAGTGCAATATACTGTATAATACCAGCGAGCCATTTTGTTTCTTATACAGAAACATCTTATATATGTCTATTATTTAAATTTGAGTAATATCTATGAATCATTGAATTTCTTGTCATTCATTGTATTAACATAATGATCATTAGTGGTTCTTAGTCATGTTAAGTGACCTGAACTACCAGACTCTCTATCTTGTGAAATTGAATACTTAAAAAAAAAAAATCACCATTAGCTGTCATTTGCAACATTTCTGCACTATATTTCTGTGTGTAATGTGTGATGTCTGTACTCTCATCTTGCTCAGGTTTATAAACGCCCGACGCAGAATAGTCCAGCCCATGATTGACCAGTCAAATCGCTCAGGTAAACAACAACAGCTAAACTAAATAACTTGTATAACATGCCATTTTATTTCAACTGCATTTGTGTCTAAGTGCTCTGAATCAATTTTGTATATGTGTGTGTGTGAACACACAGGTCAAGGTGCCCCGTACAGCCCAGAGGGAGGCGCTCTAGGAGGTTATGGATTAGAAAGTCAGCCTCACTTAGGCCTTCGGACAGCAGGTAAAATGTGTATAGTGGCTAGAAGAAAACCATTCCCAGTGTATTATAATCCATGTAATATATACGGCAAGGATCATACTGTGTTCTGATTGGTCTTATTTGCTTATATTGGGATACGGCTAAATTGAAGCACACATCTAAATCTAAGCTCTTGGACATAACAATGACAAGAAGTGTGGTTTAATGATTTAGGCTGGACCTATATTTATGTCAGTGTAGTGTAGTAAATAAGGAGTTTTTAAACATTTCATAGACAGAGACCCCCTCAGTAAAGATTTATTTTATGAACATAATCCAGCGAATTAGATATTAAGCTCATTAATCAAATGTGTGCCGAAATGTTTTGGTGATTGATTGAATTTTGGCATTATTTATAATGATTTGAGGTATTGAGGTTTGGATTAAACGCATTCAATTCAAGGGAGTAGTCAAATAATCTAATATAAAAATCTAATAAGTTTAATAATGTTGGTTGCTATTTTCACCACTGCAACAAAATAAAACAAACAAACAAAAAAAATCACAGACTCCCTGACTTTGTGAACCACACGACTAAAAAGTGTAAAACACACACACACACACACACACACACACACACACACACACACAAACCAAGTGACATGAATTCTATGTTTCAGTTAGTTTAAAGAGAAAACTTGGGAGGCAGCAGAGTCAGCTTTAGACATGTTCCACTTACCTTCAACTTTTTAGTAGACATATAGTTTTATTAATCATAAAATTAGCACTGATTATTAATTCTATAAGTAATGACAAAATGAATACAAATCAATTCAACAGAACAGCAATGACAGCTATTAATACGAGTTCAGACTTTAATCAACTGTAAATAATTATAGACTCTCACCATCCTTCATCTTTCTGTTTCCATTCTGCAGGTCTTCAGGGAATGCCATCTCTGCCTGCAGACTACCCTGGTGCGCTCTTGCCCCAGCCGGGTTACACCCATGCGGCACCGTCGCTGCACTCATACCCCGGCCCCCACCCTGCCATGCTACTGCACCCTCCCCCCCATCCGCACTCCGCCGAGCCTCTAATTGGACAAGGCCTGGACATCCATGCCCACTGAGAGCGGGGGTGGGGAAGGGGCTTACAGGAAACTGGGCTCACACACTCTGAGTGCACTAGTTTCACCTCAGTAACACGACGGCACGATTTCATAAACTTTGTCATGTTATGACACTAACCCTTTATAATCACCGTCTTAAAAACTGACACAAAACATTCTATGTCTTTTTTTTATTACATTACAAACTGATATCAGCGTCAACACAGTGGTATGGTTCAGGCTTTTTCCTACTGCACAAACGACTGGAAATTTTGCCAACACAAAACTGGATCTGGATTTTGCTCCATCAGCCAAAGTGCTGGGCCAAAATTTTCCAGCTTTATAGTTATAGATAAGCATCAACAAAGAGCTGATGGTACTCGGGGACGAGCTGTTTATGCCATGCAGAGTAGTTTGTAGATTTGCCAACATTGTGCTGTGCTATTTCTTAACCCGTGCCAATGTTTAAGTTTAATTTCTTTAAAAGAACAAGTATAAGCACAACAAATTATTATTATTATTATTATTTTTTACAAACAGATGAATTAAACAGAGGTTCTAATTGTGTTGCATATGTCCATTTTACAACTCTGTTTTCATCATATTTTTGTTGGCAATCTGTTGAAAGTTAATTAATTTTCTCATAGGGCAGATTTATTGATTAGTTCTTATTGTTGATGAAATGTAATAATCCATCGACAAGCCTTTTCAGGCTCGTAATTTCATTCATTTAATCATGTATTCCATGTTGAATTTGAGCGTGGTGCTGTTCACGCTCAGAAAAAAGGGTACAAACAACTAAGTGTTGTTGTTTTGTTGCTGGGCTGGTGCATCTTTTGTATGTATCATTTACCTAGAAAGGTGCATATAGTGTATCTTTTATACTCAAAAACTAAATACGGTTCATTTTACGTACCTTAAGTCATTTTAAAAGGTGCACTATGTCCACATTTCTAGGTGAAAGATACAAAAAAATGCACCCTTGATTCAGGGTACCACTCCTCTGACAAAAAAAAGGGTAGTTTAATACTGAAAGTGTTGCACCATAAAGACAGAGTAGTCATTTTTATGTTATGTCTATGAAATTGGTAGAGAATGTCCCAGAATCCCAAGTTCCATTGGGTCATGGTTTGACTTGTCCTCATTTCAGATTGTGCAGTGGAAAAATACCCAGACAGCCACACTGCCTGAATGTTGCATTTCTCACACATTAACATATACAATATACATGTAAAAAATTGTCTGGTTAGACTCATGTCTTCCTATGGCCTTTCTGCTTCCTGAACTGAAATTTGGGGCTTTCGGAGCCCCTCTGCCTTGCCCAGAGACTGCTCATCAGGAACGTGAACAGAGGAGTACACCAGATATCTGCAGTCTGGTGCCTTCACAACTGTACCAAAAAGTCCTGTAACTGTTTCCTTGAACTAACGTATTCAAGCCTTCCCACAAACCCAAAGACTTAATTGCTGGATCTGTTAGACGAAATGAGAGCTTGAACTGTGAATAATAGCTGGGTTCCTCAAGCAGTCCTATATGCTATGGACCAATCCTAGTCTTCCCATAAAGAGGGCAGTTTAACCCCTTGTCATTAATGTCACTCTTGTCATTTGTACACCATATTTAATTTAATTTTGGTTTAATGTTTAATCTATTTTTGTATTTATGTCTGCCAAAAACTCTTGTCACCAAACTTTGAGTTGATGTTAATCTTCAGTTTTTAAAAAAAGTTTGTATTAAAAGTAGCATTCACCATGTCCTAACAGTCATATGTTAAGTTTGCTGTAAAGGATCAAACTAGCGCAGTGTCTTTGTTAATCACATGTATTCTGTGTTAACATTTTTTGGTAAACTGTTCAAACAGAGTAAATTCTGTGAGGAGTTCTGCAAATACCGATGTCGGGTCCATTTGGTTTCTTATACAGAGGGATATGTTCCTGCCTGTTTTTAAGTAACTTGTCTAATATTTGGAAGCTATCTTGTCAAGACCTTGTCCCTCATGTCTGTAATAATAAAACAAATATAAACCCAGTGGTAAAAATGAGGGTAATACTTATGATGATAATTGAATGGTTGACGATTACAATATTACTATATAGCAAAAGTTTCTTTCTCTTGTTTTAGATATAGTGAAATAACATACTTTCTGTTGAATATAATTATATATTATATAAAATATAACATAGTCCTGTTGAATATAATTTATATTCTATTTGCATCCAAAGAAAACTAACTAAAGCTAGTTTGACCAGACGATAGCAGCATAGTAATATTTATTTCTATTTTATTTCATATTAATATTTACATATTTATTATTGGTCAGTAACATACAACTGTAACAGTGATCATCACATGGCCTACAGAGGGTTACGGGGAAGCCTGTAACCTATTCCAGGGTACTCTGTGCACAAGGTGGGGGACACCCTGGACAGGGTGCCAACCCATCGCAGGGCACAATCACACACATTCACATAACCATTCACACATTACAAACAATTTTGGAAATGTCAATCAGCCTACAACGCATGTCTTTGGACTGGGGGAGGAAACCAGAGTACCCAGAGGAAACCCCGAAGCACAGGGAGAACATGCAAACTCCATGCAACTCCCAACCCTGGAGGTGTGACCAAAGCACTGTAGCACCAAAAATTTACACCATCTCACTTTCTCAACCACACAGAAACATTAATATTGCACAAAACATACATGACTAACATTAAAATAATCTTACATAATGAATATATATTTGTAATTAGATATATTCTTTATATTCACAGTATAAGTCGGTACAACAAACATTCCGTATTTGTTCATATTTTCGCTGAATCCATTAAAAAAGCTTAAAGAATAAAATATTAAAGAATCCAAATAGAATTAGTTTTATCTTTGTCTGAGACCACATTCAATTTAAAGCTGAAAATAAACTTAAATTTAAGAATTTTCAAAAATTAGTCTGATCCCTTCTATGTTCAAGATGAAACTCCACTGGACTTGATCTAACATGAGTCATCAGCTTTTACACAAACTTGTGGAGTCCATGCCAGCTCGAGTGCATGCTGTCATTAAAGTAAAAGAGCACTAGGAACTTTTGAAATGCATGTAAATACTTCTAAGAGTGCTCATTTCACTCATGTTAATGATGATTATATAATGAAAGATTTTGTATTGCATTTGAAAAGAACATAAAATAAAAGCATTATCGCTACTGGTAGACTTTTGGACCTTGCTGTATTCTAATCAGAGTGCAGAATAAACTAACCCTAGACCCTAGTTACTAGATTTGTTATTTGGTTGTCTAATTTGCTTTGTTGTTCTGAGCAGGTAGTTAAACCCAAAACTCAAGTCTAAAAATTAGACTTTTAGTCTAAACACTAAGCAACATTACAGAAACAAAAGCATACCCATGAGCTTTTGCTTTACCCATGAGCCCTTGCAATCCTGGTTAAAAGTGAGACTATTCATGCCTAGCGACCTTCCCACTCTTTCTTTCATCCACTCGCTTCTGCACTTTTCATGCATTGCGACCCCTAACCATGCTAATGTGATGAATGCAGCTTGCAGCAGGGGTTAGAGTTCGTCCAGGGGTTAACAGGAAGTGGCATCTCTCTTTGACCCCTGCAGCTAACCCTGAGCCACTTTAGATCTTGGTTGCTTTCACTGTTTTCTTCTTGTATAATAATGGATGTTTACCCTGGGTGCAAGGCATTTTAACAGACATTGTGGACTTGCTCCATGTTGGACACAAAGCTTCGGAAGAAAAAGAAGAAGAAGAAAAGCTTTCACTGTTTTTGAATTTCCATGAATTAAAATGAAGATGTAGAAAAGATATGCAGACATATAAAAGGAAAACTAAGGGTTAGGGGTAGCCTAATTCCCATCAAATGTATCCTGTAATTGCCAGTGAGTGAAGAATGTTCACTGGTGTATATGGATGTAGTAACTTCCTGCAGCAGGGAGGCACCATGGACACACAATCTACGCAAATTCGCATTTATAATATCTCCAGCGTCATTATACTTGTACAATGTGTATGTGATCATGTGTGTATGTGTGTGTGTAGCTTTGTGTGAGAGGAAGGGGGAGTGGGAGGACTGCGAAGACATTAATCATCCAATTACACACCTGTCAGAATATAGACAAGGGAGCTGAGGAGGGAGAGAGGGAAAGAGGGAAAGCGAAAAAAAGAGAGAGTGGGGTAAAATAGGCTAAATTGCAAAGAACTGGGGTTTTGTTTAGAGAACGTTAATGGACAGAAAGAGCAACGCATAAGAGGTAAAGCTAGAGATTAAAGACGGATAGTGAAGGCTCCTCAATATTATAGTGGAAGCGTTTTGGTTGTTCTTTGCTTTGTCTCAAATCACAAACCTACAGCAAAAACGTGAAGATTCTACTAACTGCTTTTAAAATGCAGGAGTCGTAAACTTATATTATATTTATGCTGAAGTGATTTAGAAATTATCCATGTTATTGAATGTCTTAAAGAAAAGTCATATGATTCAAATGTGAAATTTACAGATGGGGCTTTTAGACATGTTCTGTTTCACACAGGTTTCACATTTTTATTTTCACATCTGATATTCCCCCCACTACATGATTCATTTCCATCCATCCATCCATCCATCTATTTCAGTACCGCTTATCCTACACAGAGTTCGAGGGTAGCCTAGAGCCTATCCCAAGGAACTCGGAGCACAAGGAGGGGGACACTCTGGACAGCGTGCCAATCCATCGCAGAGCACAATCACACACACACACACACACACACACACACACACACACACACATTCACAGACTACAGAAAATTTGAAAATGCCAATCAGCCTATAATGCATGTCTTCGGCCTGGGGGAGGAAACCAGAGTATCCGGATGAAACCCCCGAAGCACAGGGAGAACATGCATGCTCTGCACACACAGGGTGGAGGCAGGAATCGAACCACAGCTGTGCAAGGCAAACATGCTAATCACTAATCCCCCGTGCCCCACTCATTTATTTTCACATGCAATTATTATTATTATTATTATTATTATTATTATTATTATTATTTTTACATGAAGCATATACAAGGTTGTTTTTATCACATGAATAATTGTTCTTATTTACTTATTTATTTAAATATATTTTTGATGTACAATTTCAGGGCATGATATGGTAAAATGCACCATTATTTGCTTTTCACATGTTATCACATTTATTATTCACATAATAACATGTGAAAAAGATGTTCTACACAGAACTCCACGTGTAATTTACACATGTGGCTTTTAGGCACTTCATATGCTTTGTTTCACATATTTTATCACATTATTAATTTATTTTGACATCATCACACTTGTTTTTTTTTTCCACATGACTCTTTGAATTTGAATTTCCCCTATGGGGGATCAATAAAGGTACATCTTATCTCTTATCTTATCTTATCTTCATGTTCACATGTGATTTTTCCCCCACGATTTTAGTTTCTCACATCTAGGCCATGTGGTTTTATTCTTTGATCTGATTTCCTCATTCCTCATAATAATAACTCTTTTTCACATGTGATCACATCTTGTTCACATCATGCCCCGTGCAATTTCTGGGCATAGCATGCTGAAATACACCTTTACATGTTTTTGATCCCAGGATGTGAAAAACTTCTAATCACATGTGAAATGTAAACAAAAGGCAAGAAAAAGAAGAATATGCACCGTAGATTGTTTATACTGCATCCGCCAGATTAACTCAGGGAGTAAATTGGTTTGAAAGTGTTGGAGAAGGTTTAGCCACCGATGTTCGTTTATTTATCTCCATTAATGGCAGCACAGTCATTAGAGCTGACACTCATTAGCGAGCTGTCAGTCAGAACTTTCCCAGCAGAGGAACACACAGCGGTCTTTACTGATCCAAACAAACAGAAGAGTGTGTGCAGGCGTGATCGGCGTGTGTTCACGGGCTCTTCTCTTTTCCCTCCCTGTAGGAACGCTGTCCCTATGTTTCAAACGCCTCAGGCCTCCACCATCTGTGTATTCACTAACTCACACGTGAAGGCCATATATCTAATTTACAGCCCAGCTGAATGCATATTATTGTTTCATACTGGAAATCATGTGTTCAAATGCACAATCATGTATGTTAAAAAAAAAAGTCATGTTGTTAACCGGGTAGTTCACAGAGGCTTTCAGATTCCAGTTGGATTTCACATGGGGGGGAGGAGGAGGGGGAGGTTAGCCAGCCCAGATGTTTTATTAGCAACGCTATGATCATAAATGCAGGCGGAATGCCAGATGCCTCATTAGGCAAATGTGATTAGGTTTGCAATTTTGACTTTTGACTTCCATACGTACCCTGCGAACGTGTGTGTTTGTGATTAAGGACGATGGATTACCGTGTGTGCATGATCAAGCATGTCTATGCATGTAAAGCATATGAGGGAGCATGCATGAGCAGTAGCATGTGTGCATTTCTGTGTACACACATGTATGTCATGCTGCTTGTATTTGGCTTAACTAGTCTCAGCTACAGGAGAGACTTATTTATAGCTTAACTACAGTTTCCTGTAATGACCCAGCTCTGTTCGAATGAACTGGATGGAAATAAAAGGACAGGTCAATAAAATTATTAAGATTATTTTATTTTGAACCTAAATGCAACATAATAATCAGAAACAACAACAACAACAAAACAAGGATTGGCTGTGACAACTTAAGCAGATTGAATTTGATATTTTCTTACTACTAGACACAAATATCTGAAACAGACGCAACAGTGCCCCCTGGTGGTTTAAATTTTCAGTCGTGTTTAATTTTTTAAAAACAAAACAAAATAAATAAATAATGTTTTTTTTAATTTTTATTTATTTTTATTTATTTTTTTTATGAAGAAGAAAAATGTGTTTAAAAAGTGTAATCAGTGACGGAAAGACTACAGAACACACTGACGTGTTAATATACTGCTACTGTAGTAATAATTCACTTGAGTAAAAGTAAAAGTGGATTTTCTCAAGTAAATCAGTCATCTGGTGAAACGCTACATGAGTAATTACTTTACAAATTACTTTATATATGTCTACAACTGACAAAAAACGTTTTCATGCTATCTAAACAACTGAGCTACCCTGAAGTGAAAACTATATCTATTCTGCTTATATGTTAACTCAACAAGTCAGTTCACTAGCTGGCTAACTAACTAAGCCAAAGTGCTGTTTGGGTTTCAGTAACTTGCTAGGTCCGTTAGCTAGCTCATTCGAATTAATACATGTTTTAGGCTGTAGCAGCACTTGCAGTAGATACATTAGCAGCACTTAGATAAATACACAACAGGCAATTGCTACGGAATATTGAAACTTTAATACAACGCTTTCATGTTGCAAAACATCCAAATATCTGGCTAGCTAGTATAGCTCACTCTGCTTGCTAATAACTAGCATGTATGTCTATCCACAATTTAGATGCTGAGCTGTGAAATGCAGATATCTCCACAGGTTTTTGGCTTGCATCATTTGCAGACCATAATCACACTGTTTCTGTCAAAGCATTTAAAACTGAATTTGGCCAGGGATGCTCATCTGTCTCCACTATCTCAGACATTTCTGCGGCTGACTAAGGATTTGGTGCCTGAAGTGAAGACTTGGGACGTATACAAGTCTGATCTGTGAAATTTAAACAGTTTCAGTACTGCTATGTTACTGTTGATTTCAGTATTACACGGAACAGTGTGCAACGAATTACACTGCAGTGATCACATATCAGATTTATTTCAATTAGACTGTTGAAAAAAGCAACCCTTATTTATTATTTAGTCTGTATTGGAAAATCCTAATAAATCTGCAATTCTACCTAATAGACTTATGCAGTATACATGTATTTATAATGAAAAAAGTGTAGCCTATTTGTATAAACAAATACAATGCTATAAAATGTTTCCATTTACCCAGAGCAATTTCATATCTCAAGGAATAGAATTATCAATAGAATGCTATCAATTACTTTTCTTAGGATTAGGTTAAGTTTGGTTTCTCGCCATTATTTTCCCACCTACCTCATTATATTGCATTTTCTTTGTATTATCACCTTCTAAAATCACCCCCACCCCCCACCCCAACTAGTAAGTTGCATGTCTTAAAGGAAGGTAGAGCGATTCAGTTACATCTAATCCAGGATGTGTTCACACTTCAACAGGAAATTACATTAGATGTGGCTTTATTTGCACAAACTAAAATAGTTGGTGGTGAATTTAGTCATGTGATCGTCCTCTGTAGTGCACCATCGTCTACAGTGCATGGGTTTAAATGCTGTGATGCATCGTGTTAAAATCCTATGTATCCTATGCTGCAGCTCCTTTTCAAATGATACAGACTGTAGATGGAAATCCGTAATCGATTGTGCTTGGTTTATTCAGCTTTTTGATTAGTTCTGACTCTATTGCTGCTACAAATTAAATTAAGACACTTTAAGACACATTTGAATATATTACACAGCACTAAGTCTGTAGACTTCACCAAAAGACGCATTAAGGCCTCAATAAATTGTGATATTGGGACACACAATAAGAAATAAGAACCCCAAGACCAAGAATTATGTAGTTTTGGACAGGGGGATTGTCCACATTTCTGGTAAGATTTTCCACAAACTGTTAAGGCAAAAGTGCAGGGCAGTTTTAATGTTAACATTATTCCTCTATTACTCAGCCTCAGAGGGTTTTTTTTTTTTTGGCTATTAATCCTCTTATTTTCCATTTTGCTCCTCTTCTTTTTCCTCTCCAGAAATCTCAGTCAAATTCTGCAGTGTCTCTGTCACATCACCAACATGAGTCCAGTCTCCATCTCTCTCTTTGGATGCACTTGCATTCACTTCCTCTGAGTCCTTGTCAACTCTTTCACCACTTCTGTGCCTCCTGATGGTCCTGCGGTTCTTGCTGCGCCGTGATTGGTTGCAGTGGAGCGTGCGTCTGCGACACCATTGGCTGAGGGACTCCTGGGCTTCGGCGCTCAGCTGGCGTGTCACCAAACGAGACCGAAAGCTGCTAATGTAGAACAAGGAGGCATAGAGGGACGTCAGGTAATATCCACCTGGGGCAGAAGAGGCGGATTTTAGCAGACAGAAATTACCAGAAAAGATTCAGTGTCACTTTTGACTCTTTGTTCAACGTGGTGAATTGCAGGAGGGTAACAACAAATACAGTTGTGCTCATAAGTTTACAGAATCTGCAAAATGTTAATAACAATATTAAACAAATAAGAAGGATCATTAAAATTACATTTTGTTTTTTTATTTAATACAGCCTAGAATAAGCTATTACACACAACAGATGTTTACATAAAGTTCACAAGACACAATAATAACTGAATTTGCACAAATGAACCCGTACAAAAGTTTACATACCCTTCTTTCTTAATACTGTGTGTTGTTACCTGGATGATCAATGACTGTTTTTATGTTTTGTGATAATTGTTCATGAGTCCCTTGTTTGTCCTGATCAGTTAAACTGCCCACTGTTCTTCAAAAAAAATCCTTCAGGTCCTGCAAATTCTTTGCTATTTCAGCATCTTCTGCATATTTTACCCCTTTCCAACAGCGACTATAAGATGTTGAGATCCGTCTTGTCAGATTGAGGACAACTAAGGGACTCGTACACAACTATTGGTGCAAACATTCACTGATGCTCAAGAAGGCAACACAATACATTAAGACCCAGTGGGGTGTAAACTTTTGAACAGGATGATCTTTGTAAATTGTTATCATTTTGTCTTCTGGGAAACATGTAAATATCTTATGTAGCTTCAGCAGGGCAGAATTAAATAATAATAAAAAAAAAGATCTTTAAACAAAATAATAACAATTTACACCGAGCATCCTGTTCAAAAGATTACAGTGGCAGTTTAACTGCTCAGGACAAACAATGGACTAATGAACAACTATCACAAAACATAAAAACAGTCGTTGATCATCCAGGTAACAACACACAATATTAAGAATCAAGCGTGTGTAAACTTTTGAACTGGTTCATTTGTGTAAATTCAGTTATTATTGTGTCTTGTGGGCTATATGTTCTGTTATCTGTTATATGTAATAGCTTATTCAGGGCAGGACTAAATAAAAAACAAAATGCAATTTTAATGATTCCTCTAATTATTTCTATATTTTATTATTAATTATTAACATTTTGCAGATTCTGTAAGGAGTATGTAAATTTATGAGCACAACTGTACATATCAAAAAGCATACATAAAGACCTTGACTAGCCCAATAAGTTCAGGAATACTGGAAAAGAGAAACACATGCGTTCTTCTTTTTTCTCAGTCTTTGTTGTGGGAAATAAGTTCACCATGGTACACTTAAAAAAAAATTTTCTCACTCAAACTTTGCAATATATTGTACTGTATCTTACAACAGAAATGTTTCTGTACATCATAGATACACTGCACTTACATGTTCCCTTTGTTTCCTGTAGCATATGTTTTTTTGGAAATTGATCCAATTTAATTCCAATTATTTACTTTAAAACCTAATTAATTGTATTCTAGTTGCATTTTTTTTTAGCTAAATTTAAATTCAAATACATTTGGCAGTAAAACACTGAATTACACCACAGTTACTTTATATACACTTTATTCTTTTCTATTCTATATTCTACTTATAAATATATTCTAAGATGGCTATAGGGACTCCCCCCAGGGGAAAGTATCACGTTTAAAAATAGTACTGAAACACCCCCTTAGTATGCCCTCCTACCTTCTCCCTGTAACTGAGAAGGGTCCAGCAGCTCCATCATGTAGTCTGTGTCTATTTGCAGAGTAACAACATCGCTGCGAAGTAACACCCACGTCAGACAGGGCAGGAAGTCATCTGCTCCGAAAACCACACCTGTCAGAAAACAGTGGCATCAGCACACACACACACACACACATACATTTGGTTACCAAATAATGAAATAGCCAATAAGTGTAGATACAAGGTAGGTGCATCTAATAAACTGGCATATCAGTGCATATACTTAGGGTGGTATTCAGAGGCATGTGAAATAAGTCCAAAGGTTTCTTTAATATTTATGCCGCAATGTTACACATATTCAGACTCGGGTTATGCACATACTACTTAAGTCGATTTTCTGGGTGCAGCATTCAGATTATGCCAATTACCTGCTTGCAGTTCATGACCATATTTTTCCTGAGTAGAAGAAGGGTTTTGCAGTAGTGCCTAGACCACTGCTTTTAAAAACTATTGCCTTTAATCCAGGAAAAAAAAAAAAAAAAAAAAAAATCAGGGATAGAAAATGACTGAAGGAGGAAGTAGCATTTTTTTTGCTTTGGTATATATATATATATATATATATATATATATGATAATGTAGCCCTTGGGTCAGTGGCGGCTCAGGAGTTTAAGCCCCAGCATTGCCAAGCTACCACTGTTGGGCCATTAAGCCTGAATTGCTCATTTTTATAAATGAGATAAATGTAAGTTGCTCTGGATAAGGGCGTCTGCCAAATGCTGTAAATGTAAATGTAAATGTAGTTGCATCAGGTGTGCTTGAGACAACACCTGTTTTGCATATTTGTGCTGTTGTGAGGGATTCTACTCAGAGGGTTAGATAATTTGGAAAAGGAGAAATCATTATAAGTTGCATTTTCAGTTGAATTTGGGGAAACCACTTGAAGCATTCATTGTGTTGAACTATTTCAATTGTTTTTGTTTGATTTGTTCATTTCAAACAGCTGAAAGTCTGTAAATTTTGACAATAAACCTGATTTGCAATGGGGGTTGAATAATTTTGATTGCAACTATATATATATGAATGGGAAGATGGCAAGCAGAACTGCACATAACTGAGACACGCCTCACATCTGTTTTAGGCAAACTCCACCCTGTGTGCGTAACACTTGCGTAACCTCTGAACTACTAAGTCTGAGGTCTGAATACCAATGTGCACAATTTTGCTATTAAATCCTCACTGTGCGTGCTTAACTCAACTCTAAGTATTGATTTCTGATGTAGTCCTTATCTCTACTGCACTCACCAGGCTTGGCGTTGACGGTCATGCTGTGGTAAATGTTTTTGCAAACTTTGAGCAGCATGTCCACCTTATTTTGGGGTGAGTATTGTTGGTGCATGGTAGCCCAGCGTTGCTGGATCTTCTCCAGCATGGCAGCATCAGGCACACCTGCACCCGCTGTCCCCTCCAGCTCCTCTAGGCTTCGGCCCTTCAGCATGTGCTGGTTTGCTTGCAGCTGCTGCAGGCTGCCATCGTTCTGCCGTGCCATCCTCATCCACTCGTACAAATGGGAATACAACGGCTTCAGGGCCACTTTATGTAAAGCTTGCTCCAGCATGACATCTAGTGTGGAGAGTGGAAGAGAAGATGGTAAAGAACTGAAGTGCGTGAGGCAGGAAATTAGGTTTCAGTGTGGACATACATTTAACTAAATACAGTTTTGATCTCTGTGTTGGTTTAAGGAAGTTTAGACTGTGGTTCTCAAAGTGGGCTCTGTGAAGCATAGCTAGGGGGGTCCATGATTTCTTTAAAAAATGTGTTACAATGGTGGAAATCATGACTAACATTGTCACAGTTATCATATTTAGGGGTCCATGCACCAAAGTCAAATCATACCTAATGTGTTCTATCTGTGGAAAGTTATATCTATATGTGGAAACCCACATACTGGGGCATCTGTGTAAGAACCACTGGTCTAGAACTATTACTGCTGAAGACTTTTAAATGTTTAAATGCCTAAATTACTTTTAAAATGTTTACCTGTATGACAGTATATTTTGCTTAGAAAAAAATAAAAATAAATAAATATATACGTGTGTGTGTGAGATATATATATATATATATTTTTTTACGTGTATACCATTACCTTATGCTCTGATGATGAACGGAGCTAACAAATCTCACATTAAAAGATGCTACAAATTTTTAAAAGGTCTAATATTCAGAGAAAATTCTTGTCACGTGTAAATTTAAACAAAGATTTCCCACAGAATACTAGCTAGTCTGGTGCAGTGCCTGTGGCTACCTGGTTCACACCCCATGCCCAATTTACATATTAGTATGTAATATGTTGACACACATATGTAGTGCACCAATTTGAACCAAATCCCACCCACTTGCATGCATCTCACATCCTGCCTGAGGTGCTCTGCCCATACTTGGCCAGCTGTGATTAGGTGCCGTGTTTGACGAGGTTTGTAGCAGGGTGATTATATACTGTGATGTACTGAAAACCACAATATTTTGGTTGTATGGTCATCATACTGTAAACTTTCTCTTTTGTCTCAACTGTACTAACAATTCTGCTGCAAGAAGTGCACTGTATATCCATTGCAGAGATTGTTCAAATTATGTGTACAAGTGTGTGTATGTGTAATTCTGCAAGTTGTTGTATTCTTACCCAGCTCAAAATCAGGCACATCTCCCAGGGAGTCTACGATACTCTGGATTTCAACAGAGTCATACAACATTTCCCTCAGAGCCGTTAGGGAGGAACGCACTTCCTGCAGCATCTCTGTACTTGTCACACCACAAACAGGTCTCATTTTCAGAGTCTGCTCCACAAATCCCCTTAGAGCCTCTGCAAAGGAACCGCCCTTACGTTCGCTCATTTCCTGCACACGCTTACTCAGTCGTTTCTGTGGATTCATTAAGCCACCTAGAGCCTGGCCAACTGCTGAAAGTCTGTTCTTAACCTTGTCAGCCAGTGGGAGGCGTGGTGAGTTTAGTACATGGGAAGGGCTTACAGATGGCTCAGGATCAGGCTCCTCTTCTATGCTGCTAATTGACAGAGAATCAAATTCTAGGCAAGGAGGGTGGAGCAGGGAGGAAGGAGCAGGTGGGTTCATCCATACTTTATCCTCAACCCAAGACACTCGGTGCGGAGACTGAGGGATGGGGCTGCTGATTGAATCTGAGCTCTCCCTCTTTTGAGGATCTGATGTACCGGAGCTGCTTGCTCTGCGCAAAATCACTCCAGTTGGAGTCACCGGGGTAACCGGGTTCTGAACAAGAGAACCTGCTGGAGAGAAAAGTCCATTAGTGGTACTGCAACAGTATGTGAAACTAACCTAATGTATTGTCTTTTGGTTTATGACAGTACCATCTTCAATGCAGATGACTTCAAAAGTTACAAATCTATGACTTTAAAGAGGTCGGAGTTAGGAATACTTAGGGGTATGGGTTGCTATTAGCAAGAGCCTTAACCCTCTCTGCTCCAGGGATGCCCTGCCATTGCTGACCCTGTGCTCTGACATTAGCTTCCTATTTCATGGTACTGTACTTACTATGGTAAGAATGTCATGGTACTGTACTTGTATATATATGTGACAATAAAGGTTATCTGTCTTCTATTTTCATGATTCTATGGTGAAATTACTATCGACTGCAAAAAGAAAGGATGGCTGCTTCATTTGAGAGATTTTTTTTTTTATTGTTCCCACCAACTTCTTATGGCCAGGTTAATGTGGACATGACAATATTATTAGTAGGTGGCATCAGGTAACCCTAAATAAAAACTAAACTGACTTCTTTCCTGTTTACTTCAGCCTGAGCACCCACAGTCCAAACTGTATCTAGCTAGCATTTTTCGTTTTCCAAATACACTATTTTTAGGCCAACTGTTTAAACATGGTGTGACAGCATAAGCACAATTTTCAGCAACCTATACAGTATGTCTATGCTCAGTGCTATAAAAGGTCAATCTCTTGGCTGTTAACATATAGCCAATGCAGTGTGTCAAGTAAATGTGAGGACAGTAAAGCTCATTTTAAGTTGCAAACACTAAAAGTGTTGCTGCTGCACATTGGCAGAACCGGGTGCAATCCAATACTAGTGTAGATTTTCAAACCAGATTGATGTGAGCACACTAAAATGTTAAATTGTCTGCATTTATATAGCGCCTTTTAACCTTTGTGGTTCTACAAAGCCCTTCACACACGCTCACACACCAATGGCAGCAGAGCTGCCATGCAAGGCGCTAGCCCACCATTGGGGGAAACTTGGGGTTCAGTGTTTTGCCCAAGAACATGTCCGCATGTGGAGGCATGTAGGCAGGGAATCGAACCACCAACCCTGCAATTAGTTGACAACCCACGCTGCCATCTGAGCCTGAGTCACTAGCACCAATCAAGTGCATAAATATTTCCTGTTTGTTATTTGGAAATTTTATTTTATTGTTTCTACCATTTCTTATTTTCTCCAATTTGTGATGTCATTACCAGTCATTGTGTGTCACCAGTCAGAGTTCTGATTTGGTCATAATTTCTATTTTTTGTAGAATTTAACTCAATTTGTTTTGAATGGGGAACTATTGATATTTGTTAAACAGAATTGTTTCAACATCGCCCTTAGCATCCAGTAGTTTATCAAAGAAATGTTTTACCTAGAATGTCTTTCAAGACACTTTCTAGCAATATTCAAGGAAAATGCTGCAATCATATGCCTTCTTGACATCTTTACGCCGACTGTTTCACAAAACTGCAGCATCAGGGAAATGTTCATGATGTCACAGGTGTGAATCATATGCAGAGTTTAAATACCAGGGAATTCGCCCCTAAATCAGTAGAACTGCTGGAAGATTTGTGAAACATCTTAAAAGTTATAACCCAAGTTCAGTTTCCTAGACTTGAAAGTACGTCATACAAGGTGGCAAAAAACATTTAACAGAAATATAGATGCTGATATGCAGTGCTGTGAAAAAGTATTTGACCCCATCCTGATTTCTTCTGTTTTGGTGTATATCTCATGCTAAGTAGTTTTAGATCTTTAACCAAAAAACAACATAAAACAAAGGCAACCTGAGTAAACACATAATACAGTTTTTATTTGTTTTGTTATCCAACACCTATCACCAATGTGAAAAACTAATTGCCCATTAAACTTAAAATCTGGTTGTGCCCACTTTAGCAGCAATAACTGCAACCAAACGCTTCCGATAACTGTAGATCACTTTCACTTTCACTTATTTCTAGGACTAGGACTTACTCCTATGCTTTGGATCATTGTCTTGCTGCATTATCCAGTTGCACTTGAGTTTCAACTTATGGACTGAAGACCGGACATTCTCCATTAGGATTTTCTGGTAGAGAGCAAAATTCATGTTTCCCTCAATTATTGCAGATTGCCCAGACCCTGAAGCAGCAGCACATCCCCACACCATCACACTTCCACCACCATACTTGACTGTAGGTATGATGTTTTTTTTTGTGGAATTCTCTGTTTGGTTTACGCCAGATGTAACGGGATGCCAGATGTAACGGGACACTTGTCTTCCATACAGTTCCACTTTCAACTCATCAGTCCACAGAACATTCTCCCAAAAGGTTTGAGGGTCATCAAGGTGTGTTTTGGCAAAATTCAGATGAGCTTTAATGTTCTCCAGGGTTAGCAGTGGTTTTCACCTCGACACTCTTCCATGGAAGCCATTTTTGCCCAGAGTCTTATAATAGTGGAGTCATGAACAGTGACCTTTATTGATGCAAGAGAGACCTGTAGGTCCTTTGATGTTGTTCTTGGCTCTTTTGTGACTGAGTAGTCCACTAGTGGTTGGCCACCTCTGAGAAGGTTCACTACTGTGCCGAGTTTTTCCATTTGGAGATAATGGCTCTCACTGTGATTCTTTGGCATCCCAGAGCCTTTGAAAAAACTTTGTAACCCTTCCCAGACTGATGTATTTCAATCACCTTCTTCCTCATCGTTTCTGGAATTTCTTTAAATTTTGTCATAGCGTGTTACTGGGTAAGACCTTTTAACCTCATGCTGTTGAAAAAGGTCTATTTAAGTGTTGATTTGCTTGAACAGGGTTTGCAGTAATTAGGCCTGATTGCGTCTAGTCCAGCTGATCCCCATTATGAATAATGGGGGTTCAGTAAATAACATTATTAAATAAATAACATTATCATATGAAAAGTGTAAAAATCTTGCATTTTGTTTTAATTTCTGAAAAAAATAGTATGAGATATATACTTTTGTGTACAGAAGAAATCAGGCAAATACTTTTTCACAGCACTGTACCTTAATGGCCTGAAGATTAAGGTCTGCTAAATAAACATAGTAAATTTGTAATATGCCTACAATGCACAAATAACATTGCTGCCAAGATGTTTGTGTCACCTGAGCTGTCCAAACTGGCAGATGAATCTTCCACTGACTCGGTTCGCTTCTTAAGCCCCACCCCTGACCAAGCTCTTGCTGCACTCAGCCGCCTGTCTCGCTTGGAATGGAAGGGGCGATTGATGAAATTTGGGTTGACCGAGGAATGTGTCAGCCAGTCATCTCCATGCTCTTGGAGATACAGAGGGTTGATGAAGCAGAGTGCACCATTGGCTGCTGTTAACTGCAATAAAACATAAGGGATCTTATGAATGAATTCATGAAGGACAAAAGGATGCTTCTAACAGTAATTTGTAAGAACTCTTTCATAACATGAGGGCTGTGGTAGCTCAGTGGTTAAGAAGTGGTTGAACTACTGATCGGAAGGTTGTGAATTCAAATCCCAGCACCAAGTCTGCCAAAGGCCTTAATGTAATGTAAATGTAATAACATAACAACCTATAATATATTGTATATAGTATATCTGTATAATAAGCCAATATAACATAATGAATGGGATGACAACAGTAATATGCTCACCTGTATAGTGCACATTACAGTGTCCTGAGTGTCTGGTGTCCCTGGACTCATTGTGTCTGGCAGCAGATCTGATGAGGGACAAAGCCAGGCCTCTAAAAATATCACACACACGTTTGTATTACTATCCTTGTGAGGACCTTCCATTGACATAATTATTAATGCAGCTAATTAATACTAGGCATACACCTAAATCTAAACCTAATCTCAGTAACCAAAAGGAAACCATTAGGCTCATTTAGAAAAAAATGGCTGCAAAATAATAATAATAAAAAACTTTTCTTCTGCAGACCAACATGCTTAAAACAGTCAGTTATTCCTATCTTTGGGGATATTTGGTTCTTTGGGGACAATGTTTAATGCAGTGACAACATTGACAAGATCAGATAACGGAGATGTTAAATGCAGAAAATGTTAAAGAATCTTTAAAACCACATGATTACTACAAGTCTAAAACACTTTTATCCAATGCATTACATATTTAAACATTACATACTGCACCCATAAAAGACAAACAGTAACTGAAATCTGACTGGATGATGATATGAGAGGACTAACTTGGACCAAGTTGTGAAACAAGATGCTCTGGTTGTTTAGTTAAACCCCACACCCATGAAGGAATCGACAAACACAAAGGCAACACATCCCTGTGGGAGAGACAGAAAAAAAATGTGATAATACATTACTAATAATAAACACATGTTCCAATAATAATAAGTTCAGTTCCATTCAAGTTCAATGATAATAATAATAATAATAATAATAATAATAATAATAATAATAATAATAATAATAATAAAAGCTGCAAGCAGCGTTTAAAGGAGCCAAGCAACAAAGGCACAGCAAGCACAATGCAGAGCCTGAAGAACGTGAAGAGGAAAAATAGAATGTACATGAATGAATAAAAGATAGATTCAGAAACACACCTGAGAATAAGATTGAACAGGAAATGAACCGAACAGAGGCATTTTTGCATGCTAAGAAGTTGAAAATTTAGTGCAATGCTGAGCCACAAAAGAAAGGAACCAAATGACACAAGATTACAGACACTTTAAAGAACTTGCACCACATGGGAATCAAACCCAGGCCCTTTAGAACTGAAGCTTGTCATTTATCACAGTGCGACACACAGAGAACGCAGGTTTGTTTTGATGCTGAGAAGAGCTTCCAAGGTGAGAATGAGCACACAAACACATTAGTTAGAATGTTAACAGATACTGGATCATAACTTTTGAACAAATATGAATATCAAAGTTCTATTCAGTCATTTTTGTGTGGGTCTGCCCACTGATCATCTGAGCCAATTTTGTTAAGAATTGGACAACATTTGAAAGAGGAATAATGAAAAAAAACTGTATACTATATTTCAAAATGGTAATGAGTGGAGTCTTAATGTAAGATATGGCTTGTGATCAGCATGAGGAGAGTGATCTGATTAACTAAATTTATTTTCTCTGGAACAAAGTGTTCAACAATTATAACCATTTGAAAAGTGAATATTTGAACTAGTGCTGGCGCTATAGAGTTGGTCCTAAAGACCTCATAATTGGTCTAGATACTATTCATGGTCATATTTATGGGTGTGCCAAATTTAATCATTTTCCTTCTTGTTTCCTTCTTATAGGGCTGCCATAGACTCCCAGTGGGGGGGAATAATAATAATAATAAGAGAATAAGGAGAAGAAAAAGAAGGAGAAGAAGAAGAAGACTAACAGAAACAATAGGGGCTACAGCCCTGTGGAGGGCTTGGCCCCCAATAATAATAATAATAATAATAATAATAATAATAATAATAATAATAAAGTTTGTGCTTGAGCACCTTCTTTCTTTTCACACTTTGAGCATTCAATCCTTGTCCTTACAATAATTACATGCCTATACATGCCTAACTTCGGAGAAACTGAAACTCACTGATTCAGAAAACAGAAAGCTACTGTAAGTGGATATGCATTACCTGGTTAAAGTGTAGAAGATCACCAGTTGCAGCAGGTCAGAGAAGGCCAGGTGAGATGTATTCAAGCGCTGTGCTGAGAAAGAATCAAAAGGAAATGAGAAACAGGATGTGCATGTGAAAGGCAGCACAACAAATTAGGAAACCGGACAGACTGGTGCTGACTACAGACTCATGCACAAGGAAGTAGGAAGAGTTACTAGTGGTGAAGTTATAAGAAATAATTAACATCATTAAGCTTGTATGAGTACAGGAAGAAAAAAAAATGTTTTATCATTAATGGGACATCATTATAACATGCATTGAACAGTAATGGTACTTTCTAAACAGATTCCAAGTTCACTTATGCTTTTGCAAGCATGCTAACAAAGCTATTTGTGTTTTTGCACATTTGTTTTTTTTTTTTTTTTTCCATTTTCAGTTTCTGCAATTTTTTTGCATTGCACTGCTGCCACATGATTGGCTGATTAGTCAACTGTCTGAATGTGCATGTGTACAAGTGTTCCTAATAAAGTGGATGGTGATGGTATACATACTCACTGGTGTAAAAGAAGACCTGCTCATTCATGCAATTATCCAATTAGTCAAATGTGACAGCAGTGCAATGCATAAAATCATGCAGATACAGAAGTCACCTGGTCTTTTTCCAATCTTCACTTGTCCAGTTTGAATAAGCCTGTGCCCACTGTAGCAACAGGTTCCTGTTCTTGTCTGACAGGAGTGGAACCTGATGTGGTCTTCAGCCTCAAGGTTTGACAAGCATTCTGATGTGCTTTTCTGCTCACCACGGTTACTGTAGACTTTCTGTCAGTTCGAACCACTCTAGCCATTCTCCACTGATCTCTCTCATCAACAAGGCATTTCTGCCTGCAGAACTGCCACTTACTGGATGGTTTTTTTTCTGGGTCAAGTGTAAAGATTGTTGTATTAAGGAGATCAGCAGTTTCTGAAACACTCAAAATAGCCAATCTGGCAACAACCAACATGCCAGTCACTGAGATCTACGTTTTTCATCATTAAGTTCCTGTTTTTAAAACTCTTAACACAACAGCGTTCTATTTAAACAACAACAAAAAAAAATTTAATTGTTTGACAGAAATGCATTTAGTGAATACAAACCAAAAAATTTTAATGAAACTTGATGGATAGCAATCCTTAAGTAGCAGAAACTATACTGATCAATCAAAATCTTAAAATATATAATGAAATATGGCCGGAGTGAAAGTTCTGGAGCAAACGTGCTGCAAAATTACACGACAGATTTCTCGAACACAAATCCCAACTCGGCTCATTTACAACCCTGAAAGTCTGATTTTATCCTTAGGGCATCGTTATGGAAGTATAAAAGGATGAATGGATGTGGTGTGATATTAATTAAATGAGTGAAGAAGCATTTATTAAACCTTACAGAAGTTTTGCTTTTAGCTAATTTACACCGTGGTCCATTCTGTACAGCTCTGTTTTTATTAGTTGACTAATTACAATACAGTATAAACTAGAGAGAAAAATACTCACTAACTCAAACATTTATATAAAATATCTACTTTAATGATACCGGTTATTATTGTTTTTAGGTCATTGTGCCAGCAGTTGTGGTTAATTACTTTTTTTTTTAATAGATGTATTCAGTTTCAGTGCATTTTGGACTTTTCTTTCAATCTGTGTGTACAAAGAGATGTGTGTATAGTCGCATAAAAGTGAACTTGAACGTAATGAATAATGCCTGTTAGGAAAGTTTTTTTTCTTTTATTTTAAAGAAGTGTCTGTTTTACTTACCTGAGCCAGTGTATATGATGAGAAATTCTTGTACTTTTTTGCTTTGGTCATCGACAGACACACACAGGAGTTTATTCTGAGAAGAAGAGTCAGACACCACCAGGAAACTCTGTTTGGAATGAAGTGTTCGGGTCACTAAAGATGCATGACATTTACTGATTGGCAATATCGATATACACTGTACAGAAATCTGTAGTTTCATTATTTTGGAATGTACTTAAATTTAAATTAAAATACAGTATAAATGCATAAATATTAGATGCAATAATTACTTATAGATTTGTAAGTTAAACTCCAAACAGTTTCTGAGTGAACGATTCCATGTGCTTCTAAAAAAAATTTCAAAATGTAAGCTGGATGCAAAAGTCTAAAAATATACACACATGCAAAGCGGTAGAGAAGAAGGCACAGACCATACATAGATGCATAGATTGGCCTCACACAAAAAGGAAGTTGACATGCTCGGCAGTAGAGAACTATACTAAAAGCAAAACCAAAAAAGTCTGACTAGCAGAGAGAGAGAGAGAGAGAGAGAGAGAGAGAGAGAGAGAGAGAGAAATGTTAGAAGTTACTTGAATTCAAACGGAAAACCACACACCACGGCCACTGACTACGCTCACACTGGTGGTGAAAGAAATTCATTTTCAAATAGAGAGTTATGTATGACATCTCATCATATGTTGAGATGCAATGTCTATTCCTTAACATGAATGTAATAATATATAGGAAGGTATCAAAATTTGGAAAGAACAAAAACTAATCTGATGTGATTTATTCTACCTTCCTGGAGTGCATATGTCTTATTTTGGGAAACAAAAACACTATTTGTCCACCTTTTGACCGACACACAGAATTACCCTTTCAAATTTAAATTTGAGTAATCCAGGAGGAAAAACATTAGCCCCTAGGTTACAATGGTGTGTTTAAACACTAGCCTTCTTTCTGCTTAAAGTGAATAAATAAATCATTACAAAAGGCAATTCATGTTTTTAAAGCTATCTTAAATATTCACACCAATTAAAAACTTAAATTATGAAATTGAAGCCGTATGTCTTACCACCAGATGATTGCTACACTCGTCCTGCCTGATGCTTAGCTCTCATTACTTCTGCAATAATTTTTTTTGATGAAAAGGGAAGCAGACAGAAAAGGAACAATGTAAACAGCATACGGCGTTCCTCTCAACCACACACCGCTGTTATCATTTAGCATCTTTATTGCAAACAGTTTCATATATTAATATGAATCTTTCATATTTTCATAAGTTAGGATATTCATAAATCTTTATGACTGTGCTTGTTATTCTTGTGTTATCTCTAGTTGTTTTTCATAAAACAGTACAACAATTAATGAAAAAATTACTTATATACAGTGCTGTGAAAAAGTATTTACTTTCTAAAAAGTATCCTGATTTCTGCTGCTTTTGTGTATATCTCTTACTAAATAGTTAGAGAAGACCAGACATTCTCCTTTAAGATTTTCTGGTAGAGAGCAGAATTTCCCTCAAAAGTTTCCCTCAATTACTGCAAGTTGCCCAGGCCCTGAAGAAGCAAAGCATCCCCACACCATCACACTGCCACCACCATGCTTGACCGTAGGTA
>JANDJT010000103.1:6836964-6855862 GCA_024331685.1 Stegophilus panzeri
ACTGAGGGACTCGTACACAACTATTACAAAAGGTGCAAACATTCACTGATGCTCAAGAAGGCAACACGATACATTAAACTTTTGAACAGGTTGATCGGTGTAAATTATTCTTTTGTTTAAAGATCTTGTTTTTTTTTTTTCATTTAGTACTGCCCTTCAGAAGCTACATATGATATTTATATCTTATGTTTGCCAGAAAACAAAATAACAATTTACACCGATCATCCTGTTAAAAATTGTAATTTTTTATGATCTCTCTTTTCCCCCCCAATTATTAACATTTTGCAGATTCTGCAAGGCATACGTAAACTTATGACCTCAAATGTATATCATACATTATGATAATATAATATTAGTAAACAAAGAATAAATATATTTCATCTCACAGTACAATTACACGTTACATTTCTTAAGTACCAAAAAAAAAAATTATAATAATTATCACGCGAAGCTACATTTTATCTTTTACATTTATACCACAGTGCTGTTGAATTCTCTGTTCTGATTTGGTCAGAAGGTGTTGATTAACTTCTCTATAGCTGCAGCTTTGACAGTAGTTCCAGTTGTAAGGTTTATATTAATCATTTCTATAGTTTAAGTTACATATACACATATATACTGCTTACTGTAATGAATGAATAAGCAGAGTTACACTGTAGATTTCCTATCTGGGGAATTATGATGATATCAACTGATGGTAAGTTGTGTTGATCCAGGAAAATGTCCTACCTGAAGAAATAATCATTGCATTAATACCTGATGAGAAATGATACACCAAACATCCTGTTGTGCAATTAACTGAACTGGCTACTGGCTTCTCCTGAAAGCTAGTTAGGTAACTACAGTATGAG
The DNA here is from genome assembly GCA_024331685.1 of Stegophilus panzeri. Taxonomy (NCBI): domain Eukaryota; kingdom Metazoa; phylum Chordata; class Actinopteri; order Siluriformes; family Trichomycteridae; genus Stegophilus; species Stegophilus panzeri. Next base: position 6,837,816 of record JANDJT010000103.1, read on the forward strand.
CTTTCTTAATAGCTAACAGCTTATTTCACAATCAGCCTTAATACTTAATACTTTAAACTGATTATAAGCAGGAAGAGGCTCCTTACAGTCAACTTAGCTCTAATTACAAACAGCATTATACTACAGTTACAGGACATAAATCAACCTTATACCATTAGCAAACACTTAACAATTAATCATACTTGGTAATCATACTTATATAGTGCTTTTTTTAACCTTAGCGGTTCCAAAGCGCTTTACACTATGTCTCATTCACACGCACCAATGGTAACAGAGCTGCCATGGAAGGCGCTAACTTGGGTTCAGTATCTTGCCCAAGGACACTTCAGCATGTGGAGTCATGTGGGCCGGGAATCGAACCGCCAACCCTACGATTAGTGGACAACCCGCTCTACCACCTGAGCCACAGCCGCCCAAAAGACTACTTGTGGTGAGTCTTCCTGCTAATGTCTTCCTTGTACCATGTCATGAAAATTTGCCTTTGCCGCTACCAGCCATGGCCGTTTCATTAACAACCTCAAAAATTCTGTAGGTCGCAATGTCTATTCTAAAAAAGAATAGAATAGTTTAAATAAGGAATAAGGAATAAAACCTGATGGGGTGATTAATTTCCGAGAACAACATGCCCCAAAGTGTCTTAACCTCTGACATTCATTTAATCAGTTTATACTTACGTTTAATATTGTAGAATGTCCACAAAACAAGTTAGTTTGTTTTATGACTTACATTGTAACAGCTATAAATAACCAGTCTCTCACCAAACTCACCTTTCTCTCTCTCTCGAAGCAAATAATAATAATAAAAAAACAGCCCTCCATCATGAAGACGTTCCCACATCAGCCGACACTGGAGACTCCTTTAACAAAAATGCTAAACAAACATCTCCTCACAGAAACATACTGGATAATCAATCAATTACAAACCATTGTTATTAAAATCTATTTATGCTGAAAGTTCACCATACAAGTCCCTGGGTAGGTTATTATAGAACGCATTAGAACGAGTGCACTGATATAAACCCGTGATTTGCCTTGTGGCGGAACTACTCTCGGAGCCACCGTTATAGAAAATTCAACAACACATTCTGACCAATCAGAAGCAAGAATTCAACAGTCCTGTGGTATAACAGAATGTAAATCTCTTTTATAAAAACAATAATTAATTCATTCATTTATGTAGTGTTTATTTCCATTTCTTTCTGGTTATCGAACACATGATTGATGAAACATTATTTTTTAAATAAGCTCAAGTCTTGCATAATCATGGCACAGATAGGAAACACTGCAACATTAACAAAAAAAACATTGCAAATTAAGCAATTTAAACATATCAGGCTATATTATTATAATGGATAGCTCAATTCATCAATAGAAATATTTTTTAAATGAAGAGGAAATTTGATTAAACAAAACAAAACAAAAAAAAGAAAATATGCTGCCCTGCTAAGGGAAAAGACTCAGTCAATGAGATCAAATCTAACTATACTTCCCATCAAACAGCCCTCCATTATATCATCTATAATGTTTGGCTGAACATTGACTGAACTTATTTAATGAATTTATTTTCTTTTTCACTCTATAATCAGTTACAATATTTTGCCTTAGTAAGGCTGTCCACCAAGTGCATAAGTTTTGATATTCTAAGCATTAACAAATACTTCTGCCACCTTCGGCAAATAAAACGCATTCAGCTCATCTGTCAAGATAATAAACAGCCTCCTGTACATATACCACCATTTCATCTGGGAAAGTATGCATAACTAACCCTTAATAAAAAATGACAAATGGTTGTTTAAAGCCTTATGCATATCAGGATTACAGTGAACCAGACAAGGTCACGTAAGATTGTTTGGCTTGTCCGTCACCTGCATCGGTCTCGCCTCAATGCGTACAGTACAAGTCGTAGCTTACGTGATGAATGTTGCTGCTCTGGGCCTAGTTTTCCTAATTTACCATGATATAAATATCCAAGGAGTGAAATTTTAAGCCCGTTGTATATCTAGTATGACAGAAATTTCAAAGAGACAGAGAGACGAGGGACAGCAGTCTCCGAGAATCAAAGACTGGGAGTCAAAATGGACTGGGTTTTAATTTTTCACTCTGCTTGACTACTTTGTCTTCTCGGTCTCTGTGTTTTTGACGTCTTTCTCTGAGGCCGAAGAGCTCTGACTCGTCTGCTCGCCTTTCTTTTTCGCATCTTTGCTGTCAATAAGAGCGTGTTCACGCTTCACCAGCTCCTCTAGCTCAGCCTGAAATGGAAGAAAGTGGAATAAAGGAAGCACAATTATCAAAATGTGGCTTATTTACACTCGCCAGACACTTTATTAGGAACAACTGCACATTTTATGCAGTGCATAAAATCATAGATACCGTTCAAGAGCATCGGTTAATGTTCACATCAAACATCAGAACGGGGAAAAGATGTGATCTCTGTGACTTTGACTGTGGCATGGCTGCTGTAGCAGATGGGCCGGTGTGAGTATTTCCAAAACTGCTAATCTCCTGGGATTCTCTAAACAAAAAACACCACTGAGCAGCAGGTTTACTGGTCGAAATGTGTTGTTGATGAAAGAGGTCAAAGAAGAGTTCTCAGACTGGTTTGAGCTGACAGGAAGGCTGTGGTAACTTAAAAGAACCACCTTTTACAACCATGGTGAGCAGAAAAGCACCTTAGGCCCTGTAACATGTCGAACTTTGAGGCAGATGGGCTACTCCTGTCAGCCATAAACAGGAACCTGAGGCAACAGTGGGCACACACTCACCCTCACTCAAACTGGGCAGTAGTGTTGGGGAGTAACTAACTAAAAGTAGTGACACTACTAACTTAACTACATTTTTCAGTAGTGTGACAGTAGCTCCGCTACTTAATAGCTACAAAATAGTGTAGCTTTTCCAGTAACGACATTTTTCAAATGAGTAGCAATGTAGCACAAGCAGTCATTACGTGTTTGTCCAATTTTAACAGTGCACTTGAAGCATATCTGCGGTGCCCGCTTGCTTCACAGGAATTAAGAGCCTCGTTGTAGCTCACATGGACAGGAAGTGACCGTCTGATGGAAACGTAAAGCGACCAACCACAGTTTGCTACATAAATGATAATACCAAGTAAACTGGAGATTATTCTCCGATACCGAGAATATTACTGACGCTTTGATGTTAACGTGTTTGATGCAACATGACAATGTTTCATTTACTTACAAATAAAATTAAATAAAATAATTCAATACATTTATCAGTGCATGCCAAGGGATTTCATTTATGTACTCAATACAACAGTCTGATTGTATTTCTCAGTATCTCGTTTAAGGGAGCAGCAAGAGAAAAACTTCCTATCTTAACATATTTATTATAATTTCCATGATTAATTCAATAGTTAGTGGTAAAAAAATTAGAACACAAAAAAAATATACTACTACTACTACTAATAATAATAATAATAATAATTTCTCGTTGCATGTATTATTATTGGCCTATAAAAAGTATAAAATATTCAAGATCGAGACACACATCCTTATCATCCATGATGGAGCGGGAGACGGCGACTGATTCTGATAATGAGGAAACCAATTACCCGTGGCCTTATTTGTTGAAGTTCATGTGCCTTAAGGAATCAAAGAATAAATCTTACACCTTTATATGTAATCTTTGCAAACCAACGATTAAAATATTCCGTCCAATACTTCGATTATAATACGACGTCAAAGATTTCAAGCACAAATTTAAGGATGGATAGAGAGGGGAACACAATTGTCATGTTAAATTGATAAGTAGCCTAATGTGCACATTATAATTCCATAATTGTTCGACTTATTTTTTTTTTTGTGTGTGTGTTTATTTTATTTTGCAAATTTATACACAGTTATTCACAAGCTAATTCACAATCATGACATACTAAAAATGTAAGTAGCTTCAATGTAGTTAGCTACTTTTTATTAGTAACTTGGTAGTGTAGCTAACTACTTTTTTAACAGGGTAGCTTGACTGTAGCTTCAAACTATGAGTAGCTTGTAAAGCTACAGTTCAAAGTAGCTTCCACAACACTGCTGGGCAGTTGAAAATTAGGTGATGTTTTTGCAGTCTCTGATTCCTTTTCAGATTCTATGGTTAAAGTCCACTGAGATCACATTTCCCCCTGCCATTCTAATGTTTTGATAAGACCATTAACTGAAACTCTTGGTTAGTGTATATTGCGGATGAATTAAATTAATACAACATATGGTAGCATGCTTGTATGTGCGAATGTGCATAACACTTTACCTTCCAACCCAGCAGCTCTGCTAGAGCCAAGCAGCCATCATCACACGTACTCAAATGTGCAACATCCCTGTGACCAAACATGAAAGCGCTGTCACAATAATAACCATCTTTAAAGACAGCCTGATCTTTTAGATTTGTTAGCTCATGTCTTTGAACAGATGAGTCATCTGTACTAACCACTTAATAAACTGCAGTGACTTTTTTGTGCTTTTAAATACATTTCTTTACTGTCACTAAGAGTTGTTGGTGGTTTAAAAAACCAAATCAGCAAAGACATGACAAGATGTTCGTGGGGGTGAGCATGAGCTTTTGCCATGGCGTTCAAGTAATACATATGGCCTCACTCCTGGCATGACATTTTCTCCAATCTTTCTTCAGTAGAAGGATTTTGTCCTCTGATGAGTATGCCATTTCTTTCAAGCAAGCAGTTTTCCACTTATGACTGGATGTTGTTAGATTTTAGTTCTGACTGCATGTTTGCTTTGGAAGAACTGCTTTTCATAAACCAAATTTGGACTGGAGTTTCATTAGGGGAGTATTCAAGCCTTGCAGCAAGTTTTCCTGTAATAGGCTCCAGACCCACCACAAACCTGACCTGGATAAAGCAGTCATTGAAGATGAATGGAAAAAGAAAAAAGAAAAAAAAAACAGACCTCCTGTCTGTCCAATTATGCAGCTCTGAAATAGATTACGGTCCATGAAAAATGTGCTTGAATTTCCATTGCGTTGTCTTTAAATCATACTCATTTTCTCATATAATTTAAAGGAATATTGTATAAACCCAATCTTATGTGCGTTAGCTGAAAACAAACTGATCTGAGAACTGTCTGGGTGTGGCCTAATAGTCTAATGTTCATACTTGAGACTCCCAGCCTGTCATTTAAGCAGATGGGAAAAATGTAAGACAGCTGAACCTTACGTGTACCAATCTATCCAATAATACAGGTAGCATTGTAAGCTAGCTTTCCTTTGCTAGGTTGCTCAAACTTGAAGAGGCACATAATTTTCAGAAATGCTATGTGGGCATTAGTCCTGTGATTGGTAATGGAGGTACTTTCATATCAAATCATATATAATTTTAAGTCACATAGTTATTCAGGTTATTGTGGGCACAAGAGCAACAATAGCCTCATTTGAATGTATGACAGATTGAACAGTATGTCAATGTATGTTGAAAACCTTCCACAGAACAGCACTTAGCACTCACCTGTATGCTTTATCTGAATCAAAATCCATTCCTCCTCCAAATCCCAGAAAGCCCATTGCGAAATCCGACTGTCAGCGATAAACAGCAAAGAAAACATGCTTAGCAGTAGTTGGTGGGAAATATTTCAAATGTAAAGAGCACGTGACCATGCAAGTACACAAACAGTCAGTACCTGTCCTGACTTCTCCATATTGATGAGGAGCCGTGGGCAGCTAGTGGGAACTCTGTTGAAAGAGCAGATTAGTCAAATTACTGAAGGCTGTGGAAATGATTAATGGTCAATGAATGGGCTAGCCCCTTCATAGATTTTGGACTTGGTACCGGAATGTCTACTCAGTATCATAATATTAATAACTGTATCAATCTGGAGACCCACTGACATCACCAAACTGTTGCATTCTTCTTTTGTGTTGCTTTTCCAGGATTGTACTACAGCTTCCTTCAGTTGTTGTTTGTTTTGGGGGGTTTCTCCCTTCAGTCTCCTCTTCAGGAGGTGAAATGCATGCTCAACTGGTGATTAAGGTCTGGTGATTGATTTGAACAGTCTAAAACCAGCTACTTTATCCCCCTGATACAGTCCTTTGTTGAGTTGGCAGTGTGTTTTTGGTTATTGTCTTGCTGCATAATGAAGTTCCTCCCAATTACATTGGATGCATTTCTCTGTACATTCTGCTGACAGAATGTTTCTGTAAACTTCTGTATTCATTCTGCTGCTACCATACTGAGCCATGACACTACCTCCACCATGCTAGAACGATCAGCTTGTATGATTTGGATCATGAGCAGATTCTTTCTTTCTCCACACTTTGGCCTTTCCATCACTTTGGAAGAAGTTAATCGTGGTTCCAGAACTTTTGTAGCTAATCTCTTTGGCTTTCCGATTCTTACTGCTGATGAGTGGATCTTGTGGTATGGCCTCTATATTTCTACTCTCAAAGTCTTCTTTGATTCCTAGATTGTGATACCTTCACCCCTGCCCTGTGGAGGATGTTGATGTCACTGACTGTTTTTCTTCACAGCTCTGTCAATGTTTCCGTCATCAACTGCTGCCGTTTTCCTTGGCTGACATGTTCCATGTCTGGTTGTTAGTACACCAGCGGTTTCTTTCTTTTTCAGGACATTCCAAATTGCTGCGTTGGTTACGTCCAATGTTTTTGCAATGCCTCTGACTGATTTTCCCTTTTTTTTTCCCCTCAGCTTCAAAATTGCTTACTTTTCTCGCCTAGATAGCTCTCTGGTCTTTATGTTGATTTTTCCTCTTTAACAACAAATACAGTCTTCACAGGTGAAACCCAGGGTTAAAGTAGGCCAAGAGTAGACATTTAGAGCTATTCATTGTTTAAACAATAAATCTAAAAGGACACCCCTGGGCAGCAAGAAACACCTGCCAATCACATGTTCCAATATTTCCGATCACTTGAAAAATGAGTGGATGCAAACAAAAGGTGCCATGCTCTAAGGTGTTTAACACATCTAGATGTAAATGAGGAAATGAAAGCTGAAATTCCCATCTATCGTCTCATTCATCTTTTGATGTCAAGTACAAATGTCTTCAGTGTATATCAATACTTCTGGAGGAGACTGTATATCTTTACAGTATGCTAATATGCTGGTAAAAGAGACCACTGCAATTTTGGGAGAACTTGCTTATTTTTTATTTTAAAGTGCTGGTTAGTGCTTAGAGTATAGTCTGGGAAATGTGGGATATTTTATTTTTTTCGCCAAGTACACAGGATTTAGTATGCTGGATCCTAAACTACATATCAATTTGAACATCTGAACAAATTTGCTGGAGAATATAGAAAGATTGCAGTATATCTGATAAAGACTGCAGAATGATCATTATGGTTTTCTCACCTGCTGACAAGAGACGCAAAAGGTTGAACCTGCAGAGACGTGCCCATTACGATAAGAAGATCACACTGAGGAAAATCCTGTACACATAGAGAACAGGTCAGTGGAAGACCAGAATGAGTGATACTGTTCAGTACAAATACAATTGGGTATTTAATTTGGCTGACTTTCTTTCTTACGGACCTTTTTCATTGAGCTGAAGAATCGAGTTGGTAGATTCTCGCCAAAGAACACAATATCTGACAAGAACCAGAGTACAGATGTGAGAAAGATTAAAAGTAGGTGATTTACATGCTTACATAAGTTTAACAACCTAGATTTTTTAAAAGTGCAGTTTGAAATGTTTAACACGTTTATGGACTTGTTACTAATAATTATTCAGCGATATCGCCGGAAAACTGTCACACACAATATTCTCATGCAATTTCTTCATTTCTGGCATCAGTTTACATTTTTTTCCCCAGCCTGGAAATGAACCCTGCCCCCAGCTGGATCACAGCTGTTGAGCTTCTCCCCTTTTCCTTAAAAGGCAACTCACAAGCCATGCACAGTTTACAATGCAATTGCAATTTACTTAACATGCAGCATAGACCTTTAAAAATTACAAACCTCTTTTAACAACAGCTAATAAATCATATTGGAGAGCATCGTTTCTGAAAGTATGGAACAGCCCATATGCCTCACTTCCTTCTCCTTGACTGGCATGTCTCCTTCACACACACGATGCTGATTCCACTGATAACTAGCATCAGTGCTATCATTATCACTCATCATATAAACTACTCGAGTACTCGATTCTCTGACATGATTCAAAGTGCCAGCCGGAGGAGGGTGAACCCTTCTTGCTGAGTCTAGTTTCCCTTACAAGGATTCTTCCTCCTTACAGTCATCTTAGGGAGTTTTTCTTTGACTTGTTGGCCCTCAGCTTGGCGGTTAAGCCACTGATGTCAGTCATGTTGCTTTTGGATAATATGCATTGTGAAAAGCACTATAAAAGTAAATTCCTAAGGAGATTAGTGCCTCCTCCAGAAGGCCTTGCAGACATTCGAACTCTCTTCTCCTCACAGTTAGACGATCTTCAACATTCTCCATCTTTAAACTATCCTTACCATAAAGGTCTTTTTTGTTTGCTGTTAAGCTGGCATCTCTGTTCATTGCATTATTATTGTGGTATAGTCATAATTTGTGTGTTTATGTATTGTAATGTGTTTTGCTTCAAAAGTGCTTTGAAAAGTGCTAAATAAATCATCATTATTATTATTATTATTAATATTATTATTATTATTATTATTATTATCCATCCACCCATTTTCCATACTGCTTATCCTACACAGGGTCGTGTGGAGCTGGGAGCCTATCCCAGGGGACATGGGGCACAAGGCAAGGGACACCCTTGACAGGGTGAAAACCCATTGCAGGGCACAATCGCACACACATTACGGATGATTTTAAATGCCAAACAGCCTACAACGCATGTCTTTGGACTTGGAGAGGATACCGGAGTACCTGGAGGAAACCCCCAAAACACAGGGAGAACATGCAAGCTCCACCCACACAGGGCAGAGGTGAGATTCGAGCCCCCAACCGCCAAAGGTGCGAGGCAAATGTGCTAACCACTAAGCCATCGTGCCCCCCTTATTATTATTACTATTATTATTATTTAGTAGTAGTAGATGGTTTCAAACAGAGCAAACACCGTAACACATTCATTAAATTTAAATACATTTCCACAAACGTCCAGCTTCTTATTTAGTTAGTAAGATATCTTATGTGTTTAGATATATTTTAAGATATGTAATATATCATTATATTCTATACTTTGTTTACGTCTCAACTTGGAAAAAAGATCTAATCTTATCTAGACAAAGAAAGTGTGGAAAACACAAGTCATGTATTGAAATGTTAGCCAAACAAACATTCTTCTGTAAAACGTATACAACCGATCAAAAATAGTGCACACTTTCTATTTCTTTATCATAATTTATCAATAAATGATCAACGTTTTACAACTGAAGTCTGAACTCACCAGGTTTGACCAGACTGTTACAGGCTTCACACTTAGGGATGTCCTCAGCAAAGATCTTGTCTATCAGTTGGATGTATAAATACAAATCAAAAAGCATTAAAAGCACATGAAATCACTTCTGTTCTGTAACAAGCAATGAACTGTAACTTCAGCTGTGTGTGAGAAAGTGTCCCGCACCTTTCATCCACTCCATGGTGTACTCCTTCCGGCAGAGGAAACTCACACAGTGTGAAGTGTGAAAGGTTCCATGGGCTTCAATCAGGTCCTCTCCTTCCAGTCCTGCCACTCTCTCTAATGTATCAATGTTCTAACAGATACAGAAACCTGGATTGTACAATCATTAATGTGACAAAATACAAACACACACACACACACACACACACACACACGCACGCCTGACCTGTGAATAGCAGCGTTTGAGAAGGCCTTTATCCTTCAGCATCCTTATGAAGTAATGACACACAGTGGGCTTAAAAAAATAAAACCGAGACAGTGTTATAAGTAAAAACAAATAGCACCAATATTCTGGGATCTATTTGGGGAATTATGGAGTTTCTACCTTGAACTGTCCTGGGTAGAGCTCTCTGGCCAAAGCAAAAAAAGGTTCTGGATGTTTCTGATGGGAAATGAAAAAAATATGGTAGGTAGTCACACCACTCATGTTCAAGTCATGTTCGATTTATATTAATCCATTTTTAAAATGTAAACTAAAGCCTGGTTTACACTGTGTAATTTCAGCAGGCTTTTTAAGAATATTATTATTATACGATGAAGATTCTTTAATAACAGACTGCATAAAAGTGATCTTGGGGTAGCATGATTATTTTCTTGTCCATTTGCAAATTTTGTTCACATTTTGCAAGTGCCAGTGCCGCTACTGTATTTGTAGCAGTCATATGTGTTCTGCGTCATCTTATACTGTCCTCTTATAGGTGTCCCAAGCTGCAGAACTTTTGGATCTCTTTCTTCAAAACTGCCTCTGACGTTCTTAAAATCAAATTAGATGTCTGTCCTTTAATTGCCATCTTTGGTGTTCCATCTCAGGGTCAGCCTCTGAATCATAAACAAGTTAGTGTTGTGGCTTTTGCATCGTTACTTGCTCTGCGCAGAATATTGCTGTCTTGGACCTCTCCACAACCTCCTTCTATATCAGTCTGGCTTAAAGATTTAATCTTCTTTTTAAAACTTGAAAAAAATCAAGTATAACATCAGAGGCAGCAGTGAATCATTTTTGGGAACGTGGCAACATTTTATTACCTACTTCAATGATGTACGCACCCTGGAGGTGGATTGAGGGAAGGTATATGGTAAATACTAAGCATCTTCCTTTTTTTTGTTTGTTTGTTTTTTTGTTTGTTTGTTGTTTTTTGTTTCCCCCTTACTTTTGCTTTTGGCTGTGATTATTTTGTTGGGGCCGGGTATGGTGGGGGTTGTTGGATGGGGTGTTATAATATCTAAAATGAGATTTTGTTACATATTGAAATTCTGAAATTCTAGGGCCAAAAAAACCCAAAATACAATAGTGTAACCAAATACAAGTTTTTAAAATGACACAAAGACACAGACTTTGAAGTAGTCGATCTGAAAGATGGCCTCCGGGTACGGCAGGTTGTATTTCTGCAAATTGGAATAGAGGCCAGTTCCAGGAGAGCGGAAGTCAGGGATGCCGGCCGCTGCATAGGAGACAGACAGAGAGACATGTTAATATGCTGATATATTACTATTCATAAGGTTATGCCAGAGAATAAATGGCAAGTCATTTAATACAGAAACAGTGTACTTACAGGTCGATATTCCTGCACCCACCATACAGATAACATTCTTGCCTAAAGAACACAATAAGACAAACGTACTGGAGTTAAACAAGGTGCTGATTAGTTATAGCATTTTATCCACATTATTTAGAAGCGAGGACCGCTAAAGAGATTGAGTTATGTAATGTCTAATACTTACATTTACCACTCTGTATATAACGAGCAACTCCATCAAGGCTCAGTTCATCGAGGACTTTCTCTCTAGGGCTCAGGCTGAGAGTCCGAGAGAAGAGACTGTGCAAGAAATCCACTTCAAAAACAAACAAACAAACAAATAAAAGGAACAGAGTGAAGTTAAACACCTCAAGTCTACTCACAGATTGATATGTGAAGCCAAACAAATATTGTAATAGTGTATACTAGAGTTACTGATGTTTTGAACTTTATTTAAAAAGGAAACACCGATATTTACTTTCAGTGTCTCCAGAAGCGTCGCCTTCCTCACTGCTGTCGTCTGACTCGGCCTAGAGAGTCATAAAAACATTGAGAAAACAAAAGCAGTGACGGACTAATCAAAATACAGGATGGTATGGATTGGAGAAAATGTTCATATTTGTGTGCTTTTTGAACACTAAACAGATTTAATCACCCTTTGCTGTTATAATAACCTCTACTCTTTCCAATAGATTTTGAATTGTGGTTGTGGGGATTTGTGTTCATTCAGCCACAAGAGCATTAGTGAGGTCAGGCGTTCAGTGGGGTTGAGGTCAGGGCTCAACTGACCTCAGACCACTCAAATTCTTCTCCTCCAACCTTGGCTAACCATGTTTTCTTTGACTTCGCTTTGTGCATAGGAGCATAGTCATGCTGGAACAGGTTTGGCCTATTTAGTTCCAGTGAAAGGAAATCGCAATGCTACACCATACCAAGACATTCTATACAATTGCTTTTAAATGCTTTTGGCCTGATGTGTTGCGAGACCCTGAGATGCGTTTCTGGTTGAGTAAGAATACAATAGGAATACAATAGTTACTTGTTGTCCCTTTAATCCTAACTCTAACTCTAGGGGTCAGAATCTGAAGTGATTTGAATATTGAAGTGAAATAAATGTTTTTAGGTCACTAATCAACCTTAAAAAGGTTATTTCTTCATCTTTTGTAACCTGGTTTGCAATAATGACAAGAAATCCAACTTAGTCCCTTTGTTTCTGTCCTATATTTAATACATCACACTTGAGGCAAGTGCTGCAAAACGCCACTCTCATCACAAATTTTCGTTTTACTAAACAGTTTAACCTAGCTAGTATTAGATGCTAACCACATCACAGAACTCACTACTGTGTTCTGTTTTAACTGTGAATCGGAAGACATTTTCTCATGCTTGTGTGTGTGTGTGTGTGTGAGAAAGAGTATTTGGAACATTTGGACAATCATTCTGTTTTTGATTGCAGCCTTTGAATTGATTTCAGAACAAATGTGCTACTGTATATATATGTGTGTGTGTGTGTGTGTGTGTGTGTGTGTGAGAGAGAGAGAGAGAGAAAGTCAGAGAGAGATTATCATGATCATGGCAATGTAGCAAAGACGCAAAGAGCTTCTGATGGTCAGGAGTTAATTAAATTTCAGTCAGGTTTATATTAATGCACTTGTTCTAATACATTATCATTTCTATAGTAAGAACTCACGGGGAATTGCACAGGAAATGCTCCACATAAATAGATTTTTAAAAGGGTGTAATGGTTTACTGTTACATATAAATTAATTGATGTTATAATCATGAAGTTGTGATCTTGTATTTGCATTGTATATTGTATCTGTACCTGTATATGGATCTGAAGGCTTTAGATGTGACTGCTGCGGTTAATAAGAGTGGCTTTCTTGACTGGTGATGGTAAATACTGTATGTGCGTGTTGTCTTGTTGAACAACTAGACTATTAAGAGATTAATATATCAGATTCAGTACAGACAAGATGTCTTTAGTTTAGCTAGCTAAGCGTGATATTAGAGGGGAAGCTGTAATCTCTATATGTCACTTTACAGTGAAACTATTAGACAATTCATGAAATTCATAATTATACAAGGTCTCGTTGGTGGAATAATAAGGATAATGTGACGTAAACTTTAACACTAACTAACACACACACACACACACACACACACACACACACACACACACCTATAGTCAGACTTAAGTGTTTCAAGTCCATAATGCTCTACTGGGTACATGCTGCCTTTACTCCAAATACCAAATTTAGTAAACAAACAGAGTTACAGCAATGTTTTAACCCTTTCATTTAAATGAAACAAAAACCACTCAACTAAACCTACAGCTGTCTTGTGTTTAATTTTGTATAATTTGTACTTTGGCCAGTGCCTGCTTAGTCGATTTACCTTTATTTTCTCTTCCAAAGGGAATTTTCAGGGGGAAAAATGACAAAGTAAAATGATCTGCATTCATTACACATGTGCATATAAAGTCGAGGTCATACGTTTACATACACTTTTTTTTTTTTTTTTTTTAAATAAATACAAGGTATCATAAAATAGCATTTTTTACGTTTATTTAGTACTGCCCTAAATAAACTATTACACATAACAGATGTTTACATATAGTCCACAAGACACAATAATAACTGAATTTACACAAATGAACCAGTTCAAAAGTTTACATACGCTTGATTCTTAATACTGTGTTTTGTTACCTGGATGATCAATGATCAATGTTTTTATGTTTTGTGATAGTTGTTCATGAGTCCCTTGTTTGTCCTGAGCAGTTAAATTGCCCACTGTTCTTCAGAAAAATCCTCCAGGTCCTGCACGTTCTTTACTTTTCCAGCATCGTCTGCACATTTGACCCCTTTCCAACAGTCGCTATATGACGTTGAGATCCATCTTTTCACACTGAGGACAACGGAGGGACTCGTACACAACTATTACACAAGGTGTATTCACCAATGCTCAAGAAGGCAACACGATACATTAAGAGCCAGGGGGGTGTAAACTCTTGAACAGGATGATCGGTGTAAATTATTATTTTGTCTTCTGGGAAACATGTGAATATCTTATGTAGCTTCTGAAGGGCAGTACTAAATAAAAAAAGATCTTTAAACAAAATACATTTCATTAAATTATTAACATTTTGCAGATTCTGCAAGGCGTATGTAAACTTATGAGCTCAACTGTTAAGGTACATGTGAAATACACTCACTGCTGATGACGTGTTATGTGTGTCAGCAACATGTATTGAAAAATATCCAAGAAGTCCAAAATAACCAGCTTGAACACATTTGTTAATAGTAAATAATCTGATGTGGATGCCAAAAATGAACCTTATATTTAATGTCTCTTCTTTGAAAGACAGGAGGGTTTATTGTCCTGCTAACCCATTTATACCCCCTCCTCGCGCGTAGCACCCATACTCCTTAAATCTTAAATTACTTTACAATTACAAGCGCATTATATTGTAATGTTCTGCGCATGCGCGTTTGTGCACTTCACGTTTAAACTAAATTTCAGGGCAAATACTGAAAACTAAGTGCCCACTCGTCTTCATCAAAACACTATGAAAACGAAATCCTTGTGCTTAGTAAGGTGTTACCTCGTGGTCAGGTGTATCAGGCTCCTCCTCAGCTTTTTTAGTTTGTTCTACAAAACAAAACAAGCAATATTACAAAGAATCAGTGCTTACTTGTTAGCTAACCATCTTCTTAACTGCCTCGGTAATACATAACAGTAGACATAGGAAGTAGGTTAGCTAAATATTTTAATAACGTGGTTATTAAGAGACATCGAGCTACTATTTAATTAGAGTAATACCTTGGGAGTCAGACATCTATCCGTCTACCTGTAAATAAACCTAACTGCCCTTTGTATATTTGAACAAAATGTTTAAAACACCAGCTATTCGGTTAAAGGGACAAGTGCTTGTTGTTGTGCGTCGCAATAAATCGTCCGACTGGAAACAGAAACCACGTTAAAAAAATAAAATAAATAAAATTTGAGGCTACGAACAAAAACGCATGTTTACACACAGAAACGTTTCAGTGGTTGAACTACTACGCTACCATTAATATTAGGACCAAATACTGAATCTGAACTTAGCAGAATAAGATAAACAGAACACCCAAAATGTTTCCCTTACGGTTTGGTTTGGTAATGCAGTATGCCACTAATGACATTTTAACATACGCAACATTTTAATGTGTGTTAAAATGTTGCATTTGGTTAGTGGAGAAAGCGCTATAATTTAGAACGTGTCAAGTATGTAAAATGGCTTGGTGTAAAATAATATACCTCTCCTGAAAGGCCGTTTTCATCTTCGACTTCATGGACTCATGAGCTCCCTTTACATTCCCACACCTCTGTAATAAGGCTTATGGGATTTACCACACTCTCTTAATAGATTTATCACCTGAACACGTGTTGAACAGATGAACAGAAGGAATAATACGAAGCACTTTATATTTAAATGATAATTTCTTCATAGTCTAATACAACATTTTCGTTTACAACTTCAACTGATCATCAAATGATTACACATCCCTGCTGAAAACGTCCAACTTGGTCTGACCAGCTACCAAACACAGACCTAGCTGGTTAAACTGGTCTTTGCCAGCTAGTAAATTATTTTCCAGCGTCCTTATTACTTGCTTAAATTGAACAATACATATTTGTGAATTAAAAAAAGAAAAAAGGCTTATCTACAATGTAGCCTTAGTAGCAGTAATTCAGACACTGTTTCCTTTCTAATAACACCAGCTGGGAAACATGGTCTACTAGTGTAAACCAGCTTGGCCTGTGTTTCAGAGCTGGTGCGTGGTCAGCCAAGCTCAATTTTCAGCAGGATTGGAACAATAGTCTCTCTTCATATCTGCTTTGACACCTCTATACAGTTCTCACGTGATGTCTACACTGTCTGGAAAATTACACCACCACATACACTGATCAGCCATAATATTAAAACCACCTGCGTAATATAGTGTAGATCCCCCTGAACAGTGATGCAGTGGTTTCTGACACCTTTCCATCGCAGCCAGCATGAACTTTTTTTTGTTGAGAAATTTGCACAAATTTCTACCGGTGAACCGGTGACATAGTCATGTGACTTTGACTAGGGCCAAATTGTGATGGCTAAACATCTCCAAAATGGCAGGTCTTATGGGGTGTTCCAAAAGTACCAAAAGTGGTTCTAGGAAGGACAACCGGCTGACAACCGTTGAACCAGCGACCTTCTGTGGGATCTGACTAGACAGGCTAGCCTTCGCTCCCCACGTGCATCAATCAGCCTTGGGCGCTCATGACTCTGTCGCCGGTTCACCGTTTGTCCTTCCTATAACCACTTTTAGTAGGAACTAACCAAACCGGGAACACCCCCATAAGACCTGCCATTTTGGAGATGTTTAGCCATCACAATTTGGCCCTAGTCAAAGTCGCTCAGATCCTTACACTTGCCCATTTTTTCTGCTTCGAACACAATGTCACTTGCAGCCTAATATATCCCACCCCTTGACAGGTGCCATTGTAACAAGATAATCAAGGTTATTCACTTCTCCTGTCTGCGGTTTTAATGTTATGGCTGATCAGTGTATGAACCAGGCAAAGATACAACAACACATTTTAAAAGTACACTCCTGTCCTAGGTCCTTTAACTAAAGACACATAAGATATATATACATACACACACACACACACACACATACACACACACACACACACACTTTAGTACCCTTTTCCCCTCTGTATAAGCAATTCCTGTACAAATATCCCTCACTCACTTGAATTACATACAAGTATTGTCAAGCTTGGTGCCATTAGATGGCTGAGCATCAACAGGAGCGGCATGTGTATCTGTGTCCCCAGTCCTGTTATGTCTGAGCATGTCTCAGTGAGTCTGCATCTGTGGGCTCCTGATTGTCTGTTTGGATCTGGAGTCCCTGATCATATTCAGCACCGATGACCTTGCAGTGAGGCAGCATCTCCTCAACGAGGATGTGCACCAGGCCTGGACTCTGCACCTGCGGGAGTGAGGATATATCCAGCTGCTGCAGCTGCCTGAAAGAAGAAACACACAGAGATTGAAATCCATCTATCCATCCATTTTCTGTACTGCTTATCCTACACAGGGCTGTGGGGAGCCTGGAGTCTTTCCCAGGGGACTTGGGGCACGAGGCGGAAATCAGACCACCCATCCTGGAGGTGCGAGGCAAAGATATTCTAAAGGCAACAAAATCTGGTATCTTTTATGACAATGACATAACAAGCAGATTGAAGCAAAAAAGTGAATAATTGATCAAATTTGTAGAAATAAGCACTTATTGTGTTGTATATAACACTATACTAATTTTATAATACTATACATGTCCAAAATACTATTTAGGTGCATATTCTCATGTACAAGTATGCCCTGTCAAGCATTCTTCCCCTTGAAGATTTCCATTTTGTAGTGTGAGAACCAGAAATTAAAATGGACTTTCAATTTGATTTACACAATACATCTAACATTTAAAGGTGCAAAAAATATATTTTATTGTGACACAAAGGTTAATTAAACCCTTATCATGACAAAAGCAGGCATTTGTTGATTGCATAAGTATTCACCCCCTGGGCCTGTACTTTGTAGAGTCACCTTTTGACTGCAATTATACCTCAAGTCTTCTGGGACATGTCTATCAGCTTTGCACATCTGGAACCTGATATTTTTACCCCTTCTTCTTCGTAAACTTGCTCAAGCTCTCTAAGATTAGATGGATACTGTTGGTAAACAGCAATTTTCAAGTCTCAGAGGTCTGGGTTTTGACTGGGCCATTCTAACACATTCTTGGTTTTCAACCACTCCAGTGCATCATTGGCAGCATTCTCAGGGTCAGTCACTGTCCTGTCGCAACGTGAACCTCTACCACAGTCATAACATGCTTGAAGACTGGAACAGACTTTCTTCTAAGATTGCCCTG
>JANDJT010000103.1:6876740-6896716 GCA_024331685.1 Stegophilus panzeri
TTAACCAACTTCATGCTATTGAAAAAGTTCTATTTAAGTGTTGATTTGATTGAACAGGGTTTGCAGTAATCAGGCCTAGTTGCGTCTAGTCCAGCTGAACCCCATTATGAATGCAGTTTCATAGATGTGGGGAATTAGTAATTACAGGGGCAAATACTTTTTCACACAAACCCACTTGGTATTGGATAACTTTTTTGCTTCAATAAATAACATTATCATTTAAAAAGTACTCAGGTTGCCTTTGCTTTATCTTAGATTTAGTTTTTTGTTTCTGAAACAATTTAGTAAGAGATATACACAAAAACAGAAGACATCAGGAAAATACTTTTTCACAGCACTGTATACACAAAAAACACTGATGATGAGGCAAGATCAAGAACATTTCTGTACCGCTTATCCTACACAGGGTTGTGGGAAGCCTGGAGCCTACCTCAAGGAACTCAGGTCACAAGGTGGGGGACACCCTGGATGCCAACACACTGCAGGGTACAAGTGCACACACATTCACACACTACGGAAATATTTAGAGATGATGGTGAACCTACAATGTCTTTGGACTGGGGGAGGAAACTCCCGAAGCATCGGGAGAACATGCAAATTTCACGCACACAGGGTGGAGGTGGGATTCGAAGATGCGAGGCAAGGGTATTAACCACTAAGCCACCATGTTTCATTGACTCAACTTAATGTTTCTGGAGTGGCCCAATATAACCTAATTAAACATCTGCCACCTTCAACATAGGAAACATTTTTTAAACTAGTCTTCAACACACAATTAGGCCAAATCCCAAATAGGTTCCTATTCACTAAATGTGCTCACTAAATAGGTTGTAGAATCTACGTAGTGCACTATGGGCTGTATTCAGAGTTGAGTTACACATGCTTAATGAGGATTTAATACCGATATTGCTCACATGCTGCATGGAGTGAGTAAAACACAAGCATATCTCAGATACATGCAGTTCTGACCTTAGACGTAAGAGCATTGTTCTTGCGTGGTACCAGCTAAAGAGATGAGCAGTATTAAGTCCAGCACCACTGTCTGACAGTTTGCTCTAACCACAATTTGTCATGCTAAAATGTATGTTTTGGGCTTTAAATACACTTAAAAAACAAAGAATGATTTTATTAAATAAATAATTTATAGCATCATTTTAAAGACATACATATGTATATATAGTGGGGGAAATAAGTATTGAACATGTCAACATTTTTTTCAGTAAATATATTTCCAATGAGATTATTCACATGATATTTTCACCAGACTTTGGTATTAACTCAAGAAATCCACACATATAAAGAATTCACCACATTAAAGTCCATAAATGAAGTTATGTGTAATAAAGTGGAATGACAGGAAAAAAGTATTGAACACGCTAACTGAAATTTATTTAATACTTAGTGGAGAAGCCTTTGTTTGTAATGACCGCTTCAAAACGCTTCCTGTATGAAGAAATTAATGGGCCGCAGTATTCAGGTGTGATTTTGGCCCATTCTTCTAAACATACTCTTTAAATCCTGTTCAGTTGGATTCAAGTCAGGTGATTGACTGGGCTATTCTAACACCTTGATTTTTTTCTCTGAAACCAATTTGAGAGTTTCCTTTGCTGTGTGCTTTGGATTATTGTCCTGCTGGAAGCTCCACCCATGTCTCATCTTCATCATCCTGATGGATGGCAGCAGATTCTTCTCAAGAATCTCCCGGTAAAGGGCTCCATTCATCGTTCCTTCAATTATATGAAGTCTGCCAGTACCATGTGATGAAAAACAGCCCCACACCATGATGCGTCCACCTCCAAATGTCACTGTTGTTATAGTGTTTTTAGGGCGATGTGCAGTGCCATTTCTTCTCCAACATGGTGTGTAGTATGACAGCCAAAAAGTTCAATTTTGCTCTCATCTGACCGGACTACACTCTCCCAGTATTTCATGGCTTGTCCAAATGAGTTGTAGCAAACTTTAAACGAGCTTTGACATGTCTTTTCTTTAGTAATGGAGTCTTGTGTGGTGAGTGTGAGCAGTGGAGTACATTGCCTATTGTTTTCTCTGTGACGATGGCACCTGCTGACTCCAAGTGTTTCTGGAGCTCTTTCCAAGTGGTACTTGTCTCTTGGGCTACTCTTCTGACTATTCTTCTGACTCCCTGGTCAGAAATCTTGCAAGGAGCTCCTGTGCGTGGCCGGTTGATGATGGAGTGATGTTGCTTCCACTTGCGGATAATGGCCCCAATGGTGCTTACTGGAGGATTCAGGAGTTTTTAAATACGTCTGTATCCGATTCCGTCAATATGTTTCGCAATAATAAGGTTGCGAAGATCTTGGGAGAGCTCTTTGCTTTTACCCATCATGAGGTGTTTCTTGTGTGACACCTTGGTAACAAAAAGTCTTTTTATAGACCATCAATTTACTGACCCAGTATAATTACTTACAGATTTCAGCTGGTTCCTTGCCTTACCTTGCCTTGTAGAACTGCTTTTTCTTAGTCTGTTCAATACTTTTTTCCTGTGTCATTGCACTTTATTACACATAACTTTATTTATGGACTTTAATGTTGTGACTTTTTTATATTTGCCGATTTGTTGAGTTAACACTGATGTCTGGTGAAAATTACATTTGATTAACCACATTGGAAATATATTTACTGAAAAAAATGTTGATGCGTTCAATATTTACTTATTTCCCCCACTGTGTGTGTGTATATATACAGTATATAATATTTTTTGCACAGAGGACATTCAAGGAGACAGCATCTTAATCTTGACACATTACTTATCTATTGAAAAAAATGTAAAATAATAGGATAAGATGGATGAGATGCTATTTTATAAGCTGATGAATAATAAAGGAGGAAGTCATATTGTTAAATTAAACCAAATTTACAGTGATTAAAGTGATAATTGCTGTAATTCCTGCAGGAGTATTGGCAATATACTAGAGTCCTATAATAGGTATTTTAGTTATAGTGCAATTTTCTCCTTCAAGATATATATAATCATATTAGTCTTTTTTTGTTTTTCATTTTTAAATTGTCTCTCGCATTTATATTGCAGCGTATTACATTTGACAGCAAAAAAAAAAAAATTCTATCTCCGATTTGTTTTTTTCAAGCTTTTATTTAAAGACACTGTTGAAAAGTCAATAGTAGAAATAGCTGGATCAGATATTTCTACTCAAGAAAAATCTGGAAACCTCAAAGGCATGTACAACATGCAGGTGATTTGTATAATCTGTCAGGTACAGGTGCTTAACCCAACTCTGAATATGAGTAACTTTCCCTGCATAAATATTATAAATATTAATGTAACTTTCCGACTTAAATTGTATGTAATACTGATTGTATTACATACAATAGCACTTTAAGAGACACAAAATTGTTGTTGTTGCATCATTTAGGGCAAAAAAAAGAGAAAGAAGATAAAGTATGCAATAAATGATCTTAGAGTGCCTGACATAATGTCATTTTAAAGTGTTAATATAATCTGCGTAGTTCTTTAATGTGTTTTTATTAATATGATACTTTTAATAATACTTTTTATGTGAAACAAACTTCTATGAATAAATTTACACTTTTATTTTTACCATCATTACAAATGCCATATAAATAATTTTCAGGCATTGTCTCTGTGATTATAAGCATTTTTTAAACCACTAGACAGTCGAGCTTTCTTTTCCTCTCTTGAAGCAAAAATAAATAAATAAATCACAAGACAAAAAAAAAGTGAAAAAGAAACCACACCCACTATGTCGGAAACCATTTTGACCGTTACAAAGCTCTGGCATTCGAGATGCTTTCCATAAATCTTAAATCCTTCCAGAAATCTTCATTATTAATGATTAGACAGTTTTCTTAGTTAAATAACAACTTTTTAAAATCCATTTATTGCTAGAGATGTGGTGGAGTCTCCACCCAACAAGTCCTTGTGAAGGAGTTGCTACTAGATACAATAATGCATTGGAACGAGTGCATTAATAAATAAAACCTGTGATTTGAATTCGACCAGCACTACTGACAGAGCTTCTGTTATAGAAAACCAATCAACACCTTCTGACCAATCAGAAACACGCACTGTGATATAATTAAAATTAGAAAATGCAGTTATGCATTAGTGATATCTAATGGGCCTTGGCAATAGATATCATTCAAGACTAGCACACTGGACAGGACAGTGTTACTCATGAAACAGATTTGATGCAAACCCTAAGATCTGAGAGCTAATGATTAACATTGCTAATGGGACTGATGAATGTGAGGTGGCGTGTAGAGTCCTGCAGTTGGTGACAGTAGTGATCACGGTCATAATGGGGACGAGGCCCGTGATCCTGCCTGGCTCTCAGGAAGTGACGCGTTTCTCTGGCCATCTGTCTACACACTAATCCCTGCAGCGCTTTCACATATTACTGCCTGGCTTATCGCCCTGGCAACAAGCCTTCAATCCTAACTCTGTGCTACAATCATGTGACTTAGGGGGTGGAGATGGAAATTGGGAGAGGCACGTGTGTGTTTCACAAACACATACACACACACACACACACACACACACACACCATTCACCATTCTGATAACTCTAGATGATTACAGAAGGGACAAATAGATGAATAAACAATATATTTCATTTCTCAGCTCAGTGTTGCCAGGTATACCCATCGTTTAGTGGTTAGTGTTTGAGTATTTTGCATACATTTGATTCATTCTACGTATATATCTATAAATTAACCCCTCCATCCACTGCAAAGAACATCACATAATTTGGAGTTATTTTTCCTTAGTGCACATAAATTAAGAGATTATCCACTGATTGGTTGTTAGACTATTGGATAACCAATAAGAGTGAAGCTCTTTCCTATTGGGCATCACATAAAACATTTCTGAAGAGCAGCATGAGCTAATCAAATCACAAAATAATAAGGACTTTGGATTTTTTATACATAATTTTCTATGTTTTCTTACACAGATACTAATGAATAATGCATATATTTTAGTCTGAAAGACTAAATTTTCTAAAGGAGTTAAAAGGTTTTACAGTCCCTCTAGGAATTCAGGATTTCGGGATTGCAGGAATGTATGCAAAATCAAGCAAACTCTGCAATATTTGGAGGCGCTTGCAATTTTTCAAAATTACCGCAGATTTGGGCCAAGACGCGTCATCGTTCAACCAAAGCTCTTCAATTCATGTACGACAAACATGACTACAGCTAAAACAAACATCACAGCGAAAGACCGTGCAAAACAATTTTGTGAGTTTCATCGCAATCTTTTAAAAAACCAGAAGCAAAATCAAGCATTTTTGGCCGCAACAATCACAAAAAAATACTCTGCGAAGTCCTGTATGGACTGATATTATGCCAAAGTACTGTGGAATTTTCAGATCTGATTGGTCAGAAGGTGTATAATTCATTTACAGGTACAGCATGGCTCTGACAGTAGTGCTGGCTGCAAGACAAATCACAGGTTAATATTAATGTGTTCATTCTAATACTGTATATCACTGTTGCTACAGCAACAGCTCATTCACAGGAAGTCGTATGGTGGACGCTCGAAGTAATCAAAGTAACTATAATAAACAGTTTTAAAACATGCTGTTATTTAACAAACATAAATGTGCAGTATAATTGTTGATATGGTGACGTTTTCTGAAAGGAGATGTTTATTTAACATTTATGGAAGGAATCGCCAGTGTCAGTGCTTTGTAACAGTCAGTACTTTTTTCCACCTGGGGAAAGTCTTCAGGAGTTTGCACTTTAAATCCGGGTGCACACTGTGCGATTTTTAATAGTCCTGTGCGACTGTTGCTTGTCAGACTGTACGAACACAATCCCCGCTGTAAGCCATGTCACACTGTAGGATCTCATTGTCATTAATGTCGGACTGTACGACAGTCAAGACGCGAAAAACAGACGCACGCAAGAAGACTCATACGGAGTAGTAGACAACACGACAAGCCTGAGCCTCAATTCTTCTGACACTGGCAGAATTTAATTTGATTTGAAAAATTTGATCGCAACAGCCATTTGATCGCAACAGCTGCTGGGGAACACGTGAAACTAGCAATCAAAGACTATAGATTTTGGCCTAGGGTTATAGGAATCTTTTAGAATTCTCAAAATTTGTCTCAGATGACCAAATCATGGCCAAAATCATACAGGGTGAACCTGGCTTAACATGACAAGCTGTGGGGTTGTTTTTGTTTTTTTTGTCTTATTACTTCAACTTAATGTAAGCCATAACAGGAGCTAATCCAAAGTCCTTATTATTTTGTGATTTGACTAGCTCATGCTGCTCTTCAGAAATGTTTTATGTGACACCCAATAGGAAAGAGCTTCACTCTTATTGGTTATCCAATAGTCTACCATGCGCGGCTGTGGCTCAGGTGGTAGAGCGGGTTGTTCACTAATCGTAGGGTTGGTGGTTCGATTCCCAGCCCACATGACTCCACATACCGAAGTGACCTTGGACAAGACACTGAACCCCAAGTTGGCGCCTTGCATGTCAGCTCTGCTACCATTGGTGTGTGCGTGTGTGTGTGAACGGGTGAATGAGACACAGTGTAAAGCGCTTTGGATAAAAATGCTATATAAGTGCAGACCATTTACCATTTAAATGTAAATATAGCTATAAACTGATAGAAATGATGACTCAAAGAAATTGCAATTATTGGCAAAATGCTGTGGTGTAAGCGGAATAAAACACTTTGGGATATGCTGGTATAGGAAAAATAATCAACATTGTAGTGGTGTGATGCTGTTACTCTCAATCCCATTCATTTTGTACATATGAATGTATGGTGTGTGTGGGTCAATTAGTTTACTCATTTTTTAATATAGGTATTCTTTACTTCTTTACTTCTTTATGTGATTTTTTTTTAGGAAGAACTGCCAACCCTAGGCTCTTGTAATCTCTCTTGCAATTAATACCATTATAAGGTAGAAGGTTCAGCTAAAATAAAGTCTGACATCAAGGAAATATGACTATTTTGGCTTTCCCATATCCACTGTAGGTTTGCTATTTGATCTATTTGATCTTCCATAAACTGATCCTTTGAACACAAACACACACACACACACACACACACACACACACACAGAGAGAGAGAGAGAGAGAGAGATAACACCTCCTTCAACATTCACGGTGTTTATTTCACTCTTATGTACAGTACACAAGTCAGAAACATACATAACTTCATTCAGATATAAAACATCTGTGATCCAAACAACAGATTTTTCTTTTCGTCTAAAAATTAGAAACGAGTACATTGAAGAAATTCTGATGAATCCTAGCTAAGGCTATGCATGAGAAGTTGTGGATGCTACTATATATACTTAGAACGAAGAGAGACTTTGATCGACTCAATATGTGTCAGATGGCTCAGCAAACCTGAATGTTTGAAACGTGTGAAGAGCGTGAAGTGTAGAGCGCAGCTGTGTCTGTATTAACGAGTACAGCAGACTGCCATTTTCACAGCTGTTTGCAACAATTTCACTTCTTGGCTAAAGATAGAATTCCGAGTGTTGATTTTTGCGGCAGCTTTAGACGATGAAGACGTGTTCGACTTTGTTATTTTTGGCGAAGCGAGTGAGGTCTGTGCACATATCTGTATGACTTGATGTTATTCCGGCCCAATTCTCGAGTATTAAAAAAGTAATATTTTTAAAACTTGATGTTTAAAAATCCAGTGCACATTGTACACAAACCCAAACCCCTATTCATGAATAAATCACGGTCTTAAAGGTTGCAGACAAACCTGAAAAAGCTACATGTGTATAATCACTAATAAATCCTGGTTCCAGCATGGTGCCATAGTGTCTGTTAGTACAGATTGTATTTCTTCCTGAAACTTTATGGTGTTAATGATGCTGTAATGCCAGTGCAATAAGTTGCATACACAAACACCAGCTTTTTCTTGGCTTTATATGGCTTTAGGTCAAACTCATGGATTCTTAAACTCATGGTATCTCCATATATGTTAAATGCTCTTAAAGGAGCAGTTTGAGCTCTGTGTGGCAAATTGCAACAGCAAAGAAAACTTGGACAGGTGTTCTCTCTACCCCATCTAACCCCGCCCCTATTTCTGTTAAAAATATGTATGACTCATGAAAGGAAATCAGCCTGAGCAGGGCCTGAGAGCTTCAAAAGAGCATTGCAGTAAAGGTAGGCATCAGGTGTTTTTTTTTTTACTCTCATTCATGGTCAGGGTCATGGCAGATCCAGAGCCTATAGCAGAAACGTGCGACACGAGGCAGGAATACACCTTGAATGGGATGCCACTCCTTTTCAAGACACCACGAACACACACAGTAACCCAAAATCAGGATCGAACCATGGACCCTGGAGCTGTAAAGCAGCAACACTGCCTATTACACCACCATGCTGCCCAGTTGGTTTAAATTACTTACATTAAATTGTTTTATATTAACGGAGCCAAATTAGTTTATTCAAATGAAATGGAAAGGAAATATGGTGAATAACAATTCTTCTAAAGTGTTTTTGAAATGATATACTATCGACTCTGGGGTTAGGTGTTCAAATCCCACCTCCACCCTGTGTACGCAGAGTTTGCATGTTCTCCCCATACTTTCAGGGTTTCCTCCCCCAGTCCAAAGACATGTATTTAGGTTGATTGGCATTTCCAAAATTGTGTGAATGTGTGTGCGATTATGCCTTGCGATGGGCTGGAACACTGTCCAGAGTGTCCCCCACCTTGTGTCCTGAGTTGGATAAAATGGATAACTTTAACATGTGTAAACCATTTTTAAAAATTATGCAACACATACACAAAAAAACCATTTGCCCAATCACTGAGAGATTGCCAGTTCGAATCCTGACGATGCCACATCCATCTGTGGCTGAAAGTCAAGGGAGCAAAATTGGCTGCGCTCTCTGGGTGGGAGGTGTAGCATATTCTCTCTCTCCTGTAAAGCTCAGTGAAACTAGGCAATCATAGGTGTCTGTGAGCTCATGTATGCAGAAGAGGGGAAATTACTTTCCTCTGAGTGTGCTTCATTGTGCTATGACGCAGCATGAGCAGTAGCTTGAAAAGGATGCAGTTGGCTGGCTTCACATATCTATGAAGATGCGTGTGTTAGCCTTTGCACACCCCAGTTGGTAGCTGTCATATGTTAAGCGAGAGCTGGCTAGTGGGTGGGAATTAGCAGGTGACCAAATTGGGAAGAAAATGGAGGGGGAAAAAACAGCATTTTGAAGTTCTGCTGTGGCTTTATATCTTTTTAATCGTGAAATGAATGATGTTAGAAGTTGCTTTTTTGAGACTAGATGAGCAACTCCAGGACTCATGCAATGCAGAAATTCTTTTTACAGACTAATGTGAATTTACACCAGCATTACAAGAAAGGTGTTGTTGCAATGAACTAATCTATTAAAGGATCAAGACCAGATAGAGTCTAAGAATCCAGGTTTGAAAGAGTGTTAGCACTTACTACAGTGTGATTGGTTTTATTTATTAATTAATGTAGCAATTTCAATTGTTTGCTGACCTTGTTGTTATTTAGCCCTCATGTCAAAAAGTATAAATTGGCCTTACTGATATGTCCTTATAAAGTCTTCTATCATTGAATATGTTCCTTGACCAATGTTCAACAATGTTTGAAGTGTAGCATTCTGAGATACACACAGAATGCTGTTCAAGTGTAATATAATTTCACAAACGGCTTGTTGGGAGGCAGTGTTCTGAAAATTATGTTGCTACCCTGGTTACTAGAAAGTACCCTGACTTTGTTTGTTGCTCTCTCCGTGCCCAGCACTTCCTTCCAAATTAGTAGATGTGCTATGAAGCCAGTTTTCACCAGGTTTTTGGAGATGACAAACTAGTCTCTGATCTACTTAAGAGGGAACATTTTACCAAGAACTGATCAACAAACCCAAAGCTAACCCAGCAAACGTAAACAGCAAGGAAATCTCTGTGATTGAATCATCTTTACTGGAATAAGAGGTTATATGCTGGATTGAGTAGGTTGTGTTTAGATACATGAGCACTGAGAGAGCATATAAGTAGATCATGATGGCTCTTTTAAAGGGATTAATACGTGGCAATATAAGATTGTAAGATCCGCAGTGTATGTGCTGTGTGTGTCTATAAAATACTGTTGTTTGAACAGTCATATTAAACATCACTGTCCCTTGGCATGGCTGAAAAACTTTTTTTTGTTCATCTTTGAACACATTAATACATGCTTCACAACATAGAGATTTTACAATTGGCCAGTAACAATAATAATAATAATAAATAAAATTAAAAAAACGTGGATACAATCCCAAATGGCTTCTTACTAAGATACATTTGAGTATTAAATGTAGAAAGAGTAAAAACGATGTACCTCCAAATGTCAGATAAAAAAAAAAAAACATACCTGAGACATTTTTTGCATGTGCAGTAGACATTAATGCTAGTCCACTACTTTCTCTGAGCACTTCATCGACATTATGACCTTCTGTAATAGTAGAAAACGTCCTCACTTCAAAAGTGAAGGACCGATCAGTGGCAGTGATTAAGGTTATAGTGTCGATTGAATGCTCAGATCACGGCTACAAACACATCAATTATGTCTCCAAAAGATCAAGAAAGCAACATAAAAACGAACCCTATAAAACACTGTGGCAGTGTGGGGCTGTAGACATGATGTGATGAGACAAAATGTCCAATAATCTTCTCATAAACACCACATTCTCCAAAATAAATTAATAATAATTTTTAAAAAAAACAGTTTAATATACAGCACATGCATACATTTTTTTTTTTTTGTTCAAATGATAATATTGCACTTTGTGCATAATTAGTTGTCAAGATTGCGCTACCATCATTTTCAATTGGTCTACTTTGCCTAACTAATAGACCAGGGCTGAAAGTTTACTGTAAAGTAGCACTAGTCTTGGAATTAGTCTTTTTTTTTTTCTTTTCTTGAAATGAAATTACAAAACAAGTTTATTCCAGCCATATTCCATAACACATGCATGTATCCAAGCCTATTAATGTCTTTAAAACCTCAATTCAAGAATGAAGTTGCATATTACAGTACTTTGGTGAGGGATATTTCCACTCCCCAGGCATATTACCCTCTTTTCTTAATGCAAATGCCCCAAAGCTCTTAACATCACGTCACTTTACAGTATTGAAGTGTTTCCCAAATCAGTCCTTAGGCAAACTTCCAGGCAGTGCTATTTCTGCTCTCTCTCTATCAGCTTCCAAACCAGCTGACTGCATATATTCTGGTACTTGTACCAGCTTTTGCTGCAGAGTCAAATTAACTAAAATTGTGACAAGTTACATTATAATGCTTAACCTTGCTTCAAGTTTTGTTTATGGCTATAAATAAGGCTACTGAATTTGAAGTTTCTCAGTGGCAATTTACATGACCTCTTTTGACTTGTGGCATGTACTCTGAAACAGATGAGACACATCTGTTTCGAAATTGAAGTGGAGAATAAACTCATACTCCTCTGTCCAAAATTTATTTAAACATTCTTTTTTTTTTTTTTTTTTACTGTTTTATTTATGTCAAAATACAAGTCATGCCGTTTGCTAACCAGACAATTGAGAGTAAATAAAATGTGGCAGTTATCCCTTTTCTGACCAAATGTTGTTAGCCTCTTATGTAATAGCATTTACATAGTTGCATGTGATTGGATAAACCACAACAGAAATTGAGCTGGTTCAAATTTAGAAAATGAAAGTCACTGAACAATGGCAAGTTTTTTCATATGTTTATCATCGCTCCTACCGTATTTTTCAAGTACCTGGTTTGGTCTGCTGATATACTTTACTGGGTTTGCATCCAGACCATGGTCCACCATTTCACAAGCGCCATGCGTATAGGGATATACGAAGAGGAAATCAGATTGCAACCTCTACAATTCTGAATCTTGTGGCCAGATACACTTGTACAATCATAGGTATACACTTGTATACACTTGTACAAAATATGTCATAGTTCACAGAGAGTCTGAGATTGTAACTAACCCCCTACTTAATGGCAAAGGTCAAATCCCACAGCATACCACGAACCCTTCGAGATACTGTATAAGTATGGCTTTGCTTTAACAAACAAGAAAGACAAGCATCCAGACTCATCTGTACTGGCACCTGATTGTGAGTGATGTCTTCCTGAAATGTCCATTCTTTTGCTTAAATGCAGATTGCACACTTATGAGCACTTAATTCAGCACTTAACATGAAAAAAGTACTGTATGTAACTTAGTTCCTGGCCCATGATTGGCAGTGCTGTAATGTGTTGGCATCTTTAGACTTAATCTGCACTAGCATAAGGGCATGTATGATTTCCAACTAATCAACAAAGCACTGGATAAGACCGGATGCCAATACTTTAAAAAATAACAGTAAATGTTTGATTGTTTGGCTCAGGCCATATTTTCAGAAGATCAGAGAGAGCAGCGATCCGGACCATCTGGTGGTTCCAGAAGACCAGGTTTGGAAACACTACAACAATGAAAGTACACAGAACATCAATACACAAGCCAAAAGAACGAAGAAAAAAATAGCAAAAGTATTTGCATAAATTCTGCTTTTCTCTTTGTATTTAAACACTGATAAAGGTAGTAGAAGAAGAGACAGAGGAGAGGAATTGGCTTTAATCACAGTCAACTGAAGAAAAACTCACTTAGGGAAGCAGCTGGCTGGACTTTGATGTTTCTCACATAAGAGCCTGATTACAATGAGTTGCTAATGGCTGGTCTGGCTGGAATTGTAATATACTTCAATTAGGCACAGAAAGGAATGAGAGAGAACAACAAAGTTAATAAGGTGCTGGGAATAGTTACTAATGTTAACTGCCCAGCTTTTTCTCACCTGTTCCCCTAATGAAGAAGGAACACTAAGACTGGGATTTAAATAATTCTACTTTCTGTCAATGTCATTTAAGAGCCAGCTCCCTAGAAAAGAATGCAAAAAAAAAAAGGGTTTAAAAGAAGAAAAGAAGGTTTTCCAGCTAATATTAATGTGGGTCAAATTTGTCTTTGTTAAGTTAATGGATTTCCAATCTGTCATTATGCAAAAATCTATTCTGTTGTCTTTTCATTGTATTGATTCTAAACAAATTGTGCCTTATTGGCTGCCGGAGAAACAGGAACATCCGAGGGAACAATGTTAAAGAAGTCAATAGACTCATTCTGCCTTTTTAATTGCATTTATTTTGTTATTTTAATTCAAGTAGGACATGCCGAAAGACCTTCTCCTGGCTGCAGATCGTGAGCTGAAACATGAGCTTTTGTTGCTCCAAACCTAAACAGTTCCTCTTTCTCAAAGAGGCTTGTGTATGTGACACACCAGGAAAAAGAACGTGACTGTCTCTCTTTTTTTTCCCCTCCAACTTTCTCCTGGCAGTTTTCCGTGAGCCTGTGGTTTGTCTCCATGCCTACGCTAGCTCTCTGTATTGTTTCATCACCATCTGTGGAATGCATGATCAAGCACTTATGCTCAAGTGTTGATAATATAGGCTCAATTGTGTCTCATTGAAATATTAGCTCCGAGCGTGTGTGTGTGTGTGTGTGTGTGTGTGTGTGTGTGTGTGTGTGTGTGTGTGTGTGTGCATGGATATGGGACACCATATACCTTGTTTTAAACAAAGCATTACCAGTGGATCAGACCACACACACACACACACACACACACACACACACACACACACACACAAGACACTAAATGTACTCAGTACTAAGTAAGGGCACTAAAAAGTGGAGTGGTCTTAAGTATTGTCATTCCTTTCCATCTTTATCTCCACTAAAGGCTAAGAAGTCTCTTTAGAGCAGTCGAGCTTGTGCGTGTCACTTCTTATAGACGTAACCCTCAAGGCTGCCTCCATGTCCTCTACGCTCTTGTCTCTTTGGCTAGTGAACTAAACAAAATCTTGCTGTAAGAGCATTATCAGCAGAGCGCCTTCCCAGAGTGAGTTCTCTCTCTCAGCCGTTCTCTCTCTGTCTCTCTGATAAACAAGGTGCAATGTGTACATGCATGATTCCTCTCTACATGCAATTCAAAACACGCCACGGACAGTCGAAAGCTAATAATCAAATAATAAAAGCTCCCTCACAACAAAACAACACATTTCATCTGCACAACAGCGTGTGCTTTGTAAACATGCCTGTTTCAATGTCATACCTTTACAATATTTCCCTTTTTTCCCTCATAAATGCAGTGTCAGAAAGAAAAGCTTTGAAATAACACATGAATACGAGTTATTTGTATATATGAAATCTCTGAATAAATTATAAGCTTCATCCCATCTCCCAATAAAGCTAAATCATTTTACTTTTATAATGATTTGGTAACTAAATAGCCAATTATATCTATATATATCTATATATATATGTATCTAGTTGAAATGAAGTCATTTCAAATCATGGCAATGAATATATCACAAAGTATAATGATATAACCATTTTTTTACTCAATTCCTTGTGCACTTTTTTCTTCTCCATTTCTTCTTTATGATACGATAGATGAAAACAGAGACAGAGGACATCTTGGGGCAGGGCACTGTGAAATAAAGGTGCCATCAGGAAGTAGACTGGGAGAGAAGAAAAGGAACGAAGAAACAAATATCTGTTAAATATCTGTTTAGATCCCCCCACATTGTTTTCTTCAGCATGACTTCAGCATGACTCACTGACAAAACCCAAGCATAAACAGTCATTTTCTTCCATGACAGTGATCCATAGCAGGAATGACACTCTCCTGCTATCTTGTGCAATTTTTTTTCTTTTCTCCAAAAAGTAAGAGGAGTAGTCATAAGGTGATCCAAGACATTGTTGCTCCTGTAGCATGTTGCAAGTCCGTCACCTTTTCCTGACGGCTCTTCCACTCTTTTGTCCTCTCCCAGCCTTCGTATTATCCTTGAGACTCTCCAGAAACAAGAATCTCAGAATATATGTTTACTCTCCCTCTTGCACTCTCCCCATCATCCCTTTCATGCAACATCACAACACTATCTAACACATGGGAATGGAGTGGTTGGTGGAAATGGGGGGGTTGTTTGGTAAGGCTACTCCCTATCCCTTACTATCAACATTCAACCCCTTGACTCCATTTAAAAGATGGTAATATAAGATCAAACATAAGCCGACTCGCTGGACTGGGTCCTGCCCAGGTTTGGAGGCTGTGACAGGTGCGCCATGTCCTTCTTGCGGATCTCACAGATAGACTTGCGGCGTGCCTGGACACCCCGGATGGCCGTCTTGATCTTCCTCCAGCCCAGGTGGTTGAGCTCAGCCAGGTTGAGCACTACACAGATGCCGCTCACGGCAAACATAAACACCAGGAAGACTGTCTTCTCGGTGGGGCGCGACACATAGCACTCCACTTCTTTTAGGCATGGATAGCGATCACACTCAAAGATGGCTGGTACACTGAAGCCATACAAGAAGTACTGGCCTGCCAGGAAGCCGATCTCCAAGGCGTTACGGAACACGACCTGGATGACGTAGAAACGAGAAATACCTTCTTGCCGACGCACTTTGGAGCTCTTGCTGTGAGTGAGGCCACGTGCTACATTAGGGATCTCTTTAACCTCTAGGCAGTCGGGCTCATCTTTGCCACCACTGCTGTCTGGGTGCTGCACCAGGATACCGTTGACGCTGCGAACCTTGCGGGTGCCTTCTCGGCTGTAGTCCTTTTCCAGCATTGGGTAGAGGAAGGAATAGCGGCGATCGCGCTGTTTAGCCGACTGGTGCACGGAATAGGTAATGAAGCACAGACTCGGCGTGCACACCAGGATGATCTGAAAGACCCAATAGCGGATGTGTGAGATGGGGAAGGCCTTGTCGTAGCAGGCCTGGTTACAGCCGGGTTGGAGTGTGTTACATAGGAACATTGTCTGCTCATCCTCATACACCGTCTCGCCCACAATGGCTACAATGAGGATCCGGAAGATCACAACCACCGTCAGTAGAATCCTGAAGAGAAAAAAAGGGAAGAGTGGGTAAAACAAATTAGAAAACCTTATGAAAGCAAAAAGAGGCTTCCGCTGACGTAAATCTTTTCACTCACATGCTAATTAGCCATATTTGTGCTATTCAAATGAGCCTTTTTCCTGCTCATGCTTTTCATGGCCGTCTCTGCTCGTTTAATGAAGCAGCCTATTTTGAAAGTGAGGGCTGACGTAGCCACGCACTCAGCCACTAATTATAGCAGCGTCTTCCATGCCATTAAACCCTGTTTATATGGTTAACCTTCATCAGCAAATTTCAGAGCAGATGTTTCATTTCATTCAAGCAGTTCTGTTCTTTCACTCTAGAGTAATGGGCATGTAGCACACCTTGATTCATAAGCATATAACTATTTCTAGACACGTGTTCAATTGAAAGAAAGAGACAGAGGCTGTGTAATGTGTACAAGGATTGTTAGCGTGTATACTTTTATATATGATAATAATGCAATTGTTCATATACCAGTATCCCCATTCTATTTACATTACTAAAGTTACCACATGAATGACAAATTAGGTGTGTTGATGCAAAAACAAAAGCAAAAATGATATATTTTCCAGTGTAGGTTTTATTGCAATATTCAGGTGCAGCTGGTATAAGTGGGCTAGCAGGCATCCACATTTTATTTTATTTTATTTTTTATATTAATGTCTTATTTCTGACCTTTCTGGAACCAAGCACAACAGCGCCACCAGTGGTCATAAGAAAAACACACAGAATGGTATGAAGTAGCAATGCAGGAGCTGATTAGTTTCTTTCTCACCCAGACTGTCGATTCATGCAGCCTAAATAGCAGGCTTTTTCCCCATAAAACTCCTCTGAGGGCGGGGGGGGGGAGGTACAGTGGCTTAGTGGTTAACACACTTGCCTTGTACCGCCAGGGTTGGTGGTTTGAATCCCACCTCCGCCCCATGTGCGCAGAGCTTGCATGTTCTCCCCATTCTTCAAGGGTTTCCTCTGGGTGCTCCAGTTTCCTCCCACAGTCTAAAGACCTGTGATGTAGGCTGATTGGCAACTCCAAATTGTCTGTAATATGTGTGCGATTGTGCCCTGCGATGGGTTGGAACCCTGTCCAGGGTGTCCCCCACCTTGTGCCCAGAGCTCCCTGGGACCCTGTGTAGGAGAAGCGGTACAAAAAATGGATGGATGGATGGATGGATATTCAGAGGAACCAAGACATAAAGCAAGTAAGGCATTACAGACTTACTACTACATATATGTCTGTAACGGTGTGTGCAATAGTTTATTCCACATCATTCTTATTATGAATAAGAAACCTTGTGATATAACATGTTGCTCAATCAAAATAGTTTCACGGTCAAGCTATTGATTAATATTATATTTTAGCCCTTCCATCTAATATCACGAGAAGCCGTCACTGTACAATGCACAATTCCATCATTTTCCTTTATATCATTTTATTAAAAATGGGAGCCACCTATATTTCATTTGGACAGCATGCTTGCTTTCTAATCCAAGTCATAATGGCTTTGCATTCCAGCTGTGTGGTCAAAGAGGACCACGAATAATCTGTACCAAATCACACACTGCTCAGCATTGCCTAGCCTGTTGTTGGGGGGGGGGCTCCTGAAATCTGGATTTAGTCCAAGCTGAAAATGAAAATGTTTCTTGCTGAAAGACACTTGAGGAATGTCAGATACATAACTGGAATTCTGCAGTTGTGTACAGTTACAAATACAAAAGGGAGGAAAGCATGAAGAAAGAAAGAAAGTGTGTAAATCATAATTCAGGGATGGAAGTCATGCACGCACGCACACACACACACACACACACACACGGAGGAGATTAATAAAATGAAATGAAATGGAAAGCAAAATCTCATCAGGAAATGAATTATATAATGTTTCCACATGCAAACACTTAATCTGCACTGGAGCCAGTAGAGGCATTCTTGCATTAGTAGTTGTTTTAATGCCATCCAATAGCTTTAGATTATCCATTGTCCCAACCCCCACTTACTCTTTCTTTTCATGAGCGTTTTTTCCTCCTGATATCATGCGTGTGGTCATTTCTAGCAGCAATGTGAAACATTATATTTGTACTGTTCATTCTTAATAATTATTTAAATGACGCTTTGTTATACACTCTACTGAAGTGGTTGGCTAATATTTTTTTAACTAAAAAAAGTAATTACTAGCCCAGAAGTACAAAAAAAAAGTGATTTACTGCATGACACAGAAATCAAATTCAACTGAAAGCTCTTCCTTTGACATTCAATTGCTGCAGAAGTTTTGCAGGCTGTTGCATTATATTGCAGAAAATCTGCCAACTGACATCATGATGTATTTTATTCCCTGATGGTGACTGTAGTGCGTGTGGGAGAAAGAGATTAACGAAGCCAGTCACCCTGTAGCTACTTAGTCAAGAGAAGAGAGGCAATAAGAGTGGAGTAGAGAGGGAGATTGGGGGGAAGGGGGGAGGCGGGTGTTACCCACAACTCCATCCTCTTTTGCACCCATCTCTCTGCGCCTGTTGCCATGGGAACAGCACAGGGCAGAAAGAGAGCAGGAGAACAAGAGAGCGAGGTCAGCATGAGCCGAAGCAGTTACTGTATGAGATAACGACCGGCTGTTGAAGGACCTGCTGCTTTTTCACCCACCAGCTGCCTTAAATGGTGGTAGTTGAGAATTTTCGCACCTGATATCGACTCATTTATATCCCTTCTATTAATGCACACAGGTTTTAAAACATCCATTGGTACCACATTTGTACAGCCACTCATGAAATTAAATTCTGTTCAGTGTAATTACTTGCCATCTCTCAAAGGCAATGGGGTACTAAATAGAGGACTAAAGATAATGTACAAAACTCATATATGTTACAACGGGAGCTTAAAACACTAATGGTGTTGGATTTACAGACTGGTGACGTTGTGGTGCATGTGATGTTCATGGCCAAGCTGTAGGTGCTTTGGACCACGTCAGCATGGTGATTTTCTTTGCTTATTCTATAGAATTACCATTGTATACTGGTCTGTAAGTACAAAAACAGTCTCTCAGACTGATGCTGACTGTAGCCATTCAGCAGTGAGCATGTGATGTTGAATAAGGACCTACTCTTTCCGTACTCTTTACTCTTTTGATTTAAAGTCTCCATGAAATCAAAATCGAAGTTTTATGGCTTTTAAGGTGAAGCGAGTGCGCTCCAAAATGATGACAAAATTCAAACGTCATTTATGTGTCTTACGGCTGGTTTATACTATAAGGCCAAAAGTATGTGGACACCTGTCCATCACACCCATATGTGCTTTTTGAATATCCCATTCCAGATTTAGTCCCCCTTATAATAACCTACATTCTTCTTGGATGTATTTCCACTACATTTTGGGGCGTGTCTGTGGGGATTTGCTCATTCAGCCACAAGAGAATTATTGAGGTCAGGCACAGATGTTGGCCTGGGGCACACTCCAGCATTCCAGTTCATCCCAAAGGTGTTCAGTGGGGTTGAGGTAAGGGCTCTGTGCAGGTCACTCTGAAGCAAGCGCGTCAGTTAAAGTCTGGAGAAGAACTGTGTTCTCTAACTGAAAGTTCTCAGAGACACTCAGTAAAACCTATTATAATATATTATTATTATTTTTCGGGGGCCTGGTGGCTTAGTGGTTAGCAAGTGTGCCTCACACCTCCAGGGTCGGGGGTTCGATGCCCACCTCCACCCTGTGTGCGTGGAGTCTGCATGTTCTCCCTGTTCTCTCTTCGGGGGCCTACTCCAGGTACTCCGGTCTCCTCCCCTAGTCCAAAGACATGGATTGTAGGCTGACTCGCCTTTCCAAATTGTCCATAGTGTTTGAAAGGGTGAGCGAATATGCCTTGCACTGGTTTGGCACCATGGCCTTGTGCCCCAATTCCCCTGGTTCCAGGGGCTGCAGGCTCCTCACGAACCTGCGTATGATAAGCGGTATAGAAAATGGATGGATGGATGGATTCTTATTATTATCATTTCTAATTTCTTAATACAACCGCACATATTGTACCTGAGACTATATATATATATATATAAATATATGTGTG
>JANDJT010000103.1:6905664-6922826 GCA_024331685.1 Stegophilus panzeri
GATCGAACAGAGCCATTGCACAAGCATTGGGCACAGCCATTACAACAATTTGGAATGTCCTGAAAAAGAAAGAAACCACTGGTGGAAAAAAGTGGAAGGTTTTAGACTGGCCAAGTCAATCACCACACCTTAACCCAATTGACCCTTTGCATTCCAGTACTTTCAAAAGGGACTTTATGTATGTAAAGTTAAAAGGACATTTTCAACACAGGTAAAGTGTCTTTCACATCCACCTAGGTGCATGTTTCAAATGAAAAACTTAAAGCATTAATAAACCTCTAGTGCACTTAGAAAATGACACTTTTGCCTGTCCCAGCCCACTATAACTACATTTTATCTTGAACTGTAATCCTCAAAATACTTCAAAAATCATATTATTTTTGCATCATCATGTGAATCCATTCAACATGTCTCGTCATTTAACATGCCTGAAACACCTTCTTCCATGAGTCATCAATTATAGCTTATTAAAAATGCACATGTAAGTGTACCTTGTTACCTGAACATGTTCACCCCCATGAAATATTTAGAATATTCCACAAGTCACATCTTCAACAGAAAACTGAATCACCTGAATTTCCTGAAGATCATGGGAAGATAATACAGTAATAATTCCTTTCAATTCTTTTTTAAAATGTATTTTCAGTTATTTTGTGATATTAACTGAAAAAGTCACTTTGAATGTAAAAAAAATGGACTATAAAAAAAAAAAGATTAATTGAAGATATTTGTTTGTAATTAAATCATTACAATGCCCTCATGACATTAGCAAGGATGCTAGTTAATCACATTTTGTGTATTTCTATTCTTTAAAAAAAAACAACTCAACTATGGTGTTAATTTAACCACTGTCAGATGAAAGAATTGGGAAAATGTTGCCTGAGATTGGTTAACGCATTTTTGAATGGTTAAATGGTTTTCTTACATTCAATTTACTATATTTTTCCAGTCTTGGAAAGTTGGATAATGCCATATACTAACTGCATATTGTGTGGCATATAATTCATATATTAAAAGGATTATTGATGGAGTAAACAGGTTCAGTTATATCTTCAGTATAGGGCAGTTTTAACATTCATGCCCTCGACCTCCGTGTGGAGATCTCAGATTGGATGACCCTGCAGGCAGTGAAGGATGAAACAGATTTAGACAGATGTAAAGTGAAAGAAATGATAGTGAAGAAGTATCTGTGATCTGTGCATGAGCAGATAAAGACATGTACCCATGAGACTTTAACTCAATTAATGAATGGCTATAATGGATGAATTGATGGACAGATAATGAGTCTTTATTGGTCACATATACATTACAGCACATTTTTCTTTTCTTTGCATACCCCAGCATGTTAGGAAGTTGCGGTCAGAGCGCAGGGTCAGCCATGATACAGCGCCCCCTGGAGCAAAGAGGGTTAAGGGCTTGAACCCCTGACCTTCCGATCAGTAACCCAGAGCCTTAACCGCTAAACCACCACTGCCCCGGATGAATCGAGATGGATGGACGGATGGATGGATAGTTGGATGGCTGGATGGATGGACAGTTGGATGTATGGATGGATGAATAAATTTTTTTACTATGATTCTGGAAATGCTGGCTCCTGTGTGTGTATTTGCCTTTTATATTCTTCACAGTGTCAGCCAAGGATCCAGATACACCATTTCATGCCAGCTTAACATGCTAAAACATTCTTATAACAGCTTGTCAATTTAGGCGCACATTGCTGTC
Organism: Stegophilus panzeri; assembly: GCA_024331685.1. NCBI lineage: Eukaryota > Metazoa > Chordata > Actinopteri > Siluriformes > Trichomycteridae > Stegophilus > Stegophilus panzeri. The sequence goes on from JANDJT010000103.1 coordinate 6,907,387, forward strand.
AACACTGATGTACACCAAAAAAATTGTATATCAGTTTACACAGATGTCTTAGCTAATTGCCAAATTAACCAGTCCACGGTTTCCACAAGAATGCAGCAGCCATATACTTTTCAAAACAATGAATTTGAAGCAAGGAGAATAAACAGATACTTCTTTATCCATGCCTCTGTTTTCATGTCAGCTGTTCACTAATCAGACCAGAGAGGGGAAATAAAATGAAAAATCTGGAAAACTCTACCCTTTCTGACCTTATGTATCTAGCCTTGTAGTTAGCCTTTATATATTTATATAATTATGTCACATTATTGACATAAATGCAAGTGATTGGGAAAACTGCAACAGAAACTGAACTGGTATTTTTAAAGCACTCGGTTAATCCTTTGCTGTAGGAATGTAACCAAATACTAATACAGTATTCGGATTGAATAGATAATGTGTTCGAAATGGATACAAATACAGATACGAATAGGAGGAGAACAATTCTTTTATGTTGTTGTTGTTGTTGTTGTTGTTGTTGAAAGCTTGGAAGAAAGGATCACAGGGCATCTGGATGAGACCAGAGATATGCATCTGGTTAAGCCATGACCACTTCAGGGTTTAAATCAGAATACAGATACGAATATTTGGAGCACTAAACAGATACAGTGGTAACACTTTACAATAACAGTACATGAATAATCATGCACTAATACCTGAATTAACACTTACTTAAATATGAACTAATGATGAGTTAAAGCAAGTACTAATCACAAACTAATGAAGAGCTCATTTTAACTATGACGTGAGTCTTGTGAATTCATGCGTGAATAACGACCACCTTAAGTACATGTTAGTACATGTTTGTTAGTTAATGTATTAATTAGTTTGATTTAGTTTACCCAAACGTGTTAATTAATACATTAAATAACAAACATGTACTGACATGTAGAGCTGGGCGATACAGCGATATAATATCGATATCGTGATAAATGATTATGCAAAATACTTTTCTGAGTTATTGTTGGTATGATGTTTTTTTTAAACATTTTTAATAATTTCATATTAAATGCTACTGAATGGATTCCGTTGATTTGATGTAATAAAAAAAAAACCCACATTAATCTTCTTTGTCTGTGTAGGCATTAAAGAAAAGTATCATGTAACTCAGTTTAACGGTTTTTTGGGTTTTTTTTTTTCTACTGTTTTGCAAACAGTTTATTCGCTAAATTATATATTTTGTATCGCATCATGTATCGTAGAAATGTCCTCAAGTATCGTGATATGATATTTTTGACATATCGCCCAGCCCTACTGACATGTACTTAAGGTGGTCATTATTCACATGAATTCATAAGACTCACGTCATAGTTAAGGTTAGCTCTTCATTAGTTTGTGATTAGTACATGCCTTAGCTCATCATTATATCATATTTAATTAAGTATCAATTCAAGTATAAGTGGATGATTATTCATGCACTGTTATTGTAAAGCATTACTGATACAGTTACACCCCTTCTTTGCTGCTTCCATGATCCGCTAGTTCACACCCCTTTGTATGGATCTTCATTTACTTTGGGTTAAACAGTAATGTATTCACTTCAGACATAGCAGATTGGAAAAGATTTATCTAGCTGATGGTCCCTACTAGCTGACTTCTCACAGAATCCAATTCCCAACAAACCCACTGAACTACTATGAAATGTGTGTGTGTGGGGATAAATGGTTTTATTGATCTACTACTGCCTAATGCATTGACCCCAATCAGATAAAGAAGAAAAGAAAATCTGACTTGAATGTTTCATACTGTCACCTGAAAAATAGCACAAAAGCTTTTTAGAAAATGACCTCCTTAGGCCTCCATCAGTGCATTAAGATGAGTGATTCATTATGGACAGGTTAGTATGAAAGCAGCATTGTTTGAAAGGCTTGGATCTCATCTGCGATGACTAATGGATATATTAAGCTCCCTTTAAATAAACATGAACTCCCAAAGGCCAATCTCCATTTTAGGTTTCATAAAAGACCCACTGCTAGACTCCATTACAGAAGCACAAATTCCATTTACATACAAAAAGGTAAATAAACCATTGTTTTAAGTTCTAAGCTGACAAGAACACTCTGTAGCCCTTCCACCTTGGCAGTCGGCTTTTTCAACAAATATAAACGTATAAAAAACATTATCCTCTTTGTGAAATCCCTTGTACGTATTATTATACTTGATTAAAAAAACAGTATTGTCTGGATCCTTGTACAATATCACAATGGAAAATAATGCTTTTCTGACAACTGTAAAAATCCTCACACATTTGTATTTATATCATTTGACAAATCATATTTGAAGCCTGCTGTTTCAGCCTTTTCCTTAAATGGCAAAAACACGCTTGAATTCACTCTTTGCAGAGAAATTCCTTCTTGGAAGCTGAGTAGATTTAGCACTGAATTCCCTATTATAGACATAAATGTTCTTCAGTTTTCCTCCTGAAACAAATAGACTGGTCTAAATCTCACCAGCACTGTCAGAGTCTTAGTCCTATGCCATGACATAATAGTATTTGTGAATAATAAAGAAGACTATTTAAAATATATATCTCATCCACTTAATTTGCGAATGAAAATGTCACCTGTAAGAGCAGTTCTCAAATATACCCATTCTTTAAAAAAAAAAAAAAAGTCTCTGCTAGGTATAAAATGAAGCGAGGTGCTATAAAAAGATGCATCGCTAATTATAGTCACAGCACTGTAATCACGACTGTTGCATGACTCGCACGCTTGTGATCGCAGAAACCTGATTGCGTGCACTGAGGTGCAACTGAATGGTTTTGGGTGTAGAATAATGAATGAGGAACTGTATGCAGTGGAATCGTTCTTAACCAAGAAGTATATTCGCTCTGAGCATGGCTGAGGTTTGAGCTCGCTGTGCAAATCAGTGTCATGATCACAGCAAGAGCCTGACTACTTAAATGATGAAGTGAGGCAATATAAAGGATGAATGCATAGAGGATGGGGTGGAGATCACTGTTTCAGTAAGCAATGAGAATAGCAACGCATGCACGATTTGTTTTATTTTTGTGTTCCTCGACTAATGGAGAGCCATTGGGTGTGACAGGGTTTGCTTGCAGGTGAATTTATCAACAGTATCATTTTGGTGTATTAAAGGTGCAATATTCAATATTTTTATTTCTTATTAGTACCATAGTAACATAAAAAAATGTGTAGAACATGATAAAAAAAATGATTAAGCCATGGCCTCAGCACAAGTGTATTATGTAGCTGAGGACACCAGTTTAGAAGTTTTACCTTCTGCTCTGGAAAGTGTGTTTGTGTTTGGACGGGCCTCGTATGGGTCATTTTACAGATACTCCCCAACACCTCTTCACTGCACCCCATCACCCTGTGTGAAATTCTCAATAATTCTCCCGTGAGCAAAAAAAATCCCTCTGTGCTTCGATAAAACACAGTAAGAGCATAATAAACTCTGGCAGCGCTTTGCCACGATGAAGTAATTTATTAATGTCGAAGGGGATGAAGCTGGACAATTTACGCCGTTGCTCCTGGACAGGTATATAAAATCAATCTGCATAAAGCTTTGAATTATTTGTTTATTTATGGTTCTTTTAATGCCATGCCAGCATCAGTTGCTATTTTCATGGCAAGATCAAGGTAGGTAAAGCAAGACATTCCAGTAATTCTTACAGCATTACAACAACAAAATCTTACAATATTTCAGCAGTGTCAACAACAACAACAGCTACATGAGGTCCTTCACATTAATATTCAATAAGAACTCCAGGATTTCTCCTGGTGAGACGTTTTGGAAGACTTCTAAATAGGTATTTTCTGAGTAAAAGTGTTGTTTAGTATTGTTAAGAGCAGGACAGTCCATTAGTATATGTTTAACAGTTTATTCTTGTTTTACAGGAATCACAGGTTGGAGGTTCTTCAGCGTTCAGTAGGAAAGCATGTGTAAGGTTTGAGTGTCCAATACGGAGTCTTGTGTATTTGGTCTGATCGTGTCTGGATTCAAAGGGGAAATTAAAGAATTGTCTTTCGTTTATAACTGGGTTGATTTCGTGTAGTTTGTTATGAATGCACTGGTCCCATTCCATTTGGCACTTTTTTGAGATGTATGAGTTTATTATTGGTTTAAGATCTGATGGTGGGATTTGACAATCTGTAATTCTCAATTTGAGGGCTTCCTTAGCAGCAGTGTCTGCTTGCTCGTTGCCAGACAGACCCATATGTCCTGGTATCCAGCAAAAAACGCTGTTGACATTTTGTCTCTGTAAAGAATCCACTTTAGCTAGGATGTTGGCAATTATGGGATGTTCGGTCTTTAAGGATTCGAGTGCTTGGAGGGAAGATTTTGAGCAGATTAAAAAGTGGCGTGTGCTCTCTATCTGCTCTAGGGCTAGGAGCAAAGCACGGGACTTGGCTGTCAAAATCGAGCTTTGTCCAGGAATGCGAATACAGTGTCGCTGTTGTTCAAACGCTACTGCTACAGACACACAATTGCCCCCCTAGATCTGTCTGTATTTACGGGTTTATGAAGTGCGAAATGACATTTTATGTCTAAAAACTCTTGTTTATATTCATTTGAGTGGGTCACCGTCTTCTTATGCTGGGTCATATCCATTATGATGTTTGGTTTCTTTATATTCCAGGGTCTTGTAGGGCATGTACTATATGTGTCTGTGCTAGGATGTCCAAGTTAATATCCTGGTTCTCTCTATGAGGTTTTATGCGGATCCCAAAAAGACTAATGTACGTAGGTCTGGCTTCATACAGTTGTAGATATTGATGGTGGAAAACTGGAGAATGAGCTGAATTATTTTGGTCTACCTTTAGCTTGACTGCATAATGCAGGGCCAGTTTCAAGCGCCTATTTTGAAGTGATGGTTCCCTTGCCTCGATATACAAGCTTTGAACTGGTGACGTCCTGAAAGCTCCAAGGGAGAGTCTTAATCCTAGGTGATGTACTGTATCCAATGTTTTGATGTAAGATTTCTTGGCAGCGCCGTAGACTACACTTCCGTAGTCCATCTGGGATCGGACCAGCATTCTTTATAGACGCAAAAGAGTAGTACGGTCCGTACCCCATCTTATTTTAGACAATACTTTTATAATGTCCATTGTTTTAAGGCATCTCTTTCTTGATTTCATATGTGGGATGAAAGATAGATTGCTGTCAAACATGAGCCCTAAAAACCTGGTTTCTTTTATGACCTTAATAGGCTCTCCTTCCATAAAGAGTTCTGGGTCCAAGTGCAGAGGTCACAGGAGGCAGAAGTGTACACATACAGTCTTTGTTTTAGAAAATTTAAATCCATTTTTCATTGACCAGTTACTAATCTTATTTATGCATATCTGTAGCTGCCTCTTGATTACGTTCATGATTTTTCCCTGTAACTGATACATAAATCCTCAACACAGAGGCTGCAGAATATGTTGTGTCCAGTGATGTTTGTAACACTGTTGATTTTTATGCTAAAAAGGGTGACTGTCAGGATGCTTCCTTATGGCACCCCTAGTTCTTGTGTGTGTAAGGTTGACAGGGTGTTTCCTATTCAAACACGAAAGTGTCAGTTAGATAGGAAGTTTCATGCAAGTCTTTTAAGATGCTGTATTTCCAGGTTGTATCATAGGCTTTTTCAAGGTCGAAGAAAACAGCTACAGTGTGCTCTTTTTTGATAAAACCATTCCGTATAAATTTTTCGAGTCTTATAAGGTGGTGCAAGGTGCTTTTTCCTCGTCTGAAACCACATTGGTAGTTGCTGATCTTATGGTCTGTCTCCAGTATCCACACAAAATGATTATTTACCATTCTTCCCATGGTTTTACAGAGGCAGCTAGTCAGTGCTATAGGGCGATAACTGTTTGGGTCGGTATGTTCTTTGCCTGGTTTAGGTATGGGTATGATTATTGCCTCTTTCTAGTAGGATGGTATGTCTCCTGACTTCCAGATGGTGTTAAAGTTGTCCAAGAGGAACGATAACATGCTTTGGGGTAAATGTTTTAAAAACTGGTAATGAATTTTGTCCGGTCCAACAGCAGTATCGTTAGGGCAGTTTACGGCTTTTAAGAGTTCCTCCATTGTAAAAGGTTGGTTATATGGTTCCATGTTATCTGAAAGGACTGTGGAAAGGAAGTGTCCGTATCATTTGGAACTCAGGGCGGCAGTTCACTGAAGAATTTCTCTCAAATATCTCTGCTAACTTGTCAGCAATTTCTTGTTGTGTGGTTAATAGAGAGCCTTAATTCTTGATGTGTTGTATTTGGGTTCCGCCTTCCTTGCACGTCATCTTTCGGATCATGTTCCATATATTCTTTGTTGGTGTAGGATGTTTGTTAAAAGTCCTTTCTGTCGTTTTCCTATCGTCAATAGCTTTTCTACAATTTTTGTCAAACCATGGGTTAGTTCTACAAAGTGGCTTTCTTGATGTTTTTGGAACTGATTCTTCTGCATCTGAGTTTGCATATAGAACAGAGTGACTGAAAGGAGTACCAATTAGCTTTCTTTATTAGCCATTTTGGTGTTCTTTGTTGGAATTCCACTTCAGTAGACTTTACTATCAGAGGGAAGTGGTCACTCCCACATAGGTCATCAGATACTTTCCAAGAGAAATTGAGAAGTATTTCAGGCTCACATATAGTAAGATTTATAGCAGAATAAGTTCCATGTCCTGGGTGTAGATAAGTGTAGGAGCCATAATTTAGTAATCGCAAATCATTATTATAAATGAACTCCTTCCGATTTGTATAGCTGTCTCCCCATAAAGGACAGTGACTGTTAAAATTGCCCATGAGCAGGTATGGGGGTGGCAAAAGGTCATCCAGTTTGTCCAGATCGTATTGTGCTATAGAGGTATCAGAGTGTATGTAAATCGAGCATAAGGTAATAGCTTTATGGAGGGTTAGACGTAGAGTGACAGCTTGTAGATTTGTATCTATTGGGATATAACTTTGAATTATGTCACTCCTTACCAATATGGCTGAGCCACCTGATGGACTTTGTATATTTCGGACAGGCACGTTAAACGTTATGTGGTTTTTTAAAGGAGAAGCAGCTATTCTGAGCCAGATGAATCTCTTGAAGACAAAAGGCAGTAGGATTAAAGACAGCTGTTAAGTGCTGTACTGTAATTCTAAAAAAATAACTTTTATCCTATGACAGTTCCACTGGATGATATTATAGCTCATTATCAGTTAGCTAGAACAAGTAGATACCCTTTGCTTCTGCATTTAGGAGCTACGACTACGAGAAACTATGACTACGAGAAGTTGTGTTTTCTGTCATTTGTTCATGTCCTTTGGTTGTTCTGTCTTTTGAGGTCCCTTTTCTTATCATATCCTGTGAAAATAAACGAATCATGCAAAAACGTATGCGGAAATAAATGAAATGTAAAAATCGCATTTGAAAATAAACGAAGCGTACAAATCACATGCAAAAAAATAAATTAAAGGTAAAAATCGCACGCGGGAATAAATGAATAATGAAAAAAATCAAAGGTGAGAATAAATTAAACGTAAAAATCACATGCAAAAATAAATTAAACGTAAAAATTGCATATGAAAATAAATGAATCATTTGTAAATAAAATAAATAAATAAATAATGTAAAATAAACACACACATTATATGTGAAAAACTGTGACTCTTTTGCATACAAATGGGGTAGCATGCACTGTTTTTACTAGAAGATTCCACTTGTATACTATTAAGCCCTTCGAAAGATGAGATTTCTAAAAGCTGAATAGTGTTTCTTTGTCTGGTGGCTTGGAATTAGTGTTTGCGCTCAATACTAAGGATAGTTTAGGTGTAATATTTGTCAGACAGAGTCTTTTCTTAGCAATTTTCCAGCATGTTTGAGGTAAAGATTGCTATCCATCTCTCATTTCCAGTGTCATTCTGCATTTACATTGCTTGTATGAATGACTAGCTAGTCAAATCGCTATCCTCCGCCGTTAGCAAGTGTGTGCTTGACGTCCATATTTTCCCAGTTGCATAGCAACAGTGTTCTCATTACTTTAATCATTTGAAAGACAAATGATCAACTTTCAGTGTCAAAAGCACAAATTCGCAAGTTCGGTTCAAGCCTCTGACACAAAGATACATGTACTGGCACAAATTTCATGCAAATAAATTTAGAATGTAAAATGTAATTTTTCGATTCAAAACAGTGTGCAATAACATACAGCTAAACCCAATCTGTGACTTTATTCATATTTTTTTATTAGGAGCATGTTGTTGCTTAGTAACCGTATTCATATGCCGTGTGAGTGACTGGCTTCATTATCACATGAATATTATAGATAGTATTATTATTTGAATTCAATGGAAATTCACTGAAAGAAAATGTCCAGCTATAAAGTAACGCATCCAAATGATTGGCTTGAATAATTCCTCAGATCAATCCTAAATCCTAACTCCTACATCAAGAGTGTGGTCCGAGGTGTCTTCAGGTTTAGTTCCTACCTGGAATTACTTCCCATTTATTGTTTTGAAGAAAAACTTAAATAACCATGGCTTCACCTTATTACGTCATATACGACCTCACTTTAACCAGAGGCCAAAAATAAAAGGAATCTCTGCCTCTTTTGGGGGTTCCTGTGTTCAGCATTGAATTTTTTTGTGATGTCACACTCCACAGTAGTGGTTAATGGCTTCTATACAGTAACATAGCACTGTTGAATTCCCGATTCTGATTGGCTGACAGACGTTCTGCAGTGTGCAATTATTTTTCAGTAAATGCACGGCTAAAGTAGTTCCAGTCAGGTCTTGACCACATTACAGTTCCATATCACTTCGCCAAGTTAACTGAACTAGTGGAAAAGTTAGGCTACTGTCCACTACAGCACACAGATCTAACAACAAATAAAATGACAGACAATTTAGATTTTCTAGAAATAAATAAGGAATAATTGCCGTTGAATTATTGGAAAAATAGCGCACACCCGAGGTGGTAATGCGGCCACGACACGATGCGGAGGCTCGAGCCATTGATGTGCAGTTATTGGAGCGAGCGAGAGTGTGAGAGAGCACTGACACAGAAAAGCCAGGGAACGAGTAGCAATATTTATTTATTTATTTATTCGTTGTATTTTCTGCAGTAATAAAAAACGAAGTAGCCTTGTTGATAGTTATTTCTTTATTTGCTCTATTTTTAGATTATCAGCATGAAATAGAAAAAACTGAACGCTCTCTCTCTCTCTCTCTCTCTCTCTCTCTCTCTCTCTCTAATAACACATCAATGGCTCAAGCCTCCGTATAGCTCTAAAGTGACTTTTTGGAATTAGCAACGGAGGCTTGAGATGGGATGCGTAATAAATTAGTTCCACACACAAAAACCTGACAAATGGCTGGAAATAAAACATCTGAACAGTGTCTTGAGGTGTGGTAACCGTGGTATTAGCGGAATAATTGACTCCGGTCCGTTTAATTATTAGGAAATACTGCACACGCGAGGTGTAGTGCATTTCCACGGCCCGTCATCAATTATTCCTTAAATATGAAAGTAGACACTCAGGGCTTAAAGAATTAGCATTTTTTCAAAATATATATTTTTTTACTTAGCCTACTAGGTTTAAATGTTATCATTTTATTGTGGCAGTTGTATACAGTGTTTCACTATCAAAAAAATCTTTAGTTGTGCTGTCCGTTTTATCTCTGTACTAGTGTTATTGTGGAGAGGTGTGAATTGTTTGCCCAGCAAGAGGCTCACACCCCTCCCCTTTCCCATCGTCCTACTCACCAGCAGCTAAACACAGAGTCACTATACTCTACATACAGAAACCCAACAGTGTCCTGACTAATCCTAAATAATTCATTTGCTTATACTGACTGAAAATGTTCAATAAGACGATTTCCATTTCCGGAGGAAAAGAACGCCAGTGTACGGTGAGAAAGGGATAAATGTGTATACAAACATTAAGGAGAAAAATTAAGAAAAGTAAGTAGCAGAGAAAACTGGTGCCCCTGGTCAGCGTGTATATACAGTGAGGTTGCTTTGCTAAGCCCTCGATGAGCCTAGCATGTATCATGTAAATCAAACCTAAATACATTTTAAACATAAGTGTTGTGTATGAATCTTATAGTGGACTGTTTAGCTACTATCATTTTCATTGAAACTAAAAAAAAACAACACCACTGGACAGTTCAGGGCCACAAGCGACAACCGGAACAGTCACTACACATTCACAAGATACAAGAGACACCAGAAACAGAAGTGAAATGTCACTTGCTGGTATGAACGTATGGTGAGGTACGTTCGGTTCAACTAGAGACATCATTGATATTTAGCTTGGGATTAGACAGTTACCCAGTATGAGGCACTCACATACTGTAGTGTTCTGTTTCCATGCAAGAATTTCAGTGAAAAGAAATGGAAAGAAAGAACTGCCTTTATGATAGTTTAGATAATCAATTTCTTGCATAAGTACTTGTTATTCCTCTTTATTACACATAACTTCATTTATGGACTTTAATGTTTGAATTTCTTTAAATGTGTGGATTTCATGAGTTAATACCAAATTCTGGTGAAAAGTTCATGTGAATAGCCTCATTGGAAATATCTTTACTGAAAAAAATTCAATACTTATTTCCCCCACTGTATATACCAGAAGATATGTGATGTTATTCTTGTTAATAATTAATAAAAAATAGTAATAACAGTTTTTATAATTTAATATTGCTTTACAGTGTATTACTATTACATATCATGTGTGCTTTATTCACATAGTTTTCATTTCATTAAAATTGTAGGGTTGTTGGGATATAAGAAATCAACATGCCACATTAGCTGTGGTTGTTAATTTTAACGTTAATTTTAATTTTAATGTTATTTTTACCAGATTTGCTTTGTTACAGGCAGCATACATTCTGCAAATAATAATAATAATAATAAGAGGAAGAAGAAGAAGAAGAAGAACTTCCTCCATAAGCGTATATGTAATTACAATTGCACTATGGCATTTTTGTGCATATACAGCTCTATTATAAGTATCTAAATCATTTGAGATGTTTGAATGAAAGAATTAAGATGAATTCAGTGTAGAACACGGTGTGTGTGCTTTGTAATAGATGTCAGAGGAGGTTTTGCTATATTTGATGCCATTTAAATACTGAGCCGGCAGCAGTAGTGTGTGTGTGTGTGTGTGTGTGTGTGTGTGTTTGTTTGCTTCCCTCATCCTATAGGATTAACTCAAAGCCCCACCAGCATATGATCACCCAGCACGTCACTCTCTCTGCCATGATCCACTGTAATGGACCAACGTCTACAACAGAAATTCATAGTGTGTTTGATTTCATCGCCATTTTAGATTTTGATTTACTAGGGCATAGGTCATAGGTCAGGCTGCAGTGGGGATCTTACCTAAGCTGAGTAAAGGAAATGCATGCAATCAACCATTTAACAAGCCTCCACAAAGTAAATCTGATTCATTTTAGAGATGCAAAAGGTGAGGCTTGTAAACGCATACCATGCATATTGGTATGACTATTAATATGGAATCAGTATATATAGTGTAAATTATTATATATTCACTGAATATGTGAATATGTATGTGTGTGTCAATATTTTTCCTTACTGCCTTTGAGAAATTCATTTTCCTTCCTGGGTTGAATGGAACAAAGGATCTGGGATCAAACAGTCTCTTTCTTTATGCTGACACATTCCTCACACTGGGAAACAGATGGTTTTAGTGCAAACACAAAGAGGTGTTCTTACCTCCCAATCATAGTAGAGTGCTGTTGAACTGCAGCCTCTAGGAGGCGTTCGAGGATGGTCCATTCCCCCATGGCTGGATACTGGAGGCATTCACCGAACGCTACGTACTGCCTCGACGCTCCTCAGACCTCCTCAGGATCCACGAGGCTCGTTCTCTCTCTCTCTCTCTCTCTCTTCAGAGTTGAGCAGCAACAGGATGAAGTTAAAGAAAGAAAGAGTAGACAAGACTGCGTGGTCCTACTATGAGGTCTTCTGGATGGAGAGCTTCTGAAATCCCATGATGAGGGAGAATGTGATGAAAGCATGAACTGAACCGAACCTCACTTCACGGTGACCCTGGATGCCCCTACACTTTACGTTCACCCTCACTCAAGCCTTACGCTACAACACACTCATCCTTACTTTCAAGTCTCTCATAATCCACCAGTAGGGCGTGACACAATCTCCGTCAGTCACGATGCCTCACACACATCAAGTATTAGTTAATGCACACTTATCTTCTTTCCTGTCTTTAGATGTGTCTATCCAGCTTGGGAAATTTCACTGCCACATCTATGTCTTTCTCCCTTTCTCCCATCCTTCCGTTTCTATTTCTTTTCTAGCCCTTCATTCTTTTTTTCATTCCTCCCTGTGCCGCTCCCTCTGACCCTTCTGTCACTACAAGTCTCTCCTCCACCGCTCTCAAGGCTTCTGCTTTTCTCTCTCTACCGTTCTCCGCTTGCTTTGGCACTGTCACAGTGTGTGAACATGGCTTTCCTCTCCCTCCCTCCCTCTCTCCCTCCCTCCCTTGCCTGCTCCCCCTTCCCTTGCTCTCTCTCTCTCTCTCTCTCTCTCTCTCTCTCTCTCTCTCTCTCTCTTTCTCTCTCTCTCTCTCTCTCAGTTCCAATTAAACATGCACAAATTGTTCACGTAAGAAGCCCCGGTTTCCTGGAAACGTCTCTACTGCTGTCATCTTCATACCACCTCTTTCACCTGTTTCTCCCTTCATCACCCTTTTGTTCTCTATTGCAAGGTTTGTTTCATGCATCCAGGAGATTAACAAGAGGAATCACTGATCTACACCTTCCTCAGTCTCTTTCCATTTATCCGCCCCTCCCGCTTTCCCTCGCTACCTCTCGTTTCTCTCATCCGAATGCCATCCAAAGCATTCTGTCCGTCCCTCCTTTCATCTTCGAAAGCTGCTCTCGCTTCTACATGCCTTTCCGTTGACTGAGACGTACGGAATAGGAAGAAAGGATGCGAGTACAGCCTAGATGGCAGATCATTTCCTCTAAAATATGCTGGGATTTAGGCAGTGGCAAGTGGATTTGGCTTCAAATTGATACCTTTCCCTAAAAATGAGAACAAAATGGAAAATCTGTTTACTTAAAACATTATAATGTAAGTCTGGAAGGGCTATTTATTCTGCAAATAAATAGTTTAAAAAAAAGAATCTGTGCTTTCATGAATTATTCAGGCAAAGGTATTTGGAAATTAAGCTCTACATTTGCATAACATCCTTTCAAAGGGAAAAAAAAATTGTGATTATGCATTACCATGGATACCACACCATATTTTGTAAAGTGTAAATAACTGCAATTATTTTTGATCTGCTCTGTGTTGGAAAGCTGGATTTCTGACATTTTTTTCTGTTTATTGATATTTATGAAGTACAGCAACTCAAAAAGGTGAATTATGCAATGGCAGTCACGGAAACCGAGCTTTTTCATTCTGCTTTGCTGACTGTATAGGCAGCCTAGCTGCATAATATAATGCAGAAGTGTGTTTTGGTGAAAATAAGTCCAAAACACATTACATTCGCTTTATCTGTTTGTTTAATACAATACTTGCAGTCTAAAATAATTACTGCATTAGCTGTATATCACATACAGTATATATTTAAGCAAAATTTACATTTGAAATTAATTGAAATTAACCCCAGAACACGATGCTGCCTCCTCCATGCTTCACTGTGGCTGTGGTGATCTCAGGGTGATGAGCAGTGTTGGGTTTGGAAAGCATATTTTCATTCAGAAGGAAGTAGAACAAAAGCACAAAATTTTGAAGTTGCCCATTTTATTATTTATTATTATTATTATTATTATTATTATTATTATTTTTAAGTTGGGAAAGTAACCCAATCTAACCTTGCTATAATTGCCTTTATGCTTCCACTATACTGAAACAGGTTTACTGTCTTTTCCTTGGTATACCAAAATTGTTGTCTGTTGTTTGTTGAAGCATATTGTCTACATTTAAAAAAACAAACAAACAAACAAACAAAAAAAACGCCGGAGGATATTTTTTTCATGTCATTTCGAATCTGGGATGAAAATGGCCCAAATGCAGCTAACAATATTTAATGCTTGGGTGGCATTTTATTCAAGTTATGGTTCATATCAAGCCTGAGATAAGGGCTGGCCCAACTGTCATTTCAAAGTATACAAATTCAGCTCTGATTTTAATAACTGTGTTCAAGACAGTGTGTTTGTATGCACTCAACACGCGCTCGCGCTCTCTCTCTCTCTCTCTCTCTCTCTCTCTCTCTCTCTCTCTCTCTCTCACACACACACACACATGCACAGAGCAAAGAAAGGACAAATGAGCTTTAGGCTATGAGAAGAATATGGGGAAAAAAACTGAACTGCCTGATTGTCAGAGATTTAGAGGCATTGTTTCACAGCTCTGACGTGCTTTAAGCTGGTTTTAACGCTAGCCAAAAGGAGCTTCAGGCTCACGGAATGCAGTTTGTGTACATTACACGACTCTGTTTATTATCTAATACGACACTAGTGCAGTTGTACTGTGTCTGAGTGGAGAGGAAACCGTCTCACAGATGCTCTTGTTTCAGTAGTGAATGCTGTGAGATAGTTGGTGAGATCATTAAGAGGACAATGTGATGAGACTGGACACACTGGCATTATGACTTGGATCAAGATAAAATAGATTAAACTAAACAAAGGATATGTGTTGCATTTTAGAAGATAAACTGCTTCTCCAAATGATCAGCTCACTTCTGTAGTATATGAATGACCCGAGTGGTGATTGATTTCAGTGATGCCTGGCCGTTATATGAAACGAGAGGCTAAAATTGAATATCTACCGATAGCTTGGTTGAGCAATGTAATATATCACGAGGGTTCATCAATGGCATAATAAGAATGAAGATTACATGCATTATGACCATTAGTGGTGCTGATGCACTTGATTCCACAAAAATTCAAATAATAAGATATTTGTTAACAATCTGCTGGGATGCCAAAATGAAACATCCAGCTATCTTCCATAACACATATCCTACACGGCAACACTGGGAAGCTTTGAGCCTAGTCCATGGAACAAGGCGGGGGACACCCTGGATGGTGTGCCAACCCATTGCAGGGCACTTTCACACACTGTGGGCAATTTGGAAATGCTAACCAGCCTACAACGCATGTCTTTGGACTTGGGGAGGAAGCTGGAGTTCCCAGAGGGAACCAGCAAAGCACGGGGAGATCATGTAAACTATGCGCACAGAAGACGGAGCCAGGATTCAAACCCCCAATTCCTGGAGGTGCGAGGCAAACGTGCTAACCACTGTGTGCTTTCCCATACAGTATATACCAGCTATCCCTGGCAGTCAGTAGGGCTGCAACTAATGATTATTTTCATAATCAATTAGTTGGCCGATTATTTTTAATCAGCTTTTTTTTTCCGTTTATTTAAAATAAAATCCACAAACTGAGTGTTACAAATATAAACTTCAGACTAAAACTTTACAC
>JANDJT010000103.1:6934501-6949506 GCA_024331685.1 Stegophilus panzeri
GGGGGGGTGGGGGGGGGGGCGGTGAAGGGAAAAAAAAGGGGATGCAGTATAGAGAAAATAACTACTGCTAGACCTGAAACAAATGTTTATCTAAATACATGATGTAAAAAAAAACCAATTGGATGAATTTAAAGCATACTCTGTAATAAAACCTAATAAAACCATGAGGCATGCTGTTATATGAAAATCACGAACTCGCCTTCGGAGGTGTTTTAATCCGCTTCTACCACAGCACTTTACTAGAAATGAAATCTTTTTGTTAATTAACGAATGACCGCATAATTGTTAACATTTAAGCGTAACCCTAATCATCTACACATTCTTCGTTGTTAAACTGATCAAAAACGCTTTAAAAATCCACTTTTATTATTATTATTACGTTTAGATTATGTGGAGTGTCCACCACGCAAGTTCAGGTTTGTAAGTTAACATAGCAACATATCAACCACACCTTCTGACAAGTCAGATTTGAGCATTCTACAGCACTGTGCTATTTAAAAAAAACAAACAAACACATACACAGGATGCAGAAAATGCATAGAAATACTGACCATCACTTTCACATCGTATTTATACTAATGCTTACGACTTGTAACAAAAAAGCAGTTCTACAACTGCAGCTTTAGTTTTGTAGATTTAGATTCAAATCATGGGGGGAAGGAGAAAAAAAAAAGAAGACTTGATATTTATGAGTAGCAAAACTAGCTAAGACATTCCCATATTCGCAGCCTCATACGAGTGAGTTATGTACAGCACAGTTTCATCATTATCGTCAGTCCACCCCATATACTGCCAATATCCAAATGCCACCCCCGAAACCCGAGTGGATTCTCAACTGACTCCTGTGTACACACCTTTCAACAACAGGTATTCAGTAGAAGGATAGCTGCGCTCAAATGACATAAAATGTGTCCTCAGATGCATGAGGCAAGAGAAAAAAAAAGAAAAAAAAAAAAATCTAAATACAAGGCAGAGTCTGTCCAAACACTGACTGAGACCACACCACTGAGGGTCTTACCAAAATATATACACTACCGGTCAAAAGTTTGGAAACACTCGACTGAAATGTTTCATGATCTTAAAAACCTTTTGATCTGAAGGTGTATGATTAAATGTGTGAAATCAGTGTTGTAGACAAAAATATATATTTGTGCCAACAGATTCATTTCTTTCATTAGAAAACTAACATTTTATTCACAAAAAAAAATTAAAAAAACAAACAAAAAAAAACAAAAACAAACAAACAAACAAAAAACAAAACAAAAAAACAGACGACGGAGCGAAATATTCCGAAAAGAGACCAATAAGTGTCCAGCGTAGGAGGGAATTCCTTTAATACTGTTTAAAAAGCATCTCAGGGAAATTCCTCAAGAAATCGGTTGAGAAAATGCCAAGAATACATTTCTGGAAATTCTAGACAAAAGAGGTTGTCTACTTTGAAGATGCTAAAATACTAAATTATTTTGATTTATTTTGGATTTTTATCACAACATAATTCCCATAGTTCCATTTGTGTTACTCCAGAGTTTTGATCACTATTATTACTCTAAAATAAAAAATAAAGAATGAGTGTGTCTAAACTTTTGACTGATAGCGTACTTATTGCTTTAAAAAGACCAGTAAGCAGACGTTTCAGCCCATAGCTTTCTTCTCATTATATATATATTACACACACACATACATACATACACAGAGAGAGATAAGACCTCAGTGGTCTGGTCTGGTTCAGTGTGCAGACAGACTCTGGCTTGAATAGCAGGTAATCAGAAAGTCTTTTCCTGGCAAAGATGGATGTTGAACAGTTGTACCTCAGTGGCGATGTCCATCCTATTTATTGCCAGCTTTCTTTCTAGCTTCTCTTCAGCCTTCACCTTTTTCACCTCAACCTCATGGGCCTCCAGCAGCAATGTCTTAAAGAGTAGAACACACACACACACACACACACACACACACACACACACACACTTACTTTAGCACATCATTGTTTATTGCTGAAACTGAAAAATCATTGCATAGCTGAAACATTTTACTCGGACAAACCATGCGTAGGCCGTTAAAATGGTAACATCTTAACATGTTCTACTATGTAAAGTACTGAAAACTACAGCCTTTCCAGAACTAATAAATATTTCTCTTTTGCAACTCTTAACCAGATGTTTTAGCATTTTATACAGTCTCACTGCTCCAAAAGTGAAAAGCGAGTAAATGGTTTTTATAAAATGCCATCGCCATGGCAACTGCAGCGCAGGAGCATCCTGGACATTTTGACTTTATCCGATTACAGACTAAATTTTAGTATGCATGTGTCTATTTCACTATGACATAACCATCAAACATCCTGATCCAATCGGGGGTGAAAAAAAATCACTATTAGTCAGCAAGGTATTGGACATATCTAGGCAGACTGACTGTTATTAACGCTCCTTGGACTGATTTATACTTGCTTATATTTACATGTACGCAAGATGGCTGCTTCACGTATTCTGTGGCCGTTTGGCGAGTTGCTTGTGTATGTCCACAGATTAACATTACGTTTCACGTGGTGCAATGCCGACAAACAGAGGAGGAAGTGTAGCAGCATGGGATACCGTGTCCACCACGGACTAAACAAACTAACGCAGTCACAAACTGAACACTTATGCACAGTTATTTACTACTATTTTATTTTTAAATTATGGATAGTGTTTGAATTTTAAAAACCTCATCTAGCCTTCAAACCCATTGAAAGGTCTGTTCTGTGTACTGCATGCTTCTAGATTAGTAAATACGTGCGAGTTTTCAATATGATCATGACAATCACAATGAGAGTGGAACATGTTAAAAAGAAACAGAGCTTGGGAGTCTGTTCAACATCCCCGTGCATGAAATCGTTAAAGATTTTACAGTTTGACAGACAGGAATGTTTAGTCTCAGGTGTGCCTTCTAGTGGACGCCACTTTTAATCCTCCAGATATACACCGATCAGCCATAACGTTAAAACCACCTGACTAATGTTGTGTAGATCCTCCTTGTGCCGCCAAAACAGCTCTGACTCGTCGAGGCATGGACGCCACAAGACCACTGAAGGTGTGCTGTGGTTTCTGGCACCAAGACGTTAGCAGCAGATCCTTTAAGTCCTGTAAGTTTGAGGTGGGGCCTCCATGGATCAGACTTGTTTGTCCAGAACATCCCACAGATGTTCAATCAGACTGAGATCTGGGGAATTTGGAGTCCGAGTCAACGCTATGTTCCTCGAAGCATTCCTGAACAATTTTTGCGGTCTGCCAGGGCGCCTCATCCTGCTGAAACCTCCATTCTCACCACTGCATACCGAAAACACCTCACAAGACCCAAGAAGCTCTGACCCAGTCGTCTAGCCATCACAGTTTGGCCCTTATCAAAGTTGCCCAGATCCTTACACTTGCCCAGTTTTTCCTGCTTCCAACACATCAACTTCAAGAATTGAAAGTTCACTTACTGCCTAATCTAGCCCACCCCTTGACAGGTGCCATGGTAACGAGATAATCAAGGTTATTAACTTCACCTGTCAGTGGTTTTAATGTTATGGCTGATCAGTGTACATAAGATGCACAAGCGAAGTATATGAATCAATGATGCTGCTTTGTGAACAACTTTCCACTTTTAATCCAAGTACAAAAATCGGCCTTTACCCAGCATTATCTTTGTAAGAAGAATGCAACAACAACAAAAAAAAATTGGTGTAATAAATTTATGGTTTCTTAAAGTTGAGGTGTCAAAGAATGTTGTTGGCAGAAAAACAATTTTGATCAAAATCGGATTTTTTGTGTGCGTGTTATTTTTTTAATGTATGGCAGATCTCCAATGTGAGATCTGATGGCTTTCCCAAATCGCCACGCAAATATAGGACGATGGAGCATGCAGACCTTCCACAAAAGTACCAACAAGTATCAGCAAGAGCACTGGTGTACCTGGTGAGAAAGGAAATCAGGATTGTATGAGCCTCCAGGGCCGATGACTTCAACAGCAGGAAGGATGGACGGCTTCTCGTTCAGCTTCTCTGGTCTCTAGAGAGGGAGACAGAGAGAGAGAGATTATATACAGGATGAATGAAGAATTCATGAATTGCTAATACATACAATACAGCAGCCACTAGTGAGTAGATATACATGAGATACTGGTGGAAATTTATCATTCTGGTAAAGACGTTCAAATACTGCTTCACTCTAGATGACATGTGACAGTTTACATAAGGATGTGCGCACTATACACTTGCACGCTGTATCTCCAGGGTTCAGGTCATGTTTGTTTTGATTCTTACTGTTCCTAATAACCATTTAGGTCTGAGACTATGATTGGAGGGGAGAGCAGTGGGTTCAGATTTGTTGCTGGGTCGTAGTGTTTGGTAGAGAAGGGCCAATAGTGATTTCCTAATCACTGGTGTAACGATTATTCTCACCTTAACCAGCTTCTTCTTAGTCTGCTCGAGGTAGTAGGGATCTGCTGAGTCAGGGCCTGTAAGACAGGTACATGAGAACTGGAGGACACATTAACTGTTTCATATTACACTGCTTAGAAATAAGGTCCACGTAAAGCTCTTGTGCTATTAAAGGAAAATAAAACTGACGACTGGGTGGTGTGACGTGGTGTGATGTAGCCTGACGCAAACTGGAACCACCCTGGAGCTGATTCTTTTCCAATTACAGCAAGTGTTCTATTCCTCTTATTCCACAGCGATGTGCCAATACTTTTTCTGTTTATAGTTAACGTTGTGGCACATCCACAAAACTTCCGTTAGAGTAGCTACAAACAGTCTCCCCCTGGTTCTTAATATTACATATAAGTATCAGATTTCCTTGTTAAATGACTCCACCCCCGACTACTCACTGCCTGCACTCCACAGATCGTAGAAGCTTCTCGCTGGATCCTTGCTGCTTAGCGGTTTCTCTTTAACTTGTGGTTCCGCTGTCTTGCGTAGCTGCAGGAGCTTCTGACGGCGTGTTAGCATACCCATGGCAGCCATCTTCTCGGCCCTCTCGGACATGCGACGCAGCTTCTTGGCATTGGGACGCTGGTACGCCAAGATACTGGACAGGAAAGAAGAAGAAACGTAAAGGATGTAACACATACGATAGTTCAACATCCATGACCCCAGGGGCTTCCACTTGTCCTTTCATGCGTTGTGGATCTTGATTGTATCCTGGGAAAATTTTATCCATGAGTCTCAGGTAGTGGAATTCAAGTCTGATGGCTCAAAACACTGACAATTTACTTCCTCTGCTGTTCTGTGCAAAAGCTTTTTTCTTTTTTTGGTAATTCAGCAAGAGGCCCCAATTTTTGGCAGTTGCAGACCAGATGTGTTAAGATTTAAAGCGCCCCCATTTGCTATATTAAAAGTGCCCAATTTTGTTTTTAGAGGTCTCATACAATAGGTTTACAAGCATCCAAGGTCAAAAAACACGAACGTTCTCATAATTTACATTGCAGCATCACCTCTTGTTGTCAGTGTCATAAACGGCTCGCTCAAGGATTCATACAACTAACCATACAAATGTAGTTATATTACATTAGCTACAATTTTTTTCACCTAGTCAACTAGGTTCCTAGGAAACCGTAACATGGGACTGGGCAGCAAACTAGAGCTTTTACTTATCAAGTGGGCTAGCTAAAGAATATCATTTAACCACCCATGAACATGCATAAAATGACCAAGTGGAAAGATGGTGTCAGGATGTGTACATGTGGAAATTAACCAAAGCGGTGACTAGCGCGATCTGCACCCACCTTCACGTTCTCTCACTCTGACTGTTTGACAGAGTTTTGAGCTGATTTGCATATCAGGTTTCGATTCCACCAACTGGACACATTATTCCTTATTACTGTAAATCCATGTGCAGGAGATCTGATCTCGATACAAGACACATGAAATGACCCGGTGGATATAAAGTCCACCGCTCTATCCGGTGTGAAAATGATCTCAATCAAACTGTTTTCAAATCACATGTCACACGAAGAAACAAAACACATCAGGTGGTCGAGTGAACGCAACGAAAACCAAGCAGCCCTCAGATCCTAGAGGAGCATTCACACAACAGCTCTCCAGGTCCCAATGAGTGTCTTCACATTCCCAAAGAAATACTGGGAGCGCAAGGATGAGATCATCACAGGGCTTGATGCATTTTTACAAATGAGGAATAAAAATGTGTAGGAATGAATTCATCATTATATATTAAAAAAACAAAAAACAAAAAAAAAAACCCCACACACACCTCGCATTAACACACGTCCAGGATGACTGGCTCACAAGTGGAAGACGTGATCTACAGGGTGTCCCAAAAGTCTCCATGCATACATGGGGGAAATTAATGCTTTTTAGTAAGATATGTTCCAAAATTGTTCACACACA
This sequence comes from Stegophilus panzeri, assembly GCA_024331685.1. NCBI lineage: Eukaryota > Metazoa > Chordata > Actinopteri > Siluriformes > Trichomycteridae > Stegophilus > Stegophilus panzeri. The sequence continues at coordinate 6,940,866 of JANDJT010000103.1, forward strand.
TATATATATATATATACACACACACACACACACACACACACACACATACATATATATATATATATATTCCCCCCAGACATCCTTTAACACCTTTGACAAAAGAAGAATGTATTGAAATCATTCTCATGGCTGGATCAGGAAGCTGTGGCAAGGTTGTGATGGACTAACAGGAAACATGGCGAACACAGCACACACACACACACACACACACAACACTGTTGCCAAACTATTAACAAATTCAAAAAGACTGGAAGTGTTGCGGACCAACTGAGAAGCGGACGTCCACCAACATCCACTGATGAAGACACAAAATAGGTGCTGGCAAACACAGTCCCTTATGTATGGAGACATTTGGGACACCCTGTATCCATCTATATGAATGAGAAAGGAGTCTTGCAACGATTATGTATTTTCCAGCTAGGACAACGATGCAATCTATTACGTGCCCCTTCGTTGTTATCTGTGATGTTATCTGCCATTTACGCCCCAGACCGCCGCTGAACGCGTTACCACAAAGCTCCTTTGAGACTAGTTTGACTCCGTTCGCACCTGTACTTAGAGCTGACCACTCGTGAGCCAATCAACAAGGATGCATTTCGGGTTACTTAAAACAACGACGAGTTATTCAGCATCCACTTACTCTTTAGGTGCAGGAACATGGGAATCCGGCTGAAGGATCAGATCTATCCGGAGTGGCTTCGAGCGTTTATCCTTCTTCACGGCTTCTACAAAGAGAAATTAAACCACTAGAATGTCGGACATGCCAAAATCGCTAGATATTACAATTTAATGCGAGTTAATGAGAAACTCAGCACAGGGAAACCAAAACATGGCTAACGGTACAAGTCATTTCATTACACATGCTCCATCAGAAACCAATACTATACCTCATAAAAATGTGTGATAAATTATTCCATATGTTTTAGGACTTGATATTAGGATCTAAACGAGCAAATGTTCAGATAAGGACACAAGACGTGTATGGGCATTCGGGACAGAGCATTAGGAAGATGTCCCAAAGACCAGTCTGAATACCACACTAGCTGAGTGTGATTTCCTCACACTGCAAATGTCACGCTTTGATCAAGATATCAGATAGTTCTGTGCCATAGTGAAAATGGACACAAAAAAGGAATTCTGTTGGTTAAGAAATGTGTATTCAACATAAAGTTCCTATTAAATCAGAGAAAGCGTTTACACATGCTTAAACACTGACAGGACATGGTTTCAAAAAAATGACAGTGCGAGTGACTTTTACCTCAGGTGACGAGAAAAAATTATCACTCATGTCTCACTGCACTTTCAGTAGAATTCGAAGGAAATCTTTAAATACAATTTTCTCCCTTTTCACTTTCGGGGTAACGAACATATATTGGAAAGTACGCCAACAAGTGGGAGTGTGAATGAACAGTGTTGGATGTTTACCTGGCTTTGGGACACTTTTCTTCTCTCCTGTGTCCACAAAGAAGAGACTTTCATCTGGTTTGTCTGCTATCAGACCTCTACAGATGGATAGGAAGAGGAAAAAGAGTCAGAACGATTGTGTGGACTGAAGGGCAGAGGAGGAAAAGTAAACATGAGGGTAGCTTGTATGGAGCTGAAGTAATGTTCAGTACCATTTCATACTACATGAAAACATTCAATTCAGCTAAGGAAGCTAATTTAATAATTATAAGCCTAAAAGTTACACTGCTGAACCCCCCCCCCCCAAAAAAAAAAACCCCAACAAAACCATCACAGAAATTCTAATGGTTTCCACTACAAATAGCATTACCATTATTGGTCCCTAATAGTATCCACTAGACATAACCTGCCACCAAAAGAAGGCAAAATTACCAAACAAATTACCAGTTGAGACCATTACAGTTTTTATTAAAACTAATGCAATTCCCCATTATAACCATTACAGATTCTCTGAGGATTTCTATTGGTTTTTTTCCCCCCCAGCAGGATATACAATTAATACTAAATAACACTTAAAAATCGCTAAATACCACTTATTTACTTCATTTAAACGTTTCCATGAACTGATAAAAAATAAGTCACCACAGCCATGGATATCAGATAAGGCTTGCTTTATTTAATTATTAATTTATTTCTGTGTTTATTACTAAGTGACACGGTTTAGCTTGATGCCATTAGGACTTACAGTATATTAGCTACAAGATGAGCATGTGCAATTCTTACAGCATATACTCGATTATTAATTGTTTATTTATGAAATACAATGTTTACAGTGAAACTGTAAACGTTATACAGAATTAACAGAGATTAAAAACCCTTGGAGAAACTTCCTAAACAAAAGTAACGCCGTCGCGTTTCAACCACGTGACCAGAAATCTTTCTCGCACGTGGGCGAAGCATGGATAATTTAAATCAGCGTCGGACTTCACACAAATCCTTCATCTAATTCAATTCAAGAGTGTGTCGGATTAAACGCTTCGGATTTCAGATTAAACTACTGAATAAGTGACACGGCTCCGTTCGTGGGCTGTGCGTGAAAGACTCGCAGCTCACCCTGTCGCTCTTTGTTGGAGTCTCACGTCCTCCAAAAACTCCTCGACATCCTGAATGTCGCTGTGCTTGTTCCAGTTCTTTTTCTTATTTTTGTTGACACGCTTTCGACGCCCGAGGTTTGCAATTCCATCATGATCAAGACCCGATTTTAAAGGTAAAAAGCCCGGCTGCGATGCCGCCACGCGTTTGTGTTTCCTCGCAGCGGCCATGTTGCCGAATGGAAAAAGGGGGCGGAGTCTGTCGAGAGGACTGGGCGATACTTCCTGCTTTATTACCAATAGTGTAGAAAAAATAACAATAAAACGTTTTGGTTGACTTATTTGTAAACAATAGAATATGTTTACAGAAAAAAAATACAACATGTAAGTTTATATCATGCTGCATACCTTGTGAGTTAGCTACAAGGAAACGCGGGGAAAATGAAATAAAAGAAGCTTATAAGGGCTCCTGTACAGTAGGTGGCGCTGATTCACTCTCTATTCACATTCAGCATCAAAGGCTGAATGCCAAATGCACCAACGAGTCCCTATGTAGGTGCCATAAATAGGCTTTATAATAACGAATTGTGCGCCCTGTCCAGTTTCCCCTTCTTGATTTAAGATGCAATCCCAGATGAAGACGAGAAGAAGGCGGGTTTGTCTTCACACGTGTGCGTGAAAGTTGTGTTGGAGTTTGCAGAAAGAAAATAGAAAGTAAACAATGTGTGTAAGCAACAAATGATAATCGATTCTGCATCTGTTACTCGTGTGATTAGTCTGAAGACATATTCTGTTAATTAAACTGTGGGTTTGTTTTCAACATTGCTGACACTTTAGCTTGGAGCATCTCAGTGAAGATCAGTAGCTAATCACGTCTGCATCAAATCATTGCTAGCTAGCAGGCTTAACTTCCTGTGCAGCTTCTAGAGTGATCAAATCACACCCGTTTATCAGTATGCTTGGTGTGTATAGCTGTGTGGGAATAAATTATTCACAGCACTGTTAGTTCTTTTATTTCTTCATTCGTTCGTTCATTCTCCCTGGCAGTTTTAAAGCCAATGGCAGGAAAATGAGTCTGGTACTGAATGAGCTGCTGCTGTGCTGCCGCGGACTGGACCATGACAAGGCCACCGAGAGGAAGGTACTGAGATTTCTCTTCTCTCTTCACCTCTCAAACGACTGTTACATCAACTAGCTGATTCACTGACTTGTTATTGAGAAAAAAATAAGTAAATAAAATCAGTTCCTGTTGGAATTCGAGAGCCAAGATGAAGAGACATTTATATAAATTTTCATTTTTGCATCCACAAGATTATTGGCTGTTAACAAAAGTAAAAAAACAAAAACAAAAAAAACCAAAACAGTTTAATTAAAGACTTTTCATGCTGTAGACACAAACAAGAGCCGAATATTTAAACAAATTACAAAAAAAAATATGTTTTGTAGATTGTCTTATTTTAATTGTATATTTAATAAATTCTGGTAATCCTGTATTCTTACAGTCTGCGTCCAATCAAAAGCTCTGTAAAGCACGTTTGTCCCGCCCCTGTAAACAAATTGTCCCGCCCCTGTAAACAAACTGTCCTGCTCCTGCAAACAAACTGTCCCTGCCCCTGTAAACAAACAGGGTGGGGACAAATCGCTCTGCAGTAGAAGCTAGTTAGCATTAAACATGGGTTGGTTGTGAAACTTTCTACATGTTATTCTCCTTCCAGACTATCTACATCTAGCCTTGTCTCGCTGGGTTAGCTTTTGCTTGCTAGTTTGCCTTCATTTGCTGAATTAGTTCTCAAGCTCATGGTAGCTCTCACTTGCCAGTTTGAGAGAACACTACTAACTCAGTGAGGGGAAGCTAACGTAGAACAGGAAGACGTTTAAAGAAAAACAGTGTGGGCAGATTGGCAGTGAGAAATCTTACACCGCTGAAAACAAGCTCTGTTTAAACATTTGGCTTCTTATTTAGCCGGTTTGCTAAGCAATCATTGAGCGTGCTTATGTTTGAGTTGCGGCGCAGTGTATCAGTCAAGCCCATTGATACGCTCCCTGACATCCTGTTTCACATGGTAGCCAACATACAGAATCAAATCACGGGTTTCATGAGCACTTAGTAGAAAACTTGAAATTTTTGCAGAACCAAGCACAAGAACACCTGGCAATTGTCATAAGAAAAATACACAACATTGTGTGAAGGACTGAGGCTGGGGCTGCTTTCTTTCTAGCCCAGACTGTAGCTCAGGGTACTGTGCTTAAAAAATAACAACAAAACAGTAAAGTAGTATTGCTGGTGTTAGCAGCAAGTTAAGTATTACAAAGGACAGTTTTGTAGAACACAGGCACACATTTGGAAATGTTTCATTTAAACACAAACTACTTGTTAATATAATATATATTTTGGGTCATGCATGCATCTGAGAATTTACAAACTTGAGTTTCATAAAAATAAAAAAAAAATTCTGGAAATTACTCTCAACAAATTTGCTGAAAAAAGAAACCAGAATAATGATTAACATAAAGTGCGAGCCATAAGCGACTTTTTGTCCAACCATTTCAGCACAAAGAACATAATTATCACATGTTGGATTGTTGTTTACTCTGTTTCTCTGACACAACAAGATAAGTGAGCCAAATTTTGTGAAGGGCTTTATTAGTATGCTATATTTTTAGTTTAATTTTTAGCCCCCCAAGAGCATCCTTGTTCATCCTATTTACACTATATGCCAAAAAGGATATGGACACTGACCATATGTGCTTGATGAACATTTGATTCCAGATTTAGTTTGGAATCTAAATACTGTTATAATAACCTCTACTCTTCTGGGAAGGCTTTCCACTAGGTTTTGGAGCGTGGCTGTGTGGATTTGTGCTTATTCAACCACAAGAGTGTTAGTGAGCTCAGGCACTGATGTCAAGCAAGGGGACCTGGTTCCAGTTTGTCCCAAAGATGTTCAGTGGGGTTGAGGTCAGGGCTCTGTGCAGGCCACACAAGTTCTTCCACTACAACCTTGGCAAACCAAGTCTAAATTGAGCTCGCTTTGTGCACAGGGGCATTGTTATGCTGGAACAGGTTTGGGCCTCTTAGTTCCACTGAAGGAAAACTGTAGTGCTACAGCATACAAAGACATTCTATACAACTCTGTGTTTCTAACTTTGTGGCAGCAGTTTGGGGAAGAACCGTATATGGGTGTGATGGTCAGGTCTCCGCATACTTTTGGCCATATAGTATATTTATGTTTGTGTACTGTGCCACTGAGGCTTGGTGAGATCGGTATCTTGACATGACTTTTTGAAAATGGCATAACAGTATAACAACCAATCATAACCAGTAACATTAGATGGGGTCTGTTGTCTTTGGTGCAAGACAATTCCAAGAAATTGGTATGTTAAGGTAACATTTATGACTGACGATGGCTTAGTGGTTTCCCTCGCACCTCCAAGGTTTGGGCTTTGAATCCTACCTCCGTTCTCCCCGTGCTTCGGGGGTCTCCTTCAGGTACTTCCCCAGTACAAAGATATGCGCTGTAGGCTGATTGGCATTTCCGAATTGTCTGTAGTGTGTGAATGGATATGTGAATGTGTGTGTGATTGTGCCCTATTATTGCCTGGCACCCTGTCCAGTACGGTTGTGCTGATAGTTCATGATATCGGGGGGGTGAAATAATAAAGCGCATTTTAAGTTGTTTCAAGCCTGCCTCCAGCCAAATAGGTGACGTGACATTTTTCTTTACCACCAACTCCAACTTTGTTCACAAAATGACGCACAACAATTCTCATCCCTTGATGATATAAATAAGTAAACAATTCAATAAGTAGATAAAAGAGTAAATAAACTAGTCAATAAATAAGTAGATAAATGAGTAAATAAATTAGCAAATAACAGCTATTGCCCCATCCCGCCCCCGTGCGCGATAATATCGTGTAATGGCGATCTCACAGGCTGATGATCTGACTACGGAGAAGATCGCCCAACATTCTTTATTTCTTCATTCATTCGCCCAACTCCAGGGTGTCCCCCCGCCTTGTGCCCTGAGTTCCTTGGGAAAGGCTCCAGGCTCCTCTGTGACCCTGTGTAGGATAAGCGGTATGGAAAATGGATGGAAATGCTGTTTCATTTTTTCATATTTTATCTAATTTTATATATCGCAGTTACCTAGAGAAACAACTGCACTACCTCCGATACTTAGCAGGACAATAGGACATTGGATATGCTTGCCATTTGTTCTTCATACTAATGAATTACTTTATTCTCCCATGCAGAAGGAAGTGGATCGTCTCCGGAGGCTTCTTCGGGATCCTGAAACGGTGCGGGAACTCGACATTGTGTCCACCAGGAAAGCCTCGAGAGGCAGCACCCAGCTCATCACATGGGATGCTTTGTTCAGGTGTGCGATGCTGATCACGTCCCTAAACAGCCATCATCTGGGTGTGCTCCATGCTTAAATCATGCGTACTGATGTAATAATAATAAAACTGATATTGTAAATAATCTCGCTCCAGGTTCTTGAAGAAGTATCTGCAGAAAGAGAACGAGCTCCTGAAGTCGAACAAACCGAAAGTCTCAGCAGCCACTCAGGCCAACCGGCAAAAGAAGATGCAGGAGATCAGCAGCCTGATTAAATTCTTTGTCCAGTGTGCCAACAAACGTAAGCCTTTAGCTGTGCTTGCTCACTTTTTGAAAATGTTAACGTATTGCGATGTTTGTACTTGATATATCGTGATATCATGTCGATTTATATAATTCGAATGTCTACATTTGCTAGATTTTTTAAAGTGGGCGGAGCACTATAAAAGTGTAATAAAAGTGGGCGGAGCTCTAGAATTACTACACTTTCAACCATCCCAATCCTCTCTGCTTTCAGCGTTGTATTTAGCTGTGTTTGAATGGATTAGCAGGTTAGGTGTCTCAGACAGAGAGCTGTCAATCAGACTTGCTCATTAGAATATTAGGCCACGCCCAGACAGTTCTCAGCTCAGTGTGATAAGAGCTCCTTTGGTGTTCGAGCTGGGATTCATCATATTTCTGTCTTGCATTTATAATTCAAAATTTGCTAGATGTTTACTGTAAGGCTGTTTACTGTAAATGTTTACTGTAAATTTGTTTGTTTTTACTGTAAATTTGCTGTTTACTGTAAATGTTTACTGTAAATTTGCTACATGTTTACTGTCATGCAAATATTTCAAAAATATTTTGGCATGAATTATTTTCAGTAGTGTGTGTGTGTTCAGCCCATTAGACCTGTCTTCATGCTTATACTTAAAGGTGCAACAGTGTATTTAAAAAATAAATAAATAAATAAATAAAAATATTCCTTACAAATAACCTGGAAGATATGTAGAACCTGATTTAAAAAAAAAAAGTCGCAGGAAAAAAAAACCTGCTTGAAAAACTTGCTTGTTTGTGTTTGGATGCGTTTCCTGTCAGTCATTTTCTAGACACTGTACTCTATGGGCCACTGTAGATCCCAGGGGCGGAGCTTCGTGAACATGGGTGGGACTCATTCTAAAGTTGAAGCCACCTAACTGTTAGAGAATTAATCTTGGAGGAAAAAAAAACAGAAAGAAAAAGAAAAAAAGACTAAACTTACTTAATGCACATTTTAAGTAAATAAATGACTTTGTCTATGTATTGTGCCTAATTTGTGGACATCAGCGCTAACCTTCACTTTGTCCTCCTCCAGGAGGGCCGAAGTTAAAGTGTGCAGATCTGCTGGCTCATGTGGTGGAGGTTCTGCAGAGCTCCTTTAGTTGTGCTGTGTATGGAGAGGACTACAGCAGCATCCTACTCAAGAACATCCTCTCTGTCCGCAAGTACTGGTGTGAGATTACTCAGCAGCAGTGGCACTGTGAGTTTAAGTCTTTATACCTGGATTCATACACTGTACTGTACTTAAAAAAACAAAATAAATAAATAAATGAAATAAATATCTAAATATCAATATATGTTAACTATTAATAAATATTAAAGTAAAAATAAATATAAACTTTTATTAAAAATAAATAAATAAAAAACATGCATCCAAAAATAACCAAAAAGTAACACTCCAAATAACATAAAAATAGAGACATACATGAATAAAAAAAATACTTTAATTAACACAACAAAATTGGTTAGTGATAGTTTTTATTTCGACTCTAGAGGCCGCTCTAGG
>JANDJT010000103.1:6960885-6973859 GCA_024331685.1 Stegophilus panzeri
GCAGTGCTGGGGCTTGAACTCCTGACCTTCTGATCAGTAACCCAGAGCCTTTAACCACTGAGCCACCACTGCCCCATAATATAAACCTACAACTACTGTCTGAGCTGAACTGTAATAGAAAACTCATCTATGCCATCTATACTCATCTACTCATCTATCAGGATGGAGAATTCAGCAACGCTGTCGTATGATGGAGATTGTAGCTCGTGGAGTGATTGTCCTGGCATTGTTATATAGTTTTTAGAAAATGTACACATTCTGGCACAAAGCTTTATTATTTTAGAGTGTTCTGGGAATTAGTTTTTTTTAAGCATTTGTTTTTTGTTTTGTTTTTTGTTTGGTTTTTTTGGTGTGTGTGTGTGGTTTTTAATTTTTTTTTAATAATTTTTTTTTTTTTTGGTCTTGTTTACAGGAATATTCCTCTAAATCTTATCCCGAGAATTCTGGTGGCTTTGACGCTGAAAGACACCATGGCAGGCATGGCATTTCTCATGAGTTCTCTTCAGCTAGAGAGGTGAGTGTATCAATTTCAGCATATAATAATGAGAGCATGACAGATTATGGGAGTTTTTCATGCCTACACATGATTTAGTGTTTACTATGACTCAGGTTATCATTACAAATTGTTTTAATTAATTGCAAGTATTATCGTTATTAGTAGTAGTAGTAGTAGTAGTAATACACTACCGGTCAAAGGTTTGGAGACACTTGACTGAAATGTTTCTTCAAAAATATAAATGTTCTTAAAAACCTGTTGATCTGAAGGTGTATAATTAAATGTTTGAAAGAAGTGTTGTAGACAAAAATATATTTGTACCAACAGATTAATTTCTTTCATTAGCAAACTAGATTTGGACATTTTATTTACAAATTTATTTATTTTTTTTTTCAAATGGACGAATATTTCGGAGCGAAATATTCCGAAAAGCAGCCAATAAGTGTCCAGCGTAGGAGGGAACTCCTTTAATACTGTTTAAAAAGCGTCTCAGGGAAATTCCTCTAGAAATCAGTTGAGAAAATGCCAAGAATACATTTCTGGAAATTCTAGGCAAAAAGCGTGTCACTTTGAAGATGCCAAAATACTAAATTATTTTGATTTATTTAGATTTTTTTTTTATCACAACATAATTCCCATAGTTACATTTGTTTTATTCCAGATTTTTGATGACTTTTTATTATTCCTCTAAAATATGGAGGGGGAAAATAAATAAATAAATAAAGAATGATTGTGTCTAAACTTTTGACCGGTAGTAGTATAGAAGTAAACTATATTTTATCTCATCACCAGACAAAATACAAACATTTTTGCTTTCTTAAATACAAAATGGAAATATGAAAGGATTATTTTGTTAGAAAAGCAAACTACAATTTCCTTTTGCTGAGCAGTTTTATTTTACGACAAATTAACCAGGAGAAAATATGGTTTAAATATCTAAGTACAACACCTTCAGCAAACACCTTTTCCCCTAGTTTTATTACCAGTAATTATTGTGGTTTGCATTTGTAGGGCACGTCACCCCTTCAGCCCACAGATGTTTACATCTGCCTACATTTTTAACGCTGTTGAGTTTTCTCCGTATTCACCCTATCCAGCGTATCTGCTCCGGATCGGCCTGCGGAAGCTAGAACCCTGCTGAATGAAATTGAGACACTGTACCTGCAGGTCAGTTTTGATGACGCGGCGTCGCAGTCTGCAGTCAAAGAAGACAGAAGCAGAACATTGAGAGAAAAGCCTCAGCTCACCGTCATCGACTCTCTCAGGACTCGAGTGGAACAGAGTCTTCAGGCTGTGGCTGACCATCTCCTCAACTCCTTCTCTCCTGACGTGAGTCACCTGACTGTTTCTGTTCGTTTCATTCAGATGTGGTGGAACGAACATTCATGAAGGTAGTCTTCATTTAACAAGCACTCCTGTACGGAGTGAAATCGAATTCTCTTAAGGTTAACATCAGCCTCCACTAATTCTAGCATGTCGGTCACGTTCATTTTCTGTCATGGTTGCCAAATTTGGGATCGAATTTCTGGCTTCACAGCATAGCGTAAATTCAGAACAGAATAAATGGTACAATGAAATAGCCTGTCATGCTTCTGCTTTCCCCCCCGAACTGCTGATTCCACTTAAAGTGGCAGAAAACTATAAATAAGTAAGGAATAATCCACGGATAGGTGTGCATTACATTATTTTTTGTTTTTGCAAGACGAGGAGGAAAGAAGGTTGCCTCCGTAGAGCGCATTAAAATCATGTAATAATATAATATATTCCACGTGGATTATCTCGCTTATACCATGGTCACTTGGTCATTGGTGTTTGCAGTGCAAAATTTGGCTGAAAGGATAAAAATAACGGTTCATTTTCGTTAGTTATTTTATATACGGGTCGTTAGATCTAGAATTCTGTCCTCTCTAAATCATACCTCATTACTTTTATTTGAGTGAATTATAATAGTTTGAGAGAGAGAGATTAAACTGACTGGAACTACTTGTGCATTACACGGATTAAACGTACACCTTCCAGCCAATCAGAATCGAGTATTCCATGGTATGACAATAAATATAAAAATTGCATTTGGACCAACATTGTGTTTTGCAACATACTTTGACACCTCAGTTGTAAGAAAACATAAATATATTTCATCCAAAACGACCTAGAAATGTTTTTATTCCATTATAAGTCTTGTGTAAAGATCACATTTGGAGAGGAGCCAACTTAACAAACCTAGTGGTAAACGCAGTGGTCAGTCTCCTGCTCATTCATGCAGTTCTACAACCAGCCAATCATGTAGCACTAGCAAAATGCATAAAGTCGCGAAGTCAAGAGCTTCAGTTAATGTTCAAACAAAACAGCGGACTTTGGTCGTTGGTGCCAGAAGGGCTGGTTTGAGTATTTCAGAAATTGCTGAACTCCTGGGATTTTTCACACTCTACAGTCTGTAGATTTTACACAGAATGGTGCGAAAAGCAAAAAACCAGCAGTGAGCAGCAGCGACAGCAAGTCTACAGTAACTCAAATAATCACTCTGTGATGAGCAATGAAGCATCTCGCAATGCACAACACATCCAATCTTGAGGTGATGGACTGCTAGAGCAGGTCACGTCGGGTTCTGCTCCTGTCAACCGAGAACAGGAATCTGAGGCTAACAGTGGGAACAGGCTTACCGAAATAGTTGGATAGTTAAAGATTGGGAAAAACGTCACCCTGATTTGATGAGTCTTGATTTCTGCAGTGATGTACACATGGTAGGATGAGAATTTGGTATCAGCAGCATGAGTCCATGGACCCAGCCTGCCTCGTGTCAACAGTTCAGGCTGGTGGTGGCGGTATAATGGTGTGGGGAATGTTTTCTTGGTTCACATTGGGCTTCTTAATACCAATTGGTCCAGTGAGTAGAGAAGAATATAGGTGGGGAAAAGGGGTTTCCCAGGTTATTTCGCAATTTTGCTCACTAGATTTCGGATTGAGATTTAATGAACTCTGCATTAATTATGTTGGCGCGCTAGTATTTCGGTACATCATTTTCTTTTATGAGAAACGCAACTTTCCGTCAGTTATGTATAAGGCTGTTTTGTCTTTCTTTCTTTTTTTTTTTAAGACTCCTAATACCTCCCCTGCGTGTATGGTGTGCTGCTTGAGACTTCTTATTGGTACCCTGGGTGCCTTTGTATGCATCGGACTCCTTACTGAGGAAAACGCATGCCACACTCCTCTCTTTCAGAAAGCAAAGGTAACACCATGTGTTTAAAAAAAAAAAAAAAAAAAAAAAAAAAAATCAATAAATGTTTTTGTTCTGTGCACACAAGCCATGAGATTGTATTCCCAAAATTTCTCACTCAAAGGCTTCTCCGTTGCTTGCAGGCTATAGCGCAGGACTTCAGTGAATACATTTCCTCTGCAAAGACCAGCCTAAGTGAAGATGAAACTCTGTCCACGCTTCAATCTGTGATGCTGCTGTACTCAGAAAGCATCAGCACAAAGAATAAAGTGAGTTCATTATCCCAGTCATTATAAAGACTGTCAAATAAATGTGGAAAAAAACCTATATCAGTTCTGCTGTTCCCCCTCTTTCATTTTATAAAAAGATCTTTAAATATAAAGGAGTTTAATATAGCATCTAATATAGCAAGGAGTATAATATAGTATTTACATCCGGCAGGACAGTGTTTCTACAATCTCTCGCAGTTTAGTAATGAAGGCTCTCCCTGCTCGACTGCTGAGTGAGCTGGCGGAAATCTGCAAGCAAATGGTAAGTCTCATGCACACAGTTCATTGCTCTCAATAGCTGTGCCACTTTTACAAGTGATTCCTTACAGTTACAGAGTGGGTTTCAAGCTGAATATGCTAAGCTGAATAAGTTGGGAAAAGGAAAAACTGAAATGCTGTCATTATTATTTCAATATATCATCTTGTTATTAACTCATTATGTAAACATATTAGGTTTATTTTATTTAGATTGTGGAGTGTTATATATGAACAATGTGACCATTGAATATTAGCTTATAATTCTTATTCTTTGTGATGTTTCCAAGATCGTAAGTAAACCAGGCATTGCACCAGTAAAATTCAGTTACACATTAAACGATGGTTACGTATGTAACTGCGGTTCTATGAATTTTGGATGACCGCCAGAGGCAGTGCTTTTAGCACCTGGATGTCCATCACGTGTACGTGCAGGTCGAGTGTTTGTATCAACAAAGTCACCTGTGACCTGGGTGATGTGTGCATTATGCCCCGTAACTAAAGGCACGTTCACCCAGAAGTGACCTTTTGGCAATCTTTTTGTGAATCTTCTGAGTGACTGCCAGTATCTGGCGGTCATCTGAGATTCATAGAACCGTGGTTACATACGTAACCATCGTTCTATTTCATTTAGCACCTGGATGTCCATCAAGTGTACGTGCAGGTCGAGTGTTTGTATCAACAAAGTCACCTGTGACCTGGGTGATGTGTGCATTATGCCCCGTAACTAAAGGCACGTTCACCCAGAAGTGACCTTTTGGCAATCTTTTTGTGAATCTTCTGAGTGACTGCCAGTATCTGGCGGTCATCCGAGATTCATAGAACCGTGGTTACATACGTAACCATCGTTCTATTTCATTTCTACTGACCGCCAGAGGCGGTGCTTTCAGCACCTGGATGAGTAATACCAAGAAGGTCACAAGGAGGTTCTAATTGCCCCTTAACAGTGGCTGTGAAGCCGGGGGGAAATGGTTGTAACCACTGGGTTATGCGAGATCACATTCATCCTATAAAATCTTGCAAATGTGCAGGTTGATGCCCATGACGCTTCTGCACAAATATCTGAAAGAGGGACCCCTCGTAGGGCTGCTGAAATTCAGCAGTCGTTTGGATACAACTCTTTAGTGCTCGCACTGGGCACAACAGGCTCGCACTCAACTCCTGCTCATCCTCCTGAGTTGGGGGCTCAAAAGCTGACAGACTGAGAGGCTGGTTCGTATAAGACGAAGAAAAGGTCTTTGGGAGAAGTGAAGGGTTGGGCCATGAAGTTACCCCGCGTTCCCAGCACTCCAGTGTAGGCACTCTCGACTTACTGATAAGGCGTGCAACTCGCCTACTCATCTAGCCGACGCCATGGCTAAGCGGAAAGCTGTTTTCATAGACAGTCAACTCAATTCCGACCTCTCTTGGGGTTCAAATGGAGGCTGACACAGTGCCTTTAATACAAGAGGCAAGTCCCAAGAGGATACTGGGTTTCGTCGAGGAGGTCTCAGTCGTTGAGCACCTTTTAAGAAAGTGGGTCACAAGGGTGTGAGACCCAATCGTCATGCCATCTACTCTATTATGCATGGCTGAGATTGCAGCTATGTATACCTTGATGGTCGAGGCTGCAAGGCCTCCATCAAGATGGGACTGGAGAAACCTGAGGATGTATGGAACAGCGTGTTGGTTCCTGATTTTGTTCTTGGCACCACTCAGAAAAGAGCTTCCATCTGTTAGCGTACAACACCTTGGTGGAAGGTGCACGGGAGTTGTGTATGGTCTGTGCAACTGCTGGATCACACAACCTTTGTAATGGCTCTGGCCCTTCAGAGGCCAGACTCAAAGTTGCAGCCGGGATGGGTTTGGGTGCCAGATTCGACCCTCCAGCTGTGAGAGGAGATTCCTCCTCACAGGGAGGCACCAAGGCTGTGTAATATTGGGAACCACACCCTCCCTGGCCATTTGGGGGCTACTAGTAGCACCTTGTGATTGCCCTTGAGGATCCTGTCTAGGGAGGGCAGTATCAACGGTAGTGGAGGGAAAGCATACAGCAGTCGATTTGTCCACGCTTGGGCCAGTGCATCTTGGACCAAGGGGCTTGTTGGTTCCCCCAGTGAAAACCAAACGGGACAGTGTGTTGTTGACAGTAATGTGAAAAGGTCCACCTCTGCCCTGCCATATCTGTGCCAGATCGCTTGCACTACTTCGGGGTGCAGCTTCCATTCGCCAGGGTGGGACCTGTCCAGGATAGCAAATCTGCAGCTGTGTTTTGAGTGCCTGGTAAGTGCATTGCCCTCAGGCTCAATAGGTGAGGATGGGCCCACAATAACAGCTGTTTGGCCAGCCTCAAGGATTGTTTGGACCTGGTGCTCCCCTGGTGATTTATATGGTAGACCACAGATGTCTGTTCTTATAAGGACATGCTTTCCTACCAGCACAGGAAGGGAATGTTTGATGGCGAGCCGCACTGCCTGTAGCTCCAATGCATTTATATGTTGTTCCCACTGCCAAGGAATCCACTGGCCTCTGACTGCCCTGCATTGCCATACAGCTCCCCAGCCTGCCAGGGAAGCATCTGTAGTCACTATTTCTCTGCGAGAAGGTATGACCTCTAAGGGAACCCCTTGAGTAAAATATGCTTTTCTCCTCCATGGGTGCAGGCACCTTAGGCAACTGGCAGTGACTTTGACCAGCTTGTGCCTGTGTTGAGTGGGATGCAAGCCAAGGTCGTTCAGCCAGATCTGGGGAGGCCGTAATGACAGAAAGCCCAAATCTCAGAAATGCTTTGAGGACCAGAGCCCTGCCTCTTCTGAAGTGACTGATGAGCTGGAGGATGTTGTTGACTCGCCGTTGAGAGGGGGTAGCCATCATCAACCATGAGTCCAACTAGATGCCAATAAACACTATTCGCTGACTGGGCAACAGAGAGCTCTTTCCATAATTCACTGTAAGCCCTAGCTTGGTAACATGGGAGACCAGTAATGCTGATTCTCTGAGGGCATCTACCTTTGACTGGGAACAGATCAACCAGTCATCCAGGTACGGGAAAATTCGCATCCCCCATGCCTGTAATGGAGACAGTGCCGCTGCTACACACCTAGTGAAGACCCTTGGCGCCAGTGAGATCCCGAACGGGAGCACACAAAACTGGTAAGTCCTTCCCTCGAAGGCGAAACAGAGGAATTGTCTGTGCTTGGGTGCGATTGGAACATGAAAATATGCGTCTTTCAGGTCGATGGTTGTAAACCAATCGTTCTGCCTGATGCCTTGCAGCATGTCCACTGTACGTAGCATGTGGAACTTGAAAACCTTGAGGTGTGTGTTCAGAGGTCTTAAATCCAGTATGGGGCGAAATCCCCTGTCTTTCTTTGCGATAATAAAATAAGTGGAATAGAATCCACTGTTCTGTAAAGTGCTGTCTAATTGCTCGATGACACCTTTCTTCAGGAGAGCCCAGACTTCCTGGCCTAGGGCCAGAGCCTTGTTTGGGTCCTTGACTAAGGTCGTTTTGACTCCCTGGAACCTCGGCGGTCGACGTCTGAATTTAATGTAGCCCAGTGACAGGGTTGATACAACCCAGGGGTCTGACTTAAGCACTTCCCAGCATCTGAGCTGCTGGCTGGTGAAGCACCTGACTGCAGAAGTGATAGTCATTGTCTACCCCTTCGCCCCTTATAATTTCTGGAGGGGCGACGGCCTGAAGTCTGGCCTAGCTGTGCCAAGCGAGGGGGCTGGGTTGGGGTTGGCTGACGAAACCCCTCTGGGTGTTGTGCTCTTGGCTGGGTAATTGGCTGTGGTATGTACTGAGCTGTATTTGTTGCCCTAGAGGGTCTTTGTCTAGCGGGGTGTTCACGACGCAGACTAGCAAACTGTTGTCTGGGCCGAACAGTTCCCCAGGAATAACAGGAAGAGAGCGGAAGGCTCTCCTGTAGGGTTCCAAAAGTAGAGACTGGGCCAGCCATATTTGGCGTTGGGCGAGGGTTAACAAAGATATTAGCCTCCCCAACTCCCTGGTCATATAGGCGAATGCCTGCAAAGAGGCGTCACTCAGGCTCTGGGCAGAAGGGTCAACCGCCGAAGCCTGCAATGTCTGGGGCAGGGCCAGCATAAGCTGTGACATTGAATTCCTAATACGTCCTATACGTGCTGCTGTGTCATAGCTTCTCACAATGAAGTCATCTGTCAACCGGCACTGTGGCCGGGGGCAGCGTGCATCAGGCCGAAGTGCTTCATCAGGCGATAGCACAAGGGCGGAAATAGCCAGCTCTATATTGGGCATGCGGTCAAGGCCATGGTTGTATGCATCCTGCATATTAGCTAGTGCTCTACAGTCTGTCGGTAGATGAGAGAAACGTCTGGGGTCTGCTCAGCAACTCTGCAGCTCCTTGATATATGGAGCTGAGGCTGGGACACAAAGAGCTGCGGACTGAGAGGACTTCCTGAAAAAAGCACCCTGAGGAGTCACCTGGACAGGTGCTGCATCTAACCCCAGACGTGCCAAGGCCATTTTTACCACAGGTCTGACTGATGACTGACTGGTCTCTGAGCCCTTCAGTGTACTGTGGCTCGTCCCCTGCGAATTGGGATGAGATGAATGGGAGCTCTCACCTGCCCCCCTCCTCGTCATAACCTCCCCCGATAACTAGGCTCTCCGAGGCCCTAGTGGAGAGTGCATCCTCCTCCTGGGTCTCAAATGCTGGTGACAGTATTGGTTGCAGATTAAGGAGGAGAGACTTAATCTCTGCAAACTCAGAAGCCAAGGTGTGTACCTTCTAGGCTAGGGGATCTACCTTTCTGCATTTCCCCTTACCAGGGGCCCCCGTGAATTAGTCTTGGGGTGCTTATGAGAGCTAGGAGGCATGGTCTGTGTAGGATGCGGTTGAGTGCCCAACCTGCCCTCTAGCTGGGCCAGCCTGGCTGCCCGTGCTGCTAAGCTCATGGAGCTGTGTTTCATGCATGCCCTCTCCCTCAATCTCTCTCTTAAGTGGTCAACCCCCAGGCAAGAGGGACATCTCTCATGGCCATCCTCTAGTTCCAGAGGGGCCAGGCAATCAATACATGTCATAAACATGGGTACCAGCAGTAATTACTATCCACATGGTTTTCCGCGTGTGACCACTTTGCCAGGTGGTAATTGAGCACGAAAGAGAGAAATATATACACTTTGCCGTATCTCTGCAAATAATTCCACGAACTAAATCACGGGGACAAAAAACAATCGTCTGTTTCAATCAACATCCAGGTGCTGAAAGCACCGCCTCTGGCGGTCAGTAAAAATGAAATTGAACATCTAATGATTATCAGTAATTACCTTAAATGCATTGAGATATGATCAAGCTTTTGACTACCTACAACTTAAATCTTACTTATTTAAACACTAAGACAATAGTGTACGGTCCTTTATGTTACGTGTTGTCATCATTTTTCACTATGAGCACTATCAGAACATTAATTAAACTTTGAGTTAGTTACGCTGAAAAAGGCTCACTTATCTGGGAAACAACATACGGAAATGGAATTTAAGCTAATATTCAATAACTTGGGCTTCCTGATAGATTGTGGGGTGTTGAGTATTAAGTCGGAATAACGAGACAATATGCCAAACTAACAAGTTATACAGTCATATGACATATGTACAAATATGCAGAAAATACTGCTCCCTCTTTTTAAATAGCCGATAGCGTTTAGGTTACCTCAAACCCCGGGCTAAGCCATACTTGACAGTTAGTACCATGGATGTTTATAATGTTGGGGGTGGGACACTTCAGATTCTAGAGAGCATTCGATTGGACATAAATCTGATAAGAAGCTGAAGTTGCAGAATGACATCAGAATTGATCATCCGTATTGGTGGTAGAGAGAGACTGTAAATTTTTAATGCACGTACAGTACTGTGCAAAAGTTTTAGGCACCCGATTTTGTTTAAGTACAAACTGTGTTATAGGTTTTTATTTTATGACTTCTACATTTTCAAGTCAGTACAAAAACATTTTAGATTTCCTAACACTAGTTTTCCAGCACAAAATTAAATGTTAAAGAAAAATGTGTGTATGTCAGCAAAGAAAGCAGCATATTAATTGGTAAGAGACACTTTCAGACAAAAAAAAAAAAACATAATGAAGGCTGCTGGATTTTGCTGCAAAAATATGAATCAGGTGCGACAGTCAAAGTTTCCAGAAGAACCATGGCTGTTTCTGCGTGAAGCCCAGTAAACAAATTTCTAGATAAACTTAAGGCTAACATTTTCATACTAAAAGCCACAAAACTTCCATTTTGATTTCATGGGGACTTTAAAACACGCTCAAATAGATGCTCTGAGAAATAAACTGTCTTTGTGTTTTGTGTCTGCAGTGGACATGGTATTTTTTATGTATGCATGAACAGCTTAGGAAATACTTTAATGTTGTGAGTGGAGGGTGGGGAATTGCGTTTTCACTGGCTAACTATAACAAAAGTTCATCCAACATTTAAGTACAATGGATGAAATGTTTTTGGGATTAATATATATCAGGCATTTATTTCTGAATATCTGTTTTTTGCTTTTTTTTTTGTCTTTGTGGAACGTCTCCCACTCCACAGCTAGGTAACTCTGCTAAAAGAAACAGCACAGGGGTTGATAATGATCTGGATGACATGGAGGTGAACAGAGATCAAATGGAGGAGAACCCACAGGAGGAAGTTGATCTGTTTGATGATTGTGATGGCGCACAGCACAGCAACACCAGAACGCAGATGCTTAATACTGACCTGACGGATTCCCAGCATGGCTCAGGTTTTTTAAAAAAAATAAATAATAAAAAATAAATAAATAAATAAAACCTTTTGTGAACCATGAAATTATCTTAGCGGTATACCAATTATCAGTCCGTACAATTTTTTTTGTTGTGATTTAAAAAAAAAAAGTTTTTTGTGTGGAAAACTACTTGATTTGGTAAAATTGCAAATCGCACGAAATTGCTTCGCATGGTCTTTCGCAGTGATGTTTGTTGGTGAGACCCTTTAGCTGTACTCATGTTCAGTCGAAGAGGGCTTTGGATGAATGCGCGTTTTGATACCGTCACATGATGTGTCTTGGCCCATCTGCGTTCATTTTGAAAATATTGCGGAGTTTGCTCGATTTCGCATTAATTTCTGCGATCGCTAAATCCTGGAGGGATTGAATTATACCAAAGTGTTGTTGAGTTCTTGATTCGGATTGGTCAGAAGGTGTTGATACATTTTCTATAACAGCAGCTCTGACACTAGTTCTGATTGTAATTCAAATCGCAGGTTTGTATTACATTCTAATCTAATCCTAATAATAAACAGGTACAAAAAAAAGTACGAATGTCACATCACTGATATGATGAAGTTTTCTGTAAGGAGACATTTATGTAACATTTATGGAAGGAGTCTCCAGTGTCAGCACTTTGTACCAAAGCTATAACTTTACGCTTTTTTTTTTCCACCATGGGAAGGTCTTCAGGACGGGGGACATCGACTTCTGCGGTTTCTCTGTAATAAGCTGTGTTTTATTAACTTCAGGAGGAAGTGAGGGAACGACTGTTATAAAAAAAAAAATGTAATAAATTAAAGCAAGCTCATTTTGTGAAAGTTCCACAATATTAAATGATAAATGTATAAAGTAATTCATTAAGTAAACCAATTAAAAAGTGTGACGTGGTGTTTGATCGAATAAAAATTTGTAGTTGCCGGTAGGGGTGTAACGATCCGTCAATACTGATTGATAACCATCAATCCGACGTATGGATGCAATGCGTGAGGATTGATGCGTGTATCATTTTTAAGTTTATTTAGGACACTCGAATTCCAGTCACGTCCCAAACGCATTTTTGTCTTGCGTCATTTTCAAGTTTTAAAAACATCAGCCGATGCCACAACATAGCACCATGAGTGATCAAGAAAAAAAACCATTTTCTCTTTATTTAGAAATAAATCATGGGTGTGGAGAAGTATGTTCTTACTGAAGCACTAAACATTTATGTGAAATTCTACACAGAAGTCATACCATGGTGTAGGGTTTGTTTTATTCAGCTTTGTTCAGCTTTGTTTTATTTAGTCTGAAAATGGCAGAGCTTTATATTTCGAAAGTCAGAGTTTAAGTTTATCACGGGTCCTTATTTGCACTGAACGATGTAGCATTTCATAGTGAACAAAGCTCAATGCATTCTTCTAACTATATTTTGGTTGCATCTGTGAATTAATAGAAATGTTACTGATTGTGTGAAGTAGACCCGTTATTTAATATCGATCGCAGACCCCTGAATCCATTGAACCAAAATCGCATCAAGGAAGTCATTGAAGTGTCAGAAAATAATCGACTCGCTGGTTAAAAGAATTATACGATAATATACGATGGTATAGTCATGAAACTTGTCAGGAAATGTACACCCCTATTTGTGGGCAAATGGCTGTGTCGTAGGAGGAATAAAACACTTTTTAACATGCTGTTATAGAAAATCATCAACTTTGCAGCGGTAAAAATAACTCCATCACATCATCTCACATGATTCCTATAACGGCACGTTCAATTCACATGATTCCTATCACGGCACGTTGAATTCACATGATTCCTATCACGGCACGTTGAATTCACATGATTCCTATCACGGCACGTTGAATTCCCATGATTCCTATCACGGCACGTTGAATTCCCATGATTCCTATCACGGCACGTTCAGTTCCCATGATTCCTATCACGGCACGTTCAGTTCCCATGATTCCTATCACGGCACGTTCAGTTCCCATGATTCCTATC
>JANDJT010000103.1:6986486-6997957 GCA_024331685.1 Stegophilus panzeri
GGGGGTTGTTGTTTTTTTTTTTCTCATCTTGTTAACTTGCAAGTCTGGTCTACCTGTCAGAGTTCTTGGAGCCAGTAATCGAGATGGTCTAAAAGATATTATACCACAGCGCTGTTGAATTCTCGATTCTGATTGGCTGACAGACGTTTTGAGGTGTGCAGTTATTTTTCAGTAAATGCACGGCTAAAGTAGTTCCAATCAGGTCTTGTCCGCATTACAGTTCCATATCACTTCGCCAAGTTAACTGCACTAACGCCTACTATCCACCACAACATACAGATTTAACAGTAAACAAAATGACAGACAATTTCAGCGTTCCAGAAATATGTAAGGAATAATTGACGACGGGCCGTTGAGTTATTAGAAAAGTAATGTGCACCCGAGGTGGTAATGTGGCCACGACACGACGTGGAAGCTTGAGCCATTGATATGCACTGATTGGGGGGAGAGAGAGAGAGAGAGAAAGAGAAAGCACAAGAGAGCACGTGTGAAAAGCCAGTGAACAAGTATCAATGTTTATTTATTTATTCATTGTATTTTCTACAGTAATAAAAAAATTAAAAACCCTGTGAACAAGTAGGCCTATGGATATTTTATTTATTTATTTGTTCTATTTTTATATTATCAGCATGGAACGGGAAAAAAAACTTGAACTCGCGCTCTCTCTCTCTCTCTCTGTCTCTCTCTCTCTCTCTCCAATAACTGCAGATCAATGGCTCAAGCCTCCTTATAGCTCTAATATGCCGGTTTGGAATTAGCAACGGATGCTTAATGAGATGCGTAATAAATTAGTTCCGCACACAAGAGCATTTTAAGGACAAAAACCTGATAAATGGCTTGAAATAAAACATCTGAACAATATCTTGAGGTGTGGTAACTGTGGTATAAGTGGAATAATTGACGACAGTCCGTCGAATTATTAGAAAATAATACTCCGCTTTGCGTCATGGCCACATTACCACCTCGGCATGTGCGTTATTCTCGAATAATTCAACGTCGTCGTCAATTGTTCCTTATTTAAAAGACGCTTTTTGGATTAACGTCGATGTTTTATTTCGTCTTTGTGCATGAAATAGTTCTTGGCTGGAAGAACAGTGATGAGTGGTGTTGGGTAAATTGATATAGTTTAGATCCAGGTTGTATTCCCCACCTTACCAGGATAGACTCCAGATTCACCCTGACCCTGTCCAGGACAAAGCTGTTAACTGAAGATGAAGGAATGAATGAAACGCAGTTATTTTTCCTCAGGTCGGGTCATCAGGATGAGGTCTCTGCGCGCAGTCTCGCTCTGTGCTGCGACCTGCTCACTACCGTATGCCAAACCGCCATCCACGTCTGCGACGATGCTCTAGAGAGCCACCTACAGGTCATTGTAGGAACTCTCACGGCACAAGTCACCGAGCAGACGACCATATCTCAACAGGTTGCTTGCAACTCTTACTGTTTGAGCCTGCTTTGCTACTGCTGTGCAAAACATGGGTTACAAGGGTATATCTTGATAATCCCGATTTGTAAAAGAACACATCGAGTTGATGACCTTGGATTGTTGGTGAAATAATAAATGACTAACTGATCAAAGAAATCGCGAAGATCTTTATAAGAGGCACATGTATGGTAAATCTTTGTGCCTTTTATCAGATGCTATATTTCAGATAGGTTCTATAATATAACAGCAGAGTATATCATTTTTGTGACAGGTGCTGAGTCTGCTCAAGTTTCTGGTGATCGAAAACCCGGACAACACATATCTGAGGAGAGCAATCCCTTTGCTTGAGCCTTTTCCTGATCAGCCGGCCTTCGCAGAGCTCCGATCGGCTCAGCATGCGCTCAAATACAGCTCTGGAGCCTTCACCCTCAGACAGGTGCTGCCGATGCTCAGATTTCTATTTGTTTATTTATCGATATATTGTAGTGCGAAATTAACATGGAATGTTTCTTAAGAAAAAAAAGAAAGGATCGATTGAATTCACACGATTAGATTTTTTCTTTAGAGCTGTTGACAATGTCTTATATAAAATGATTAAATATTAAATGATCAAAAAAATGCATGATTCTTCTTGTGGGGGAAAAAGTGTCATTCATGGTTTTTAATTGTACAGATCGTTGTTTTGTTGTTGTGGTTTTTTTTTTCCTTTCGCAGGAGATTGAGCATTTCCTGTCCGTGACATCGTGTGACTCGTTACCTCTTACTCGAATGGAGGGCCTTAAAGATTTAAAGAGACAGTTACACACTCACAAACAGCAGATTGAGCAGCTGCTAAAAGAATGTCATGGTGAGCAAGAGACCAACGAATTGTCGCACTCCTCTCGCCAAGTCGATTTCAGTTTCTCAATGCTTGGTCAGATTATACAGTGAAGGTCCTCTTACGATAGACCTGCAATTGAAAGAAAGTCTCACTACGTTCCGCTTATGTAATCGATCCGATTCAAGGTTGTGCACCAAATGGAAGTCGCATTAACAGAACTGTTGTAAGTGAATTGAACAGTGTAATTAATCACTGCTGTAGTTGAGCTGCAGCTAAATATTGTTTCATGTTATGGCAACCTAGTTGGTTACATTTCTTAACACAAAAACTACCAAACTACCAAAGTTTAGTATAACTTTCAAATTATTTAATTTCAGTATACC
This sequence comes from Stegophilus panzeri, assembly GCA_024331685.1. NCBI lineage: Eukaryota > Metazoa > Chordata > Actinopteri > Siluriformes > Trichomycteridae > Stegophilus > Stegophilus panzeri. The sequence continues at coordinate 6,989,116 of JANDJT010000103.1, forward strand.
TTTCACTTAAGGACTTTAAGACTTATCCGAATGTATTTCTTTCGCAAAGCTGATCCTGCCTGCAGTGTGCTGGTCAAGCTGGTGCTGAATCTCCTGCAGCTGTGCAAACTGGCAGTCAACCATCCTGGAGGCAGAGATATTTTAGGTGAGCGCTTTCTGTCGCACTCACGTTTGTTTTGCTCATGCTTTCACGCGTCCAAAGGGATGTACGGACGAGGCAGAATACAGTCTGAGCATAATCTCTGGATCCACCGCGCCAACCTGACCTGAAGATGTGAAGAAGTTTAATAAAAATAAAAATGGAGAGATGGTTTGCTGAATATTTCTGCTCATGTGTTTAAGCTCCGCTTTTCTTCTCTCAGAGGCTGTTGGGGGTTGCTTGGGAGAACTCGGGCCTGTGGACTTGTCTACCATTGCTCTGCATCATGGGAAAGATCAGATGTACACCCAGGCAACGTGTCTTTATCCTAATGTTCTTCATCAGTGGGTCTCCATCATCCTCAGCTGCATGAACAACGCGCTGACGAACCAGAGGTGACCTGGATTCTGCCAGACATCCTCCTCCTCTTTTTTAATACAGACTTTTGTGTAATAGACTATAGGGCTTTTCACTGGGTCATGCTAGACCCCGGGTAAACGGAATCCTGGGTTGTCTTGTTTCACGTTTCACACTGCTCATACGTTACCTGGGGTTAACAATGAATCCTGGGTATTCATAATCTGACGTTTCACACTGTACAATCCTAAACCCTGGGGTAATATACTTATTTGCATGTCTGCTGCATCAACAACCATGGTTGGATAAATACAGCGTGCGACCGGTTTAAATAAAGGCTCGTCTCTCGTGCGTTCACGACGGTGAGAGAAAAAAATGTCGCCACGTAAATCCTCCTCGGCTGTTTTAAGCCTCCCGAGACGCACAAAGGCAAGAAAACAAAGACAGAAAGTCAAAAGAAAGAACGCAGAGAAGCAAATTATATGAATATTTTTTTTAATGCTTTTAAGCCTGGAGAGACTTGTGTTTTTCATACAGTAGCGGCATTTTTTTTTTTTTTTTTTTTTTTTTTCTCCCCCCCTCAAACGCTGCAGCTACTGTTTACACAACATGCAGGTTTTAGAACGATGATAACCCGGGGTTAAGTGTGAAAGGCCCTTTATATGTGTAAAGATGCTTTTAGGAAAGCATTCCGTTAACCTACTCTCAAATACAAATTATGCTGAATTATTGTTACAATCGTTACTATTATCCATTATGACTGTTGTCTTTACTATTAAAATATTTCATTTCAGTGAATAATCTGCGTACCTTGCGTCTAACTGTGTGTGTGTGTGTGTGTGTGTGTGTGTGTGTGTGTGTGTGTTAGTATTTCTGTCCGCCAAGCTGCTGCTGTGTGTTTGAAGGACATTTTGGCCACTTCGTCCGGTTTGGATTTCTGGGAGCTGCACAAGAGCCAGAGAGACCCAATGCTGCTTTACCTGAGTCCTTTTCGCTCAGCAAAGAGAAAAGCAAGTATCTCCCAGAGAGAGCTGGTGTTCCTGTAAAAGTAGGGTCCGAAATTCAGACACACACGGCTAAAAACAGCTTTTGGGAACCTTTCCTTAACTGACATTATATAACACGTTAGTTAACATGAACAGGCAATGAACTTCAACATTAATACACCATAACTTGAGCTTTTTAAAAAATAATAAACCATATAAGCCAAACGATATGATCCAATGTCTTGATGAACATGTTCGCAGATGCTAACTATGAAAATTCAGAACTGAAGCTGAAGAGCACATTTGAATATTTACTGTTCAATACGTTATCATCGTTTAAAAGCACGCTGCAATTAAATTTTTGGTAATTTACTGTATGTGGACATAATTTTTAACGATGGCTTGAATAAACATTGCTCAATACCTGTATTTCGTTAACAGTTAAACAAACATCAACTAATACTTGTGTAAACTTAGCTTGTTGGCATTACTTGTGGGTTTATTAATGCTAACGTTCATGGTTTGTTAATGTTAACTAAGGGAAACATAATGTGAAGCAGAATGCGTTTATTTAATCCCTTATTGTGATTCCATAAGCATTGTTGTTTCAGTTACTGGAATTTCTTTCAAATTGTTTCTTAAATAAGGTTTTATTCGTGTAAATAATGAGAACAATGTATGTTCTTTTTCGCTAAATACAGTAGCAGAGATAACACCGAAAGACAAGAGAGAATCTCCATTTAAATGAAATAAATGTCTAAAATAAATGCGTGGGAGTTGGAGGATAGAAGCAGCGAAGGTCTTGTTATTGGCGTTCCAAATAAAAATTTGCAGTCGTTAACCAAAGCTGGGCTTTCAGGCAGGTAGAATTACAACCACAAACTGACGTGTATATGTATATACACAAACTAAGGAATTAAATCTAGATACAGGTGAAGACGTTGAAGGAAATGAACCAGTGACTAGACAGTGGAGATTAGACCAAAACCAAAGCAAAGGAAAACATGGAGTTGTTGCCACTGAAGTTGCTTGCTTGTTTGCTTTTGCCGTTTTTAATTTTCATGACAAAAATGAGTCGCATCCACCAGTAATGGTGTCTTTATTGTACAAAGTTGTACAACCGTGTCTATCTGTTGCGTGTCCCAGGAGAAGACGGTGAGACCAGAGGTCACATCAGCTTCCAGAGATCGAGTGGACAGTTCAGAGTTGTGGTCAGTGCAGCCTGGAAAACACAAGGAATGGCTAAGGAACTTGTGCATGGCTCTGCTAGACAGTGGAGGGGTCTGCAACGAAGCCCTACTCATGACCAGAGCCCTTTGTGAGGTATTTACACATCACCTTTATTTTTAAGCCCCCCCCCCAAAAAAAACAAAAAAAACCCCAAAACAAAACAATACATGTTGCCACCACCACCATGCTTTACTGCGGGGATGGTGTGGTGTTTTCAGGGTAAATGAGCAGTGGTGGGTTTCCACCAATCGTAGCGCTTTGTGCCAAGCCCAAAATGATAGTCCAGAGAACCTTTCTCCACATGTGTGCTGAGTTTCCAACATGCCTTTTGGGAAACTTGTATGGGGTTTTTCCCCTCTCTCCCTTTCTGGCACATTTCCCTAAAGCGTTGTGGAGTAATCATAATAATCATCGGGAAAATTTCCTGTTTATCGATATGTGAAAAAAGCATCAATCCCAAGCTACTAGAGAAGCTACAAGCTCCCGTAACTCTCGAATCTCTCAAAGCTAGAATTCAATCGGATTGCTAATGCTCGACTAGATCTTGACTGTAAATATAAAATAGGTCTCTGAGCCCAGGACGTGTTTGTAAATGAGTGGATCAGTTCGCGCTCCTTGGTTGTGTGAAAGACTTGCCCTTAAGACGTATCGGGGAAGATTACTTAACCCGTTGGTCCTTAACGACCGTTCTTCTCTGCAGGTGAAAACAGATTTCTGCCAAAATATGCTTCCCCTCTTCATCCATGACATGCTGCTGGGAGACACAAACGGCTCATGGAGGGAACTTCTCTCCGTACATGTCCAGCGCTTCTTCAGCAGCTGCTGCAGACCGGGCGTTTCCGGCAGCCGACCCACCACCCCCATGCCCTCTGATTCAGGTACACATTTCTAGTTCACATTTACTACCACCGTATCATGAACATTGTCGGCATGTGCAGAGATATATTTCCATTTTCCATAGGCATGTATGACATTTAGGTGAGCAAGTGCCTTTCTTAAAACGAAACAATCCTATGTGCATGCTCTTTAATAATAAAAAGAAAGAAATCTCTGCAACGGTCAGTAATTTTTCACTATTGTTCGTGGGAGGTGGTAGCTCAGTGGTTAAGATGCTGGGCTTCTGATCGGAAGATCGTGAGCTGTCACTGCTGGGCCCTTGGTAAGGCCCTTAACCCTCAACTGTTCAGTTGTATCAGTGAAATAAATGTAAGTCGCTCTGTGTCTTAAGGGTGTCTGCCAAATGCCATAAATGTAAATGTTCTTAACACAAGCCATTTTTCTATAAGTTTAATGCATAGCTGCATCTACAAGCTTTATGGGTATCAGACTGGATACCGGGTATGGATATTCAGACCGTACATTTGAAAACGTTTCTCAACAGGAGACACAGATGTTGGAGTTCAGAGCCAACCAGATAAATGTTCTCTGCACACCATGCTAGCAGTCATCGACTACCTCAGACAGCAGAGACGACCACTGGGACCTAATAGGTTTATTCACTTTCTCTTTCTCCTCCCTTTGCATTTCTTTACGGGAAAACCTCCACCCTGAAACACATTAACGCTTGTCTGTCATGGTGACAGTGTGTTTCATAGGAGAAAACGGATTACATCATATTAATCAGACATCCATTGTAGAAGTAGTGGAGATGACAAGAGTTGGACTCAGAGTTGTGGCAGAGGCTCCGTTCAGTGATTTTAGATGTTGGACTACTGATTCGGAAGGTTGTGAGGTTAAATCCCAGCGCTGCCACTGCTGGGCCCTTGAGCAAGGCCCTTAACCCTCGAGTTGTTTAAATGAGATCAATTATAAATGCTCTGGTAAGGGCATCTGCCAAATGCCATGAATGTGAATGTAAATAAATATATAAGGCTGACAAGCCGAAAGGTATCAATGGTGCTAGCATAGCATAGTTGAAGCTTTAGAACCTTATCTGTTTGAGCCGAGTGTACAGATGAGGAAGCGAGAGGGCTGGACAGACTAAAGGAGACTAGTAGACTAAAGCGCTGCTGCATCACTCTCTTTAAACAATCTTGGTTCATATAATTTTTCATCCTAATCATGTGGAAAAACATCATTTAACAGTAATCCACTCTGCTTCATGTATGCGTTTACTTGGGCGGGGGGGACACTTCCTGAAGCCCTAGCGCCTTGAAACTCTATACTGAAAACTATATTAGAGCGTATGTGATGAACAGGAGATTTCTGCACTTTTCTCCCCCCCCTTTTTTTTTCTTAAGCACGTTATTATCAAATTATTCATTTTAATATAAACAATCATGTTTCATACGAAATAAGTCAGCTCAGAATCTTGGATGCCACTGAAGATTAATATTCAGATCAGGGTGGATGTTTCCTTTAACTGGTTATATTTCCATAATAATAATAATAATAATAATAATAATAATAATACTGTTGCAGTGCTGAGTGTGGAACCGTGTGCGAATCCAACTTCTGGCTGGACCTGAACTATCTGGAAGTTGCTCGAGCAGCTCAGCTCTGCTCCGCCCATTTCACCGCCCTGCTGTACTCTGAGATCTATGTGGACAACATCCGCAACAACATGGAGGAGAAGCGCAGGTACCACCTGTAAACTTGTGGGGCTGTGTATTAGAGTGCCGACGTAGTACTGAGGCAAAACTCATTTTTATGGGTCGAAATCCAGCTGTGCGAAGAACATACAGTGCTGTCACATGCTAATCGAGTACATTATCCTTGAAGCATGTTTTATTAGACTGTACTGGTCTTAACCCCGTGAGAAACCTTTTTTTATTCAGTCAACACTCTGGAAGAAATTTTTAACCAAGTCAAACCTAATACAATTAGAAAAGGAAAAATAGATTTTAAAAACTTTATATTGAGTCTCTTAGACATTTCTCACCATGAAAATAACCATAAAAGCTGGCATGGCGTTAAAACAAACAAACAAACAAACAAACTGTCACATACTTTTAAAAATTGCATTTGAACTGCAGTTAGTATTCAAATTAATTTGATTATTAATTAGGAATCAGTTTAGAATTAAGTTTTGTAGGGGTTTTTTTGTCAGATATATGATCTACATTTCATATTATTGCATTGGTGAATATTCCTCATAGCAATATGTATATGAAAGTAAATATTATTTACTTTCTCCTTTAAAACTTCCTCCTTTCATGTCTTTGTTATTGTTGTTATTGTTGTTGTTTTTAATAAGGACTGGTTTAAATAATCCTCTCAGATTACTCTTGAGGGAAACCCTTTTATAGAAAAAAAAAAAATATCTTTTTTAAATTTTGTGTGTATAATGTTGACTTTCTTCAGAGCTCAATCCAGAACATCACGCAAGCTCACGTTTGATGATAACAGTCAAAACCTGTCCATCGGCAGTATGTCTGAGAAGAGTATAGAGGACTCGGGCATGAGCCTGCAGGTAACTCATGTGATAATAGAATCTATTTCTAGTCCAAGGTGTTGGTGTGAGTTCATTTTAGTCGTGCACATTGTGCAGGATATCCTGATTGAGGTGTACAGGAGCATCGGGGAGCCTGATAGCCTGTACGGATGTGGAGGTGGCAAGTTGATTAATCCTCTCACTAGGTTAGACTGCATTTGTCACCCTTTTTGCTTGAAAGTGTGTGTGGAAAGGACAGGCATTTAAAAGAACATTAGCATACCTAGTAATCACTTTTAATGAAAGCACCTGTTTTTATTTAAACATATTTCCCTTTATTTATTTATTAATTTTTCAACACCAGAATCAGGACGTACGAACACGAGGCCATGTGGGGTAAGGCTTTGGCCTCCTATGACCTTCACGCCAATCTGCCAGAGGTGACGAGGCAGGTTGGCATAATGGAGGTAAAGCTGAGCTTGTGAGGTGTCTGAATTTCATGAAATATTGAAATATGGTTCCATCAGTCTTTCAATGCCTCTCTCATTGAACTTAGCAGTTATGCTCTCTTTTAGGGTTTGCAGAATTTAGGGCTCTGTGGGATCCTGAACACGTACCTGCACGGTCTGAGAAGACACGGGGCCGAGTGGGCACCCGAGCTTCGGGAATTTCACTTCCAAGCAGCCTGGAGGAACACGCAGTGGGAAACAGACTTGGATGAGCGGTAGGAGTTTGTCTGTTTGTTTGTTTGTTTGTTTGTTTATTTATTTATTTATTTCGAAAGGAACAAAAGCATTGAGGTATAAACGTTGGCCCTCATTTAAGATTTTGGCTAGTGCTCTTTCCATCATTCCACTCTTTAGAGTTGATAGTCATACATCATTAACACATTTGTTTCAGTAACTTATACCAAGAAATTTTTTTTTTTAGATGAGAACATGCTGTGAGTACAACTGCGTCATGCAGCAATCACATCACATCACATACGATACAATATAATACAATATAGCAGCTATAAACTTCATTCCTTCACTAGGCTTTCTTTTATTTTCTCTCTTGATGTTAATAAGATTTAAAAGAAAAAAAACAAAACACTGACAGTGGAGACTCATTTTGTAAATGTTAATTAAACGCCTTCTAACAGAAAGCTACGAAAGCCCGTTTCCACCACAGAGAAAAAGTAAAAAGGCGACTTCATATCTCAGAATTGTGATGTAATATGTTGCAATTCTGATATTCAGAATTGTGAGTTTATATCTCACGGTTCTTTTTTTTTTTTTTTTCCTCACAATTACGGGTTTATATCTCGCAATTCTGACATTTCGTCTCACACTGGCGAGTTCATATCGCACAATTTTGACTTTATTTCTCGCAGTTGAGACATCCACTTGACGCAGTACCTGAAATGTGACTAACTTCAGTTAAAAGGCGTGCACTAGCGTCTGCTTGTCCTTGTCTTGACTAGCTGATGAGTGTTGTTCTTACTGTGTGTCGCCTATTTATAGAGAATGGTTGATGCTTTGTCAGTGTATTCTTTATAATTCATTAAATGTCAAGTGCACGTCTAAATCGTGAGAAATTAAGTCCAAATTGAGAGATATAAAGACGCAATTACTTTTTACATTTTATTTCTCCATATCAAAGATGATGCATTTTTCTCTATAACTAAATAACAGCACTTTTAAAAAAAAAATTATTATTATAAATCCTGGCTTATATTAGGCATTGGTTATGTGGAGCATTTGCCACACAAGTCCAGTTGTTACTATAGAAACGGGAACATAACAGAACGAGCGCATCAATATAAACCTTACAGACCCATGTCAGCGCTGTGCTGTTATACAAACTTGATCAACACCTTCTGACCAATCAGATTTGAGCGCTTGACGAGGCTGTGGCTTGAAGCTGATTAGATAGGTTCACACGGTATCGCGTGTGACATGATGGGTTTGTTTTGAATGATTTTGTATCTAGATTCATGAATGAAATGGCTCTTTGTTATTTTGCAGGAGTGAGAAACTGGATCCAGGCTTCAACGAGTCTGTGTTCACTGCTCTACAAGCGCTGAAGGACAAAGACTTCTTCATGTTCGAGCAAACGCTGAAATACACCAGGTACGCAGGATCAGCGTGAGCACAGGACAATAAAGATGCAAAAAATATCAAACTTCCACAATATATCACATCGAATTCATTTTAGGTCGTGCGCTAGTTTAGATTCAGTTCAATGTCAAGTGGGCTGGAGCAGAAAAATAGACTAGTGACACATCAACAGCTCCTTTTCAGAGCGTTTATTTCTTCACACTGAATGCACACCAGCATTAGCGTTCACATTTTGTACATCAAGGAAGCTAGACAAATTAGCCCATGATATAAGTATAGTTTGTTACATTATTTACACATAAAAAACATAAAAGTTGTGATTGCATAAGTATTTACCATTAGATAGAAATATACAAATAGAATTTAAAAAAATATATATTTTAATGGTGTCTGTGTGTGTGTATCTCTGTGTGTGTGTGTATCTCTGTGTGTATCTGTGTGTGTGTATCTGTGTGTGTGTATCTGTGTGTGTGTGTATCTGCGTGTGTGTGTATCTGCGTGTGTGTGTATCTGCGTGTGTGTGTATCTGCGTGTGTGTGTACCTGCGTGTGTGTGTGTGTGTATCTGCGTGTGTGTGTGTGTATCTGCGTGTGTGTGTGTGTATCTGCGTGTGTGTGTATCTGCGTGTGTGTGTGTGTGTGTATCTGCGTGTGTG
>JANDJT010000103.1:7000957-7014217 GCA_024331685.1 Stegophilus panzeri
CACCCTCTATTCACTCTCACTTTCCTCCCTCTATTCACTCTCATTTTCCTCCCGCTATTCACTCTCACTTTCCTCCCGCTATTCACTCTCACTTTCCTCCCTCTATTCATTCTCACTTTCCTCCCTCTATTCACTCTCACTTTCCTCCCTCTATTCACTCTCACTTTCCTCCCTCTATTCACCCTCTATTCACTCTCACTTTCCTCCCTCTATTCACTCTCATTTTCCTCCCGCTATTCACTCTCACTTTCCTCCCTCTATTCACTCTCACTTTCCTCCCTCTATTCCCTCTCACTTTCCTCCCTCTATTCACTCGCTCATTTTGACAGAGACTGCTCCAGTCCACTTTTCAGACACTTTTAGCGACTTTTTTTTCTTTTCTTTTCTTTTCTTTTCTTTTCTTTTCTTTTCTTTTTTTCTCTCCAAAAAAGCACCTAGTGGCAACTCTAGCGACTTTTTGGGCAAACCTTACCTACTTTCCTTAGAAGAGAGTGGCCAGTACTGCCCCGCCCACCCGAGGTCCTGATTTCCCCCCGCAGACACACCTCTCTCTGCAGCTACTCTGTTCATTGAGGGGCGGAGAGGAGCAGCATGTTCATTCACTTCTAACTTTCTGTCTGAGTGATTATTTTACATGTAAATATCGCCGAAATCGCAGCACAGCCGTTGTCTTTAACTTGCGTGTCTGGTGATTTTGTCAGTCAACATCATGTTTATAAATCAGGATTTTAGCAGTGCAAAGCAGCAGCTTGGAAATGGCTTGGAAGGGACTGCTGATTAACATGTGGTCTCTAGTCACTATTTCATACTCGTTCCGTCTGACAACAGAAAAATGTCAATGAGAACAGCTTTATTGGGAATTCGGCTGTATTAAAATACAGTATGTGAGCACAGAGAGTAGGAGAGAAGTAAATAGGCAGAATGCAAATATGCAATGATGTAATGAATATGCTAATTAGCACATTAGCGACTTTCCATTGAAAGTTGTTGACGGTGCTCCTGTCACTCACCTGGAGTTATGGTGTTGTGGTGTTATGGTGAATATGAACCACGCCTTGGAAATGCTAATTTAGTTCAGCATGGCTGGAAAAGGAACCATATAAAATTATTGTTTTATTATTATTGATGATGATGATAATAATAATAATAATAATAATAATAATATAATATAATATAATATATATATTTTTTATTTAAAAAGAAGAAGAGAATATGTTTGAATGACATTCTTGTGTAGTCCTTGAAAACAAAAAAGTTAGTGTTTGAAAAGTCCTTGAAAGTCCTGGAATTTCATTATGAAGCATTTGTACAAACCCTGAGGAAAACACAAAAAAACAGCAGTCACTGACATCACCAAGAACCTCCACAGGGCAGGGTGAAGGTATGACAAGCCACCGTTCGAAGAAGACTTTGAGAGTAGAAATATAGAGGCCATACCACAAGACCACAAAACCACCAATAAGTCAGCAATAAGTATCGGAAAGCCAGATTGGAATTTGCAAAGAAATACTGAGATGAGCCACAAAAGTTCTGGAACAGAGATTAACCTCTACCACAGTGATGAAAAAGCCAAAGTGTGGAGTAAGAAAGCATATCATGATCCAAGGCATACGAGCTGATCGTTCAAGCACAGTGGAGGTAGTGTCATGGCTTGGGCTCGCATGGCTGCTTCTGGAATGGATGCACTAATCTTTATTGAAGACATAACTCAGGATGGTAGCAGCAGATTGAATTCAGACAACTACAGGAACATTTTGTCTTCCCATTTACAGAGAAATTTAATCTAATTAAGAGATAATTAAGAGAAGCTTCTTCATGCAGCAAGACAATGACCCAAAACACAACAAAGAACTTCATCAGGGGGAAAAGTGGAAGGTTTTAGACTGACCGAGTCAATCACCAGACCTTAACCCAGCTGAGCAGCATTTCACCTCCTGAAGAGAAGACAGAAGGGAGAAACCCACCAAAACAAAACAAAAAACCTGAAAGAAGCTGCAGTAAAAGCCTGGAAAAAATTCACAACAGAAGAATATCCTGAATTTATATATTTCTGTGAAGCTACATCGGGACAGTGTCCGTTGTTAAAAGCTCTACGCAAATAAAACTGAATCGAATCGAATGCAACAGTTTGGTGATGTCACTGGGTCACTGGCTTGATGCAGTTATTGACCTTAAAAAGACCAATGAATCGTGCGTGCGTGCGTGCGTGTGTGCGTGTGTGTTTACAGGTGGACGTGAACCCTGCTGTGTTGCCAGTGTACGCTGAGTGTTTGAGACTATGTGGCAGCTGGCTGGCTGAGACGTGTTTAGAGAGTCCTGCTGTAATACTGGAAACCTACCTGGAGAGAGTGAGAGTCATTTTGCTGTTTAAGTCTTTTTTTTTTATTTTTTTTTATTTTATTTTTTTAAATAACCCAAAAAAGTTTTTTAAATATGACATTTAAAATGTCACAAAAGATTTCTATGGGCCATTTTCAGAGTTAAAGACCGAAGCCCAAAAGACGTCATTATTTACATGGAGAAAGTTATTCATATTCAGAGACGTGTGCTATGCCCGCTTAAGCTGATTTTCTCTGAAGGTGTTACTAAATTAAGGTCATGAAATCATAGGCCGTTGTAGGATATTTTATCATGTTTTTTTTAGCTTCAAACACTGTTGGTTTGAAGGATAATCTGACCAAGCACACATCTGCTACACTTACAGCGCAACTAAATAAGTGTTGTCTATAATTCTAGTCATAAAAAAAAGTTGCTCATCAAAATAAGCAATATCTCTTACTAACATGTCTCCTCCCATCTCCAGAACCAACTTTAAAATTAACTTTAAAAGGGACAGTTCTATTAATTAATTAAGAGGGCCATGTTTAAGTTTAATATTGTCCTTAAATGGTATTTTAGTTTATTGGAGTGTATTTGCGATATTGAAATATGATCAGAATTGGGCATAACTGAGACACGTCTCCGTTTTAGGCAAGCTTTGGAATAGTGCTTACGTCTGAAGTTATGTCTGATGTAGGCGTTTTGGTGTTAAACCCTCACTGTGACACGCTTAATTTAACCCTGAATTAGAGGTGGATCGATAGTGGATTTTACCGATAACCGATTAATCAAGCAATAGTTTTTAACATTTATACTGAACGAAAACATAACACACCCATTAAAATATTGCTGAATTTTATTACAAAAATAAACAGTACTAGCTGTACCATAAAAATTAACTTTTTTAGATTAATAAATATATAAATATTAATATAAATATAAATTAATGAATATTAATATAATAAATATTAAAGTAAATAAAAGATATACATCTAAACTGAACCAAAAAGTAACACTTCATATGTGTGTGAGAGTGTGTGTGTGCGAGAGTGTGTGTGTGCGAGAGTGTGTGTGTGCGAGAGTGTGTGTGTGCGAGAGTGTGCGAGAGTGTGCGAGAGTGTGTGAGTGTGTGTGTGTGTGTGAGTGTGTGAGAGTGTGTGTGTGTGTGAGTGTGTGTGTGTGTGAGTGTGTGTGTGCGAGAGTGTCTGTGTGCGAGAGTGTCTGTGTGCGAGAGTGTCTGTGTGCGAGAGTGTCTGTGTGCGAGAGTGTGTGTGTGCGAGTGTGTGTGTGTGCGAGTGTGTGTGTGTGCGAGTGTGTGTGCGAGTGAGGTGAGGTGAGTGTGTGTGTGTGAGGTGAGGTGAGTGTGTGTGTGTGAGGTGAGGAGAGTGTGTGTGAGTGAGAGTGTGTGCGCGTGTGTGTGCGCGTGTGCGTGTGTGTGTGCGCGTGTGTGTGCGCGTGTGTGTGCGCGTGTGTGTGCGAGAGTGTGTGTGTGTGCGTGTGTGTACGCCAAACTGAATCAAAAAACACTTTTCCAGTGATAGTTTTTATTTCGCCTCTAGAGGCCGCTCTCGTGCTGTATATTGAACGCTCTCAGTCGCTCCCACAGCTGACAAGCAGGGAAACTATCGGTGTTTATGTTTGCAGATAACCGTTCCAGCAGTCGATTATCTGTGCTGATTAATCAGCAGAACCGATCACTCGGTCTCCCTCTACTCTGAATACAGCTCTATGATTTAAGGTGATATGTTAATAAATTCATTTTGTATTGTTATTTAGGCGTGTTGTTATCAGTGTTGTTATTATTTTTGTCCAGGCTGTCACTGTGGGCCAGGGCGGATCTTCAGAACCTAAACTGCAGCGGCAGAAAACTCAGGCGTTCCTCTCGCTCGCCCGCTTCTCTGATGCCCAGTATCAAAGTATCAAGAACTACATGAGGTCATCGGAGTTTGAGAACAAACAGGCGCTGCTGGAGAAGGCCAGAGAGGAAGTGGAGCTCATGAAGGAGAGAAAAGTGGTCGATAACAGGTCCGCTTTATTTAACGTAAATGATTTCTTAACGGCTGAACATTACACATTTAGGTGTACTTCAAGCTTAAATGAAGTTACACTATAAATGAACCAAAAGCTCCACGAGGGTTTGGTGTGTTTTATTGTCCGTTTCTGTGCAGGTACACCGTGAAGGTGCAGAGGGAGCTGAAGCTGGACGTCCGTGCTTTAGACAACCTGAAGGCCGACCGCAGACGCTTCCTGCTAAAGGCGGTGGAGAATTACACACGCTGCCTCGCGCTGGGCGAAGAACATGACACCTGGGTGTTCCGGCTGGCGTCACTCTGGCTGGAGAACGTCGACGCGAAGAACGTCAACGACCTGATGAAAGTGAGTGACCGGTGTGTTCAGCAGGCATGCGAGAGTTACTCTCATTACATTTCTCCTGTTCAGTATAATCGAGATAATCTGTTTTTGATAGATTTGTATTTATTAACTGCGTTAGTTTTACTGTTATCACAGTTACCACGTGTCTGTTTGCACGTAATAGGTAGGTGTCCAAAAGATCCCATCCTACAAGTTCCTGCCTCTCATGTACCAGCTTGCTGCCCGCATGGGCACCAAAGTGTCCAGTCCTGGCACTGCAGAGGATGCGGAATTCCACACTGTTCTCAACGAGGTACCTTGTATGAAAAATTTCATTCCTGTCTTCATTCATTCATTTATTTATTCATTTTTCCTTCCACTTTGGCAGCAGGCTGAGAAGGTCAGAGTAGACTTTCTAGGGTGGCAGGCCTGTGGTGGGGACAGTATTACACTACCTAGATCCATCGTGGTTATGTTAACAAAAATTTGTGATTCTGAAAATGAATCATGTAAATCATGTATATAGCATTTACTAAGGGTAGATTCTGGCTTGAAGATGGGCAAGGAGTGCGAGTGCTCAGTGGGCCACTTTTGGTAAACAGAAGTGGTGCTGCGGGATGAACCGAACACCGAGTTAAGGCACCTGATGCCAGCACTCATCAGACCCCATGAAAGGTGTTGGTTGATATAGATGGTGGCCATTGAAGTCAGAATCCATTAAGGAGTGTGTCACAACTCACCTGCTGAATCAGCTAGCCCTGAAAATGGATGGCGCTGGAGCGTCAGGCCCGTACTCATGTCTGGTAGTCGTTTCCTCTTTTATATTTTTGGGCCTAAGCCATGACTAGTAGTAGAAGTGCAACTGGGGTGGTGTGGAAGCCTCAGGAGTTGCCTCAGGTACAGATCTTGGTGGTAGTAGCAAATATTCAAACGTGGAACAGGGCTGAACAACAAAGATTCCGTACAAAGTATCAGTTTCTTTGTTTATCCACAAAATGTTCTCAATTTATTGTTTGTAGCATCGTTGCTTATATTAATTTAGAAACAGTGTTAACAGTATCTCACAGATGACAAATGCGATTATAACCGTCTTTGCTGCCCAGCTGATCCATAGGTCATCCATGGACCACCCTCATCACACACTCTTCATCATCCTCGCTCTGGTCAACGCCAACAAGGACGAGTGCTATTCCCGCAGCCGTCTGTCCAAGAGCAGCGCGCGGCAGGCTTCGCCCCTGGACCTGGTACATCTAACATCTAATAATAAATCAGCTAGAGTTCATTCAGCTCTTTTTCAGTCTTTCACCGTTCGGTTCGGTGTAAAAACACACCTATGATGATGATGATGATGATGATGATGATGATGATGATACTGTGTTCTGATTGGAGTTGGTGAAGCACTAATCGAAAGTCTTACTGATTCGCGCTAAATGCTGCTGTTCTGCAGGACAGAGCCGACGTGGCACAGAAAATCCTCAATGAGATCCGGAAGAAGAAGGCACAGCTGATCCGGGGTATTGAGACCCTCTGCCACGCCTACATCACCCTCGCGTACATGGATGCACGCGGCCATAAAACTGAGAAGAGTGAGTCATTTCTGTTTAACGCAAAGAATTATGCTGGACACCTTTTCACCACATATTTTTTGTAAAAAAGGAATGTTTTTTTTAAATAATTACCTTCCAAATATGTGGATCTGGTCAGTTATAAACTTGTGTATGTGTGTATGTGTGTATANNNNAGCAGAAAAACAGTTCTGAGTGTTTGGTGTGTTGGTGTAGAGGCAATCCCCATCCCGGAAGATCAACCCATAATGCAGATTAGAGATCTAGAGGACGTCATAATCCCCACCATGGAAATCAAGGTACAAACTAGATTGTGTGGTTTTATTTATTTTTTTTATTTTTATTTTTTTTAAATAAAATCCTGAATCAGAACCAGAAAGGTACACTAAATGGCTAAAAGTATTTGGACACCAGACTATTGCACTTCCCACTCCAAACCCATGAGCATTAATATGGAATTGCTCCCCCTTTGTCCTTATAATAACCTCCACGCTTCTGGGAAGACTTTCCACTAGATTTTGGATGATGATTGAAGGGATTTGCTTTAACAGCATTAATCAGTTGAGGCACCGATGTTGGTCGAGGAGGACTGGCGCGAACTCTGCGAACTAATCATTTATCACGATATAGATGTTCTATCGCTATATCGTCCAGCCCTAATCCAACGTTTCTTCAGTTCCCTACTCACAACTTTAGTTCTATGCGCAATTAGTTCCTTTATCCTATTCAACAATGGTAGAAAACGACCTGTATAACCGATAACAGTAGTTTCATCATCACGGTGTGAAAGCAGGGTTAGTATAGAACATCTCATTATAGAACATCTTAAACATTTCACTGTGGATTTATTTTGTAAATGTTACGAACATCGGGCAGAACAGAGTATCCGTTATTACTGATGCTTGGTGTGTGGTGTTGCTGTTTGTGTGCTTTTATACAGGTGGATCCATCAGGGAAATATGAGGATCTGGTGACTGTCAGGTCTTTTAAACCTCACTTCCACCTGGCTGGAGGCGTCAACCTGCCGAAGATCATCGACTGTGTGGGCTCAGACGGTCAGAGCAGGAGACAGCTAGTCAAGGTGAGACAGCTGGGTGAAAAAATAAACTCGCTTTCAGACTAGATTCTAGCACTTTAATGTGTAATGCAGAAGATTCAGTTTCCACTTTAACAAACTAAATGAATTGAACCCGATCAGTGAACACTTTCATTGGAAAATACCTTTTTTTTTCTTTCCATTTCACCTTGATCTTTAAACCATGAACCATGTACCAAATGGACAGGAAACATTTGTAAGGATGTGTAAATATCAGTAAATATCACCAGTTTTTCTACCATTGTAATTTGAAAGAGGGAAAGAATTATGGGAGTACTAAAATGTTGGGAATAACTACAGTGGTGCTTGAAAGTTTGAAAATAGAAAGAAGAAAATTATTTCTGCATAAATATGAACTAAAACAACATCAGATTTTCATAAAAGTCCTAAAAGTAGATAAAGAGAACCCAATTTAAAAATGAGACAAAAATATTATACTTGGTCATTTGTTTATTGAGGAAAACGGTCCAATATTACATATCTGTGAGTGGCAAAAGTATGTGAACCTTTGCTTTCAGTATCTGGTGTGACCTCCTTGTGCAGTAATAACTGTAACTAAACATTTGGGGTAACTGTTGATCAGTCCTGCACATCGGCTTGGGGGAATTTTAGCCCGTTCCTCAGTACAGAACAGCGTCAGCTCTGGGATGTTGGTGGGTTTCCTCACATGAACTGCTTGCTTCAGGTCCTTCCACAACATTTCTATTGGATTAAGGTCAGGACTTTGACTTGGCCAGTCCAGAACATTAACTTTATTCTTCTTTAACCGTTCTTTGATAGAACGACTTGTGTGTCTAGGGTCGTTGTCTTCCTGCATGACCCACTTTCTCTTGAGATTCAGTTCATGAACAGATGTCCTGATATTTTCCTTCAGAATTTACTGGTAAACTTCAGAATTTCTTGTTCCCTCAATGATGGCAATCCGTCCAGGCCCAGATGCAGCAAAACAGGCCCAAACCATGATACTACCATCACCATGTTTCACAGATGGGATAAGGTTCTTATGCTGGAACGCAGTGTTCTCCTTTCTCCAAACATAACACTTCTCATTTAAACCAAAAAGTTATATTTTGGTCTAATCCATCCACAAAACATTTTTCCAATAGCCTTCTGGATTGTCCATGTGATCTTTAGCAAACTGCAGAGGGGCAGAAATGTTCATTTTAGAGAGCAGTGGCTTTCTCCTTGCAGCCCTGCCATGTACACCATTGTTGTTCAGTGTTCTCCTGATGGTGGACTCATGAACATTAGCCAATGTGAGAGAGGCCTTTAGTTGCTTAAAAGTTACCCTGGGTTCATTGTGACCTTGTAACTATTACACGTCTTGCTCTTGGAGTGATCTTTGTTGGTCGACCACTCCTGGGGAGGGTAACAATGGTCTTGAATTTCCTTCATTTGTACATAATCTGTCTTACTGTGGATTGGTGGAGTCCAAATGCTTTAGAGATGAGGTCCTCAGAAATCTCCTTTGTTCATTCCATGATACACTTCCACAAACATGTTGTGAAGATCAGACTCTGATAGATCCCTGTTCTTTAAATAAAACGCAGCTCTTACTCACACCTGATCATCATCCCATTGAGTGAAAACACCTGACTCTAATTTCACCTTCAAATTAACTGCTAATCCTAGAGGTTCACATACTTTTGCCATACATGGATATGTAATATTGAATAAATTTCCTCAATAAATAAATGACCACATATAATATTTTGTCTCATTTGTTTAATTGGGTTCTCTGTATCTACTTTTAGGACTTGTGTGAAAATCTGATCATGTTTTAGGTCATATTTATGCAGAAATCTAGAAAATTCTAAAGGGGTCACAAACTTTCCAGCACCATTGTATTGGTATTCTTCCATGCCTTCGCTTCAGACATGTTTAATATACACGTTTTCTTCCTTTAAGTTCTTTCTTCTTTTCTTCAACGTTTCCTCGAATTCTTCACCTCTTTTTTTTTTCTTTTTCTTTCTTCTATTTTCCTCTTCTTTCTTTGTTTTTCTGCTTCTTCCTTTTCATTTTTTCTTTTTCTTCTTTCCTCTTCTGTCATTGTTTTGACTTTTTTCTACTTTCTTTTCTTTCTTTTATTTATTTTTATTTCTTCCGTCTTCCTTTTTTAATTCTTTCTTCTTCATTACCATCTTTTATTTATTTATTTCCTCTTGTTTTTCTTTTTATTTCTTTTGTCATTTAATTTTTTCTTAATTTTTTAATTCTTCCTCTCCTCCTCCTCCTCCTCCTCATTATCACTGGTGTACAGGGGCAGGATGATCTGAGGCAGGATGCAGTGATGCAGCAGGTATTTCAGATGTGCTCCACACTGCTGCAGCGCAACGCTGACACACGCAGGAGGAAACTGAACATTCGCCGCTACAAGGTCGACATTAAAAAAAAACAAAAAAAGCTTCACTGCTGCTTTCTTTTTTTTTTTTTTTTCCTCACCTATATTGATTTATTTTTATAGTATATAATGTTTAATATAGTAGGTGCAAATGATAAATAGTTGACAGTGGAGAAAAAAAAAATTAACTTGAAGATAATCATGTAATGTTAGCTAAATGTCTTTCTTTTTTATTACGGATTAAAATTCTAGGAACTGGTGTTAGTGTAAGTGAATATGCTAAATTCTATTACATGTTATTAAATTACATGCTAAAAATACGCGTTCTGGTCTGTTGTGTGTCAGGTGGTGCCTTTCTCTCAGAGGAGTGGTGTTCTGGAGTGGTGCTCTGGTACTGTCCCGATAGGAGAGTTTCTAGTGGACTCTCAGAAGGGAGCACACAAACGTTTTCGGCCTCGAGACTGGAGCAACATGGATTGTCGCAGGAAAATGATGGTACGTGTGAATGCTTTTTTTTTTTTTTTTTTTTGGCCTACTTTTTACCACAAGTAATATTTTGCAACAAGCAAGAGCAAAGACTGGAATAGTTATTTTAATGTCTCATTAATGCAGAAAATGCAGCTTGGTTAGGCCTGTCACGATAGTTACATTATCAACTTATCGTACGATATACTGTATGGACGTGACCTCGATATTGTCCGGTGTGTTTACATAAGAACAAATGTCACCAACATTTTAGCCGTTCACGCTGCTTCGGTCTTCTCGTCGAATTTAAGATAAGAATGCACATTCGAATGCAAAAACTGCATACAGTTGTGTTTTTAAGACCTTTGAAATGTGAATTTAAGACATTTCAATGCTAATAAAGGCCTTATTTTTACATTAAGGAATTTAAGACTTTTTAAGGACCCACGGAAACCCTGATCATCCAACAACAGTAGTTATCATGACAGGCTTAAGCTTGGTTTTATTTCTAAAGATTTGTCAAGGAGCTTCTCTCAGACCGACGTCTTTCACTCTCGGACACGTCCACGCTCAGATCCGTTCTGCTCTCGACTGGGTTATGAGTTTTGATTAGGGGAAATTTGCAGTTCCTGACAATGAATGAATGAAATGAATCGTTTACTGTCTCATTATTGGTGGGAAAAAAATCAACTGGACGTTAAACGTATGGAAGGATTTATTGTAGGTGTGTATTTTAGATATACTGAAGATCCAGTTGCTCCCATCGTGTTTTATTCCTTACTCGAGCAATAAGTTGCAGCCTTTATTTAACACTGAAGATCAGTTGTTTGAGGGAGCTCAGGCTAAGCAGATCACTAATAAAAAAACGACATTTTTGTGATCTTATGGCTAAATATCCTGAGTATTGATTTGGAACTGTTGTTAGGAACTGTGCTGTTTTGCGCTCATTATATGACTTGCCCTTGAAATGATCTTTTAACTGTGATAGCTATATGATTGTCATGTAGGAGGCTCAGAAGATGGAATTTGACAAGAAGCTCCAGGCGTACACGGAGGTGTGCCAGAACTTTCGTCCTGTTTTCCGTTACTTCTGCATGGAGAAATTCCTGGACCCGGCCATATGGATGGAGAAAAGACTGGCATACACACGCAGCGTGGCTACTTGTTCTATAGGTATTGACACTGGAGGTTGCACAACTACTCTTTTTTTTTTTATTATTTTTTTTTTTATTATTTAATTTTTTTATAGTTGACCAGCAATTAAATTTTTTTTTAAAAAGTAGTTGACGAGTCATCTTACCCACGGTTAAAGCAAAGAACACTCCAAATTGCACTTCAGTGAATTCCCACACACAGGCTACAAGTGACATTTCCATCCTCAGTGCTTTTTTTTAGGCTAGACTGTTAACGATGAACGTTAATGAATTGGTGCAGTAAATGTGCAAAATAAATAATCACTCTTGCGACTCGTGCGGATGAGCTGGTGGCTCAGCTGAGATCACTTAAAGATGATAAAATCCTAGATTAATAATCGATGAAGGATGCAGCGCTTACAGCAAAATCTGGGAGGTTTTTCCGCCATGTTCGAGTCGGATTTCAGTAGCATCCGAGTCTGGATCGACATGCCATGCTCCACTGATCTGATTCTAAGCTAGAATCTGAGTGGGATCTCCCAGCTCTCCGTTATATTCAAAGTGATATCAAAAGGTTTATGGTACATTAAAGCAAAAGGAAATGTAAAAACAAATAAAATAAAAAAGACTTGAATGTAGAATTGAGTTCATCTAGTGTGAAACATTTAGCTGCTTTCTTTATCATTTCTTCCGTTTTTCCCCACTAGAACGAAAAAGAACATTATTAATTATTTTTTTTAAAATATGATCACGTTTTCTGTTGCATTTTTGTTATCAGCAAAATTGCATTGATTTCCAAATACCATTGGTTTACTATTTTCATTTTCATTGCTTGAACCACTTTGAAGCCCTGAAGCCTGTTGCACAAAGCCAGATTCGGGGGTCACCAAGGTATTTTCTGTTTAGTTTGAGCAAACTCCGTTTTTTTTTTTTTTGGTCTCAAGTTGGATTGGTTTTAACGGTTTTCATCGTCATGGCAACTCGCACTACACGGCTAACCTGCCTCCAGAGCAGGTTTTATTCTAGGTAAAAGAACTCAAACCCAAATTGGACCAATCAGTTGTGAGCGATGTGATTATAAATCTGACGCATCAAAGTGCTTAAAAGGGAAAGAACTTTTAGGGATGGACAAAATTCCCTGGCTGTCCCTGCTGACCATCTGTAGGAAAGATATCGATTTTCAGCAGATGGTGTAGTTTATCTACGCTGGCTTCTTGAGCCGCACATTAATGAAGCGCCAAAGCCGCACTCTTACTGTACCACAAACCCTATGCATTGCTTTGCGAGTGGTACATGTTTTCATGCGGTGGTATTATTCCTATTATATTCTAATAAAATCCTAATATACTTTCACTAATTGATGTTTATTTTATTAATGTTTAATGAGAACAATTTTCATCGTTGGGGTTATAAGTTTTCAATCTGTTTATTCTCATTGTCAGCCTCTAAAAGTAAACTTATGCATTAACACAATCAGTAGGGTTCCGCCAGCAGTTCTCCTGAGTTTTGGCAGCTGCAACAGTGTTGTTTTTTGCGGTTTAGTGTAGGTTTAAATTCCTCATATTTTCACAAAATAATTTCTTACTCTTCGATAATTTCTTGCTCTTCAACTGAAAGCACCTGCTTTTTTTGGCTGTTTGTTGCAAACGTCTAGCTTTCATGTGCACATGCAGGCTAAGTAAGCATTGATTCAGGGTTAAAACCTGGGTTGACTGAGAAAGTTGATAACCGGGGTCATGAAACCTGTTAACCTTAATTAACCCGAGATGGATTTGTTTGGTTTTGTCAAGTCAAAACTTACTCTGCAACTCTGAGTTTGTTCAACTCGCTTTGTGCAACAGGTCTCAGGTTGTGTTTGTTTGTTTGTTTGTTCGTTCTTAATGGCTGTTCCTCTCACAGTGGGCTACATCGTTGGTCTGGGTGATCGACACATCCAGAACATTCTGATAGATGAGCAGACAGCAGAACTGGTGCACATAGACCTGGGTG
>JANDJT010000103.1:7030419-7042956 GCA_024331685.1 Stegophilus panzeri
TACATTGTAGCAAAGTGTCATTTCTTCGGTGTTGTCACATGAAAAGATATAATCAAATATTTACAAAAATGTGAGGGAGTACTCACTTTTGTGAGATACTGTATATTTTATATATATATATATATATATAAAATGCCTTTGACAAAAGAAGAACGTATTGAAATCATTCTCATGGCTGGATCTGGAAGCTGTTGCAAGGATGCGATGGACTTTTAAGAGGAAACATGGCAAGCGCATCACACAAGACACTGTTGCCAAACTTATTAACAAATTCCAAAAGACCGGAAGTGTTACGGACCAACCGAGAAGTGGACGTCCACGAACATCCACTGACGAAGGCACAACCGACGTGGTGCTGTCAAACATAGTCTCCTATGTATGGAGAATTTTAGGACACCCTGTAGACAAAAACTAGTGATAACCATAGCCCAAAAATATGGCTCAACTTATAGTTTTATCAAAAATCTAAGACTAAAACTAAATCCAAATTAGCTGTTCAAATTAACACTGTGACTGATAGCTAGCTAATTAGCAAACAACTAAAGTATCTTACCTGTACAGCAAGAAGAAAAAAACAAAAAAAACAAGAAAAAAAAAACAAAAAAAAAAACAAAAAAAACCAACTAATTCCACATTACTAGAATCCCTTTTCATTTAGGAAAGTTTGGACTCATTTAAAGCTCACATTGCTACACAATTACACTGTTTTAGTGTAAAAGCATGTAAATAATATAGGCTAAAATAAATTAAATTAAAAATATAATCAATAATCAAGGCTGGGGGTAATTATCTCAACAAATAATTATTAAAAGGTCTGAGCAGTTTCCCCAAACCATAACCACAGTCCTGCTGCTGTGTTATCTGCCAGTTAATATTGTCTCTACGGAAAATGTAAAGTTGTAAGCTGATACTGCGGCAAAAATGGTAAGGGTTATCATACAGGGAATTTTTGTAGCATGCCAGCATGACTCTGACCTGTGGAAGAATTGTGAGGCGAAATGACTGGCTAGTGTTGGTTGCTCTGAGGTAGATTGAGATTTTCGGGAAGAATCCCCACGGTGACTCTCCTTTCATCCAGCAAGCCAACTTGGTCCCAGAGAAGAAACCGGAGGAGAAGTCCTGGATCTGGATCAGAAAAGCAGAGGGCTCATGTTCTATACTTTGAAGACAGCAATGCTTTCAATGCATTTCAGAAACACAACCCTGGAAGTGTTGGCTTCAGACTGATTCGGCGTCCAGAAAAGTAAAACAGATGAATTGTTCACATATTAGTATTCAGTATGCTAGCACATAGCTATTTGACTAATTATCTGCTTATAAACTAGCTTATGTTTCTCAGGTTGGGTTCAGAATAGAAAAGTTTAGCGCTAACCTTATAGAACATTGAAGTTAGCATACAGGTTCTGTAGCTAAATCTTTTAAGTACCATATAATAATCTTCTGATAATTAGGATAACAGATCATGACAGGTTCAAGGCACTGAGCTTATTTTGTCAGATCACAGACTTGTGTCTCACGGTGTCTAAAATATTATTGTTATTATATTTGCTATATAAACTGTTTCCCATAGAGTAAGTACTGTATAGCATAGCAGTAACGGTGGCAGGCAGAATTCTGCCAACATTTACTAGTGAGTGCTCCGTAAAAGCACGCTGTTTCCCACCATTACATAAACAACGGCGTATAAAACAGTATAAATTACCTAGTAATCTGAAGCCACAAAATTCAGTATTCTAAGCAATATTCTGTATTGAATACACCACTAACAAGCTGGCCTTAGTAGTCATTAAACATTTTACGTTTACACTAACTGCTATGCATTGTGGGACTTTAGTGCAGATGTCGTATCCCAAATAGTGCACTATATGGTAAACAAACAAATTCAGACCTGGAATTGGTTTTCAACAGGAAATGTAACTCAGTGGTAACTGTAAAATCAGAATTAGCCATTCAAAGGGTAGCTGGGCATTTGAAAGTAAGTTTTTGTGGGGTTTTTGTGGAGTTTTTAGAAGAAAAAAAAAATCCATTAGCAACACATGGAATTTGATGCTTGAATACAGCCTTATGCTCTTTTCACATAGGCTTTTGAGACTGTAACACCAATTTTAAGGACCTGTATTTTGGGAGAGAAAAAAAAAAAAAAAAAAAACGCTTTTCAAACACCAATAATGACTGAAACGCTAAGAAAAATAACCATGGCCATACCATTGACATTTGTGTGATGGCCTCCACGACAGCTTCAAACACTTTCACAGGAAGACGTAGTAACGTTGTCCCGCTGTCCACAATGGCTTTATCTGAATTATACTGAAAACAAAACGCATATAGAAATTTGTCAAGGCCTGCAGCAGACAAAAGCCACTTTCTCTTTTCTCAGGCTTTCAGAAACAGACAAAGTTCTCACATCTACACAACAGGAAATTCAGTGCCGATTTGTTGTTTTTCTCTCTGTAGCCTTGGAGAGAACAATGTTAGCCAAACCTTTCATAAGTATTTCCAAGCAAAATGCATTTGCGTTTTTATAAGGTCACAATCTGTTTCTCCCTCATTTTTTCATAATGGATAGCTGGATTTTTTCAGGCATAAAGATAGTAAGGAAAAAAATAGAGAAAGGGCAAAAACATGCATATTTTATAGCAGTGGTCACCAAAGCTCTTCTTTGAGATCAGCATTCCTGCAGGTTTTAAATCGAACACACCTGTTTTAGTTGATCAAGAACTTCTTAAGGCAATGATTAGATGGTCAGGTGGGTACGATTATGGTTGGAGCTAAAGTCTTCAGGAAGGTAGACCTCCAGGAACAGGGTTAGTGACCACTGTTTTACTGTATGTACTGTAAAAGTAAATGAAGTCAGATACCTCCCTGCAGTCCAGGTTTAGATTCTTGCCTCCAACTTCCAGTTTTAAGACCTCCACTTGGTAGTACCACTCTTGTACGATGGGCGTATACCACATTGAGCCACGGTACAGCGTTGGTTCGAGTCCTCCCATGATCTTAAACATGTGAGAAAATAAAACAAAAATAACAATAAGAAAGATTTATTACAGAGGTTGTTATGATTTAATCTTGCCTTTTTAAAACAAATCCTATGAGTGTTATAGTATACAGCTGGGGTATAAAAATCTAAATCTGCCTGGGCCACATCAGCATTTCTGTGAGCCCTTGAAGTACCATAACTTAAGACTGTTAATTTCTTTCAACATATTTTCATGTATTCTATCAATTAAATAACCAATAACATATGCTCTGTAAATAGAATAGGACATTTCTAGGAAAAAGAACAGCTGACAGAAACTATTCAACTCTATAATGTCTACTACAGTATATTGGATTTGAAATGAAATAATGAATATGAGCTCAAAATAGAGCTTTAAAGTGTGGGAAGTAAAGGAAGGAACTGCTCATGATCCCAAGCATACCACCTCATCTTGCTGTGTCTGCATGCAATGAAACTGGTTCCCTTTTATTTATTGTTGATGTGAATGCTAAGAAAAGCTGCAGGATGAATTCTGAAGTGTATAGGGCTATACACAATACGCTATATGCTATATACTCTTTGTATGGCGCATGACAGTGCAGATGGACAAAAACCTAAAGCAAACTTCAAAAGCAACCCAAAGCTTTTTAAAAAAAAAAAAAAAAAAAAAAAAAAAAAAAAAAAAAAAAAAAAGTCAAATAAGTGGAATTTTTACAATGGCCAAATCAATCACCTGACCTAAATCCAATTAAGCATGCATTTCACTTGCCAAGAACAAGCAGGGACTGAAGACAAGTGCAGTAAAGGCCTTGTAGAGCATCAGCAGGGAAGAAACAGACATCTGCTGATGTCTATGTGTTCCAGGCAATCACTGACTACAAAGGATTTGCGACAGAGTATTAAAAATGACAAATCAATTTATAATTAAGTTAGTTTGTCTAATTACAAACTAACCACATATTTAAAAACAAAACAGTGCTGTAATTCCTACACCGTTCACCTCATATTAAAGCTGAAAGTCATGAGCTCATTTTCATTGTTTAATTTCAAGTCCAATATACTGCAGTAGATAACTAAATATTTTTTTTTAAATGTCCAAGTATTTATGGGCCTGACTGTATATATGAAAAAAATGTTCTTGTGCAAACTGCAAATTGGTGGAATGTTCATGGAACCACAATGAATCGTCCCCAGACGTGTGCGCCACATGCTCCCAGACTAATGATAAGGAAGGTACAGTAAGAGAGAAAGCCGGGTAGACAGCAGTGGGAGAGAGAGCAGTGGGAACAGCAGTTATATAGAGAACAATAAGCAATGAACTGCACTACAGTCACCTCAATTTCGACACCCCACGCAAAACTCCTCTGCTAAAAAAATGTGCACAGCGACGCATGCCTAAAAGCATTCAGGCAAATCAGAACTCTTTAGGAACAATATTCTCAGGTCAGACGAAAACAAAAATAGAAAACTTTGGCAATAATTTGGCTCATGTTTGGAGAAAGATAGGCTGCGTTTATGATCTCAA
The DNA here is from genome assembly GCA_024331685.1 of Stegophilus panzeri. NCBI lineage: Eukaryota > Metazoa > Chordata > Actinopteri > Siluriformes > Trichomycteridae > Stegophilus > Stegophilus panzeri. Next base: position 7,034,922 of record JANDJT010000103.1, read on the forward strand.
GATACCCACTGTGAAGCACGGTGGTGGGAGCATCACGATACAGTATGGAGCCGTTTCATCCCTCCAGAGCGTTAATCGTCGATCCCATTAAAACACTGCCACAAGGGCCCATAGAAAGCCATAGAGATTTTCATGTAGCCTGAGCTGTGCACCGAAAACTTTCCATTAAATAAACAAACAGCGCGATATTGCAAGGATAACTGATCATTTGATTTGCTCAAAATTATACAGTCACATTGATAGCCACTTCACTGCTGCATTTTTATGAAGTTTTAGGGTAGACTAATACTGAGAATCGCAGGCCTGTAAGGGTTAAATCCACATTAGATCAGAATTACATAAAAGGCAAAACCTCAAGAGGTTGTGTTTTCATTTTGTTCTATATTCCATGATTATCATAGCGAGAGAGAGAGAGAGAGAGAGAGAGAGAGAGAGAGATTTCGATGAGGTGGGAGGGGAAATAAACTAGAGCACAGATTCATATCATCCATCTGCTCATCTCAACAGGTGAAACAGCCGCCTCCACTTTAAACACTTCCATATTGCGAACAGACCGTGCGCTCAGCTGGAGGCCCTCTGTAGCTTAATTAGCCACTCACTAACGAGATGCTCTCTCCACTGTGTGTGTGTGTCTGTTGTGAAGCTGCAGTAAGGCACATGGGGACTCAGCGAGCTCTCATGTTTCTTTAAGATGCAGCTGGTGAATCTCATCTGCCCTTGAGGGCTTTTAGTTTATATGATTTCGGGCAGCAGGATAATTTGATCCTTGTGATAAAATCCAACCCACTCGTGGCTTATTAGTGTTCAAACCTGGCCTCAAGGAATCATGTGTTGTGGTGCTGCTCTACTTACACTACTTCAGGTTGGGATTGTGCAGACTGCTGCCAGCTGTGCTATGCATATCTACTGTATACTATACACATCCCAAAGGTTTTTATTCTTTTTATTTGACAACAATTTGCCTATAGGGAATCTCTGGTGGCTCTGGGGCCCAAGCAGTTAATTGTAGCTAGAAACAGCCCAGTGGGTTGGTGCAACGTACGCTCATCATTCTGACTTTAATAGGAACACCTGTACATTCATGCAGTTATCTAATCAGCCAATCATGTGGCAGCAGTGCAATGCAAAATAAAATCTTCCAGACACAGGTCAAGAGCTTCAGTTAATGTTCACATCAAACATCAGACGATGGTACCAGATGGGCTGAAACTGCGGATCTCCTTGGAATTTCACACGCACAAGTCTCTACAGCTTACACAGAATGGTGTGACAGTTCTGTGGGTGGAAACACTGTGTTGATACGAGAAGTCAGATGAAAATGGCCAGATTGGTTCGAGTTGCCAGGAAGGATAACTCAATCGCTCTTTGCAACCGTGGTGAGCAGAAAAGCATCTCAGGATGCACAACACATCAAATCTTGAGGTGGATAGGCTACAACAGCAGAAGACCACATCAGGTTCCACTCCTGTCAGCCAAGAACAGGAATCTGAGGCTATCATGGGCACAGATTCACCCAAACTGCACAGTTGAAGATTAGAAGAAAAGAGAAGAAAAATAAAATCGCCGAGTCATATTATATTAACGAGCAATCCAGTGTAGAAGTTGTGGAAACAGCAAACCGTGGACTCAGAGTTCCAGAATGCGTGACACAGTCGTGCTGAGTTACAGCAGAGACTCGGCTAGTTCACTGCGACATTAGTCTGAACGCTGAAGCATGATCAGTTCCCTGAATAACAAGACATTCAGGGTGGATTTCTGCCCTTATATCAACAGACTGTCACTGAAGTACCAAAACATGCATAGCTTAGCAGCTGGTTTAATAGTTATCCTTTAGCTCTATATAAAATTGTGTAGGAAAAGTACTTTTTTAAATAAAGTACTAAATAAGCTGCCATTCATTTCATTTCACTAACTAAACATTTACCTTCACAGATAGCCAGCTAGCGCAACACTTGTAACCTGGATGAAGTCTTCGAGGGCTGTTTTTAAGGATGATGTCATCAGATACAATAAATGTACAGGTTCGGATAGTTTACAGTGCAATCAGGGGTGGTGGACAAATCATAAATTCATTAGCTAGCCCAGCAAGCACTTATAGCAGAAGAGTTATGTATAGGATGGCTTTAAATATGTACATTTATTTTTACCCACATACCTGTTCGTTTCTGATTTGGAAAAGATCGTCTGTCAGGTCAATAAACCCGCCTAATAAAAACCGTTCTTCAGTCAGGTCACGCCACAGTTCATGCATGTTGTACAGTTGGTGCTGGGATTTGGAATGAGTGTGCATTAAATGCATTAGGTTTACGCATTTGTTTCTGGTTGTTGAACCTACTTGTACACTGAGCAACTATGGATTAAAGTCTGCTTGTCCCGAGCTAGTGATCTGTCCACTGCTGGTAATTCAGATGTGTATTAGAATTCTTAATGCAGGTTTAGCTTGAAATTGTGCCAGGTGTTGACAGTTGCACCAGCTGTTGCACATCAGTGTAAGTACAGCAGCATGTACTTAGTGTGGATGAGCAAAACAGCTAAAACTCACCAAACTCCCATCTGCTGGGTTGGTGGCAGTGCTGGCGGAGTTTCCTGCGCCACACATCTGGAGAGAGAAAACATCTGGGCTGCCTGTCTGCTTCACTAGCGAGTCGAAAAAGGGCTCCACAGATGGGTCGGGCTGAGAGAAAGAACAACAGTGATTGGTTTGATTGAATTGTTTACATGTATTTAGTTATAATTAATTATGTAGTAGAACCTAAAAGCTAACAAATCTTTCCTAAAATGCTCGCATTAAAAAAAAAAAAAAAAAAAAAAAAAAAAAGGTTTATTTATTATAATAGGCTTTTAACAGAACAACAGTAGTATCTTACAGCTTCACGTCTTATAAAGGTTTATGACACATTAAAACATCAGCCACTCCTTATCACAGCTCGTTGACAACGTCATCTCACAGACCAGCCTGTGCTTAAACAAACACACTCGCACACCCATATCCATATCAACATTCCACAGAACAACACTTCCGTCATTTGTCTTACCCGAGCTAGTAAAGGGTATGCCAGTCCCAAAATGCCCTGCCAGTTGATGCCAGGGAGGAAGAAGCCGTCTGAGGTTAAGATAGCAGCGATGTTGATCACAATGGTGCCGTTGGGGCCTTGAGGGATCGTGATGAAGTCTGAGCCCAGCTCTCCCTGCCAGTCACCTTGAGTGTATCTGACTGACACGGACTTGCCACTTGGTTTATATGTACTGGAGCTGTGGGGCAGATTATACAGGCTTCAGTTCAGAACTTCTGCTGATCTATTTCGGTATCCTTCACCTGTTGTAAATAGTGCAACCACCGGTTAGGGTTTTAAGCCTAAGGGTGCATTCACATGCGGTGATTAGTCTGTTTAGGCAGGTGAAAACAATGTGATTGGGTGTGGACCTACAGTAGTGTCCGAGTGAGCGGTTTCAAGCAAACTCTAGCGCAGCGCAATTATAGTGAGAAAATAATTCAAACCAAATATTTGCGTTGGATTTTAGGCTACATTTTGTTATGTAAATGTGAATTACTAACACACAAACACAAATTCACAAACTGAGCCAAGTGCCTTGTGTTAGGGATATTTGAACTGACAAATAGAAAGACAAAATAAAAGAAATGCAATACATGTGTGATTTACAGTGCGTTTGAAAGTTTGTGAAACTTTTAGAGTTTTCTGCATAAATATGACCTAAAACATCACCACATTTTCACAAAAGTCCTAAACATACACAAAGAGAACCCAATTAAATAAATAAGACAAAAATATTATACTTGGTAATTTATTTATTGAGGAAAATGATCCAACATATCTGTGAGTGGCAAAATGGGCAAAAAAACGAAACGTTTCGAGTAACTGTTGATCAGTCCTGCACATCGGCTTGGAGGAATTTTAGCCCGTTCCTCAGTACAGAACAGCTTCAGCTCTGGGATGTTGGTGGGTTTCCTCACATAAACTGCTTGCTTCAGGTCCTTCCACAACATTTCTATTGTATTAAGGTCAGGACTTTGACTCAGCCATTCCAAAACATTAACTTTATTCTTCTTTAACCGTTCTTTGATAGAACGACTTGTGTGTTTAGGGTCGTTGTCTTGCTGCATGACACACTTTCTCTTGAGATTCAGTTCAAGAACAGATGTCCTGACAGATACAGTGAAACAGGCCAAACCATGATACTACCATCACCATGTTTCACAGATGGGATACGGTTCTTATGCTGGAATGCATCTGTTCTCCTTTCTCCAAACATAACGCTTCTCATTTAAATTAAAAATTCTACTGTCCACAAAACATTTGTCCAATAGTCTTCTGGCTTGTCCATGTGATCTTTAGCAAACTGCAAAAGGGCTGTTCATTTTGGAGAGCAGTTGCTTTCTCCTTGCAACCCGGCCATGCATACCATTGTTGTTCAGTGTTCTCCTGATGTTTGACTCATGAACATTAGCCAATGTGAGAGAGGGCTTTAGTTGCTTAGAATTTACTTCAGGGTTCTTCAGGACCTTGTGGACTACTACACATCTGGCAATGGCTATGAATTTCCTCCATTTCTACACAATTTGTCTGACTGAATTGGTGGTTGTAACCTTTTGTCATGATACACTTCAAGAAACATGTGTTGTGAAGATCAGTCTTCGATAGATCCCTGTTCTTTAATTAAAACAGGGCGCTCACTCACACCTGATTATCACTGAAAAGAAAAGAAAAAAAAACCCGACTAAATTTACCTTCAAATTAACTGCTAATCCTAGAGGTTCACATACCACTCACAGATATGTAAAATTGGATCATTTTCCAATAAATAAATAATAAATATTTAATTTAAAAAAAAAATGACCAAGTATAATCTTTTTGTCTCATTTTTTTGACAAGTTTCTCTTTATCTACTTTAAGGACTATTTTAGCTCATATTTATGCAGCTACATAGAAAATTCTAAAGGGATCACAAACTTTCAAGCACCACTGTGTATATATAGGCTAATCATTTATTTGGCTCTCCATGCCATTTCTTATGATTTCTATGCATACTTGACCAAGGTTTTTTTAAGTTTGTTTTCAGCCCTACATACACCGGAGCCAATGTTTTTTTTTTTCGTTTTGTTTGTTTGTTTTTCATCCATTTACGCATGCGCAGTGTGAAATCAAACTAAACCAATTAGCAAACAAATTTGCTAATTTCGTTGTTTCTGTTTTGGGTATGAAAGATATATAAGCACCCTAAGAGTGTATTAGAGTGTACATTGGTCAATGTGATGACTAGAAGCATGCTTTGTTTAGAAAAAAAAAATCAAAATCAAAATCTAATATTGACCACTGAACCCATCCTTTTTACTGCCATGATAAAAAGGTAAAGAGCAGTAAATATTCATAAACTCAGAGATGGAAATAGTTTTAGAAGATCCCACTGGTTACCAAGTCTATAACGGATGTTTACGGCTGTTTAGCAATGACTGGCATTAAATATGGCATAAAATATGCCTATTTTTTAATTTATTACAATTGTTTTTACAATATAGTTATATACACCTCTTGTACTCAGGACCTGAGTAATTCCTGCCTCTGTTCTGTTGTGGATGGCCCCACATGCATACCCTACAGATTAAAAAGAAATTTTGCTCATCCCAACACAGTTTATAGCCAAGTCTCACCCTTGTTTTCTCACCTGGAAACTGTAGACTTGTACACAAGAACTGCTGCTGTAAATCATTAAAACTCATTCACAATGAACATCCTTTCAGCACACAGTGCCATTTCCTTTCCTCTTCTACACCTACATGTATACTGTAAAGAGTTATAATCTGAAGAGGATGGGTTTGCTTTGGATTCCGATTCCTCTTCTTCTTGTCACCTCGGAACGTTTTTTCCATGTCACTGTCCTCTCTGAATTTCTTGCTAGGAATCTAAATATACATGCAGATATCTGCAAAGCTGCTTTGCGAAAATGTCTGGTGTCGAAAGCGCTATACAAATAAAAATGAACTGAAAACAGAACATGCTGTTGAAGGCAGGCAATCCTGTTTTGTCTCAAAATGCTCGAGTATACAGAAGACAATCTTCTACTGCAGTGCCATCTGATCTAAAGTTGCTAACGTTCATTTTAAAAATAAGTAGATGCTTCTGTTTAGGAAACGTTTACTTGCAGGTAAACACTAAAGTGGGGCAAAACATCCGAAAACTCCGTCTGAGTCTAAAGCAACATTTATCATAATTGTGTTCGTAGATTGCCATGTTTAAATTTAGCTAACATAATCAGCTCGTCTCACTAATTAGCTAGAGTGTAGGAGGGTGTGCAAAATAAGACTTGGTTCTTCCCTCCTGCTGATGTCCCACATTTAAACTGGTATTAAACAATTATCTTCCCAGATTATGCTGCGGTGTTGGCGTGTAAAATTGGCCTGAGCGCCTCTATATACATTCCCTTCCAACATGCTCAATATTCATGATTCAACTTGACATTAGTTTGGTCTTGAATGTTCAACTGCAGCTAAATATAGTCAATTTCTGAATGCTATGAACTTAATTCCAAGGAGTAAGTTGCACCAGCAAGTTTGAATGTAAGTCAGGGTGTAAAAGTCTGTCCTAAAGCATCCAGTGAGAGTAGTTCATTTAAAACGAGTGTGGTTTGCACTACATACATTTACAACGTAACTAGTGTGTAGTGTGTAAAGTGATCATGAATCACGGAAACAAATAGAAGAGTGGAGTTATACTGAATATCGGCACAGCTGTGATGTGGCCGGTGGTGATTTGTCATAGCTAATGAAAGTCGTGCTGATATTAAGAATAACCGCATGATCGCGAGTGCGATATTGCTTTTATATAACAGTTCCATAAACAAGAAATGAATGAGTGACATTTCAGACAGAATTTTTGCTCCATTAACAGAAATAGATCCCAAAGGAGCCACACTCACTTTATAGCAGGTCAGCTAGCTCGCTCACGTTGATTTGTACATTCCCGGTAAAACTGGCTATTCCTGAAAAGTATCGTGTGCCATGTCCGCTGATGAAGTTGCCGACACAACTGTAGTAACGGTTTTGAACTAGGAAGTGATATACACAGTGAAATGTTCCAGCGCGGTTACAGGAAATATAGACACTCTTGGAAGGCCACTTGACCAACCAAATTAGTGGACTGGAACTAGCTGTTGTATAACAGGAAATATTACATGCATAATTGAGGTTTGTCGAATCACAGGGAAGGTGTTAATGTCCTTTTTTTTCAGTATAATGCATGTACTTCAAGCTAGTTTGATTTTTTATAGTTATATTGCTTTACTGTAAAGTGGGCCGCTTGGGTTCTCGGTCATCGGTGGTTTAATGGTTAGGATGTTCGTCAAGGTTGGGGGTTCAATTCCCACCTCTGCCCTGCGTGCGTGGAGTTTGCATGTACTCCCCATGCTTCAGGGGTTTCCTCTGGGTACTCCGGTTTCCTCCCCCAGTCCAACGACATGTGTTGTAGGTTGACTGGAATCTCTAAATTGCCCGTAGTGTGTGAATGTGTGTGTGAGTGTGTATGTGTGATTGTGCACTGCGATGGATTGGCACCCCGTCCAATGCGTCCCCTGACTTGTGTCCCAAGTCCCCAGGGATACGCTCCAGGCTCCCCGTGACCCTGTGTAGGATAAGCGGTCACGGCCGGTCAATCCATTAGGTGTAACAGGCAGCCGCCTAGGGCGTCGCGATATTTGGGGCGCCGCCCCACCGCCGCAGTACCGAATCCGATTAACAGTACCAAGCCATGTTTAACATTCCTCATGTCTTTTGCTTGGTCAAACTGGTTTGCTGGCACCCCCTAGTGTCAATGTAAATAAGTGGCAGTGTGTGCAAGGTTGTGCATCACGGGTTTTATTTATTTATTTATTTATTATTAAAATTAAAAAGTACATCATACTTGGTCATCACTAGAGATGAACCGATGCCGATTTTTGGCCGATAAAGTTTAAAAACATCCGATGATCAGGGCCGATTATATCCTGTCAATCAAAAGAGGGCGGGAAAACACATCGATTTCAT
>JANDJT010000103.1:7068716-7080229 GCA_024331685.1 Stegophilus panzeri
CATTATGTAAGACCTTGATGTTTGTATCGATCCTGTCATGTGACCCGGCATCCTGTGCCAACCGCAGATGTTCTTTGCCCAGCTCCACAAGAACTCGATGTGTCCGGGGGCATGATATTAACCCACACCGAGATGGTCATGTTAAATATCCTTTCCTGTGGACACGGAACTTTATAATAAAAGAACGAGACTAGAAATAATAGGTGGGAATCCTCATCAGCAGTACACTGCTCCCACCTAGTTGTGATTGGTGATTATGACACCTGAAAAGTCGAGTATTTTGCGTAGCAAGAAGGTACAAGGATTAATCCCCCTAGTGGGATGGTCCAGTACCTTTCTGAGTTTAACTTACCTGACTTTACTTCATGTCTGTGTGGGTTTACACCAGGTACTCTAATTTTCTTCTACAGTCCAAAAACATGCAGGTGAGGTAAACTGAATATTTAAAATTAGTCATGATGTCATGTTTGAAATAAAACCTCAGAACTGATGTGTGTTTATCATAAACAAATAAAAGATTTCTAATTGTTCTGATCATCTTTGGCGCCCCCGGTGGTTGGACTACTGACTTAAATACAAATAAATAAATACATAATGAAAAAAACTTCGCGTCTTTTCCACGTTTGTATATTATCATGTTCGTCCAGCGGTGGATGATGGGATTGAAGGGGGTGTGTCTCTGTACAGTTACCCAGTCATGACACTGTTTGGTTTTATGGTTTCATCTTTGTGGCACATTCTTCCTGCTGTAACCTTTCCGTGGGCTGGATGGGGTGGGTATGCCGGACTGTAATTAGTGCTGTGGTGCCAGAACGCTGCGTGGGTGTCACACAGTTTGGGTTCAGCAGGTTCCAACCATCGTTTGGGATCACGTGATGAACCTGTGAGCTTGGTTAGAATCGACTGTGTCAGATTTTGATTTATATGTTGACCGTGTGGGGTACAAGACATGGCTTGTGTGTTTTAGGGGACTGTTCGAAATGCCAGACACTGTTAGATTTGTCAGCAGGGCCGAGAACCCCGTCTGCTGGTCACAGAGTCCTCCCACAGTTCAAAAACACTCTAAGAAAGATGTGATTAGATTTACACGAGACAGTTTGATATCAACTTGTACAGCAGTAAATCCTGTGTAATATGTAAAGGTTTTCCTTTTTGGGATTTTGGATACTTTATTGATCCCGAGGGAAATTTGTTTCCTCTCATATCCCAACCTGTATGGAGGTTGTGAAATCACAATGCAGGGTCAGCCATCACACGTCACCCCTGGATCTGTCAGGGTTAAGGATCTTGCTCAAGCAAGTGTGTAGTAGATCCCTGGAATTGAACCCCCAACCTTGTGGTCGAGAGCCCAAAGCTCCACACTACACTGTCCCCATGTACAGATGTACAGTACAATGAAACTATTTCTACATATATCCCAACTCCTGTGAACTTTGGGGTCAGCCATTACACGGTGCCCCTGGAGCTGACAGAGTTAGGGGTCCTTGCTGAAAGACTCAGCAGTCTGGATTTGAACACCCAATCTTCTGGTTGATAGCCCAAAGTTCCACCCACTAACCTACTCTGTGCTCCAGGTACCAGTTGAACCACATTAGATCAGACTTTTAATAGCGGTGTGTTCCTAATAAAGTGGACAGTGAGCATATATAAGACTTTCTGTTCTCTTTCAGTAGGTCCTACATTTTGTTATGGATGTTGTTATAGCTGCTGCTGGTGTGTGTTGCTTTTCTCTCTCTCTTTGTTTCTCTGTCTCTTTCTGTGTGTCTCTCTGCCTCTGTCTGTCTCCCTATCTCTTGCTCTTTCTTTCTGTCTCTTTCTGTGTGTGTCCCTGCCTCTGTCTGTCTCTGTCTTTCTCTTTCTGTGTCTTTTTTTTGGTCTTTCTCTCTGTTGCTCTGTCTTTTTCTGTGTGTCTCTCTGCCTCTGTCTGTCTGCCTCGTTCTCTCTCTTTCTCGCTTTCTCGCTCTGTCTCTTTCTGTTTGTGTCTCTCTGCCTCTGTCTGTCTCCTTATCTCTTGCTCTTTCTTTCTCTCTTTCTGTGTCTGTCTCTCTGTTTCTATCTTTGTGTATTTTTCTTTGTCTCTCTGCCTCCGTCCGTCTGCCTTTCTCATTCTCACTTTATCACTCTGTCTCTTTCTGTTTGTCTTTCTGTCCCTTGCTCTTTCTTTCTGTCTCTTTCCGTCTGTCTCTCTGTCTGTCTATCTCTGTCTTTCTCTCTGTCATTCTGTCTTTCTCTGTGTATTTTTCTGTGTGCCTCTCTGCCTCTGTCCGTCTGCCTTTCTCATTCTCACTTTATCGCTCTTTCTTTCTGTGTTTTTCGGATGTCAGTAGCTGACATGCTACAAGCAGAATAACCAGAGGCAGAGCAATGCTGTTTCTCTAGCAATTCTTCAGGAAATGTAGAGACAGCGTCAGGGTAGAAATTCTCCCCAGTGTTTTCTGCCTGATGAGAGAGCATGAGAGCATCTCCTGTATATGATGCACTGGAGAGAAAATGCACCGGCACAAACCTACAAAAATAATGTTTCCTTTTTGTAGTGGCTGACACTGAGCTCCTTATTTTGTCACTCTGATAACAAGATCATCTAAAATCATTACATTTGAAATGAAATGTTTTCTGATTATGTTCCTTGTCGGAAAATTTTCAATAAAAGCCTGAAATGAGGCAACTACTGAAATCAGTGATGGATGGTCATAATATTACATGTGAGGTTAAAATCTAATGTCTATCAATAGACCCCTTTGGTCTTTGATCTGTCTGAGTCAAGAATTTTATTTAGGAATCAGATTCACACTAGATAAATTATTTTGGGTGTATTATTTTGGTTTATGACTAAAAGACAGGGAATGCTATTCAGATAAACTAACAGGTTTATAAATAAATAATCCACCTTATTCGTGTTCATTACACCTGCAGCTGTCTGGGCTAGAAAGAAATCAGCCATCAGCCCCAGCATCTGTGGTGCTGTTGTTCAATTCAATTCAATTCAATTCAATTCAATTCAATTCAATTCAATTCAATTCAATTTTATTTGTATAGCGCTTTTAACAGTGGACATTGTCACAAAGCAGCTTTACAGAAATATATAAATTCAGGATATATATTTTAAATTCATAAATTTATCCCTAATGAGCAAGCCAGAGGTGAAGGTGGCAAGGAAAAACTTCCTGAGATGAGAGAAAAAATGAGAGAAACCAGACTCAAAAGGGAACCAGTCCTCATCTGGGTGACACTGGAAAGTGCAGTTATAAATAATTCCCTTCTATCACTGTGTACTATATAGTCAAAAGTGCAACTGTTTATCCAGTAAATTCATTATAGTTTTCATATGAAGTCTATTTTGTTGAGGTTATCAACTGTTCACTGAAGGAGGATTGATTGCACAACTTGATTGTTCGTATCAGTTGCAGTCCAAAGCCATCTTCATGGTTTTTAAGTGGTACCATCCACAGTAATCTCGTGTACCTTTAGGCTGTCCATGTGGGGCCATCCTCAGCAGCAGCATGTGCTTTCCAAGTGATGAGAACTCTAACCAGAAGTAGGGCATCAGGATGGATCAGGCAGGTTGGGAGAGCAGAAGAGCTCGGGATCACTGGTATCTCAGGAGCAGCATATGTAGCTTGACAGAGAGAGAGAGAGAAAGAGAGAGAGAGAGAGATTATTAGGTATGCTAGTTGTCACGTAATGGTTAAGGACAATGCATGTTGTGTGCAGAGTGCAAACAGGGACTCCGGCAAGACTAGCTATGACAGCATAACTAAAAGGGAGAGCCAGAAGGTAACACAGACATGAGTGCACTCTGGGACATAAAGCGTACAGCCACTCCACAGTCAGCAAACCTAAGTGAACGCGTGGGAGTGGCATTCACCATTCAAACATCCCAGTTCACCACAACACTCTATGCCCATGAAGCCTCCAGATCTACTCCTTTACCTAATTAAAACTTATTAAACAAGTACTTTTTCAGCCTAGACTTGAACACTGAGACGGTGTCTGAGTCCCGAACACTAATTGGAAGGCTGTTCCATGACTATGGGGTTTTGTAAGAGAAAGCTCTTCCCCTTGCTGTAGCCTTCACTATTCAAGGTACCAACAAGTAGCCTGCACCTTTTGATCGAAGTATTTTTTTGACACAGATCATGTCAGATCATAAAAGTTCAAAAGTTTATTCAGATACTGTGGCACAAGACCATTCAGTGCTTTATAGGTCAAAAGTAGCATTTTATAATCAGTGTAAAATTTGATTGGGAGCCAATGCATGGTAGATAAGATAGGAGAGATGTGGTCATATCTTCTAGTTCTACTAAAACCTCTGGCGGCTGCATTCTGGACTAACTGGAGCTTGTTTATGCTCCTACTGGAACATCCAGACAGTAAAACATTACAATAATCCAACCTAGAGGTAACAAAAGCATGAACTAGTTTTACTGCATTGTGTAGTGACGTTATATTTCTTGTCTTTGCAATATTTCTGAGATGAAAGAAGGCTGCCCTAGTAATATTATCTACATAAGCTTCAGATGAAAGACTGGAATCAACAATCACACCAAGGTATTTTACTGCTGCACATGATGAAACAGAAAGGCAATCCAGAGATACTGTGTAATCAGAAAGCTTACTTCTAGCTGTTTGTGGTCCTAGTCCAAGTACTTCTGTCTTGTCAGAATTAAGTAGAAGAAAGTTAATAAGCATCCAATGTCTAATGTACGTTATGCATTCCGCAACTTTCAGCATTTACAAACTGATAATGATCAGGATGATACAGGAGAATAGTGTGATCAATGGTATTAAAAGCTGCACTAAGGTCAAGCAACATAAGAAAGGACCCTTATCAGAGGCCAGTAGTAGGTCATTTACCACTTTAACCAGCGCTGTCTCTGTGCTATGATGAGGCCTAAATCCAGACAGATACATTTCATGAATGTTATTCCTATGTAGGTATGAGCATAACTGCTGTGCTACAACCTTTACTAGGATTTTGGAGATATAGGGGAGGTTTGATATTGGCCTATAGCTGGACAACTGACAAGGGGTCAAGGTCAGGTTTTTTAATCAGGGGTTTGATGACTGCTAATTTAAAATATTTAGGTACATAGCCAGTCCTAAGGGATGAACTGATCATTTTTAGAAGTTGTTTGATTGCTTCTGGAATTATCTGTTTGAATAAACAAGTAGGTAAGGGATCTAGCATACAAGGTGATGATTTTGTGTTCTGTTTCACAAAACTCCACCTTTTGTTAAATTGATATGGATGTCCAAAATGAAACCATTTATTGGTGCACATTTATAGTTGAAAGACATGGTGAAGTCACTCACTTACACAAGCCATCGCAGAGTAATATTAATAGTATATCGCATAGTTATATTGTAAATCTATTGTAAATATTGTATTTCTATTTCTCTATCCTTGTAATAATAAAAGAATTTCACTTTTTATCATAATTTAATCATGTGCATCATATTGGAATTAAATCTATCAGTGCATGCTTTGAATTGTGTTGACATGTCCAAGCTTTTTTCTTTGTTGGCTTAACTCATCTATATATTTATTTAATGATTATACAAATAAAAATAAAAGAAACTTCTCTGCAGCTGGTTAGAAACTGTATACCTGGATAATTAGATGTTCCTGTTCAGTGACTGTGTTGTTCCTCACATTTCAACAGTATTTCAGCTTTTACAAGTCGCATTGTTTTAATTCATTTTTCCCTCCACATCCAGTTTTGTTTAGCCCTATTCTTACATGCATGCTCATTAGCTAAGTATAGCATGCAAATGGGAAGGACATGTTCCTGGCAATGTAATTATGATGGATCTGTTAAAATAAGACACAGGAGTGCAGTAAAAATGTACACTAAATACTAATCTTACATATGATACATTTATGAACTTCGTTTTTGTTTACAAATTGCTTTTTCATAATTGATATTATCAGAATATATTTAGAACTTGGAAATTCTTATAAAAATCCTAGAATAGTGCTATTTTATTATTAGCACCCTTTCCATGCACAACTGCAATTAAAAAACAGACAAGCCTTCGCTTTTTCGCTAACCAAAACATCTTAAATGTATGCATCATGAATTTAAAAATGGGTTGGAGCTGCATAGCTCTCTTTAAGCTGGGGCAGAGCTCATTTCTCGGCCAGGAAAATTTAAACAGAATCCTGAAATTATGAAACTAATGAGAGTCATTATATGGCATTATTGAACGCACCGTCTATAGTATCTTTCGCATGATGGAATCTAATGGAATCTAGAAACACTTTTAAAGATTAAAAACTGTCAATTTAAATATTTATATCTGCATTTCTGTGTGTGCCACACTTCTAACATTACACACATCAGTACCTGGCAAATTTCTCTCTCTCTCTCGCACTCACTCTCTCTCTCTCTCTCTCTCTCTCTCCCCTTATCTACATCTCTCCTGAGGACTATGGTGAGGGTGGCATCTCCAAGGTATTGCCCTTGCCAGCCATCTGTGCCCTGACAGCTGTGCTGTGGATGGAGAGAGGTCGAGTACTAGTGCCCTGCTGCCCTCCCCCATGCCCCCTAGTTCCTGGCAAAGATGCCTGAAGCATCACAACACCATGCAACTGCAAACTGTCTGGTTTCATAACTGCAACTTGTGTTTCACACCAGCTACTCAACCTAAGACTGGAGTGCTAGTGAAGCGGGGATCAATAACAGGCAGTACCAAGTGATGAACCAGTCAATGTTGTAACGTCTAATAAAAAAAAGCTCATATGTAGCAAGAAATGTTATTATTGCTGTAACAGAAGCCAAGCACTAATTCCACCTAAGTGGAGTGGATCAATGGAGATGTAGTGTCAGGTGTTGCCGAATGCTCTGTTCCATGCTCCCCCTTCCTGAATTGTGGAATGGATTGTTCTGAAATGATTACCATCAAGGCCAATCCAATAATGATGCAGCTCTGCGCTGAGCTGAACATTTCAGATTGTGCTCCTTTTTAGACACCTCAGCCTCCCTCTCTCAGATTTACACCATCCCTTACTGCCTCCTTTCCACCCGTGTGTGATGTAAGGCTGTGCTGTGATAGCAGCATGGTAATGAAACAAGGGAGCTTCCAGGTACACGCACACACACACACACACACACACACACACGCACACACACGCACACACGCACACGCACGCATGCACATGCACACCACTGCTGCAGGATAAGGAACGCATGGTGTGCTTAGCCTTTGGCTGCATGTGAGTGATTGTGTGCAGAGAGGAGAAAGATAAAGAAAGGGGAGAGGGAAAAATGGGGGGGTGTGGGGGACTTCATACATTTTTATGACCACATGAGATAAGGTCAGTTGTGTGCCATCGTTACTAGGCAACGCAGCGCCCTTGAATTCAATCGAGTTTTGAAGCTGAGGAGTCAGATACAAGAGTGCTGTTTGACTCACCTTTTTTTTTTCTTTCTTTTTTTTTTTAAACAAGCTAGATGATGATTACAAAACCAACATTTGAACATCTTTATTCATAATGAATGCTGTCTGAATAGGAAGGACAGACAAATATCTTCCCCAAAAATGTAAAAGAATCCTGTCATACTGAAAAATTCCTCATGTAGAGCCTTACCTCTATTACATTATGCATCATTTAATGGTCAATTAGACCTCTAGTCTTTGTGAAAATCCTCCAGTGTGCCGTTAGAAGGCAGAGCGAAAAATGCACTATATAGAGGAGACCGCTCTCACGTACCCCACCCCTTCCCACATCCACACCCACTCCTCCATCCCTCCCTCTCTCTCTCTCTCTCTCTCTCTCTCTCTCTCTGTCTCCATCTCTCTCTCTCCCTTTACCACCCTCTTCTACCCACATTTCGAGCCCCTCTGTGTCCTAGTTTAGTACTTCAAGGTTGGCTACAGCTATACGCCGGTCCGTGCCTTCCAGCTAACCAATGGTTGCAGTAGCAGGGTGGGGCTCGGACATCGAATGCCAGTGGGAGAGTGTGTGTCTGCGGGTGTCTGTGTATGAGTGAGTGTGTGCGTGAAAGGGAGATGGGAAAGAATATGTGTGAAGCACAGAGCACATAGAGTGAGAAAAAAATGGCTTCCTTGCAGTCATATTCCTATAGACCAGGGAAGGTCAGTTTTGTTTAAACAAAAGGCTGGCTCAGGAGAGGATCAGGTCTCGCTCTCACTATTTCTTTCCTGACAATGATCCACAGTCAAATAATTGGACATTGGAGATTGTTTAGCATCACTGTAGTTATTTGTGATGCACCATTAGGCAAATTGCTGACCAAAAAAATTCAAAATAAAAATAAATCCACAGATTGATACAAATAAGTCCATCATTTTGGGTACATTTTCATAAGTCTGCACCACACATACAAGGTTAAGCATTTATTTGTTTGCATTTCTTTTGAAATATAGGAATACACCCATTTATGATGGATAGATTTGTTAACTTACTATTTCAACTTTTTTTTAAATTAATAATATTTTTCAGTTTCAGATGAAGAGGAAAAAAAAATGTAGCGAAAACTTACAAAGGAAAACTTTATAATGAAAATTTGAGATATGCTTCACCTTTTTACATTTGTTGCTCTAGTGTAACCTTTAGTGGTTCTCTGTAGAACACTAGTGAAGATTTCCTTCTAGGAAGCTACGAACCCTTAACTATCCAACAAACTCTTCTTGTCAGAGTGGACATCAGACAAATTCCTGTCAAGTTGCATTTGCAGTTACTTTTTAATTTTCCATTTGGGTGTATTTCTAATATTGAGTCTATGACTATTACCTTTTTAAGCAAAGTAATTTGATTAACAACTGTAATTTTTTCATACACTTTAATGTTTCAAATGTCTTTATTTCTTTACCCACAGTAATGTTTTCTTATTACTGACATTTGGCTAGATTTCTTAGACTAGTTACCGTTTCATTTCATTTTCATACTAAAAAATCTATACTTTTCATTTAAGCCCATTTCAAAACAGACCAAATCCCAAAATGTTTTGTATCCCAATTGGCTTGCTAATTTAATATGTTAGCATTACAATGAAGGGCTCTTATGTGAGTATATTAGTAAAGAATAGTCTTAAATGTACATTATTTACACCAGACTTTGGACAGAAATGGTAGAAAATTGGTGGGAATTTCTTTTTTGGATCACATTTGGTGTATTGAGGTGTATTGTCCGAGATAATAACACACAGGTGTGGATCACATGTGGTGTGGATGATGGCACGCCATTGAAAATATTAACAGGCTTTGTCAAAATGATGCAGTAGCCCATACCTCAGATTAACCCATGCTACTTTAGGGAGAAAATAATTATTTATTTGTAAGCTGTAAAATCACTTTCATTTCTTGAAACTGGTTATTATTATTCTTTACAGTGATGCAGCAGATTTGTAACCTGACAGGTCCTGGGTTCAGTCCTGAGCTTTGTGTTTCCACAAAGCAAAAACAAACATAAAATTCCTGTTTGTGTGGCGTTTCACATGTTCTCCCTATGTCCATGTGGGTTTCCTCCAGTTTCCTCCATTAGTCACAGAAGTGCCTAAGGATGAATCATAATGTGAAGCTACCACCACCATGCTTCACTATTGGTATGGTTGTCAGGGTAATGCACAGTGTTGCCTTTTTTGTGTCAAGGCCAAAAAGTTCAACTGGACCAGAGAACCTTTTCCCACATGTTTGCTAAAAACTGTAGTCAGAGTGCTGCTCTTCCATAAAACCCACTTTGTGGAGTGTCTGTGCTATGAGTTACCCTTTGCCACTTGGTTGCTTCTCTGACTAAAGTCCTCTTACCTGGGTCTCTGACTTTTAGTGGATGGTCTCCTCTATATGCAATTGGGGTTGTGCCATATTCTTGCCATTTTTTTTTTAAATAATGGATTTAATTTTGCTATGTGTGGATTTTTTTATATAACCAAATCTAGATTGGTACTTTTCTAGAACTTTGTCCCAAACTTAGCTAATATAACTCCATAAAATAAAGAAGTATTAAATAACATTAAGTATTAAATACGCTGGTGTTACACCAGTGCTCAATCACAGCACTAGCTAAACATTACCTACACAACCCTGTATCTTGGACACAGTCCTAACATGTTCTTTTCTTATTTATATTACGAGGATGATATTAGGAGGAACAGCCAGGCAGGGGGACTGCCTCAGGCAACACAAAGGCAATTCAGCATGACCACACTAACTTTGCTAATACCATATTAGTGCATTTGGTTTGCTGGGGTGCTTCAATTTTCTTGATCTCAGTTGTGAAGAGCAGATTTAGTTATTGTTAATATTCGAGCATAGATTTTTTTTTTATATATAGTTACACCGCCATCCTTGCTTCTGCTTTAATTAAAACTGTCCTCTTTTTTTTTTTTTTTTTACTTATCAGAGTCCCCTCATTCAATTATTTGATGCTATCTGAACAGTCTTTGGCCTGACTTTTAGTTCAATAATGCTGTAGGCTGTTTTCTTTTAGGAATCTAGTCACTCTGTCAACTCCAGTCAATCTGACCCAACTTAAAGGTCACTTCTCATCTAGCATGGGTCTTTTGGTCTACTATGTGAAAGAAAGCATGTGAAGAAGTGGTTTATTTTCCTTGAGCTAGTAAAGATTCTTGCAGGAGCAAAATATCTTAGTTCAAATTGTCAATGTTAAATGCTGACAACATACAAACATCGATTGCATTTCAGTGTTCATTGCTTGTGAAGCTACTATATAGCTAGCTAGTTTGACTATTTACATGTTTCAATCACAAGAAGGTATGTTATCGGTTTTTCAATCTAGTTTTTCAAAACAAAATAGTTATGTTATTGTATACAAAATATGGTTGGAAGTTAAACAAACAACTTCAGGTAATGAGACCAATATGTTAATATAGAAGAAACTGTTGAATTGATATTATTAGCAGTAGCTTGATTGTAATTGGGATAAGGACTTATAGCATAGCTAGCTAGCTTTAGATAATTACTTTTTTAATGACATTTGCCCAGTATTGTATATTAAGTATTATTTCAGTCATTATGGTTGCCAGAATGTTATAAAATGTATGTAAAGAAATGAGCCTTTCAGTTCCATATTAGGTAACTTTGCCTAAATTCTTTCCATAACGTAACTATACATATTAGAGATGAACCGATATATTGGCTGATAATCAGTATCTGCTGATAAAGAATATTTATCGGCCATCAGCCGATAGTTTAAAAACATCCGATAATCAGGGCCGATTATATCCTGTCAATCAAAAGAGGGCGGGAAAACACATCGATTTCATGCTGTGTGTAAAGATGATTTCTCTTGTGAGGAATGATGACATAACTGCAGTTTGTAAGCTCTGTAAGCTCTGCACTGATAAAATTTTACACTGGAAGTGAGCAGCAGTGAAGCAGGAGTTTTATTGTCTGCTCGCCCTCGCGCTGAATTAAAGGGCCAGTATGCAGTTGAAAGATTTAAATGAAGAGGAGTTGACAAAAAAGTATATATTGCACAGAAAAATATATTTGTAAAGTAGTATATTTCATATCCAGTTAATGTTAAT
>JANDJT010000103.1:7103986-7114761 GCA_024331685.1 Stegophilus panzeri
TCTCTTGCATCAATAAAGGTCACTGTTCATGACTCCACTATCAGAAAGACACTGGGCAAAAATGGCATCCATGAAAGTGTAGTGAGGTGAAAACCACTGCTAACCCAGAAGAACATTAAGACTTGTCTGAATTTTGCCAGAACACACCTTGATGATCCCCAAACCTTTTGGGAGAATGTTCTGTGGACTGATGAGTTGAAAGTGGAACTGTTTGGAAGACAGGTGTCCCGTTACATCTGGTGTAAACCATACACAGAATTCCACAAAAAGAACATCATACCTATGGTCAAGCATGGTGGTGGAAGTGTGATGGTGTGGGGATGTGCTGCTGCTTCAGGGTCTGGGCAACTTGTAATAATTGAGGGAAACATGAATTCTGCTTTCTACCAGAAAATCCTAAAGGAGAATGTCCGGTCTTCAGTATGTAAGCTGCAACTCAAGAGCAACTGGATTATGCAGCAAGACAATGATCCAAAGCATATGTGTAAATCCGAGTCCTAGAAGTAAGTGAAAGACTGATCTCCAGTTATTATAAGCATTTGATTGCATTTATTACTGCTAAAGGTGGCACAACAAGATTTTAAGTTTAAGGGGGCAATTAGTTTTTCGCATGGAAGGCTAGGTGTTGGATAACTTTTTGTGCTTCCATAAAAAAAACAAAAAAACAAAAAATTGTATTGTGTGTTTACTCAGGTTGCCTTTGTTTTATGTTGTATTTCGTTTGAAGATCTAAAACTATTTAGTATGAGATATACACATAAACAGAAGAAATCAGGATGGGGTCAAATACTTTTTCACAGCACTGTAAATGCATGGCACTCTGGACCAAAAAAAACCTGAAAATTATATGTTGTTGTTGTTGTTGTTGTTCTTCTTCTTCTTCTTCTTCTTCTTCTTATTATTATTATTATTAGTAGTAGTAGTTGTAACTGGTGGGAGGGAACACCCCACAAGGCCTGCCATTGTGGAGACGCTCTGACGCAGTTGTCAAACCATCACAATTTGGCTCTTTTCAAATTTGCTCACATCCTTACACTTGTCCATTTTTCCTACTTCCAACACATCATCTTTGAGAACTGACTGTTCACTTGCTGCTAATATATCCCACCCCTTGACAGGTGCCATTGTAATGAAATAATTAATGTTATTTATTTAAACCATCAGTGGTTTTAATGTTATGGCTGATCAGTGTATATAAATATGTGTTCTGCATGCATTCCATCCATCCATTTTCTATACTGCTTATCCTACACAGGGTCACGGGTAGCCTGGAGCCTATCCCAGGGGACTTGGGCATAAGACAGGGGACACCCCGGGCACAATCACACACACACACTCCCATTCACACACTATTGACAATTTAGACATGCAACGCATGTATTTGGATTGGGAGAGGAAACCCCCAAAGCACAGGGAGAACATGCAAACTCCACGCACACAGGGCACAGGCAGGAATCAAACCCCCGACCCTGGAGGTGCAAGGCAGCCGTGCTAACCACTAAGCCATCGTGCCCCCTGGTCTGCATACACAACAAAGCTTCTTATTGGTACAATTTTTTGCAATTTCTCTAATTTGACAAAAAAAGTTAATCAGAATGGGTCAGTTTAATGACACAAAATAATAATATAATCCTTAGTCATGTGTAGAACTCTTTGTCATACATGTATGAGTGCAACTTGTTTAACTGATCCAAAATGAGACATTTTAACATTATAGTTCCCTCATCCCACCAAAACAGCTTGTTTTGTTGCATGTGCATATGGTGCATACCATATGGTTAACGATGATAATGTGCAATCAAAGACCAATTAGCTTTAATGCTCAACAGCAGTGACAGGATTCTGTAATAAAAGATAAGTACTTGCTTAGCCATACACAGTGCATTTTTTAAGTTGATTTTTTTTTTTTTTTTTGCAAGCAATCTTGTTTCATGCAAGGATGAAAATAGTGTAATTAAATTATGCTGTTTTTAAAATAGTTGTTACACATTTTGATTAAGTAACAAGATTCTAGATTAAGTAAAAGCATTTTCAACGTCCCTTCTGAACCAGGCGTGCGTTGCTTTTCAAAAAATAAAAACCTTTAACTATGAAATGGTAAAACTGATCTCAGATCTCAGCAATGAAAAAAAAGCAATGAAGGACAGGTCAATGAAACATAATATAACTCTGAGAGCAAGTTTTGGAATGGCTGTTTAATGGTTGTCTGCTTACCTTTTTGCCACAAATGACCATGAACATGCATTCTATGCTCTTCTGTGCTAATTTGTATGCTATGTTTCTTAGGTGCACTTAGTCCAGTCTATTAGCTTACTCATATTATATTTGTTGCAGGCCTGGTCACATATTAATCTTTACCAAGTGATTACATTTTTGTCATTATTACATAGACAACGGTAATTGAAATATTTTCAAATTACCCACCTAATTCATAATTTTCATTTTACAGTTGTCCATACGTTTTTGTTGAGTTTTGTCCGAAAAGTGATTGATACAGCTAGCTAAAAAAGCATTAGCAATGCTCATTTACTATCCACTATTATTAAGATATGCTAGATATGTATTGTAAGCAAAAGCCATTAATTACAAATAGAGTCACTTAAGGTCACTTAAAAACAATTTGTTTTTATGGACTGGCAGTTACAAATTGTGACTCTCTGGTTATTCAGGGTTGTTATTTCCTTGTTAAAATCTGTGACACTGATCACATGACTATGCCTAGCTGCATGATTGGCAGGTAGACTGAGTATAGCACTCTAATCGCTTGATTTTTAAAAAATACTAAAATAAAATCTGCTGTAGGTGATGGTATTTCTAATATTTGAGTTCCTACTAATTGTGTCAGGATTTCACTATGTTGCTGAACAAGACACATGGCGTATTGTTTAAGTTAGCACGTTGCAGCGTCTGCACATGTAGAGTAACTAATCTTAAATTCTTGGAACCTTCATAACAAAATAATTTGGTTCATTGTTGAAACATTGTCAACTTTCCCAACATTATGTGTATTTTTGGTAGCAGGCAGGGTAGCTAGTTGTTTGTTAGGATGGTGATGAACAGGATTCATTCATATTTTCATTTCCAGTAACCTCTTTGTCCTAGTCAGGGTTGCAGTGTATCCCAGGTACACTGGGTGCAAGATGGAAGAATTCACTCAAGATGGGATGCCAGTCCATCACAGGGCACCACGCACACACTTTCACACACTCACATATACATAGGGCCAATTTAGCGTAACCAATCCACCTACTTGCATGTTTTTTGGGCAGTGGGAGAAAACCAGAGAACCCAGACTACCCATGCAAACCGTGGGAGAACATGCAAAATTCTACACATACATTAACCTGAGCTCACGACTGAACCCAGGACCCTGGAGCTGTGCACTACCATGCCGCCCTGTTGGACATGATCAATGTCCAAATTGTTTGGGGCCCGAACATCTGTGCCAGGCAGTTACAAAGCCCTGTCCTAATTGCAGCAGAATGTCATTAGCCATGTGCAAGGCACACCATGCAGGACATGAAAATACTGCCTTCTATTCATCACCTTCATCTGGCACTGCGCAGCCACAGCAAAAAGTGAAGAGAAGACATTGCTGCAGAGTCCACTGTGAAGAAAAAGGTAAGCTCCCTTTGCTGTGTTACAGCAGCTGGAGCAAAAGCAAACAGAGAGAATGCCTTTACTAAGTTGGAACACAGATTTGAGGAACTGGCATCAGACATGGGCCAAATGCAAGAGCTGTTAGTAGAAATGCAACAGCGCACTAAAGTACATAGTGCAAGGGAGCAAAGTACTAGCATACAGAAACAGACTCTGATGTGCTATCAGTTCCCACATCTCGTTCTCTGAAATTGAGGCCCACATTAGCAGACAGTGTTGGTAACTCGGCATTGAAGGAGATTTGAAGTGTAAATCAGAGTGTAAAGCAGGATCACTTGTGCTACAGGGCTGGTGTTAAGGCTGCCAAGGCAAAATGAAAGTTGGATCCCTACACCAAACATCTGCCCATGTGAGTGGCTGGGCTCGTCCACAAGGTACTGATTTCACTGACAAGCTTTTATTTGTATTTAATTAAGAGCATTTTGAATCTGTGACTTGATAAAAGGACAGGCGTAGTGTTTCCAGTGACAGATGTAGAAACCCTACACTTGAGATCTATGCCTTTAGTAGAAAATCACAATATATGCCTTTGGTACCTGGACAGTTCTTTGACACACAGGCTGAGGAAGCAGTAAATGATCACCTCCTTCTGTCTGAGATAAGAGAAAAATATGTGACACATGCCTTTGCACATTATTCAAAGACCACAAGAATGGATGGAAGATGCTGCATGGGGTGCGACAGGACCACATTGGTGCTTCCACAGCAGCCCAGAACACAAAGGTGGTTTTGTGCCAGAACAGGGCATGATCAAACCTGTAAAGCATGATTTGCTAAAATAGCTGGCAGATCCCAGTGCCAGTTCTGAAATCACATGGCCGGTGGTGGTATTGCTCTCCCCTCTGCAACTACAGCATTGGAGCTTTTTAACAACAGACCAGTTACCACTACCAAACACAGGGGTCTGCACTACAGAGGCGCAACACCCAAGCCAATTGTTAGTTCAAAGGGCATCCATTTGGGTTAGCTTTAGCAACCAGAGTGTTCACATAATTAGTAAGAGTAGCCCTAATGCCCCTGCAACACCAGGGTCTACACATACTCCCCTATCTGGATGACTGGCTGCTGTGTGAACAATCCCAGCAGCAGTTGATGAGCCAGACAGGGCTTCTTATCTACTGTTGTGGAAGCCAGGACTGAAAGTCAATTAAGAGAATGGCCATTTGACAAGTCGTGTAGCTGCCACTGAAACATATATTCTAGTGCGGGCCGACATCTCCACTGTGGTGTTTTATTTAACACATTGAGTGATTCGCAGTCTCCATAAAGTATGGTACTTGCATTATGGCAAGGAACCTTCATGATGACTTTGATACAAGACCTCCACTAGTTCTGAAAGAAACTTCCCTGGTGGTATGGAATGAAAGAAAGTAGAACTGTATGTTATACTGTATATGCAACTGTGGTTCTATAACTATCACCTGGCTCACATGGGTTGACAAGAATGGCCAGAGGATGAGCTTGACATAGCGCTGGCCTTTTAGAGGCTGCACTGTCACTGTCACGACATGATGACCTTACAATTAGTACTCAGCAAGGAAACAAACAAACAGGAAAACTCCAGAAATTCTAAAGGAACCCACCCTGGCTATAGTTGCAGAACCACAGTTACAGATGTTTTGTTTTTGTGTAGATGAAAAGGCAAAATGGAGAAGTTGAGCAATTATTGTGTTGGGGTTTGTCATAGTATCCTCAAGCACACGTTAGTGAAAGCAGCTTGAAATGCCTGGATATAAAGTATGTGTGACTGCTTCCTTGGTTTTAACCCAGGCTGATGGACAGGCCTTTGATTTTAAAATTGGAATTGCCTACATTGCTTTTCTTTACTTTGCTTCTTATACAATTGTCTTCTACAATTTGTAGTGCCATAAATATTTGATGTCTTCATTATTTCTACCAAACCAATATTAACTCTGCATAACCTCTGAGAACAAGGCAGCATTTTAAACTAGTTTATAACTTATCTTTGTGCATATTTCTCACCTATTGAACTGGTGGTTGCTTTGCTTTTAGAATTCTGGGCTTAAACAATGGCTGAATATTCACTTTGAGGTTGGCTAGATATGGACTGGCAAGCTCCTGGCATAAACAAACCCTGCTCTCTTTTACCATCAGTACAGTGAAAAGCACTTTGATTCCTGCAGTCAGAATATTACATCAGTGCTGAAGAACAGCCTTTCTGAGGGTCGATATGCTTTCAGACTTAGCACTAGTCCTCCACCTCATCACAGCACACCAATCTTATTAAAGTATTTCAACAGTACAACTAAATTGTTGAAAATCAAATCAATTCTTTTGAATTTTTGCCATGTTATTTAAACCTTTTGATCCCTTCCAAATATGCATAAATTGCCATACAGTGGCAGGGTAAAGTGGTACCATTTATAGTGTTAAAAAATGGGATAAATGCTGTTCTACTTCCTTACATTCTAATGTTTCCTTCGGATAAATTAATTGTGCGTTCATTTTCAGTATGCTTCTTCTGGCAAGGGTTCTAAAAGCAAAATATAAAATGGAAGCCATAGAAATAATGCTTATGTAAATAACTGAAAGTAGAATAATTTTTTTTTTATGACCTTAGCAAGAACTGATGAAATGTGAAACGTGACTCAAACATTATGAATGCGGCCCTTTTACATAGAAAATATAGCCTGGTTTCTAAAATTAACATACAGTGAGGTGTCCAGTTATGTTTAAGTTTTTTTAATATTCATTATGTTAATGTTATATTCACATGGCCCATCACAGAATTAAAACTAATTTTAGTTAAACACATTATTCATTTGTATAGCTGCACACTCATTATTATTATTTTTTTTTTTACAGAAACACACAGTTAGTCAGCACTATTCACTGGACTGATGTCAAGAATGGTGAGCTGAGACAGATGCAGTTGCAGTTTAAGGCTTTAATGAAGACAATGCAGACAAATCCAGAAAACGTTATGCAAGGTCAAGGTCAAAACAGGAGTATGTCAGGAGATCAACAAACAGAGGAACAGGATTAGGCAGAAACACAGGAGTCAAAACACAGGCACAAATTCAGAATAACCAGGATCACAGATATGGAAATGCAAGGCTTGGTAAAGTCAGTAGCATTGGACAAACAGAGTATTTACTTTGCAAATTATTATGACTGAAAGTCTCTCTTTTAAAGTGTGTGTGTGTGTGTGTGTGTGTGAGAGAGAGAGAGAGAGAGAGAGAGAGAGAGAGAGAGAGAGAGATTGGAAACAGTTGTGTGTGTGTGTAATCAGAAGTCCAATGATTGGGAGCAAGCGAGCGGTGTTGTGTTCTGGGTATTGTAGTCTGGGGCAGCCATGTTTGAAGGCTGCGGTGTGTTCTGGGAAATGGAGTTTGTGGATTGTGTGAATTTGAGAGAGCCCCCTGGTGAGTCCCCAGAAAAAGGCTTACTCTGGGAGCCCCATGCTTACGAGGCCTTCCCCTTGATTTGGGCCTGGACTTTCAGGGTGGTTAGCATGGAACTCACTGCAAAGACTGGGGTCAAACCAACACTGTTCCTCTGGGCTGTACCCCGTCCACTTGATGAGGTACTCTAGTCAGTTATTTCTTCAACTAGTGTTCTGGATAGCTTTTACCAGGTAAGCGGGCTGGCCCTCGATGTCAAGTGGATTGGCTGGTGGGACATTCCTGGTAAATGGCCCTAGGATGACTGAGTTCAGTTGGGAGACGTGGAAGGTGGGTGCTATGTTGAGGGAGGTCAAGCTTTTAGGTGAAGGGGTGGATGTGTTTGAGCACTTTGTAAGGACCAATATACCTGTATCTCAGTTTCTTGCAGGCTTGGGGTTGCCTGAAGTCTCAAGTGGCCAACCAGACACTGTCTTCTGGCTGGTAGCAGGGTGTCTCTCCTTGTGGTACAGAGCCACCTGTTCGAGACATTGGTGCATGTTCTCCCATACCCATTTGCTTCTACGAAACCATGCATCCACCTCCTGTGAGTGTGGTTGGCATTCCAAGGGAATAGGAGAAGGCTGGTATCCGAGCACATGCTGAAATGGTGTACTTTGGGTCTAACCCTAACCCTGGGTCTGGCCAGGGCAGGAACTGGGCCCAGTCCTCCTGATTCTCCACACAGAAGGTTCATTTAACCAATCTCCTGGTTTGCTCACTCCATTTGGACATTGAACTGAGGGTATAAGCCAGAGGTCAGGCTGGTCACTCCTAACTTTTCCATGAAACTGGCCCACACCCTTGAGGTAAACTGACGACCGTGGTTAGTGAAAATGTCTTCTGGAATCTCGAAGTATCGGAACACGTGTAAACAGGAGCTCAGCAGTTTCGAAGGCAGTGGGCAGACTGGGTAATGGGACAAGGTGCAGGGGCATAAAGAACCGGTCTATTATGACCAGGATGATGGTGTGCCCTCAGAACTCTGGCAGGTCGGTGGTAATGTCAATCGCAATGTGGGACTAGGGCCATTGGGATGTGGGCAATGGTGAGAACTTGTCTGCAGGCAGGGTTCATGGCAAATAGGCTTGGGCACAGGGAGTACAGGTAGAGATGGCTCAGTGCACATCAGCCCGCATGTTGGGCCACCAGTATTTGTTCTTTAACAGGTGATACATGTGTCTGGTCCCAGGATGGCCCATGGCTACACAGGTGTGGAACCATGTGACCAGCCTGGTGCAAAACTTCTAGCGCTTCTGGAATCTAGCGCTGTGACATACGGGCTATGGCTGGGTCGACCTCCTAGTCCACAGCACCCACGAAGCAAGATGGGGGAAGGATCCTCCTCACCATCCTCTCGTGGCTCGGCTGAGTGCATTGACTTTCATGTTATTGGAAATGGGTCGGTAAGAGAGGGAAAAGTAATCTGTCAAGAATGGTGAGCTGAGACAGATGCAATTGCAGTTTAAGGCTTTAATAGAGGCAATGCAGAAAAATCCAGAACACGAAATGCAAAGTCAAGGTCAAAACAGGTGTAGGTCAGGTGATCAACAAACAGTGTGAACAGGATTAGGCAGAAACACGGAAATCAAAACACAGGCAAAATAATCAGGATCACAGATATGGAAATGCAAGGCTTTGTAAAGGCAGCAGCACGGGACAACTGAGCGTTTACTTCGCAAATGAATGTGACTGAAAGTCTCTCTTTTAAAGTGTGTGTGTGTGTCTGTGTGTGTGTGTGTGTGTGTGTGTGAGAGAGAGAGAGAGAGAGAGAGAGAGCTTGGGGACAGGTGTGTGTGTGATCAGAAGTCCAATGATTGGGAGCCAGTGAGCGGTGCTGTGAGTCCGGGGCGTCCATGTTTGAAGGTGCATTGACCTGACAACTGAAACTCACCAAGTCTGATAAATAACTGAATGTTTAGCTGTAGATTACTAATGACATCTTAAACATGACAATTTTTTTAATACAGTATGCAATGTATTTTGTACTGACACATACGAAAAAGGTCCACAAATTCCAGTTTGGTTATTGAAACTAGTATGTATAAAAACTAATAAAATATCTCTAAATGGTAAAAGCGAATAGAAACAACACCACAACACAAAATTCCAATAAAACTAACATTCATTCAAAAGCAACTACAAACTACCTAAATGTTTTTGTTTTTGTGTGTTTTTTTATATTAAGTTGCCCTAACTTGCCGTCAGACATCAGGACTGAGGTGGGCGAGCTTTGTGAGCCTAAAGGCGTACCATTAAAATCACCTGCTGTAATGATCCTACTTTTATTAATCCAGCCCAAAATTATGGAATAGTTATCCGTAGATAACCTTAATATTGTAAAGACATTGGTTTTATTGCTGAGTTGAACTGAAAAATAGGTGGGAAATCTTATTTAATTATGCAGATGATGCATTATTGAACAGTGTCACTTTAGTGTCTTTATGGTTCAGCACATGAAAAATGATGCCAATTATGAATATTTCCTCAGGGCGCAGCAGCAAGGTGATGGGTTGAGACATGGCTGGTGCTTTGAAGAGAGATCATAAGGACCATTGGGCTGTTTCTGTTGGACCTTTGTTAATGTCGTTCAGTTGTGAGGTGTGACCCGCTGTTAAGTGGTTATTTTCTGTTTTGGTCTAATTAAAGACCTGTCACACTTATTATATAAGCGATTGCCTCACTGAAATCTTTGAAGTGATCATGATTACTTGTTTGATTCCCTTTAAGGTAAAATGACATAGGTTTTACATGCTATAATGTGAGTAGTATAAGATCATGCTCTGAAACTGTATGTGAATTCAGAAAAGAACTGTGTCATCATGTAAATAATAAACCTGCATGCCCTACATGTGGAAAAATGAACATGTGAAAATAAAAGAATGTGGCAACAACCACATGTGCAAAAATAACAAGCCATACAGGCAAAACATTAATATAATAATGAGTCTTTATTGGTCACATATACATTACAGCGAAATTCTTTTTTCTTCGCATATTCCAGCATGTTAGGAGGTTGGGGTCAGAGTGTAGGGTCAGCCATGATACAGTGCCCCGGGAGCAGAGAGGGTTAAGGGCCTTGCTCAAGGGCCCAACAGTGGCTGGGGCTTGAACCCCAAACCTTCCGATCAGTAACCCAGAGCCTTAATCTTTAAGCCAGCACTGTGCCACTATGTGAGAATAAGTGAGAAATCGTGTGAGAAAATCACATGTGAAAATAAATTCACATGTGAAGTTTGTGTGACTTTTTAGTACCTTAACCTCTTTGTGTAGTTCAGTAATAGGTTTTCTTCATTTATTTATATAAAAAGCAGACAGGAAGGCTATGGTAACTCACATAACCACTCTTTACAACTGTTGTAAGCAGAAAAGCAACTCAGAACACATAAACCTTGAGGCAGATGGGCTATAACAGCAGAAGATCCCATCAGGTTCAACTCATGTCAGCCAAGAACAGGAATTAAAGTGTTATCTGTTATATATCTGTATGACAGTTAATTTGCAACAGTTTGACAGGTTTAACAGTATTTAGGATTTATTTACTGTATGGTATTTACAGTATTTGGTGCAAGCTGTTTATTAGTTTATTGCGAATCAAATATCATTTAAAGTATCTCACAAAAGTGAGTACACTCCTCACATTTTTGTAAATATCTGATTATATCTTTTCATGTGACAACACTGAAGAAATGACACTTTGCTACAATGTAA
>JANDJT010000103.1:7114861-7133777 GCA_024331685.1 Stegophilus panzeri
TGTTGTCACATGAAAAGATATAATCAAATATTTACAAAAATGTGAAGGGTGTACTCACTTTTGTGAGATACTGTATGTTTATATGTTTAAACTAATTTTCATTTTAGAAAGTGCACTTTGTGGGTGTATTCATAATTTATTTTATTATACACAGATTAAGAAATGCTGGTTTGCATAATGTCTTTTGTTATGTGGAACTCAGTTAGCCTTCATAAAAAGCTCTTCTTTTGACACCCACTGCATCATGGGGCCCAACGAAATAAATAAATCTGTAAAGGCTTGTGAGCTGAACAACCTCACGATCTTTCTATTATAAGAGGAACAATTATAGTTCATAGGAAGATCATTTTTGGATTAGAACATAGAGAATGAGAGAAAGCATTATGAAACATGTTTGTTAAAGTGAGTGCATTCTCATCACCAGCAGTCACAAGTTGTTTTAACATGTATTACTCTCATGTGTGTTTCTGCCTATATTCACCCATGTGTATGCACTTTAGTGTATATTACTTTATGAGTGTATGCAGCTGAGGAGTGGGGGTGGGGTGGGGGGGGGTGGAAACCGCTGCAATTTGAAACCTTGTTAGAAATTTATGAAGTGCTAAAATGCTCCGTCCCCAAGGAGAGCGCTGCCAGATGTCACTGGCGAGACGTTTACTGCCAAGCTGAGAGGAAAGCTCTGATGGCGGCACTGTAGCATCTCCGCCGAGTGCCTTTTGAACAGCAGACAAGCTAAACAATTAGCATTTGGGGAAATATTTTAACTCTTTTGCAGTTTGCCTCTGCTGGTCACAGAGTCACACATTAGAGCAGGACAGACTTTGTGCTCAGTAATGTTGAAATAGGAGAGGTTCCATGGACCAAGGGGCTGAACGATGACTTATCACCAATATTGAAAGTTCATTTTCATTTTCAGGGTTATTTCTGAAACATCTGAAACTTTTAATATTGTAATTAGTTTCATTGCAGGTGTGCTGTGAATGTTCAGCTCATACATAATGCAAATACAGACAGCTTGTGCAGGACAAACCACAAACATGAGTTGCTAGTAAAGAGAGCAGCATGTCTGCACTGTTGTAACTCTGCTAGCTATTAGTTTATCTAGCACATTTCTAGATAATTACCAGTTGTGACAGCACTGTACATAATTGAACACTTGACTAGATTGTATGAAAACGTGTTAATTATGGCTATCTTGTTAGAAGGGTTTATAGTGTTACAGCATGGACGTATATTTGTCTCGAAAGTTGGTCAGGACACATGGAAATATGGTTACCTTGAGCCTATATGGATAATTTCATAAAACAAACAAAAACTGAGAGCAACCATGTGCTGTGCTGTTATCTTATAGATTAGTTTAGATAGGTTATGAGCATACACTGCATAATATAGCATTTTATATTGTTTCTAGCTAGAAACCTGAAATAGAAGTTCAAGCAGCACAGATATTTGCATGTTATATTTACTAAAGCAGCACAAGAAAGCACAGAAATGAACGCTCCTTGCACACTTTGTTGTTGATTTAACACTGAAAAGCATTGTGGAATGGTTTTGGTTTCTGGTGTATAATGGGCTTAAAACATGAGCTTGCACTTTCTCATCATTTCCATTTTTTTCATTTGTGTAAATGAAATTCCATAGAAATCCAATGAAATCACAAAATCAAAATCGCACTATATATTCACTGTTAACTATTTGAAATCATAATCTACAAAGATAACCAAATAACCAAAAATAACCAAACATCCATTACTCCATACATCCATTTTCCATACCACTTATCCACTTATCAGAGGAGCCTGGGGCCTATCCTAGGGAACTCGGGGCACAAGGCGGGATACGCCCTGGACAGGGTGCCAGCCTATTGCAGGGAACAATCGCACACCATTTCACACACCCATTCACACACTACGGACAATTCGGAAATGCCAGTCAGCCTATAATGCATGTCTTTAGACTGGGGGTGGAAACCAGAGTACGCGGAGGAAACCCCTGGAGCATAGAGAGAACAAAAATTTAAGGAAAAAAAATGCATAGGCTGTTTATTCACTGTTTCACTGTCTCATGCCATGAGTCAGTTGTTAGGCACAATACAAACAGCTAGATATTAATGCATGAGAAATGACGGAATGCATGAGAAATGTTTGCTTTAAACCCATTGAAATATCTAAGATGAAGCAAAAAAAAAAGAAGAAGAAATAACCAAGTTCAGCTAGCTAGCTACTTACACTCCATCCATAAATTCTTTCCCTTTCCTGAATGGGTAGTGACAACCAACTTCTAATCTATGAGAGGCTTGAGCTGACTCTGACTGACGCATTTCATGACACCGAAGAGACTAAGGCAGCACAATCATCAGATTTACCCTCCACTAAAAGCCCAAATATTAGTAGAGACATTTCACTTACTGTGAAAGTAGGTAATATAATAGGTGTTGTAGCATGTGACAAAAGATAATGTTGAGAAGCGGCTTTAATAAATAACACTAAATATCATCTTTTTTCCCATAGCAAGTTAATGTAACAAATAGATTTCAGCTTCTACTGTGTAATGACAATGTGATTATGTAATGTGGTAGAACAACAACTGATATGATTGTACACTAAACTGACAATTAGCTTTTACTGTCTGCTATTTACACCTGCAATTTTGTTCATAACCATTTTATTTGTTACTGTTATTTGTAAAAAAAAAAAAAAAAAAAAAAAATAATTACAAAATTGTAAAATCAGAGCTGGGCAAGATATTTTAATATTCAAGAGAAGAAAGACTAACCGTCACTGTAAATTTTACCTTCTATAGTTATCTTGCTAACACTGAAAGATTCAAATATTGAAACTCATTTCTGGT
This sequence comes from Stegophilus panzeri, assembly GCA_024331685.1. Lineage (NCBI taxonomy): Eukaryota > Metazoa > Chordata > Actinopteri > Siluriformes > Trichomycteridae > Stegophilus > Stegophilus panzeri. The sequence goes on from JANDJT010000103.1 coordinate 7,117,712, forward strand.
TAAATACATTATCTGCAATCTGGGTATTTATGAGTCGTTCTTTATGGTGCTTCTTCATAAATGATATACATAAGTTGAAACTGTAAAGGGGGTCCCAGAGTGCATCTGAACAAATGATCAAATATTTAACACTGCAGAGCCACTCTGTCCCATCGATCTATGTGTGGTTTCTCATAGGAGTTTAATAAATGTGGCATGACATCACTGACCACTAAGATTTACTTTTTAACATATTGTTAGTTAGGTGAAGTCATGCATGTTGGTTAATTACGTCTTCAATGTTTGTAGCTGATTCACAAATATCACCTATCAAAATAATTGTATGGCAGTTATATGCAGAAATAACACATATAGCATCATGCTGTGTATTTCAGAAATCATGTTCAGGTGTTTCAACACCTGTGGTGAAGCTAAAGTGTGAAAAATGACAGATCATTGTAAATAAATTTCAGTCTCGTTATCTCGAGATCGCAAAACTGTTTTCCTCACAATCTCTAGACATAAACATTTTATCGAGATTGAAGCCTAATGTCATTATGCAACATCACAGATCTTCATTCAGTTCTGAAGATTCTATCAAAAGAGGTCCATACTTCTAGATTTGATTTCTAGATTGAAAACTTGCCTTGAGTTGCCCTCTACAGCAGTACTGTGATTAATTACTACTGTAGATAAACCGTAGATATACTCTTAATATAATACTGTAATATACTCTTCCTTTTTTCTCTTGTCTCCAGTTTTTGGTGAAGATCTACATTCCAGCTTATATTTTGTCAATGCATCTCTGCAAGAGGTAGTGTTCTCCAGCACTACAGGGGCACTGGTGCCGTGTCCGGCAGCGGCTGTGCCCCCCGCTACGCTACGCTGGTACCTGGCCACTGGGGAGGAGATCTACGATGTGCCAGGCATCCGACACGTGCACCCGAATGGCACACTGCAAATCTACGGCTTCCTCCCCTCCAGCTTTAGTAACCTAATCAATGACAACACCTACTATTGCACAGCAGAGAATCCATCAGGGAAGATCAGGAGCCAAGACTTGCACATCAAGGCTGGTGAGTTTTTATGAACCCATAATAGATAATTAACTTGAACATTTCCCTTATTGGTCAGAATAATCAATTTAAGCAGTTATTCATACCTGTATACTGTAGTTATTGATATAGCCATAGTCAATCAGATCATTTCACTGTTAATATGACACTGTAACATCACAGCACAAATTTCACTAATAAGCATGAAAAATAAAAATTTTACATTACAGTGATTTCATTCGGGTCATTTTGATGATTAAATTATAAACTATTAAATAATATAATAGTTAATAAATAATTATTTACAGTATGAAATGTTATAGTTTGCATTTTCTTTTTTTGAACAACGTTAATAATTTATTCTATTGATTATGTATATTTAATAATGCATATTAAATAATATTTATTATTTATATTATATTATAACTAAAATCTGTCTGGTATTCTCATGATGATCAAAGATGACTATCAAAGAATGGATATTTAATTTAAAATGAATATATCTTTTTCAGCAGTCTCTCTATAGAGTTAGCTAGTATCGATTACAATTAATTGCATATTTTGCAGCTGAATTGCACTACAGGTTGTGTTTATTTTCTATAAATATTGTATCCATTATGCTGTACTGGTGTAATTATGTGTATCCTGTTCCTGTGAGCAAAGAATAAAAACATTGTCACTACTTACATTGTAAATTCATTAGCATTACTTAATAAAGTCATGGTAAATCAATATAAAAAGAAATACAAGTTAATAAATAATAGTATTATTAACTATGAATATAAATTAACAAGGAAAACAGTAGCTTGATAAACAATAAAAAATTCTCAAAAATGTAATCATTTTACTAAAACAGTTGATCTGATGTCACTTTCTTATGCAGCAGCCAATACTTATTTGTTGTTGTTTTTTTCATGCTCCACAATTGGATAATTGAATTTAGATACAGGTGGATAGTTTTTGTTATTGATCAGCGATAAGCAGTCAGTCAGTTGAACATTTGAGAAGATGCAGACCTTACTAAGATAGGTTTCTGTAGAAAAATGTGCAGTATATTGTTGATTAGGCTTTAATATACAGTATATAAATATATAAAAATATTAAAACAATTCACAGTATAAAAACAATACATATATTATTTTAATGTCATTCACAAAAAAATATGATTTTGAGAAAACATCTTTTGTTGCATTCAGTAAATAATTAAGAGATAATCACAAGATAACTAGACAGAAAAATGCTCTTATTTATTCTCCTAGCCAGCAGAAAGTCTCTAAGCATGTGAAGTCTATTTCTAAATGAGGTGACGGAAATAATTTGCAGTTGTATTGCTAGAGATGAGAAGATCCAAGTAGTAAACAGAACATCAGAGCATTAAACATAAATGTTTTTGTTGTAGTGCTCATTATAATGGATGCAATACAGATTAAAGAGGTTAACAAAAATCTTAAACATTAAGATATTAAGAATGAAAAAAAATCTTTAGATAAGCACATTTTTCCTTGCAGATTTATGTCCACCATAAGCAAAAACAATCAAGCTAAGAGTAAGATTTTGTTAAATCTTTAACAAAAAAACAAAAACAAAAAAAAGGCTATCCAATACCTCCTTCTTCTTTGTTTCAGTATTTCGGGAACCCTACACGGTCCGTGTGGCGGACCAAAGAGTCATGAGAGGCAATACAGCGGTCTTCAAGTGCATTATCCCAGCCTCGGTAGAGGAGTACATCACTGTTGTATCATGGGAGAAAGACACTGTCTCACTTGTCTCAGGTAAGAATCTAGACACAAGTTAAATCTTACAATCGTATAAGTTAGATATTACCACCATTTTTGGTGTCAATTCTTCCTATAGTAGACTGAGAACATTCAGTTTGCTAATATTAAAGTTTAAGAACTAAATTTCATGGACAGAGAGGTCATTTTTGGAAAAAGTACAAATACAGCACTGTCAGAAGCTCCTCAGTATTGATTTTTGATCAAATTTCTTCACTAAAAGAACCTCAAAATGAGGGTTATTACACTTGCCCACCTTACTATATTACTCTTGATATTCTGTTTGCTTAGTCTGAATTCTGCAATAGAGCATAGGCATGTCTAATCTAAATAAAAATAAAAATCATAATAAATGAAAATGGCTACATGGCCAATTATTACAGTTTCAAATAAAATCTATATTACCAATTCCATTAGAATTTTCTGATTAGTTTAATGTTTTCTGATTAATTTTCAGATTAGTTAGTGTTTCATGTTTTTTTGTTTGTTTCTATTAGGGTTTATTATATGTATAGTAATATATCTCTTTAGTTTAAAGTGGTAAGTCAATGTTTTAAAAATAAATGCAATAATAAGTAGATAGGCTGTTACACATACTGTATACTGTATATGTAATGTGGTTATGATTAAAATGTAAGCAAAATGACTGAAATGCTGTTATGGGAAGACATTCACAGCAGATGAGTAATGGTAGAAACAAAGTGATTTAACTGTAATAAATGCATATGAAGTAAATTTCATTTAAATGGTAAATTGAATATAGTATTGATATTGAATATTCCTTCACATAGTGATTCCATATTTAGAATAATAATAGACTGTATGTAATATACATACATATATATTTGAAATGAAACTATTCTGAGACATCACTGATGATTTAAAATATATATATTTAGGGAAAGTGCATGTATTAATCCTGATTTGTTAAATATGTACTGCTTGATGTTACAATGAACTGAAAGGTAGTGCATATAATTTGGAAGGGGCAAATGGTGAGTTTTATTATTGGATGGTCTTTTATTTCACACATCTGGAAACCCCTCATTCTAGCGAAGGACTGAAACTTGAAGAAATAGTTAAAGTCTGATATTTATAATGAATAAATATGCAGTTAAAAATTGGTGTGTTGCATACCAATTTTTAACTGCATATTTATTCTTTATAAATATAAAGAAATATCTTCATTTTTATCTGAACATTGTTTTGTTTTACAAAAAAAAAAAAACATTGTAAGAGTTAGGATATGAAAGTGGAAAATAAAAGTGTTTTTAATTATTGTTTTTTTTAATTGTTTTTCATTTTATTAATGAAATATTTTTGTGCCTGTTTTATAGGGAATACAGTTTAATGGGAAGAGAAATCGTTTGGATTTTAGATAGCTTGACAGTCTATCTCTCTGTCTGCTCTATATGTATATATCGGGGTCCTAATCCTCACCCCCAACCCCTACATCAGGGCTAGTGGATGCATGTTATTTATAGTTATAGTTAGTTATAGTCCTTTGCATGCTATTCAGCTCTTGTCAATGGAAAGTGGGATGGTTTAGTATGCTAGCATTACCACAGGCCCATTACTGTGAATCGGGGTGTCCAATCTTATCTGCAAAGGGCCAGTGTGGGTGCAGGTTTTCATTCCAACCAAGCAGCAGCCACACCTGATTCCACCTGTTTAATCAGTTGAGGGCTTTCAATAGACTCAGGTGTGGCTTCTGCTTGGTTGGAATGAAAACCTGCACCCACACCGGCCCTTTCCAGATAAGATTGGACACCCCTGTTGTAGAACATAGCTGAGAGCATTGCTTTACATCACACTGTATGTACAGTATAATGGAAGGCTCATGTTTTTAATTGATTTTTACCCTGTGGTATAGTTAGAGTCCAGTCCTGGTTTCTGCTAGAGAAGAATCAACAAAAACTATAATGTCTGCTCCGAACAAAATCATGAAAGCCTTCGATGCTTTGTTTGCATTCGCATCCTCTTTGAATTAATGTTCTTATATTACTGTCTATTAAGAATCTTATAACTGAATGAATGAAATTCTTAAAAATCTCAAATCAACACGTACAAAAACTTGGTGAGTGCACCTGCTGAGGAGGAAGTTATTAAAAAAGTCCACGTTTTTAATCAGTGTTGCAGTGGAGTGTTTAATAGTGTGCCTTTAGAAATGGAAAAATGACTATTACTGATTTCATGACTAAATAAAAAGGTAAGGTTTTAGTCAATGAAACATATCCAGAGTTAATAAAGCAGTACTTATGTGTTTGTAATCTCAGTACATAATATTAAAATGTAATTATGTCATGCTACATTAATTAGAATGTTACACTAGTTGGATGGCTTGCTAGGTAGGGGCTAAGAAACAGAAGATCACCTGTGACCAGAGGTACCGAAGTTCCTGTAGCTGGAGTGGTACCAATGCCACTGGCAGCATGCTCAGAGAGAGAATTTCCTGTTTACCCAATCACGATTCTATTATGATCTAAAAATAAATTCTACTTCTTGCTGCGCTAATTTTTTCTCAGTGCAGACTCGCTGATTGTTAAGCAGTGCAACTTTCACTGGAAATCCATGCTCTGTTTGTGGTCATTTTGCTGATTTCCTGAAGTAATAGGTAGTTATTAGATTAGTTAACGTACATTTGGGCAGCTGTTGGGTTTTCACATGACTTTTTAGTGCATTTAGGTGTGTAGTGAGAAAATGATACTCAGTATTTTTCTGTGGTTCAAAGATTGAGTGGTCAGTCAGATACACGCTAGAGGCAAATATTAAATTATGTTCTGTTGGTTCCCACTTTCATTCACTAATGCTGGTACTCTGTATCCTCCAAAGCTTAGATTCGAAACCAGGAGTCTGCAAAACTGTATACCTCAGCTTTATTTTTCTCAAACAGTTATGGTTGGGGTTTCCAAGTAGTGCAACAGAAAAGCATTCGGCCTTATGTCATGAGGTCACGGGTTTGAATTATGATGATGCCATAGCCATAGCCATGTGCATTGTGTTGTGTGGGTGTTAAGGATGGCATGCTATCTGTCCCCTGTCACTCACTAGCCATTCGTGGGAGTCTGTGTAACTCATGTATGTGGAAGAGAGCAGATAGCGATTTCCTTCAAGTGTGTTTGAAAAGGCAGCAGCTTGAAAAGATGTCGAACCCAGAATACACCCCCGCCCCCCCCCGCCATAATTATTCCTCTCAGGTTGTTGGGATACCAATAACTTATATTTATTATGTAATCTAAAAGTTGCTAATTGTGTGTTCAGCTGGCCAGTAAATAGTCAAGCTACTTGTAGCTGAGTTATCGGGATTTCCATGTATGAGTAATGCTTCACACTTCAGGATCTTCTAGCTTTTTGTAAAGCAGGAATAAAAGAATGAAGCCATAGATTGAATTTCAAATGGCTCATTATTATAAAGTACAACCAGTATGCTTTATTCTAAGTAATACACTTATATAAATAGGTGAAAACAATCGGTGTATTATTATTATTATTATTATTATTATTATTATTATTATTTTGCTTTGGGTTTACATAGAGCTGTGCTAATATACAGTAACAGTGTTTCAGTGAACTGTGTTGACATCTTAAGAAAAAAATGATACCATTAATATTATACTTGGGAAAACAATGTGCTTGTCTGAAGTACCTGCAAAATTGCTGGAGTTCTGTGACATATTAAAATGATGACATGCTGTTACATGGTTCTTGTTCCAGTCTTCACTTGACCATTAAACCACTAGTCAAATCAAGCAATTTAATCCAACATTTCTATTTCTGCTTAAAGAATAGACAATATTTCTCACTCAGATGCATAGATAGGATAAAATATTCATCTCCTCTGTTACTCTGGCATAAATCAGCATTTAGAATGGACGACACGAATTATCCAGCCGTACAATCCCTCTGACGCTGGTGATTTTCCAGCAAATCATGGAGAAGATGAAATGCATAATTACATGGCCGGGTTTGTCTTAATTAATGAAATGTGATTGAAAATATAATTACAATATGAATTACCTCTCAAAATAAGGACTGCTTAGTAGTCATTTGAAGCGGAGGCCCTGCTTTAAATGTGAATGAACGGAATCTAATGATGCCACTAACTTACCATTAACCTGTCATGCATTTAAAAACCGAGCGAGATGGGCGCTTTCGAATTCACGGCCATGCGCCTGTCTCCCGCCTCTTTCGGGCTTTTGATAAACAATTGACCGTGCTAATGAAGAGATGAAAGGGCCTGCAGGTGAAAGGGATGCGTGCGCTTTCTGTTTGGAGTTTCCTGAGTGTTGTATGCAGTCTAATGCATCTCACAGGGGCTGCTTTATTTTGTGTAAAAGTGGCATAGGAACTGAATATGGAAAAGCAACATCTCTCTCTCTCTCTCTCTCTCTCTCTCTCTCACCTTTATTTGCTGCCCTTTGTGGCTTTTGTTCTCAGACTCATCCATTTGATCTGGTTTATTGTGCTGGGTTGAATGATGCAACATGAGTATTGATGGGTTTTTCTTTTTTTTTTTTTTTTTTTTTTCCTCTGTTATTTCTGTTTTTTAAATGGTGGATCAGTATAGCAGATGAAAATGAAGTGTCCTGGACAATATCCCAAATATTTCTCTTTAAGGATCATTCAGCAATTGATTAATATTACACAAGCATATTTTTCGGTGGAATATATTTATCTCATTATGTTAGTATGACAAATGATCAAAATCAAAAAGTATTGAGCTTTACAATAAAGTGGCGACTAATTTATTAAACTTTTCTGTTTTTTATAAACAGGTATGCACTTAATGTGTTCTACAGTTTGAGGTCTCGTGATTTCTCGTACCAAATTTAATGGCATTTTAGTTACTAACCATAGCAACAACAAAAAAAAACTAACCTGCAAATGTAGTCTGCGTTTGAATACACCGAACAACAGTACAATCATAATGGCATTGGTAATAGTAACATTAAAGGAAAATTTTTACAATATTTTGTGGTGTATACTACCAATAACTTTGCCAGTATTGCAAATTGATGAGTAAAACAGGAAGGAGCTTGCTATGGCTGTGAATATACAAACAGAGTATTTGGATCCAGATGAAAAATCCTCCTAAAAATTATTTATACTCTGCACATGGCAGCATTATTCAAACTGAACAGAAGCACTGAGTAGTTTTATTTATGGTGAATGCTGAACCTTACAGAAGCCCTAAGAGCCCATGCTTTATTATTTTATTTCTTTCTTGTTTTCTTATGATCTTCACATAAGAAGTTGTTTTCTCGTGATCATAACTTCATTTTCTCATGATCTCCACAAGCTCCACAAGCTCAATCCCGCAGCATCATGGATGAACTAATTCGTTTATACTTTAATAAGGGACTCACTCAAGCTGAAATAGCTAAATGTCTGTCAGTGATTGACAACCTCCATATTAATGTCCGACACTTGAGAAGGAGGCTGTCAGGTCTACAACTTCATCGTCGAAGACAATATAGCGACCTGGTTCTCCTCTGTGACACTGCTCTGTCTTGATGTGGAGATAAAGTCCATATCTACAGCGAACAGTGATTAAATTTATGATGGTGCTGGTGAAGATGCCAACATGCTTGCAACACCAGTCCCATTCACAAGCTGTGAGATTTTCTCATGATAAAATGACGTGGTGAGAAAGCAGCGTTTTGTTGTGTCAAGATCACGAGAAAATGAAGTCATGATCAAGAGAAAACAAACAAAAAAAATAATACATGGCGTCTTAGGGCGTCTGTAGCACTTACTAGGGAGTAGGTGTAAATTTTAGACCGTATTTAAACGATCACTTATGTCACTATACATTTTTAGTAGTTTATTAAGTTTAGTAAACTTCAACATCATGACATTTACGTCTAAACGACAGAGCTTAATTTCAGCTGGTGCAACTGGCTGCCAGAAATTCATGGGAGGAGTTTCAAATGGCATATTTGTGAATAATAATCACTGCATATATAAAACAGGGAAATTGCTCGTGAGGGAGGAATAGTAATAATGTTTTAATTTATGACCCAGATTTTCTTTCTCCAAGTTTAAATAGAATAAAGATTATTTTGCATCCTTTTCTGTTAGATTGAAGGGGATTGTTTGAAGTATCAGCACATTCTAATTAGGCAAGAAAACTAAACAGACATTGAAAATATATGAAACAGTGAGTGAAATCTTCACCTCTTTTGCAGTGTCATAGCAGACACAGGCTACACGTTGGTTTGTTAATTCTGCAATATTTCTGAAATCAGAGAGCCATCTGGACGTGTTGTTGCTGTCTCAACATCAATGTGTTAATTAACAACACACTTTTTTTTTGTCTTATCACTATTTCAGCAAAGTAGCCTTCTATATTAGACAATGAGAAAGAATCTGTTCATCCTGCCTGTTGTAAAAATGATTAAAAAAAAAGTCTACAATGTAAAAAAAAAAAAAAAAAAAAAGATCTGTTGTGAACGGTTTTAAACTAGAAGATACATTCCCTTCCTTTCCTATAATCCCCTTCATTTGTATAAAGAGATTCATCTCACAATGTTTTAATGATAAATGATTGGTAGCACCATTGACCATTAACACAACTGATTATTTCCCCCAAATTTAAGGTTACAATATGTAACCTTACATGGCATTTCTTTATTATAGAGTTAGTTATTCATTGCAGGGTGAAACTAGGGAGCTTCGTCAGTATCTCTTGGTTATAAGCCCAATTCATGCTCAATAAATATCTTGATATATTCATTCTTCTCTCTTACTGTTGGATCATGTAGATCAGGAGTGCCGGAACGCAGTCCGTATGCCAACCCAGAAAGGAATGTCAGCAGACCAAATTGAGTACAGAAAAATACTGTTGCAGATCTGATTAAAAAAAAAAAAAAAAAAACAGGTCGTAGAGCAGCGACTCTAGTTTTCTAAACATGAACTCACCTTCTGTTGCAGATCGTTTATCTAATTTATGTAAATTATTTAGCTGAAGGCAGCTCATCAGACCAGAGACTAGCTACAGGGCTAAACTCGTTAGGTCAAAAGGGAAGACTGTTGACAGACTTGGACTGATGTTTCATTTTATTTACCCTCTCTAGTCTGATTATCAACAACATAGCTTAGAAATTTTTTGATAGACCTATGGACAAAACCAACCACCTCGGATTGCCTTATTTATAGTAATAAATGAATCACTTTATGGTTAAGCATTAAAAGGTAACTGTCACTATTCAGTCATGATGATATCTGGTCCGGATTTTGCTCCAGCAACCCTTCCTTCATTGGTCATTATTTTAACTGATGCTGTCTGCAGTCAGGCTCAGCTGTTACACAGCCCATTGCACAACCCCAGCTTTGGCATTTGGCCACAAAAATACTGGATATGAAGCATTGAACACAGGTACTGCCAGCATAGTTTGCTTACAGGAAATAGGCGAGTGAGAAGTCCTAACACAAATGTTTTCATCGCTGTGCGAGAGACAGTGGATTTGTGCACTTGCAGACCAAAGTCAGCACAACCTTGAACAGAGAGCGAGAGAGAATGAAGCCACAGAAATAAGCTCTTTATTGCTTCTTGCTAAGCCAAGAGTGACACACACACACACGGCAGACAAGGCGGCACTCGGCAACTGGATGCAGCGCAGAGTGAGTGCATGAGGCCAGAATATTTCTGCTGTAAATAAGACACACCATCAACTGCACCGTACTGCTCTCTCTCTCTCTCTCTCTCTCTCGATCTCACTTGCTCACTTGTTCTCGCTCCTTTCCTCCCAACCTCTGTGCCTCCCTGTGCTGGCAGGTTTGGAAGTAAATTAGGTCAGGGCTCAAGGAGAAAGCGTGATCTTCCCATAAACAGCAGCGCTGCAGCCACCAGCCAAAAGTCAGTGATTCACTAAGCAATGTACACATTAAAAACAATCAGATTAACATGTACAGTGTTTAGAAGTATATTGCATAAAATAGTGATGACCTGCTAAGCTGGTAAAATTCAACACATAGCACTACATACTGTACAGTCAACTCCAAAGCTGATCGGCCCCCTTTGAAGGAGTTGTCAGAAATGATCACAGAAACATTACAAACAATATATTTTGCCTAATACGTCTCTCATTTACAAATGTTTAATTTGATAAAAATTATTGATACCACTAAAGAATATTCAAAATAAATACAAAGAAATGGTCATTGTTTAAAAATGACTCTCAATATCCAGGACCAAATATGAGGCTGTAATCGAGCAGATATGTGAAACTGCTTTGTTATCCATAGCCTTGGAAAAAGCCAAAGATTTTTTAATTCAAAAGTGATGGTCTGATACTGTAAAAGATTATTTAAAAAATACATGAACAGGAAAAATGCCATTACATATAAGGGTTATAATAACAACTTTCCACCAAAAAAAATTTTGTTTAGAACATTAAACTGCAAAAGATATGTGTGAAGAGCAAGAGGTATATAGTCCAAAAAAAAAACCTGACTCAAAAAAATCAGTACTGCCTTTGTGCATCATTAGTAATGAAGAATAGAACTGGGAATACAAAGAAACAAAGGAAGTGAGAGATTGAGAGAACAATAGTAGGAGATGGTATGATTCTGATTTTGTTTAGAACACAGTGTACCTCAAGGAACCATACAGTACTTGATCCATATCATGTTTGTGGCTTATATTCTTAGCTGTAAAGGATCATTCAAACTGAGACAGAAAGACAGAAAAAAAGGGAAAAAATAATAAATTGAAAGGTTCTCGTGTTGCTTTGTGCTGCTAAATAAGAGTAATACGTCATGTTGGCAATTAATTACAGAACGATGTGTGTAGGCCACTAGAAACTCTGCGTTAATGTTTAATAAGCACTGATGGGTTTATGGAATGTTGCTGTTTGGCAGTGCATGTCAAAGCAGGACTTTCCTGGCTTATGGATTATACCCCACCGGTGCACTGGACACAGTCCAGAGCCTAAGATGGCAGCGCTCCAACCGTCAGATTAGCAATAAGTGTGGCATGAGCTAATTATGGCTAGAACAACCAATTAATTTCGATTTATAAACTCCTGTAAATTTTGGGCTCGCGTTTACCTCTGTGCTGGGGTCACCTGTGCTCACCTCTGTAAATGGAAAAGGGTAAGTGACAGGTGTTCTTGGCCAAGGTGGAAACTTTCCATATGTTGTTTCAAACATGGAGGGAAAGAGAGAGAGATAGAAAAAAAGCACGGGTGGTTCTGGTGAAGGATCAAAAGCAGCCTCTGATGTTACCTTGAAAGCATGCAGTGCAAAATAGGCTCAATCAGGAAAGGGTTTTAGGCATGAGTTCTGTTCTATCTAGACCATGTGTGTTATTGAAACGGGAGTCTATTAAGGCTAGCCTGAAAAAGACATTTCTTTTAAATATTATTACATATTGTTACACATTAAAGATGCTCTATGTGATACCACTTTGTTACATTATCTATCACAGTTATAAATCAATAGCAACTTTGGATGCCTATGCAAAGCTTTAGACCTTAGTCTAATGTGCAAATAAGCTGAACAAGGTTCTACTACAGTTAATGTTACTATTTGACCACCACAAATATCCATATCTGTATTTGTATTTGTATTTAAACCTAAAGTGGGAGTGGCCTAAACAAAAAGTTTAGAAAATGCTGGGGAAAACCCCCCCAGAGGTAGAAATGCCAGCACTGACAGCTAACAGCTCTTCAACCTCATATCACTAAAGACATATGTGTGAGGGATTGTTTTTATTTTTTAATCCTGCTAGTACAGCTATTAATTTTGTTTGTACCTTTGTTTAGTTTGTACAGCAATTTTTTTCAACAAATATAATTGGCTCGATTTCCCAAAATATAAATGACTAATAGCCTACCCTGACCAGGCAGTTACTGTACCATCGCATGTTAATGTTAATGAACAAGGTTGTTATTTGAGCTTCATTTCAGAGCGCGCATGCTCCGACATGAATGTAAAAACCGCCCACTTGTTTCCCAGCCCCGATGCACACCTCTAGTCTCTGATGCCCTGAGAACCTTTCTGACAAACTTTCTGATTTTTTTTTTTATAGTGAGCCTCCTATTTGTATCTGTTTATAACACATTATCTGTTTCATCTGAATGTATTCATATTCAGTTACATCCAGTTACACTTCACGCAACCTGTAACCTAAACCAGATGTTGATATTCAATACCGTCTGTAACGTTGTGTACAAGCCACTTGAGCAATTGTCAGGTAAAAGTGCTTAAATCATAATAATAAACGACTCAAAACAACTGGCTCAGGAATTATCAAAGCAGCTATTAACCTGCAAGGGACTCCAACTGCCGAAATAAACCACAAATTATTGTGGTAACCATTAAATTAAAACCTAATGGTAACTGTGCCTTTCAAGAAGTCATCATCCCTTGCAAAATCTTGTCTTTTTTTTCCCACAATTTGTTTTCCTCATTCAATGCAGAATAGGAGTAAAGTACCATATGTATCCTACAATATGTGCTGTGTTGTATGTATATCTTAATAGACTGACTTAATGATAATGACTCTTTATTGATCACATATACATATGCGCAGTGAAATTCTTTTCTTCGCATACCCCAGCATATTAGGAAGCTGGGGTCAGAGCACAGGGTATGATACATTGTATGATACAGGGTATGATACATGATACGTTTCTGAGCTTGGGTTACTGTCTGTGTGGATTTTCTGTACATGTTCTCCCCGTGACTGTGTGGGTTTTCTCTGGGTTCTGCCCAGCTCCCCAAACAAGCTGGTAGGTGGCTTGCATGCCCTGAATTTCCCCTAGATATGAATGAGTGTGTGAATGTATGTGTGCATGGACTCGTGTAGTATCCAGGGTATATTCCTGCCTTACACCCAATGTTCTCAGGATATGCTCCGGGTCCAAAATGACCCTGACCACAAAAAAGCAGTTAGTGAAGATGAATGAATGAATGAACTGCTCAGCGCTGGACACCCAAATGTACAGATATGCACATGCACACTTTCCTTACTCAGGCATTCTGCTACTGTTATTAAATGCTGTAATTCAGGTTGTGTAGATTTGTGTAGAAATCTGGATTCCTATGAATACAGTATTCCTAATGCAATCTAAATGCATATATAATATACTTTTAGCATTTAAAATACTTTGTAATGTCTGACATAAGCCTGTAAAAGAGGTTAGAAGTAGTTAAAAGCAGTCTGACATAAGCATGGATAAGTAGTTAGAAAACATGAGTATTTGACAGGATAAAGTCAGGATATTTGATTAAGGCACTAAGTATTATAACAAAGACTCTGCATTTTAACGTGTTACAGATTTCATCCTTAGCATGTTCTTATGAACCGATATTATCTGCTATATAACCTGACATCATTAAATCATACTGTGCTCTATGAAATCACACTTATGCTTTATAATGTGCAGCATTGTAATAATAATAATAATAATAATAATAATAATATGTAAGTTACATAACACCATATTCATGTATTTAAAATGCATTATGAATTCAGGATTCACAGGAGGTGTTACCAAAATCTTTCTGAAATAAATTGAATTGCATTTCTTACTGAACTATTGCACCAAGCATTTTAAAACACTTTGAAACACTCAAGGAGGTATATCGAAAAACATGGAGGTGGGTGCATGTGTTGCTTTTCAGTTGTTTTATTTTTTTTTAACAACAAGACTTAATAGACTTAAATGTTCTGTTCAGCATTATTATGGTTCCAGAAAGTGACCCACACTGAACCACATTCTGCTACGTCTTAGTTTAAAATGAAGCATTTGCCTCAGTTGTTCTGTTGTCAGATGGTACACATTAAAGTCACACATTAACGTTCAGGTCCTTTTATGGTTTCTGTTTTCATAACCATATTGCAATAACTGTAGCCTGTCTGAAATGACCTTCTATCTCTTTCATACACAATATTAGTCATCAACCTTAGTGACCTTATTTCCTCCCCTCGCTCCCTCTTTTACTTTTCTCTTGACACCCACTTTTCCCTGAGGCCCCCCACACACACTCCCCCCATCGTCCTGTGAAGGTCGGCGGATCTGGTATGCTCTGTACTGGCTCCATTTTGTATTATGCTATAAAGACACATTCCTCACAAACGCCATCATTTTCTATAAAATACCACTGAGTAAAATTCAGCCAGACAGAATTTTTCCATCATGCTTTTAGGTTTCACGTTCTGCACCAACGTATTTCAACCAAGCTAACCTCAACCACTATGGTATCTAAATTAGATCGATCTGCATTAAATAGTTTGACCTGAGCCTTGCCCACTTTATGTGTAATGTTTGTTGTTCTCATGGCATATGAATACTCTTGCCGGTCTCATGAAACTTCTAATCTTCTCTGCAAGCACAATCAGGTTTGCAAGTCACGTAGTAATGTGGTCTGGTAACGTGGGCATTTTCAAAATGCAGATCATTTTTAGTTTGTAAATTCTTTAGGCTACAGAAAATAGAAAGTCTTTCCGTATTTTGAGAGTAATCTGCATTTCTGTGCTGCATTACTTGCTGTACCACATGATTTTCGATTGTGCTTGCAGAGAAGATTCTGAAAGTTCAGATTTTCATGAGCCTGGTACTCGTAATAATTGTTATATGAGGTAAAAGTATTTGATACATATCGATCTAATTCAAATAGTGTAGTGGTAGAAGTTAGCTTGGTTAAAATACATTGGTGCATGTAAAATACATTCAGAGCATTCGAGTAAAAGTTTGAAACGTTGGTATGCAAGGTATGCTTGTGCCAGAATGTTGATATTCAGTGTATAGAAGGTGCTGCATATAAGTTGCTTGTGAATGTTACTTTTTTTTTTTTTTTTCTGTGAGACTGGTTTGCTTTGGATCGATATTTAAGATAACTGCAGTCAGGGTTTATTTGACATATTTGTTTAAAAAAAATAAAAAAATAAAAAAATAAAAGGCAACTTAAATAAAACAATATAAAACAATAAAAGATAAAACTATAGTTGCATGAAGTTGAAATGGAGATCAAATTAAAAACATTTAACATATTTAATTTTCATTTTCCATTTGTAGTTTGTAGTGTGGAAAATGATGAGTGCACTATAAGAAACTTTTTTAATTTAACACAAAAATGCCAGGCATGGCTTCTAATAACAACAACACACTGTGCTGTACAGAGAAAGAGTGGGGAGATCTACCGACTTCTCAAAGAAAACTACAATTACTAAAACTGAAATGAAAATTTATATATATATATATATATATATATATATATATATATATATATATACAGTATCTCACAAAA
>JANDJT010000103.1:7134932-7156134 GCA_024331685.1 Stegophilus panzeri
AAGGAGAGAGCAGGGGCTCCCGTTTTCCTTCTGGAGTAATTAAGTGGAAGTGTGGCAGGCAGCTTGTCCTGAGCGTGCACTAGCTCAGCAATAAGCCAGGCTCTTGAAGAAGCTCTTTTCAAATCAAATAGTCCTCTGGCTAATGTATGATTTCTCAGTATTCAGCATTCTAGCGTCCTCAGATTCCCTGCACGTCTTGTTCCGAATCTCTTAGTTGTCACGTTCTGTATCAGCGAGTCATATCCAAGCCCATGCTTGAGGACCAACACCCAGTTTTTGTTTTATTCCACCTCCCCACATGACTGATGACTTATAAAACAGACAGTGTCACCAGACCCAGAGCTCTCAGTGGCATTAGAACCCAAGTTAAATGATGATCACACCAATATCTGGCAAATATCAGCTTCACCATGTGCACTGAGAAGAGCAGATAACGCTTTCCCTAAACTGTGTTACAGTGCCCTGTGATGCAGCTTGAGCAGCAGTATGAAAAGATGTTGGCTTAACGTGTCTTGGAGGAAGCACATGTAAGCCTTCATCCTCCTTGGTTGGTAGCTGTCGTAATACAGGGGATAGATGGCTGGGGAGTGGGAATTGGCAGATGTCAAAATTGGGGATAAAAATGGGGAATAAAAATAGCCTTACTGTCTTACCCATCATGTAGCGGTGTACATTGTAGGCATGTGTCACGTAATGGACGTAATGAAGGTTGAGGGAGGATGCAAGTGCAGTAAAAGACGTTTATTGAGAGAGAGAGGCAGACAACTCCAAAACCGTAATCCAAAGCATGGTCTAATAACAGGCAAAAGGTCAGGCGATATACAAACGGACACAAACTGGGCGAGGCTGGAATACAAAAACGAGAAACGAGAAACAAGATCAATAACATGAATCAAAATGAGACGAGAACAAAGAACAACCGCTTAGTAATGAGTTAAACTCAATACTACGCATTTGCACAGAGACACGAGGGGTTTATATAACAAACATAATCATGGGTTAAACACCAGACAGCTGAAAATGATGATGACACACATTCGGGAAACAACCAATGAATAAACAGGGGCGGAGACCAAAAATAATCATAACAAAAGGACGAGTCCAAAGTAAACAAAGTCAACGTCATTGAAGACCGGAAAGCGTGCGTTCGCTAAGGGCTCACGCACCTGGCTCATGCACGCGCATGTG
Source organism: Stegophilus panzeri (assembly GCA_024331685.1). NCBI lineage: Eukaryota > Metazoa > Chordata > Actinopteri > Siluriformes > Trichomycteridae > Stegophilus > Stegophilus panzeri. Next base: position 7,136,121 of record JANDJT010000103.1, read on the forward strand.
CTTCAGTTTTCCGAGCATGCTGCAATATTCCAGCGCTGGCTCGAGAGGAAATCATGACAGCATGGGGCATTTTTACTGTCTTGCGATAGCACATTTATAACAATTTCCAGTAAAATTCTCAAAATTCAGTAAAGAAAGTTAGCCTTAATGCATAGCAAATTAGTGTCAATCAAGGCATGGTATGTTAGCTAGTACATTTGAATTTTGTAAACATGTTCCTACATCGGCAGAACAATTTCACGAGGCATATTTGTGAAAACTTTCATGGAATGGTGGTTTTTGTGGTTGTACACGGCTGTACAACTTTCGAATGGGACTATAGGTTTAGGGTGCGGATAATGATCATGAGCGCGCAGTCATTCTACCCAAAATGCTGTCTACGTAGGGAGCTTCCAAGTTATTCTCACTTCTGTTGAGCAGCTTGGCTGTGAATCTCATTCATACATGCTCCAGTTGTCTTAAAATGGGTTCCCAGACATTTTGGGCAAATGACCACAAATGGACATCAAACAACCCCAAACTTTGACCACCCTACATTTTTTTACATTTCCGATTTAGAATAAATGACTACTGTAACATTTGTGCATAATATTAGAAGAAGAAGAAGATTGTATAATGTATTAATTGGATAAATACATATTGTATTATTGTTTGTGCAATACGTATGTGTAAGGTAAATGACTAAAAACCAAATTGAATATTACTTGCACTGGCTTACCAGTCGAGTGGGAGGTGCTGCTGTTATAGCAAAATAATCCAGGCCAGGGTGGTGTGATATGGGCCAACATGAAGCAGAGAAGCCTGGTTGAATCAGTGATTCGGGGGTTCGATTCCCACCTCCACCCTGTGTGCATGGAGTTTGCATTTTCTCCCTGTGCTTCAGGGGTTTCCTCCAGATATTCCAGTTTCCTCCCCCAGTCCAATAACATGCATTGTAGGATGATTGGCATTTCCAAATTCTCTGTAATGAGCGTGTGCGATTGTGCCCTGCAATGGGTTGGCACCTCATCCAGGGTGTCCCCCGCCGTGTGCCCCTGGGATAGTCTCCCGCGACCCTGTGTAGGATAAGCGGTACAGAAAATGGAGGGATGGATCATGCTATTTGCTCTGAAAATAGTGCTGCCTGTAATTCAAATCACAGGTTTATATTAACGCTTGAATATGTTATTGTTTCTATAATAATAACTCATTTACAGGGACTTGTATCCCAAACACACCACATAAAAGTCTAATAATAAAGGAAATGTGTTATTTAAAAAAGAAATGTATTATTTAAATATGTTAAATGTATGGAAAATAGATAATTATTGAAATGGTATTGATAAGTTTCCTGTAAATAGATATTTATTTCACCTTTCTGGAAGGAGTCTTGGATGTCAGTACTTTTTAACAGTCAGGCTTAGTGCTTTATGGTTTCTCAGTTCTATAAAAAGCTGCATTTTTGTCTTGTTAACTTCAAGCAAGAGAGAAAGGATGGTCAGGGAATGACTTTTTATAGCTGTTATAATGAAAGTGATAACAGGAACTAACTTGTAAAATGTTTGTTGTATTATTTGTTAATAAATGTAAAAAAAAATTGTAGTAGTTAAAAAAATGCTGTGATATAAGAGGAATAAAACATTTTGGGATGTGCTGTTTTTAGAAAATAACCAACTTCAGGATGGTAAGTATAATGTACCAGGCTGCATCACACCATCCCATTTCCTATACAGCACACCCTGTTTGTTTTATTCCTTATATATACTGTAGCACTACCTGAATATTGGTGTAACAGTTTTAGGCTCGATAAACAAGTTTGCCTGTTGTAAATGCTTCCTTGATTTAAAGTCCATTGTGGCAACATTAAAGCAGAGAAGTACAGTAAATTAACAGTCAGATGAAGCCACTGTGTCATCCTGGCACCGAGAAGATCCAAATGTTTCCTTCTTAAGTGTGCAGCAGTGATTAGTGCTCATTCCTGTGCTAATTGTGGGGTTACTGGTTCAATGCTATTCCACATGAGCCTATTCACACACAGACTGTACAGGCCTGTAATCACCCTCATCAACCCTCTGCATTCACTCCTGTTAATGTCAGGAGTACATCACTGACAATGTGTTTAGTTTCTAGCTGGTCTGTATTGAACTGAAATATAACTCTTGCTTGCAAGGAATGCAATTTGCAGCTATTTTCAGACACTGCTTAATTCTCAGAAATGAGGAATCAGAAAGAGGTTACATTTTCAATGTGACAAAGTGCTTATTTTATAATCTTATTTTAACAAACATCCCAAATACTGTAACATCCTACATCCTACATACAGGAGAGAAACCCCACACAGGAGAGAAACCATGCTACTGCACCTAGTGTAACTATAGATAATACTAAACCCTGGTTTAATCTTTAATCCCTAAACTATAGATGATACCGTGTTCACACCAGTGAGAAAGCATACTGCTGTCCCTGAGGTCATTTAAAGCTAACATTTTTACCTAATTCCTTAAACCCTAAACTAGAAGAGAAACCATACTGCTGCCCCTTGTGTGACAACAGGTAACACACTTTACTTTAATTACTTTGGTCTACACCACAACATTCACATGGGAGAGAAACTATCCTGCTGCTTCTAAAACTCTAACCCTAAATCCTGTCATGTAGCAGAGAAACCTGACCCTGGTGTGACACACTTTACTTTAGCCACTTTTCCACTGCACAGTACGGCTCGACTCGTCTAACCTCGGCTCACGTTACATTTCTGAGCTTGCTTTTCCTCTGCAGTTTAGTGCCGCCTCAACGCGGGTGCCATCTTCCACTCGCCTTCACGCAGGAATAATGTTGTATTATCGAAGCCCTGTACAATACACGGTCAGGCCGTATTCCAAACGCCTTTTCTGTTAATTGAACAGGGACCCTATTATGGATGTAAAATAACAGCATTCTAGAACCTACCTACTGTATATATGACTAAGTTAGATTCAGCCACGACAGGAGCGACTTTGATAAATGTCTGTTTGGAAATCTTTAAGTAGTGAGATGTAATAATCGAAGACAGAAACCTTTGTTGTAATTTTATCTGTATTGAGATAAAAGATACTTAATTTTCAATTAATAGAATATTACCATACGCAAAGTATGTATTAAATGACACACGTTTATTCAGGCACACTACAGAACCACTCGTTAAGGAGAATTCCCTAATCACATTTAATAACAGCTCGGCTCGCTTGGAACCCCGACCGAGATGGTACTAAAAAAAGAACCAGGTAACAGTTACTATCCACAGTGGAAAGCCCCCAAAAAGCGAGCAGAGTCAAGTCGAGTCAAGCCATACTGTGCAGTGGAAAAGTGCCAATTAATTACTATGGACTACACCCTAACATTCATATGGGAGAGAAACTATCTTGCTGCTTACAAAACTCTACACCCTAACCCTAAATCTGTCATATAGCAGAACCATAAACCTGTCATGTAGAAACCACTCTGCTGACCCTGCTGTGACTACAGACCATACCTACACCATATACCCCACACCCTACACTCTAATGTCCAGACTAGTGAGAAAGCATACTTCTGCTCCTGATGTGAATAAAGGTAACATTTTATACCTAACCCCTACACCCTAAACAAGAAGGAAAACCATACAACTGCCTTTAATTTTCAGACAAGAGAAACCATACCACTGTTCCTGCGAGTAAAGTGTAACATTTGACATCATACAGTCTAATCTCTACAGGTAACACAATTTACTGTAATGTATTTACTCTCTACCCTAATATGGGAGAGATATGGGAGAGAAATCATGCCACTGACTTTGTTGTGACTACACATCATACCTTATACCATAAATCCTACACACTATGCCCACACACCACATCCAAATCCATAATGTTCACATCAGAAAGAAACCATACCACTGCCCCAATAACAAACCATATGTAATGTAATGTCTATATAGAAGGGATACCATACTGCGGCCCCTCGTATGACTACAGGTAACATGCTTTATATCTATGCTCTACACATGAGGGAGAAACCATACCACTTCCTCTACACCCTACACCTGCTATTAGACATGCTTGTAGCTCAGTGCCTATTAGTGAGTCACACTTCATTAGGAAGTCTTGTTTGAATGGATCCCATATGTGAGATGTAGCATTTCTTAAATACACCAATTGTAGTATTTAGACTGAGCTATGGGATGTTGTCATTAACAAAAAGCATTCGCACAAGAAAGCATTCTGGACAAAACCAGAATACTCTAAATTATTCACCAGATTTCATTTCAAATGCATTTGCTTTTGTTAGATGTAATTAAATGTAATGTATATTGTCAATATACAGCTCTTGTAATAGCACTTAAATGACTGACCAAAAATTTGCAAGCCAATATTCAGCCATTTAAACGGTTTACAGTACCTTACTCAAGCAGAGCACCATTTTAAAACACGCACACACACACACACACACACACACACACACACACAAACAAACACACACGCACACTAACTCATCCCTTTACCTCTGAAACAAGCAAAACCGAATATTTCTGAACCATCTTTTGTGAATGCCCGGCAGACAGATAGAGGGGTGCATAACTAGCAATTCTTCTGAAGTGGGAGAAATCTATTTGCTTGTGGAAGCAGCTTGCATAATCCTTTAGTTACACTTGCCAGCTGTGAGCAAAGATATGGTGCAGTGGGTTTTTTGCACAAATATCACTGGGAGGACAAAGAAATGAAAGCGATAAGCATTCATGTGCAGGGTCCTTTGCATAATCCAGGCTAATCCATAATCTGAGCTCTTAGAAAACATCACTGAAATATAAGTGTGTGTGTGTGTTTGTGTGTGTGTGTGTGTGTGTGTGAGAGAGAGAGAGAGAGAGAGAGAGAGAGAGAGAGAGAGAGAGTGAGTGCTCATACTGTTTGTAGAGTATAATATAAAGCATTTTGTTCAAAAGTGTTTTTCTGCAGAAATGATTTAATTCATAATATGTATGCACACAGAAAAGGAATTAAAAGTACCTGTCTGTATTTATCATTCTTTTATCAAGAAAGGTCTTGCTGATTGATCAATACAGCCTTGGTAGTGTCATTAGTGACGTTTCAGGGAGGGGTAACATGTCTGATGCTCCTATTGGACGAGGAGCAAAAAGGCAGCACCCAACTGCAAATGGAGTCCAGGCCATGACTGTGTCTTAGCGAGGATAGGAGGGATGAGTGCACAATCTTACCCTGTTTCTCTCTTATACGAGATACTGTTACATTTAGCTAATACTCCTATCAAATTGTATTATTTAATGGTACTGTTTCTATTTTTGTGCTTGAGGTAGAGCCCCTTATAAATCTCTATTACTTTTTTTTTTTTTTTTTTTTTTTACAGTCCAGTCCAGTGTTACCTGTCATTAACATTTCCTTCATTCAATGATGGAGGCATAAAGACAATTCTAAAGTGGATGGTGTTGAAACATTAATGTGCACAAGGGAAAGAAAATGTACCAGATTTGAAACGCGAATGGGGAAGGAGAAAAGGAAGGTAAATGCGAGGTGTGTAGGTAGAGTCGAGAAGGGATGTCTTGTAAGCGGCTGTCTCCAGAGCTGCGGTGCATAATCAATGAAGAGAAGTGTGTCTGGTGTAACCTCAGCATTGAGACGGTCTCAGTGAGGCCCATCCTATTTTTAAAGGGGAGGCAGGTCTGTTGCTAGGCTCTGTGAGAAGGACTACTGCAGAAAAAAGGGCACTCGCCACAACAGCTATTGTTGTTCCTGCTGCCGTGGACCCATAAAACTGGTTCCTTTTTTTTTTTTTTAACTCTGGTGTATGTACCATTTCTATTGTTTTTCCTCATCTCCAAAAAATTATAATACCAATATGGTTTTCTCACTAGCAGCAACTAGCACTAGCAGGTGATTTGAGAAAAAAAAAAGTTATTTAATGGAAATTATGAGCTAATACCTGTGACGTTCACTGTATGTCATGTATTGCCTAGGTGCTTAGTCTCCTCAATAAACTGCCATCATTGCAGGCTGTGAAGTCTGCGTCTATGTGTGTATGTGGCTTGTCCTTGGTCTGTGTGCATATGTGTCTGTGTGTGTAAGTGTGAGAGAGGCTGTGTTTGTGCACTGCAGTATCCTGTAAATTGAGGACATCAATATAACAACAATATGGACTCTTTTGCTGCTATTCAGCCCTTGTAACATTTGGTTAGCGTTCTGTGTTAGAAACTACAGACATCCCCAAGTGCAAAATAAATTAACAAACTAAAAAAAAAAAAAAAAAACCCAGCAAATGTGAAAACATTTTTAAAGGTGCACTATATCAATATTTCCAGGTAAAAGATGTATATTAAAGGTGGAAAAGATGTAGTCTTGTGGATGCCACCTCAGCAACAAGGAAAAGTACAGTTTAGTACAATTTTTGTGTATATAAAAAAGTGTGTATCATAGTTATATTGATACACAGTGTGATTATCATGTAGCCAGCAATCATCAAGCCATTGCCACAATATCACAACGGTGAATCTAAATGTCTCTGAATCAGCCAGAATACTCACAGAACACAATAAAAATGTGATTTGTTATATTGGCCAGTATTGCAGTAGTGATTAACAAATGATATATTATGTATATGTGTTGATTTTCCAATTAACTTTATGTTCTGTAGATGTAAGTGACTAATAAGTACATCAAAAAATGCCCAAAATAGCATGTACAGTACAACATGTTACGTTACATGTACATGTTTTTCATCCCTTCGACTGATGCGCACTGTAACCCAACAGAGGTGAGCATGCAAAGATTGCTTAAATTGTGATTGCCTAAATTGTAAAAAAAAAAAAAAAAAAAGAAAGAAAGAAAGAAAGAAAGAAAAAAAAATTGCTTAAATTGTAAATAAATAAATAAATAAATAAATAAATAAATAAATAATTCTGTGAGAACCTAAACAAAAATCTAGTAGAATTTGAAATAAGGGTTAATAAAACTGAATGGTATTATAGATTTCCAAAGCTATACACAAATAATGATAAAACTACAGACACAAGGCTTCCAAGTGGTGCTGCAGAAAGGGTGCAAAAATTGCCCGTGCTGTCTAGGTGGGAGGTATGGTGTTACTCTCTGTCCACGTCAATCAGAGCAATACTCACTCTTCGTGGGCATCTGTAAGTTCATGTATGTGGAAGAGGGTAGATAGTGCTTGCCTCCAAGTGGGTTACGCTACCCTGATTCGCTGCACAGCATTTTGAAAACATGCAGTTGGCTAGCTTTGGGTGCTTCTGAGGATACATGTGTTAGCCTTCACCCAATCCAGTTGTATGATAGTGGAGAGCCAATTAGGGGAGAAAAATTGGGACAAATCCCACAAACATTAGCTTCAACACAGTGAACACACACAGTGATGACTCTTCATGATATTAGATAGGAGGGCTCATCTAATAATAATATAGAATAAACAATTCTGCTGCTACTATAGAATTTAATAATGTTGAATAATGGGGGAAAAAAACAGAGACAATCTATGTACTTGGTCAGCCTGACCTGCAGCTTCTGCAGCTAAACTTCTATACAGAAGGCAGTAGCTAGACCTTGTGTAAGTTTAATAACAGTTATTTTCTCCATTGCTTTTGTGCCCATGAGACTGGCAGAAGGACAGAACATGACTGCATTCTTAAACTATAGTAACCAAGCTGAGGGTTTACTAAAACATACCTTCAGATTTTCATGGCAGCTCTAGGATATGGTCAGGATAACCATGGAGCGACACCACAAAATTGGATTCAGTGATTAGCTAGCTGTATGTTTTGAGTTGAAACTAAATATTTTGGTAAGCTCAGTCTTCAGCTGGCTAGTTTATTAACATATGTCTCTTTAGATTGATGCACATTGTCCCATTTTCCACAGGGCAGCTTGCTAAATTCAGAACAGTAAATATGGTGGCTTTCTTAAATCCTACAAGAGGGTTGGGAACTGGTGGACTGAGATCCAGATGTGAACCAGCAAAATATTTCAGCGGACTGACCGTGTCCTTGAAGAGGCAATGAATGTGTGAAAAGCTGGCTGTAGTTGAGCTAAATATGAAGCAGTGCAGCTTCAGTAACAGATCTTGTGTTGCAGTTAATCTAACCACATGTAAATGATTTAGCTGAAGTCAGTTCATTGGACTAGAGGGTCGAAATGGGGAGAGTTCTCACAGTCTTTCATAGATTTTTCACTTTATTTCCCCTTTCTGGTCTGATTAGAGAACTTTTTTTGTTTTAAATCGACAATGAAAACAGAATGTTAGTAAGAGAAGTATGCATTTATTCTCTGCATCAATGTCAAAACATTATGAAACAAAACATAACAGCTTCAAATGTTCTTTTTGAAAGGAAATTCTTGTTTATATTCAGTCATGTTAGTTGCTAATCCTGACCTTTGTAAGCAAGATATTGTTTGGAACTGGACCTTTTAGTTGAATACCCCTTTTAAGACTAAGGTGAATTGGCTTTTTTCTCAGACTTAGTCTTGCCAAGTACTTGATGTAAATAGTGAGTCATTGGGATTATCACCATGCCTTCTACTATTGTATATTGGTATATTGTGATTTCCATTACATGTGAAATCAATTGGTCTGAGCATAATCTGGTCAAAATGTCTAAAACAATGCTGGTATTATGTGCACTGTTAGTCTGGACTTGCCTTAGCACTGACACTTAGTTAGAAAAGGTATTTGTCATGTCTGATTAGGTTTAACCCCTTAGACAGTGGCTGGTATTTGCATCACTCTGTGTCTTTGCTCCTCTCATTTTCTTTCCTCGGCTTATGAGTTTCAGGCAGCATGGTAGGACTGCCCCCCAAGGTCTACCGCCCTTTCCCGTGGGTGCTGTTTCCTTGGAAACCATGTCAGGGTTGACTGGGGGAGTGCAGATGGATTGCCCTTTATCAGGTTACACGATTGGCCCATTAAAAAGATGCAGGCTGCCACTCTTGTGGTGAGCCAGCCTCATCCACACTGCAGCCACTGGTACATGCTAATCCAGATAGCACATGGAGATGTGAAATAAAAGGTAATGAATACCAGAGCATTCTGTTTTTTAAAGAGAGAGAGAGAGAGAGAGAGAGAGAGAGAGATAGCACCTGATGTTAAGGGACCTGGAAAAAGAAACCCAAAGACCTAATCAGATCTTCACAATCATGGTAACAACTCATTTGCATTGTGCCTGAGTGTAAACACTGACAGAAAAAAATCCCAGCACTGTGATATTCACTTATCTACTCATTCTCATGGCTAGTACAATTAAGGAGCCTGTATCAATTCAATTTAATACAGATTTCATTACCTGTTTAACACATTTCATAATATACAGCATCATAAAGCAGCTTTGCAGAAATCTGGACTTAAACTACTACTCTGATAGAAATAGAGCAAAGACAATGTCCATAATAATTTTATGCACTATTGTTTATTAAAAAATAAATACAATATTTGCAAACAAATAGAAATAATAGATGGAAAATTAATAAACTCTATGCTACTGGGTATTTATGTACGCTCACTAGCCATATTATTAGGAACCTGTACACCTGCTTATCTATGCAATTATCCAAACAGCTAATCATGTGGAATGAGTTTATTGTATAAAATCATGCTACAGTGGACACAGGAACACAGAAACTGGGTAGCTGAAGATAAAACAAAAAGGTTCAGCTGTCTATTTCTAATCTTCAGCTGTCCAGTTTGGGTGAGCCTGTACTCACCCAAGCAATCTGTAGCCTCAGATTCTTGTTCTTCATGAGTGGAACCTGATGTATCTTTACTTTACTTTCACACTATCCATTGTAACCCAGATGAAGATGGGTTCCCTTTTGAGTCTGGTTCCTCTCAATGTTTCTTCCTCATATCATCTTAGGGAGTTTTTTCTTGCCACCATCACCACCGGCTTGCTCATTAGGGTTAAATTCACACATTTAAAATCTGTATCCTGTGTTTATATATTTCTGTAAAGCTGCTTTGAGACAATGTCCATTGTTAAAAAATAAAATCGAATTGAATCCTCCTCAAGATTCGGCATATTGTGTGCTCTGAGATGCTTTTCTGTTCACTATGGTTGTAAAGAGTGGTTATTTGAGTTACTATATCATTCCTGTCAGCTCAAACTAGTCTGGCCATTATCCTCTGACTTCTCTCATCAATACCACATTTTTGCCTGCAGAAGTGCCACTCACTGGGTGGTTTTTGTTGTTGTTGTTGTTGTTTTTCGCACCATTCAGTGTACACTCTAGAGACTGGTGTGCATGAAAATCCCAGGAGATCAGCAGTTTCCAAAATACTCAAACCTGGCATCAACAACCATGCCATGGTCAACGTTACCAAGATACACATTTTCCACAATTCTGATGTTTGATGTGAACCTTAACTGAACCTTTTGACCTGTATGATGTATGCATTGAGTTGCTGCCATATGATTGGCCAATTGGAGAAGCGCATGAATGTGCATGTGTTCCTAATAAAATGGATGGTGAGTGTATAGTGTATTATAGAAATATGACAAACACCATAGCAGTCTATACAATACAATTACTACAGATATGAAGAAACATATTCTCAAAAAAAACCTCACAGTAATGTCAATTTTTTTCTCTTACTGGTAATAGTAGAGTCCAACTAAAATTCAGAAGCAAACTGATGCAGGACTTGCTCACCATCTTTTGTGAAACCAGGATATTTGAACGACATTATGATTAAAGGGACATAATTTAGGACTCATTTAAGATAAATGAGGTGATTGAAGACCCAACTGAGCTAACATTAGCAACTCGTTATGCTCAGACATGACGTCTTGTTGACACAAGGTGCTGGTCTTTGCATGCTCATACATGTGGTTAGGATTACAAATATATTGTAGCAGAATGCTGATTAGAGTCAAAATGTAAACAGTTCATTTGGAATCTGTGAGTGGAACGAATTAATTCATATTCATGAAATTGTTTGTATCTAAATTTATCCACTGATGACAGTGATTCCTATTAGCCTATTATAAAGTAATTTAGCTTGCTCTTTTGACAATAATATATCTTTTCCAACCTAATTTGCATGGGTGAACAGTGGCTTTTTTAATGCCTAATTAGGATCTAATGAGTGGTCATATTATGGAGAGTGCCTGGGTTCAAGCCTATTAGTTGCTTGGCTGCCCATAACATTTCATTCCTCCCTTAGTACTTCACTATTGTGGGCATGATTGTGAATGAGATTTCTCTCTCTCTCTCTCTCTCTCTCTCTCTCTCTCTCTCTCTCTCTCTCTCTCTGTCTCTCTCTCTCCCTCTCCCTTTATATTACAAATGCTAAAAATAGCCCCCCCATTATCCTGAACGCTTGGTAGAGTGTGTCAGCAATCAGTATAGCAAGCATGCTGTGCAGAAATTACAATAGCCATCTCTTACACACATTTTTCCTCACAAAAGCTTTGCCCTCTGGAGAACCAATAGTGGCTAATTTATAGGAGAGAGAGGCTTTACAACCACATTTGATCTCATCTGTTCTTATGTTGTTTTGTGACGTGCTCATGGTCTTGATGTCTCTGGCATGATGCTTAGCAGAAACCTGGGACCTAAGTGGTTGTTGAGTTAATCAGAGAGATCAGTGCATTTTAGTGAAATTTTATAAGTTTATATATTTACATTTTTTAGCATTGTGCGCCCTTAAAAATAACTAAGATATTATATTTTTTATATTCCATTGTATACACTCACCAGCCACTAATCCAATTATCCAATCAGCCAATCATGTGGCAGCCGTGCACTGCATAAAATCATGCAAATACAGGTCAAGAGCTTTTCTTAATATTCATGTCAAACTGTCAGGTAACGTAGGCAAAGACGGACGCAAGTGCAGATAAAATTTAATAAGAATCAAAACAAAACACAAAACAGGATCTATAGAACTCGTAGCAAAAACACAAAGACTAGGAAACATACATATAACAATGAGCATAATGCAGCAACAGACAACAACGGCAAAATAAGACAAACACAAGACAATGGTGCAGTGCAAAACATGGTTTATGTACAAGTGATCATTAACCCCAAACGTGAATCAGGTGCAGACAGTCATGTGACGTGATCAGGTGAGGTGCAGTGGCTGATGGAAATCATAGTCTAGTCCTTCTCCGGTATTTACATGACACAAACATCAGAATGGGGAAAAATGTTATCTCTGACTTTCTATCACCCCCCCCCCCCCTCCACCCCCCCTTAACACGCGGCTCCCGAAGCGCTTAATAGGGGGTCCTGGACACTCAAACCAGATGTGCCTGAGCATTTCCAAGTTCAATTGAGTGTCATCCCTCATGGGTCAGAAAGAGGACACTTTACATGTTCTCTGGGGTACAGATGTGGGACGGTCTCTTCCATACCACAGAGAGATGACATGATATCCCCAGCCTGGCTTGGGCGTGGAGCGATGGCTACCACACAGCCCAAGGGGGGAGCGACGTTAACCATGGAGCCAGAGGGGGGAACGATGCTCTCTGTGAGGTCAGAGGGGGGAGCAATGCTCTCCGTGAAGCATGAGGGGGGAGTGATGTCCTCTGTGGAGCAAGAAGGGGGAGAGACATGCAGTGCGAAGCAGAGAAATGGAGTGACGTCTTCAGAGGATCATGGAGGCAGAATGACATCCTCAGTGGAGCAGGAAGGCAGAGCGAGGTCCTCAGCCGAGCAGGAAGGTGGAGAGACATCAGAAGAGAAGCAAGGTGAAGCAGGGTGGCAAAGCAGAGCTCTCGGTTGAACCGGGAGGCAGAGCAACGTCCTCAGCTGAACAAGGAGACTGAGCGGCACCCTCAGCTGAACAGGGAGGCTAAGCGGTGTCCTCAGTCGAGCAGGGAGCCTGAGCGACGTTCTCCATTGACACAGCAGGCTGAGCAAGATCCGCAGTAGTGGGGGGAGGGGAAAGATCTTACACATGGCTTTCAGCCATGCTTCTGTGGCCCTGATCCAAGATTCCCTCCCCTCTGGTTCCAACCTCAGGGACTCCAAAATAGCCTCTTGGGTTGAAAAAAATCTGCTGCTTCCATTATGAAGGTCTTGCGTTCTGTCAGATAACAGAGACAAAGACGGATGCAAGTGCAGATATCGTTTAATAAGAATCAAAACAAAACACAAACCAGGATCTACAGAACTCATGGCAAAAACACAAAGTCTAGGATTCAAACATAAAACAACGACCATAACGCGGCAACAGACAACAATAGCAAAATAAGACAAACGCAAGACAATGGTGCAGTGCAAAACATGGTTTATGTACAGGTGATCATTAAGCCCCAAAGTGAATCAGGTGCAGACAGTCATGTGACGTGATCAGGTGAGGTGCAGTGGTTGATGGAAATCATAGTCTAGTCCTTCTCCGGTATTTACATGACACAAACATCAGAATGGGGAACAATGTTGTCTCTGACTTTAACCATGGCATGATTGTTGGTGCCAAATGGACTGGTTTGAGTATTTTAGAAATTGCTGATCTCCTTGTCTTTTCACACACAACAGTCTCTAGATTTTACACAGAATGTTGCAGAAAACAAAAACATCCAGTGAGCAGCAGTTCTGTGGGCAGAAACTCTCTGTTAATGAGAGATGTCAGAGGAGAACGGCCAGACAGTAAGTCCACAGTAACTCAACTAAGCACTCTTTACAACCGTGGTAAGCAGAAAAGCATCTCAGACTCCACAACACATTGAACCATGAAGCTGTTGAGCTACAACAGCAGAAGACTAAATCAGGTTCTGTCAGCCAAGTACAGGAATCCAAGGCTACAGTGGGCACAGGTTCACCAAAACTGGACAGTTAAAGATTGGAAAAAGGTCAGGTGACCTGTATTTTGCTCTGCATGTAATGCTTTTTACATTTAATGACGTAGGAGCACTAGCATAAGTTTAAAGAATGTGTCAAAAGGACAGCAGTGACAGTTTTCACACTGTGAGGGTCTGTGAATTCTAATAAACCTCCTTGTAAGCATTTTTAAAAGCACATTTTATAAACAAGTTTAAGGGAACTTTAAAATAATGACAATAAAAACCTAGTATGTAAGAAAACCGTAAAGCAGTAAATAGTTTAGCTTTATGTCATCCTATACAGTTTTTTCCCAATACAGTTTTGCATGAGGGGAAGAGATATGCATTACGACAGGCAGTGTCCCTAGCCGTGGTCCTGAAATGACGGTTTCTCTAAACCTTTGCTGGTTTCAGAGTCAAGAGCAATGCCTGTGGTTGCATATTCAACGTAGAAACATTTTCCAACTGTTAAAATATAACATTAACATAAAATTATTTTGCCTGTCTTACTTCCACTCATAGTGAAGCCAGACTTTACACAATTTCATTTAAAGGCTTCAACATTTAGCTAATTCTTTGTGTAGATCATGAGGTCCCCATATTTGGTTTTCAGAACAATTGCCTTAAAACACATTAACCTATTCATACTTTCATTTTGGCATTATATACTGAATTCAGTATATAACACATCCAAGGCCCAGTTTCTCAAAAATCTGTCCATCCATTTCATGTACCGCTTAGCCTATCCCATGGGACTCAGGGCACAAGGTGCTGGACACCCTGGATGGGGTGACAGCCTATCGCAGGGCACAATCACACACATACACTCACACACCTGTTCACACACTACATACAATTTAAAGATGCCAATTGGCCTACAACGCATGTCTTTGGACTGGGGGAGGAAACAGGAGTTTCTCAAACAATAGTAACATTAAAAAAATCATCTTAAATGGTAGAAAGAGTGAAAATCATCCCAGAGTTGTTCATTCATTCATTGATTCGTTCATCTTCAGTACTTTATTCTGGTCCTGTTTGGTTTGGAGCATATCCTGGGAACACTGGGTGCAAGACGGGGACAAGTCTATTACAGTTCCAGCATGGCACCTACCACCATGTTTTTGGGACATGGGAAGAAACCAGAGAACCTGGAGGAAACCCATGCAGACATTGGGAGAACATGCAAAACTCCTCAGTCAGCAACCTGAACCCTGGAGCTGTGAGTTGGCAATGCTACCTTCTGTGCCACCATGCAACCCCCTACTTCAACATATGAATTTAAGAAATTCTGCATGTCAGTGCACACAGCCATTCTTAGCAATTTTTCCATGATCTAGGAAACGTTCCATTATCCATTCCAGCACCTCTTAACATGAAACATATATGTTTTGTTTTTCCCACTGATGATGACCAATAGGAAATGAGTTTAAGTCCTTAATAAGCCTTGCTTTGTTTACCAGAGATCCCAGCTGAGGAGATGGATCTCAGGGGGTGATTGAGAGTCCCATAGGATTACAGCAATTAACAGCAGCAGAGGGAGGCCATTCTGGCAGCATTTTTTTAATCTTCTAATTGTAATTCTGTAAAAGAAACAGACTTAATTGCCCCAAGGCAACAGTTGACATTGCATTACAAGCTGCGGTGCTGCTCAGTGCCCACCATTATTCTCATGTATATATACATCATGACTAAAAAGAAAACCCTGTTACTAATTCATCTACATAAAGGACTACAGTAGTGCCTCAGGGCATGAACAAATGAGAGCAGTTAGCAAAGCACCCTCCCTCCCTTCCTGCCTTACCACCCCTCCCTTGCGTGTGCACCCACTGTCGACTGCTCTGTTAACTTGTCATTTGTAATCGCCAAAAATGCAAGGAACCATATGCCATGCGGTTTGTTGGAACAACCACCCCCAACCTCCCTACACGCTGCTGGCATGCTACTTCACTAGCGATTGGTGGCACGTCTCTACAAAGGGACGATCCCTCGAGCAAAGTGACAGGCGGCGCGGATGAAAGCATCGCCTGCTCCTCTCTGCCGTGTGATTCCACGATTTGCCATCTGTGATCCGAGTGGAATCCCTGCGTTCACTTTCATTTGTTGCATAATCGAGGAATGCTCCAATACTGTACTGCTGGGAAGCACAGCACACGCTAGCAGGCACCTCAAGCAGCATCAGAGATTCCAGTATGGGGAATCCCCCCTCTCGTGCGATGTCATGGTGCTCTATAGCTGGCTGACCTTATTTGCAATCAGTTACGAGACATTAGCTTCTGCTCATCGGCCACACTGGCAAAGCGAGATTCAGCTAAGAGAAGGAAGAATATATCTAATGCTTTCTTTGCATGGCCCATGCACATTTGCTGTCAACTACTCAAAGTCGAACCTGCAAGCTTTAAGCCTTATTCCCTTTGCATTCATGAGCGACACTTATATTATGTTATGTTATATTATGACACTTATATTATATTATGGTATCTGTGCAGTTGGTCTCTGTGTAGCAAAACATTAAAGGGATACATTGTATAAATATTTTCAGAGAATCCATCCATCCTGCCTGACTACTCGTCACCTCTCTACTGGCAAACTTTAATGAATGTTAATGGTGTGCTGGAACATAAAGAGTGGGTTGTGCAGACATTCATCTGGCAGCTCAACGCGCGCATGCACGTGCATGGAAAGGCTCATAAAGCATGGCAGTGTGGGCCTTCCTCTGGCAGCTGCTACTTAATCTGATTATCTCTTATTTAGTCTGAAAAGACTTCTGTCTCACTCCTGGGCCTGACCCAGCTTGCTCACTGTACAGAACGTGAGCCATGTGGATGAACACTGCTTCCTGTACCTGTAGTACATGAATATGTAATTCCGAATGTACAAATAATGTGTTGCAGAAAAGGGAAAAAAAGACAAAAAAAGAAAATAGACTCTTACAGTTTGGCCCATGCCTACTTCTTGTTTAAACCCAGATACAAATACAGATATTCAGAGCACAAAACAGATAAGATTCAGATAATGGCATTGTGTTACACCCCTAGCATTTCAATATAATTTATTTGGGTGGGTTTGTGTGTTTTGAGATTAAAGGAGGAGTAAATACTGTACATCAAAGGTCTCCACAATATTAAGTATCATTTGATTGTTTTCCATTAAAAAAAAAAAAATGTTTTGTAAAATATTCACACTGATCTAAATAGAAATTCAGGGATCATTAATGGTTCTAGGCTTCTTAATAGGTTCAACTTGGTATTTTTTTTTTCGGATATATTTGTTTTAAGGTTTTACATTACATTATAGGGGTTCTGGAGGAACAAAACCGAAGAACCCTTAAATCACTTTTATATTCCCTGTTATATTAAAAAAGAATCCCACAACATCTATCATATACAGCAAAATGACAGTCTTAGATTGAAAAAAAAAGGTTCCTCTGGGATTCTTTGGGTAGTTAAGGGTTCTCACCTTCCTGAATAGGTTTCACTACTTATCTCTGTTATAGGGTTCTAAATAGATCCATTTTAGTTACAATAATGATTAATTAACAACACATTGTGTGACTGTAGTGTATGAGTATAATTCCTATTTTCCTTGCCACTATCTCAACCAATTTTTATTTATTTTTTATTATTTTTTATCTCATGCAGTATTACCTCAGATCACTGAACATCTCACATTAGCTTTGGTAGTGAGATTCTGGGAGCAAGCCTTTTCTTCTTGTGCCTGAAAAAAAAAAAAAAAAAATCTCAGTGACTCACTCTGAAAAAGGTTTTCCTTTCTGCTGAGCTGGAATGCTATTAAAGGAGCGGTTTGTTATGTTTAGTGCCCCCTGGTGCCTGTGAGGCGAGATGCAACTGCTATGAAAACACTGAGAAGCCTTTCCTTTCTCCCAACTGACCCCACCCATTCTGCTACATGAGTTGCATTTGAAGAAAAGGGGCAGGGCTGAGCAGCTCTGTTCTTGCTGGTGGCAGGACTAAAGCCTGAAATGGAGAAACTTACCTCATACACTGCATGCTAATATTGCACAGTTTTTCTAAAATATCTCTGTAAAAATTTGAGACAGGTCTATAAAGCCATTTTTTAGACAAATTTAATAGCAAATCTGTCTGCGGTTTTCTTTGGTGATTGCCACTAAATGATTGGACTATGAAATTGTTTTTTTTTTTTTTCAAAAGCAAACCATGCCTCATTTTAAAGTGGTTGTTAGTGCCTGCAGTCAGGACCAGGAAAAGTATCTGGACCAGTGAAAGGAGGCCTAAAATCTAATATCTATCAGCTCAACAATAAAACATTTCAGGTTGAGCAATGTCTTATATTATAAGGTCTCATCAATGGCATAATAAGAATAATGTGAGGCAAACTACATGGGCCAAGCCCAAAATGGCAAAATATTAAGCTTTTAATGGTGTTTAAAAAATTAGCAAGAATAAAAAAATGCAGTCCTGTGCCGTCATTTGCTTGTTTACTTTTGCTGCAGTGAGCTGTTTGGGGAAAAAGCTAGAAACAGGGAAATTCACTTATATAGTCATTTTGTATGCAAAGGTATAATCATGATGATGATTAAAATTAAAAGGCTTAAACATTTAAAGAAATCAAAGGGAAAAGCTATCCCATGCTAAATTACTTAATCTATTTGTTTAATTATTGCTAATTAAAAGCTTAATTTTGTGACATTTTGTGCTTGGCCTATTATTTTTTTTTTGCCCAGGAGTGTATTATGCACACACACTTAAAGACAGAAAGGCAGCTGCATTCCTGATTTCAAAATGCCATTCTGGCTTAAAGGCATGATTCCTCCAAATAGCAAACATGATAAACAATCAAACAAGTGTAATTATTTTGCTCAAACTGAAAATAACCCACTAAACAGCTCTGTCATCTGTACATTTATGTCATTTTTTTCTCTGATTGGACAATACTTTATCTACTTTATCTACTCATCCAAAGGCATTCTGGAAAAAAAGGATGATAGAATAAATAATCTACTTTGTTCACATTCATTACACCCATGATGATGAAATCGAGTGGATACTTCACTCTGTATAACCACCTGACATGACTGTACCTGACAGGCTGCATGAGTCGACAGTCTGGGCTAGAAAGAAATCAGCCCCGGTTTCACTTCTTCATAAATTTTTTCTTATGGCCACTGGTGGTGCTGTTGCGCTTGTCCAAAAAAAAAAAAAAACTTCTTGAAGGCATTTGTTAACAGCAAAAAATTTGATGTTGATTCTAAAAATGAACTTTACAGTGATGTCTTTTTATCTTTGCAAGATGTGAAGCTTAACCCCGCTAGCACATTTATATCAGCTACTTCTGACCTATGCTATGTGCTACATATTACATAATGGTAACCCATAATAAATGCCAGCAGCACCATGGGATATTTTTGGGCCTGATACTGAGATAACCTAACATCTGTCTTCTTGCAGCGTCACATCATTGTGTCTCCCTCTCTTCTTTGCCCTCCCCACATCTGTTAGTTGTTTCAGGCTTTGACTATATTTAGATTTGAAAAGAACACTTTTAGCAACAACATTCAATGATAGTTAGTTCACTCCATAACACTAGCAGCATGTCAGTCCCCCCTCAACCCCCACCTTGCCACTGGTCAAAATATCAACATTGGGATTGTGTCACATAACCGAATAAGGTTACTATGCATTTTATTACATTCTTAATATCTATACAAACCATTATAGCTAATAAAAGGTGCAGTGTAAGGCAAAGGAACGCTAACATAAATCAGTGTGTTCACTCCACAAGCACACCTGACACATCCTTAGATTGTTGACACAGCATGAAGGTCATCCACACAGCAGGGGGCAGTATCTCCATTTCATGCTGCCTGCTGAGCCATATTCTGTCCTTCTGCTTTCCCTGTGGGTGTCATGTGCCCTTTTCTCACTGGGTTCGGGGACACACAAAGGCACAGAGGTAGCTTAGAGGCTTAAATAACAAACATACAATAATATGTAGAATAAATTATTTTTAAAACATTCAATAAAAAAATGTCATCAACTATAAATACAGTGGTGGAAATAAGTATTGAACACGTCAATATTTTTTTCAGTAAATATATTTCCAATGAGGTTATTCACATTAAATTTTCACCAGACATCAGTATTAACTCAAGAAATCCACACATATAAAGAATTCACAACTTTAAAGTCCATAAATAAAGTTATGTGTAATAAAGTGGAATAACACAGGAAAAAAGTATTGAACACGCTAAGAAAAAGCAGT
>JANDJT010000103.1:7191353-7204774 GCA_024331685.1 Stegophilus panzeri
AACCAATTTTTTTTTAAAAAAAAAAAAAAAAAAAAAAAAAAAAAGGAAAAAAAGCATACCCCTCATATACACATTTGACACACAACTTAATCTAATTCTAATATTTTATCGCCATGCGTGATGGAATTATTAGAGTGAAAGCTGCTAGAAACTCAGATGTCCAGTGTTCATTCACCTTCTGAATGCCTGGATTATATCAGTAAGCAGATGCCTTAAAACAGAACAGCCTATCCATCCACAAAACCCACCTAGATGTTCAAATCTGAAGAAATTTGTGTTTTTGATGTGGCAGAAATATGTAGGAACATGGGCCAAAAACATTCAGTGTGAAATCAGTGTGAAAAATCATTACTGATTATGAGCTGAGTCACCCAAACTCACTAAGCTCAGGAATGACATAGCGACAGGTATTTGAGTTAGAGGCAGATGCAAGTGCAGATTAGAGTTTATTGTTAAAAAAAACACGTACCATGACACATAGCATATATTTGATCAAATATTTAGTTATGATTTACAAAATAAGAATTGGGATGTTTCAGAGAGTATTCAATGTAATAAATAAATATAATAATATTAATAATAATAATAATAAGAGGAATATAGGGAAAGGGTGCAACAGAATGTAGTTCTGTGGTTAATTGAATCTCATTGAATGAACATTGCATAATAGCATGTATATACTAACAATATACTAGCAGTTAACTAACTTGTATATATGGGTATTGTGCATTGCTAGACTAGTAACACCCCCTCTATAAAAATGTCCAGATTTCATGTTAAGCCTTTCTGTTACACAGATCACAGGATCAAAAATGAATTGCCATCACTCAAGTTACCTCTAAGCATAGAGCACCACTGCATTACAGTTCTGATTTTCAAGATGACTGTGTCTTAATGCTGACTCCTTTCAACTCTTATATATGTCCACGGAATACTGGGAAGAAGAGTGTAATGAGTGGATTTTGCGTTAGTTCTTGGCAGCAGCTTAATGTAGTTGAAACTGTTTCCTTGACTTGAGTAATAATTTATCTTGCTGACAGCAGAATGAAGATCTACTTCCTTATATTCCAGACCACTGGACCGGGTTCTTTGTGGAACTAGTGGAGTTTTCAGATTTGCTTGTTTCCTAGTAACGTAATACTAAAAAACAATGTTGTCACCATGACATCAGGTGTGACACATGTGACCATGACCATTCTTTTCATGCTGAGAAAGCATAAGAAACAGATTCAAGACTTCAAGACCTAGCCTTGACCCAATTGCCTTGACTGGCAATAATGCCAGTGCTGACACAGGAAGCACACTCCATGGAAGGATGCAGTCTGTTCAGCAACCTTCCCCGAAGCTGCGTGACTGTATTGGGGACTGAAGTAACTGATGTGACTGCAAGGCCCACTAGGAAAAGGCAGGGAAGGTCCTCTGTGGCACAATCAAAGGAAGAACAAGAGCTGACAGAGGGTTCAGCTCTTCAGCCCCGTAGAGAGGAACGAATGTACACCCTTACTGAGTTGGAGCACAGAGCAAAGAAGCTGCCAGTGAGCATGGGCCAAATGCAAGAACTATTATCAGTGCACTATTAACAGTGCAACAATGCAATAAAGTGCAGTACAGCTGCCTTGCATATAGAGACAGACTTTCAGTGGCTGTATTTTATTTTCAAAGCTTGAGGCCCATCTTAACGAGTGGCCCACATAACTTGTAAAAGGAGCATTTGGAAGGTCAGATTGTAAGCCCTGTATATGACACAGTAGCGGATAATGTGTTCCAAGCAGGCTCAAGGCCGTCTTGGCAAAACTAATGCTTGATCCTTCACCTAATGCAGTGGATCAAATGCCTGACCCATTTTGTGGTATATCAGCACAAGCTGGACTATTCCACAGTGTACCAGTTTCCTAAAGAAAATGTTATATCTTTAACTTTATAGAATTCAGGAAATCTGCAACTATATATAAGAGTACACATAAGTTTTGCAATAGCACAGGGCTGCAATTAATGCCACCAGTAGAAAGAGAGAGACCTCCTTTGTAGTATGTGAGAACAAAGCATTGTGGGCAGATCTGCACTGTGCAAAATCTGTATATAAAACTGGTTTGAAAACCTGGTGAGTTATAATCTCTATCACTAACACCATGCTGAATGCCTAAACTACAAGTGTTTTACTTGCTCTAACACTCCCACTTCAACTCTGGAAGGGCTGTTAATTAGCTGAGGCAAGGAAAACACAGTGAGGGAATGGGGTTCTCCAGAACCAGTGTTGGGAACCTGTTCTCTAAGCTATGGAAGCCATAGCAACACGGCATGGGAAATCATCAGGTCTGGGTCTATTAACACAAATCGGAAGGCGCATTTGGCTTGCTCAAACGCCATTGCTAGAGGCTGGCAAAACACTTTTCCCCACTTGATGCTGGTCCCTGGGCTGGTGCCTTTGGTGTACTGGTTATTGAGGCACTAGGTAATCACACCTTCATGATTAAAACACAAATTATGCATATGAAACAGCAGGCTACTTGAGGTCCCAGAAGACTTGAGGTTCAAAGTCCCTAGTGGCAGATTGTAAGAGTTATGCAAGATATAGCACACACCAAATTACTACCACAGCAGCAGGTCAGAATGCAAAGGTGGGTTAAGTTAAACCATGATTGCAAAATGGGAGGTGGAATCTGTCCCATTCTAGTCCCATATTTCTATACTCCAAATGTTTATTTCATATATGTGTGAGCCAGTATTCTGTAGCCATGTCTGTTCCCTGATATCTGAACTCATTAACAGGCATTCCTCAGCTATACTGTATGGTTCATTGTTTGGGTATCAACACAGTCACATTTGTCTGTAATATAATATATTGGCCCCAATGGAAAGACTTGCATTGCACTGACCAACTGGAACACTGACAGTTTCTCTGCTTCCATGTAAGTGGAGGGACATATAAATTAAAAGTTTTCTATTTAGGTTAGCTCAAGCTAGCACCTGGGATGTCTGCAAAATGTGTGCATGTTGTCTAGAGCCCTTGCAGCATCAGGGTCTGTGTGTACTTTCTAGATGATTGATTGCTATACAGTCAGTCTCATCAATAACTGACAAGACAGGCGGATCTCCTGATTTCACTTCTGGAAGCTCTGAAGCTAGAACTCAAGTGCAAGTAGAGCTTTTTAAACATTGAGGGAATTGTAAATGGCCAAACATCTGCATCTTGTAAGGATGTTGGCAGCAGCAACTCCAGTAGTAGAAGTAGGAATGTTGAATCTCAGACCATTTCAGTGTTGTTTCAATAGAAGATGGGCGGGAGTGGTGGGGGAGGGGGGTATGTGAGGTTGGTTGGGCTATGGGAGGGGACGGGCAGTTGGGATCTTCGAGACCAAGGCTTGTTCCCATCAAATCAACATCCTTGAAATGAAAGCTGTGTGGATGGTACTGGTACAGGAACCAGGAACCTCTAAGCTACTATTGTGCACAGATAACACACATCAACCACCAAGGCTCTGAGCTAGGAAAGCATTCAAATATGATTGGCCAAATGTAAGACTGTATGTGATATTACTGTTATGGATGACAATGCAGTGCATGCAGGCAGATGACACAGCCAGTATTGTTGATAACACCATTCTGGCCTTGGTGCTAGGCCAGTTTATTTAACTTGCTGTATGAACCAACAGAAGGAGAACAGAACAGATATAAAGTGTGTATCACTTAAGACAGCTTTTTTCGCCATCATTATATCCAAGGGAGATGGCGAATTGCATGCACTGTAGCTCAGCACTCAATGCCTTTGTTAGGGACTGGAATTCAAACATGTAATGTTGAGGCTGAACACAGCACTGCTGCCATAATAAAGATATTTATGTGGTAAAACATGGAATTCACTGCCCACATTCACCAGATTCTACCAAACCCCATGAGATCTGTGATGAGTTTGAGTGACTGTCTTCCTTAATCAAGAACAGCATTGGTTGTTTGAGTTATTCCATCATCAACAGAGTACAATAATGAGAACTTTTGTTAGTCTCTATTTCAACTAAGATCAGTATCTTGAGTGCCTGAGTGATTCTCATGTACAACAGAAGGCAGTGGCAGTCGCTTGCCTGTTTTTCATCCTTAGTAAGGTACAGTATAGATTGGGTGATTCTCATCATCAATTACAGAGGTCAGTACTAATATATTGAGCGATTCTCATCATCAGTAGAGAGCAGTGTCAGTAGTTGAATGACTCTTAAACTCAATAGAGACAGTATCTGCATTCAAGTGATTCAAATTCTCAAATAAAATCACTCTCCGCAATTGAGCAGATCTTACCCTGAACAAGGACCAGCATCACCTTCAGTGAGCAACATTACACATAGAAAAAAGGTATCAGCATTTGTTGTAAGCATTTTCTATTACATATGTAAACATACAGTAGTTTTATGGTTAAGTGGAGGAATGGCAGGTGATGAGTGTGATATAGCAGGTGCCTTTTGCAATACATGTGAGGTCACTGTCTTATTTACAGTGTGACGACTTTGTTACAAAGTGCCGACTTTTCTTTTAGTGCTTGGCTATGAAGCGAGCCAATGGGAAAACTTTCTGTCAGTTGGTCAGTTTCCATCTTTGAATTTAGAATATATAGGTACAATATAGATTTGCAATATGAAATATTTTGTTGTTGTTCCTCATCTGACCAACTTCACCTGAAATGGCCCTATGGCCCAAACTATTGAAATGGCCCTTTGGATGGCTACATGAGTTTAAAGGGCATGATACAAACAGTATTCAAACATAGCCAGGATAACATTTTGTCTAATGTTGAGATGAAGCTGTGTTTACAGTAGCTTTAAGTTGAGATGATCGGACCTTCGACCAGCAGATACTTACCTGAGCCTGATTCCTGAGGCAACTGTGTCCCACGGCAGTGGAACTGAGTAAAGAGATATTGATCATCTATAATGATGTGGAGTGAGTCTGCACAATCAGAGAGCAGTTATGAGCTACGACTTCAAAGGCACCAAGTCTGGAATCAAAGCTGTTTTAACTTTCTTGGCTGAAAGAAATAAAGGACATGAAAAAATAAATAACAGTGAATAAGTTTTGAAGGACAATACTATTTCTAAATGATGAGATGGTATGTTTAAACCTACTGTTTTATTTATTTAGTATTTTGTGTAGTTTTCTTGATTATCACATTTTTCTGGTGTAAGAGTTTGGATTACACCTCTGTCTTTTTGACTGCCAATGTTTCAACCCAGGCCATGAACTTTAATTTCCCCTGGGATATGTTTTGAGAATACACTTTCATTCTGTCTGTAACTCCCACACAAGCTCAGGGCATGTTTAAAGTCTGTATATTTCATGGTTTCCATGTATATATTTACATATGAACCATTTTTTTTTTTAGCTTTAACCTTTTAAGTTGTGAATAAAAGTCACCTTAAATGATATTTTGTTTAATCTGTTTTTGATAGTTTCAAAATAACTCACAACCATGTTACATATTGACTATGATTCCAGTTTGACTTCAGATGTAAAATTGTCAGGGCATGCTAAATCTTCAAATCCAAAAAAACCCCAAAAACCTTCAATTCCTAGAATATTTTAATTAGGATTAGCTAAACTGTAGATTCAGCTTCTCATTGATTACAATATTAAAGTATATTTTAAAATAAGTACACAGTGACTTATATAAATTATACAGTAGATTGCATACATTTTGTGTACTACCATTTCTGTTTCAAACTTACAAGCTGGCCATGCCACTCCTGCAAAAAGACTACCTGGGCTAACCTCAGTGATTGGTGCTTGTTAGTTTGAACAGTGCAATGAAAAATATTATTAAAACTACTTGTTGGAATTTTTAAAGAATTACTCATAGCCATCAGTTTTTTATCAAAACAATGTAAAAATAAAACATTGTCGTGATGTCACTGCTTAAAACAGTATAGCATAATTTTAATAGAACAACTGTTTCAGATATCTTTAGAATAATATACATCATCCCAGTATTCCTGTCACATCTAGAGTTATGATTGATCTTGTGCCTTGTAAATGTATATATGATACATATACTATAAACTATAAACACTATAAAATATACCTGCAGTTTGCATAACAAACCCCTGTGAAGCTGTTAAAACTTTCTGTGTTTATATCTTCTCCTCCCTCCATATCTCCTCCTCAGATGGCACTCCAAAGATCCTGTCGGCCTTCAGCGAGAAGGTGGTGAGCCCCAATGAGCCGATCTCCCTGGTGTGTCACGTCAAAGGCACCCCACTCCCCACCGTGACATGGACACTGGATGATGAACCGGTCATCAAGGACAGCCACCACCGCATGGATCGATTTGTCACAGTCGAGGGCCACGTGCTCAGCTACCTGAATGTCTCACATACACAGGTCACCGATGGCGGCGTCTACCGTTGCACCTGCAACAACTCTGCCGGATCGGTCTCCTACCAGGCGCGAATAAACGTAAGAGGTGCTTGTCAGATCAGCTCCTCCAACAAAAACAAACAAAAATGCACTCACATCACACCTTTATGAAACCTGTTTTTAAGATGTTTTTTGTTTTTTTTTTTCTAGCCGAGAGAGTCAGTATGAATATCCATGTTTCTACTTTTCTTTTTGACATATACTTAGTTGACTGTTGTAGCTAGTTTTTCAGCTAAACCTACCAGCCTTTTGTAATCAGGGTTATTTCTGAACATTTGAAGACTCTAAATAACATGCTAATATGGCCACCCTGCAACCCAAATAACCACCTCAATCATACACTATATGGCAAAATGTTTGTGGACACCAAACCTTCACACCCACATGTGGTTCTTCCCCAAACTGTTGCCACAAAGCTGGAAGCACACATAGGATGTCTTTGTATGCTATAGCATTATAATTTTCACTGAGACTAAGAGGCCCAAACCTGTTCCAGCATGACAATGCCCCTGTGCACAAGCGAGCTCCATAAAGACATGGTTTGCCAAGTTGGGAGTGGAAGAACTCAAGTGGCCTACACAGACGACTGAAGGTTATTATAACAGCAAAGGGGGACTAAATCAGGAATGTGATGTTCGAAAAAAGCACATATGGGTGTGCTGGTCAAGTATCCACAAACTTTTGTCAAGTGTGCCTCTCAGGTTTTAGACCACAAGTGACTGCTTAATCCACTTATAGCTAGAACCAGCCATGTTTGTAGGTATACTCTTAGTGACTGTAACCTATATGTTGCACAATTGTCAGCCCCCATAGACATCCTGTCTATCAATAGAATAGAATAGAGACCACCATAGGACCATTGACCAGATATTAATGAGTTGGTGATCCAATAGTGACAGGTTTATCGTACTATATATTATAGTTTTGTTGTAACTGAACAGCTATACAGTGGCCCAACAATGTAGATGTGTTTAATAAAGTGGCCAGTAAGTGTATAAAAGCTGTAATGTTAATCTACCTGTAACATAGAATATTAGGTTTGTATGCTGTAAATACAGTATATGGCATTATAAATAGTTATATAAATAATTATTTATATAACTAATTTTCATGTGCAAATTTTGTTGCAGACAGTGTAATCTGTGTGTAATAAGACACAGTTTTAGTTGTTTTATTTCTGCAGCAAACTGGAATAAAACTTATGAGGTTCAGGTGCACAGTGCCTTCTAATTTTAATACAGCTCTTTTAATATATAGCCCTCATATTTTAGGTGACTAAAAGTGACTGAATGGTTGGCTGCTCAGTTGTTTCTGTATATAAATATAGTGTAGAGTAAACTGACTCATAACCATGATCAGATTAGAGAATAGATGCACTTATAATAATATATTCAATTGCATATTAGTCCTAGTTTTGGCTCTTCAAGGCTCTGCAACTTAGTAGTGCGTAGTAGTGCAACTCAAAAAAAGACATAAACATTCCCGAACATAAGCATGTTGACGTTCCTAATGTTTCGTTTTCCCTAACAGGTCCTGCCAGTATCCGCCCAATGAAAAACCTCACTGCCATCGCGGGGCGTGACATGTTCATTCACTGCCGCATCATTGGCTACCCCTACTACTCCATCAAGTGGTACAAAGATTCCAACTTACTCCCGTTTAACCATCGCCAGCGTGCTTTTGAGAACAACGGCACATTGAAGCTGTCTAATGTGCAGAACTCGGATGAGGGCGAGTACACGTGTTACGTTCTCGTGGATCCTGAGAAGCAGATCCATAGGAGTGTCCATGTTACTGTAAAAGGTCAGCGGGCAAGAAATGCTTTAACTAAAAAAAAAAAACAAGGTTTGCTTAATCTATTTACAGGTTCCAGCAGACCTCAATTTATTCCATCACATGCACATTTATTACATCATATTATAAGCAAAGACCATTTTGGACCAGGGACGGCTGATATAAATGGCCTAGCAGGACCAATATGTCTTTCAGAGATAAAAAAAAATAAAAAATAAAAAAAAAGACTTTTTTAGGTAATAATTGAGCAAAACATTAACCACTTTACCTATTACAGTTAGTCTTTTTGACACTCTGTTCAGCATGAGGACACTGGAAGCAGGTGTGAGAGAGAGCAGGGCTGTGTTTTTTGGTTTCGTGGTTAGCACGATTGCCTCGTGTAGAGCAGAACAATAGCAAGACAGCCCATTCATTACACATAGGTGTAGACACTCAATCATTACCTGCTCATTCTCTGAAACTCCTCCTCCCATTCACAGCTGGCCATGCCCCCACTGCCACAGAGGAGAAACTAAAAGTACAGTAGACTGACTAAGCACAGTCTAATCAAAGTATAGATTACACAAAATGAAGTATCATGGAACCATAAGGAAGGGTTACAGCTTTTCTGATGACCATGTTTGGTATTTGGAGGAAACATTCATGAACCGAGTAGGGCATAAAATAATTTGAACTTGAATAATTTGAACTCACAAATGCACATGTCTTTCTGTCTTTAAGTGCATGTGTAATAGTTTTCCTCACATCATTCTTATTATATTATCAACGAGACCTTATGATATATTTCATTACTCAACTCGTTGAGCTATTGAAAAATGTTAGATTTTAGCCTCCCATCTAATATCAGGACCAGCCATCACTGGTTATAACACACCACAGTATATTGTTATAATGGTTTATCCATGACACTATAATCCAGTCCAACCTTAAAATCATCACCATTCGTATGCTCTCAAGTAGCATCGCCAGCATACTCTCAGTCATCTTGTTACTCTTTTGAGTGGATGCCATCAGTGATGGAAATAAAAAACATCTCCACGATTGAGTTAGCTAATTTGTTCATGCTTAAAATTCTGAAGCAGCTAGGAGGGAATCCCTAGAGTCCATTATCCCCACTTTGTTGTGAATTAAATAAGCAGTGAAGTGCTGCTTTAGTTCAACGTTATTTTAACTCATTGATTCTCGCGACAGGCTGATGCACACCATGGCTGGGTCCCCTGAGAATGCATTATGCTAAATTTGCCGGGAAAGGAAATAACCCTTTTATAGTTGTCTTTTTCCTCTTCACTGCTCTGCTTCTCCCCTCATTAGCTCACATTATGCCTCCTCCTCGGTGAAATCTGCAGATTTGGAGCCACAGTGGCTTATGTTACAGGCAGAGCGGGACCTTGTGGTTGAAAATTGCCAATTATCTTACGTGTGATGACATGTACTTTGTGTTTGCCTCGTCATCGCATGTTATATGGTGGTTGTCATTGCATTCAGTGGTATATCCTTATTTATAGCTAGAATCAGGAATTATAGTGGTGTGTTATCATTAATTCACCACAAATGAACAGAAAATTGCATTTTTTTTTGGTAAAACATGGAGTAAGAAAAAGAACAGTATAATCTTAGAGCTTGTAAATCTAAAAATGAGTCCGTGTGCAGATTATGGACTTTATTTGAGTTTGTATATAGAAATGAGAGTGTGGTCATGTCTCCACATCTACATGTGAAATTCTTCAATTAGGAAGAAGAAAGTCATACTGCATGTGAATGTCAGATGGCATGTAAAGAATGACAAGTAAAGAATAAAACATGAAGAGTTTAACTGTGCTGTTATAGGAAAATAATCAACAGTCAGATGTTTACCACCCCGGAGTTTATTTTCCTATAATAGCACATGCTGAAGAGTTTAATTAAGCAGTATTAATATTAATTAAGCAAGAGTGCGGTTATACTGAATATCGGCAGGGCTGTTATCCGCTGCAAGTATGAGGCCGCAGGGCGAGTGCAGTTAATCACTGCCGTGCCGATATTCAGGACACATTTCAGACACAGTATGGCCAAATGTTGTGGTTATGTTTGCTCTGCTAGTAGAAATAGATCGCAAAGAAGCCACACTCAGCTATAGCATGTCAGCTAGCTAGGTCACATTGATTGGTACATTCCCGTTAAAGGTGTAAAATTGATGTCCCTTTTTCCTTCTCATTTTCAAATGACAAACTTTAATATTTTAAGTCAAACGTTATATTCCTCAAAAGTATTGTTGCCATGTCTGCTAACGATGTCATTAACACTACTGTATTAATGGTTTCGAACTAGGAAGAGGAATTTTATGTGGCACAAAGACGAGCAGAGTGATAGACACAGTGTAACATCCCAGTGCGGTTATTGGAAATTAAGACACTTTTGGTACGCCGCTCGACCAATCAGATTATTGGACCAGAAAGTTACTGTTGTATAATTGTTGTACCACAGCAGTTTACCAATGTTTAATTTTTTTTTTTTAATTATTAAAGAATGATATGTGATACTATTTATCCTTTTATTGTTACATTTAACATCCATGAAACAAGTTAATCCCTGTTATCACTTACAGTGGTGCTTGAAAGTTTGTGAACCCTTTAGAATTTTCTATATATCTGCTTAAATATAACCAAAATCATTATTTCACACAAGTCCTAAAAGTATATGAAGAGAACCTACTTAAACAAATGAGACAAAAATATTATACTATTATAATATTTACTGAGGAAAATGATCAAATTTTACATATCTGTCTGTGGCAAAAGTATGCGAACCTCTTGGATTAGCAGTTAATTTGAAGCTGAAATTAGAATCAGGTGTTTTCAATCAAAACAACAGGGATCTATCAAAGTCTGATGTTCACAAAACATGTTTGTGGAAGTGTATCATGTCATGAAAAAAGGAGATTTCTGAGGACCTCAGAAAAAGAGTTGTTGATGCTCATCAGGCTGGAAAAGGTTACAAAACCATCTCAAAAGAGTTTGGACTCCACCATTCCACATGCAGACAGATTGTGTACAAATGGAGGACAGAGCATTGTTACCCTCATCAGGAGTGGTCAACCAAAAAAAGATCACTCCAAGAGCAAGACTAGTAATAGTCGGTCACAAAGGAACCCACGATAACTTCTAAGCAACGAAAGGCAACTACTGGCTAATGTTATTGTTCATGAATCCACCATCAGGAGAACACTGAACAACAATGGTATACATGGCAGGGCTGCAAATAGAAAGCCACTGCTTCCAAAAGAACATTGCTGCCTGTCTGCAGTTCAAAGATCACGTGGACAAGCCAGAAGGATATTGG
Organism: Stegophilus panzeri; assembly: GCA_024331685.1. Taxonomy (NCBI): domain Eukaryota; kingdom Metazoa; phylum Chordata; class Actinopteri; order Siluriformes; family Trichomycteridae; genus Stegophilus; species Stegophilus panzeri. Next base: position 7,202,865 of record JANDJT010000103.1, read on the forward strand.
AAAAATGTTTTGTGGATGGATGAGACCAAAATAAAAAAAAAAATTCTTAAATGAGAAGTGTTATGTTTGGATAAAGGAAAACACTGCATTCCAGCATAAGAACCTTATCCCATTTGTGAAACATGGTGGTGGTAGTATAATGGTTTTGGGCCTATTTTGCTGCATCTGGGCCTGGACAGCTTGCGATCATTGATGCATTAATGAATTCTGAATTATATCAGGAAATTCTGAAGGAAAATATCAGGACATCTGTCTGTGAATTGAATTTCAAGAGAAAGTGTGTCATGCAGCAAGTCAATGACCCTAAGCACACAAGTTTTTCTACCAAAATGGTTAAAGAAGAATAAAGTTAATGTTTTGGAATGGCCAAGTCAAAGTCCTGACCTTAATCCAATAAATAATCCAGTTCATGTGAGGAAACCCACCAACATCCCAGAGTTTAAGCTCTTCTGTACTGAGGAATGGGCTAAAATTCCTCCAAGCCGATGTGCAGGACTGATCAACAGTTCCCGGAACGTTTAGTTACAGTTATTGCTGCAGAAGTGGGTCACACCAGATACTGAAAGCAAAGGTTCACATACTTTTGCGACTCACAGATATGTAATATTGGATCATATTCCTCAATAAATAAATGACCAAGTATAATATTTTTGTCTCATTTTTTAATTAGGTTCTCTTTATCTACTTTTACAGTAGGACATGTGTGAAAATCTGATGATGTTTTAGGTCACATTTATGCAAAATTGTAGAAAATTCTAAAGGGTTCACAAACTTTCAAGCACCACTGTACATTATAGCGACTATACACATCATTCCCTCACTTTCTCTTGAAGTTAATGAGACATAAAAAATGCAGGTTGCCGTGTTACTGAGAAACCACAAAACACAACATTCACTGTCCTGAAGTCTTTCCCATGGCGGAAAATTAAATGTTACGATAGAAAAGATATTACGAGTGTATTTGGACAGCTGCCGCTACTAGAGCCATGCGGCTATAGAAACTGTATTAACTTTTGAACAGTTAGATTTGAGAATTCAAAAACACTGTGGTATAAATACATTTTAACCATATTAACATTTTATATCAAATTAATTTCCCTCTCTCTCTCTCTCTCTCTCTCTCTCTCTCTCTCTCTCTTTATCCACCCCTATGCCATAATGTCCTCTCAGTTCCACCTCTGATCCAGCACTCAGACTCCCAAAGCGCCTCCATAGGTCAGAGAGTCTTCATCCCCTGTGTGGTGACCTCCGGCGACCTGCCCATGTCCATTACCTGGCACAAAGACGGCAAGCCGATCAATGCCAGCTTAGGAGTCACTATCGACAATATCGACTTCACCAGCTCACTACGCATCTCCAACCTGTCTGAGATCCACAACGGGAGCTATACCTGTATCGCCCGCAATGAGGCAGCTGCTGTGGAGCACAGCATTCAGCTTATTGTTAAAGGTCAGAGGTCAAAAATCCACCCCAATGAAAACCTAGCTTCATAGGTGACAATAAGCTAAAAGATCAAGGTAGTAAGTGCTAGATGATAAATAATTCCTTTCAGAAAGCTTAATAGCTATAGGTTCTTTGTCAACAGCACATTTTTTGAAATCTGTTTATTATAATTTGATTATTGAGCATCCAGCCTACAAGTTCCTGTGAATTAATTGCTACTTTACAAATGATAACATTATTAGCCGTGCATCTGCCACTGTTATTGAAAATTAATCAATATCTTATGATTAATCTGAGTTAAGAATTCAACAGTGGTAAAAACATGAAATAAAAAATAAAATAGAGTACTTCAGATTTCTGTAGCATGGCATATCCTTATAATGGATATACATACAGTATCTCACAAAAGTGAGTACACCCCTCACATTTTTGTAAATATTTGATTATACCTTTTCATGTGACAACAC
>JANDJT010000103.1:7206886-7216886 GCA_024331685.1 Stegophilus panzeri
TAAAGCTGCTTTGAGACAATGTCTGTTGTAAAAAGCGCTATACAAATAAAATTGAATTGAATTGAATTGAATTGAATCCACACAGACTGAAAGAACAAGTATTAATGAGGAAGTCATTTAACTTACCCAAATGGATTTTTTTCTGTGCCTGTAGTACATCTGTGATTAGGAATATTAAATACAGCAGAAATAGGGAAAAATCAAATTGTGCAGTGTCTATTTAGTTATTTAAAAAGTATAGCATAGTTTAGTAGAGTACAAACAGTGCCAGTTCTTATTGAACATTGACCATAGCAGGGAGCCCGGATCAAGTTTATTGTGGCACTGGATTTGGTGATTTACGCAGGCAGCCCATTGATATTCATAATAATTCAGTCTCCTAATATAATACAGTGTGTTAGCAAGGTTTCATTAAAGAAAATCATACAACCTATACAGTGGAGTGTAAAGGTTTGTATATTCTTAAAATCAAAATGACAAAAGCAATGTCATCTACACCAGCTAGGCATAGTTTATTAGGTATCACATATGTTCCTTTATTAGCTTGATTAATAAAAATGCTCAAATACTATATGTAAAGACATTAAATATAAAATGGTTCATTTCGGCATCATAGGACTTCGATATTCGTTATACCTTGTATGTGACTTTTTGCCTTTATAACTGCCTCCAACTAGGAATGGATGGCTTGATACTGAAGTATCAGTACTTCTGGTTCTAGTGTTTACTTTTCTAAAATGTATTCTATTATAAGAATATCAATGCTGTGGGCTTATTATTATTTTTTTATCAAAGAGAGTGGGAAATATTAATGTTGTCGGATGTACTAATGTCAGGTTGGCACACCAACAAAACGTTAGGATTTCAACTCAAGATCTTCTAAAGAAAAGGCCAACGCGTTTCTCTTGTGCCAAGTTTTTAACTCAGTATTTGTTCAAATAAAATAGAGGTACATTTTCCTGTTTCCTTTCCAGAGTCCATGGGTTTTGCAAATCTATCCACTTAACCGTATACTGTCTCCCTGATCAGATAGATTGTCTGGAAGATCTAAACATTGCTACTGTGATGGAATGCAGGTGATTTGGACCAAAGAATTTGTTGTATGAAATCATGTGATGGATTTTTCTTGCCTTCTTGGGACGCTGTGTTCCCAGGTGCGGGAGTTCCTCAGTTCCAGCCCATCGCGCTGAACTCAGGATCCCGTGTGCAGTTGCTTGAGAGAGGCTCACTGCTCATCAAACACGTGCTGGAGGAGGACAGTGGCTACTACCTGTGCAAGGTCAGCAACGACGTGGGCGCTGACATCAGCAAGAGCATGTACCTCACCGTCAAAAGTAAGGAGCCTCACCCAGCTGTGTATGTTTGTACATTAAGTGAAACATTATGTACATTATGCCAATGTGTTCATAATATTATACAAATGGGTCTTTAAAGTCTTTTATTAAAGCCACTGCTAATTATTGAACAGAACATGAGGACACTTCTAATAATTACATTTTCTTCATAACTGAATTGTGATACACAAAATCTACGTATATGATAATCAAATGAATATTGCTTTAAAACTGAAGGATTTAGCGCTGCACTTTTCCAGTGTGTGTGTGTGTGTGTGTGTGTGTGTGTGTGTGTGTGTGTGTATATGTGTGTGTGTGTTTGTGTGTGTGTATGTGTGTGTGTGTGTGTGTGTGTGTGTGTGTGCAACATTACAGTGCGGGGCCTGCGGGCAGTTTTCCGCCCCGTTGAATGTTATGGATGAGCTATTGTGCTCCTCTGTAAACTATATTTTTTAAGGAACAGACTTACATCCCCTCCATTACTCCTCCACAACTCAACAGAACACATCACTGATAGCTCCTCTGCCATTACAGACAGAAAATAAATAAGGATAAGGTTTTGTTTTATTTTGTCTATAGTTTCACTTTCTCATCATTCATCCAGCCATGATCTAAACTTCTTCGGTTATCACTGGGTTTATTAACACCATAATGGCAATACCAGTGAGGTATAACTTACAAATTTGTGGTTATTTTTGCATAAATGTGCATTGGACAAATATTGCATTTTGGTTGTTTTAATAAAAAATTATGGCACTGATGATACCTGCGATACCTCAGAAAAGTGTATTGTGACATAATTTATCATAAATATTATCAGCAATATTATAGTGTAATGTTAATATACCTAGTTTATAAATAAATAGGTTTTGGGGTATGCCTATTTATTGCATAGAATTTTGTGCTGTAAAATTTGAGAGTTTTGTTAAAGTCAATTCAACTCATGATAAGTATGAAATGCTATAGTTACTATGAGCACACCAAAATTATTTATTTTTCACTAACAGCATGTCCTGATGTGTTATATTCCTCTTATGCTACAGCAATATGCCAAGGCCAACAGCTTTTTGTTTATGAAAGAATGCGTCATAATTTTTTATCCATTATATTTACATTTAATGTTATGGAATGTATGCAAAACAAGTTTTGTGCGGCTTATCGTGCTCAAAGTCTTTTCCATGTTGTCCAAATTGAATTTGACATTTTTCCACAATTGTAACTGTTTATGTGGAATGTCTTCCATACAAGTCCATGTGAATGAGTTGTTATTATAGAAACTATGACATTATGCATTATGTATTAATATAAACCTGGGATTTGCATTACAGCCGGAACTACTGTCAGAGCTCAGGCTTTGCCGTAATACGAAAATCATTTGTGGATTCTTATATGCCAATCATTCTTTAAAAGGAAAAGAAAAAAAAAACATTCATGAACAACACAGCATGTTTTTAACCATTTATAGGTGCATTTAATGTTATGGAATGTCCATGAGACAAATTAGTTCCCATTATCACTTACATTATGTGTATTCTCTCTGTTGAAGTTAATAAGAGAAAAAAAATAAACACAGCTTGTCCTGGGCACTGACACTGGGGACTCCTTTTGTAAATGTTACATAAACACTTCTTTACAGAAAGCTTCACGATATCAGCAATGATATGTTTTTGTCTTTATTAAACAACACTTATTATTAGCTTTAGATTATGTGGAGCATCTGCTATACAAACTCCTGTGAATGAGCTCATTAATATAAACCTATAATTTATGTTACAGCCGGAACTCCTGTCAGAGCTGCTGTTATTTAAAAAAATAAAATAAAATAAAACCTTCTGATTCGATAATTCAAGAAAATCTTCTCACCAATCAGAATCAAGAATTCATTTCAACAGCATTGGTATAAAAAATATATTCACTTAAATTGTTCAAAAATTATGATAGAGATATTGATAGGGACTGGACAAGCACTGTTTTTGCCCTTATTCATCGTGCTGTCCTTAAAATATACAGCCAAGATCCTGTATTGTAGGATTTTTCTTCTTTTATTTTTGCTTTCTATTTTTCTCTTCTTGTTTTGATTCCTTTCTTGGCTGCTCACTGTGAAAGCTCTGCCCTCCGCCTGTGGTATCAAAAGGGAAAATGTGCAGCCTGTGACCAATTGTGCATGGAAAAGGGGGAATCACTTTGGCATGGCAGTTTGTTTTACACGCAGACACACACACACACACACACACACTTACTGCCCCTCCCAGCATGAATGAAAATGCACTTTACTGCACTCCATTGGACAGCAGGGAGGAGGTTAGGTGATACCATGTGAGTGTTTAGGAGAGGGTGGAGAGGGTTGTAAATGGCTAACTAAGGCATAGTGACGTGGCCTACTTTTCCCAAGGTGCCCCTGCAGCTGTAGTACAGAGAGTGTATTTCATACAGCTCCGCTTCAGAAGACTCGACAGTAGAACAGATATGATGATCGATTCTCCTTTAACAAGAAAAAAAGTAAGCACATTATTTAAATGTGTACAATAGTATATTCAAGGCAGCTGTTTAATTTTAATTTGAGAATTTTCCACCTATAGTACTCATTTCATTAGATTTGACAAAATTAGAAAATCGCGGACCCTGTGGCTCTGACCCCTAAGCTCTCCTGGGGGCCTCGCCACCTACCCCAAGCATATTTTGTGTACAGGAAAAATCTATAATAACTGTCAATTTTCTCCACATTGTGTTTATAATGTCTGGAATTTCTATTTATTGCATTGCTCAGGTGTTCAGAAACTAGCATGTACCTGTGAATTTGCCTGTTAAACAGATCGATAACACTGCTAAAAAAAAAAAAAACGAGTTGTACAGATTTCTCATTTTATCAGCAAAAAGTCAAGCAACTTCCCAAACTAGTTACCATTTATTTCTTACTGTCAATCTGGGCCTGTTTTGGGGGGGTTTCACAGCTCCAGATAGATATATACACTTCATCCTAATCCTCACATGGCTTGTTATGAACTTGAATACCTGTTAGGGTGCAGTTGTTCTTTTCAGACCACCAGGTGGCGCCCTGCCAAAGTCATGGAAATGAACAAAACACTCACAGTGCCCCCGCTAGTGTGCTGGTTGCCCCAGCGATGACAAGTGCTTTAAAATATGTAATAGACATTGCCATTCAATAATCATCTGTTAATAGACAAACAAAAAACAATTATAATATAAATAATATAATGTAAAGCATGATAATCAGGAAATCACCATCAGAACCAAAAAAAGAAGAAAAGAAATCCCACAGCAAGCAATAAGAGTCATTTTCATTGTAAACCAAGCTACTGATTTAAATGGTATCTGCATAAATCAAAGCAAGCTAATGGTTGGGCTGCGCTCATCCTTCAGTCAGTCACATACACTATCTCAGCCTTCCAGAAGCCTGGCGTGACATTTTTATCCCCACTCAATGGAAATCAAAAAAATGATTGGTTGATTCCAATTATGCTGGTGGTTAATCGGACACGCACAGGCTTCTGTCCTGCTCCTGAAATACTAACAAGCGCGTGAGCTTGCTTGGCCGTGTCTACCCGGACACAACAGACAAAGATCCAGATTTTTTTCTTACTTTTGGTGTTTCAAGATTATAAACCTTTTATCTCCAATCAATAATTAACAATATACAATACATCAGGAGGTGGGGCTAACATATTTTAAAAATAAATAAATAAATAAATAAATAAACAGACATCAATATAATATTTATATGTTGTCTTCCACATCAGATTATTCTCTGTTAACAAATGATGGCTTATCATGGATTTTTGTGGAACCAAGCACAACAGCACCACCAGTGAACCATCGGAATGGTATAAAGAAGCGAGGCTATGGCTGATTTCTTTCTAGTCCAGATTGTAGATTCAGATTACAGACACAGCCCGTCCGTGTCAGTCATATCAGGTTTTAACACAGAGTGAAACAAGCCCTAGATTTGAGCTGATATTTTTCAGTCTGCTTCAGTGACACACCCATAACATGTCATCAGCAGTGATTGAGAGCGTACATCGGAAATACACCTGCACATGTCCCAAATGCAAATTAGGTGGATTATTTACTTAATAATTTTCATATCTCATCAAACCAGTGACTACATTACCCATCCTGCACTGCGGACTACAAACATATCTGCCATGGACTGCAATTCCCAGAACACTCATTCATTCTAATCACGCACATCTGCATCCACTCTCACTCACAATCACACCACAGTTTAAAAGGACTTTCTAAACATTCACTCTTTGTGAAGTATTACGCTAAGTTGCCATAGTTTCTGTCGTGTACCAAGCCTTTATTCTTAGCTTTATGTTTCATGGTTTTGATCCGGTTCTCGTCCTCGTTATTTGAGTCTTGTCTTTGTCTAGTTTATCCTGTTTGCTGATCACCTGACTGTTTGCCTGTTTTGACCACGCTATTGTTTCATGATTTGGATTTGTCTGCCTATATCTCCTATAATAAAACTCTTATCTGCATTTGCATCTGTCCTCAACCTCCTTACGTGACAATCATGCTTTTTTCATTATTGCTTTTGATGGAGAAACTGAAAGTAGATTAGTACAAACATTGCCCTATCAAACAAGGAAAAAAAACATTTTGTTTGACACTAAGGCATTACAGACTCTTTAATTATTATTTTTTTTAAATGGGTAACACTTTACAATAACAGTACATGAATAATTATGCACTAATACCTGAATTAATACTTACTTAAATATGAACTAATGATGAGTTAAGGCATGTGCTAATCACAAAGTAATGAAGAGCTAAGCTTAACACCAACATGAGTCTTATGAATTCATGTGTTTACAGTATAAAGACCACCTTAAGTACATGTTAGTACATGTATAGTTAGTTAATGTATTAATTAACACATAAACGTAAACGTAAACTAAATCAAACATGCTCTATAAGAAAGTATATGAATTGAACGCGGATCATTTTAAATTGGTGATATAATTTGCCATATGCAGCTGCGTACACAAACATCACTGGATGGTGTTGGATTACTTTCATAATTTACATTGTTCCTCTGTATCGAACGTAGAAAGACTCACTAACAATAAACACCAATCATTTCAGCTCAAACTTTGCGTCATTTTCTCGCTGTTTCTCTTCAAATCCCACTGTATTACTAGTACGTGCTCTGGCTGGCACAAGGGTGAAATTTGATGTAGTTTACCCCTACGTTATACTTTATACATTAACTAACAAACATGCACTAACATTTACTTAAGGTGGTCGTTATTCACACATGAATTCATAAGACTCATGTTGTACTTAAGGTTAGTTCATTAGTTAATATTTATGTAAGTATTCATTCAAGCATCAGTGCAGTATTATTCATGCACTGTTATTGTAAATATGCAGCTGCCTATCTGCCTTTTAAATGCACAAGTATGTGATATTTTGCCCCACATAATTCTTATTATGATCATTGCTTTCATTATTGAGCTATTAATATATAATAGAGTGTATCCCTCCATCTAATATCATGATAATACACACATTAAACATAATAGGCATTCTGATTCTGCGAAATAAAGAAAAGGTTCTTAGAAGAAGTCCCTGATGGTTTCCTACGGAATTCAATGGAAGTCGATGTGTCATTATACGAATCTCTATTCTCCAACAAATTATTCTAAAACGTCCAGAATATTGAACAAGCTACCAACATGAACTGTTTGTCAGAATTCAAAGCTACATTGTTCCCTACATTATCCTTTAGATCAGTGGCATTTCATGCTTTTTTTAACCCCTAAACTGCTGGGGGGAAAACGATCATCCACCTCATTGAACAGACTCTAAAGGCCATTGAAGAGCAAGGAGATGAATTAAACCATTCAGTGATGTTACTGTGTGTGTGTGTGTGTGTGTGTGTGTGTGTGTGTGTGTGGGCATGTTTTTATATCTTGGCAGGGACCATTTTTTTGTATTATTTCAGTTAATTTCCATACCATAAGGTCAGAAATATCTGACTGGTCCCTATGAGGAAAACTGCTTTGAGTTTCAGTTACTGAGGTAAGGTTGCAGTTAAGGTTAGGACTAGATTTTTCGGTGTTGCGAACTATTAATTAGCTGCGTTAATAATTGTATCAATGGAAGGTCCTCACAAGTATAGTATGAGTGTGTGTGTGTGTGTGTGTGTGTGTGTGTACAGGGTTATTTGCCTGTCTGTTGCAGTTACTTTAACCGTCTCTGTGTGTGCTGAGGACCCATTCTGATCATATAAATCACATTAATATGCAAACATTTGTATGCCCTTAAGACGAAATAAAAGAAGACAAGTCACACGGACTGTGCTGTATTATGAAAATAGTCCATGCTGGGTTGTTGTGCGATTCCGCTTATACAATATTGATTTTCCAACTCTTAGAATTTTTATTTATTTATTACTGAACAACTCATGACACTTTTATACTTTGTATAATTAGTTCATGTAATGGAATGTGACATGTTGGGTCCTTAATCAATTCCATCATAGCAGCTAGAATGCACAGATCATCCTTCATGTAACATAATCAAATAATCAATGTTAAGATTTTAAAAGCGAAAAAGAGTTGCATTTCCTTTCTGAATCAGGTTTTTCTATTTTTCTCTGGTTTCCTTTGGCTTTTTTGTATTTAAATTCTAAAGTAGAGTTTCATTGAAGTTTTTTTTTTTTTTTAATTCAAACTATGAGGGAATCAAACATTTGCTGTACATAATAGTTTCAGGTTCCTAGCAAGGATTTATATGTTAGACTGGTTCAAATAGCACTGGAAATCATTAGTGAAGAGATCACATCGGTACAGATATAACATGTCTTAGAACTCGGTAAATTTCACACATGGCCTTCCCCACGGTCCTCCTTAGTCTGTTTAATAGTTACGTGGTGCTCTGGCTGCTGAAACAAATAAAAGAAGACGGCTTGATGTGAGGTTATAGCTGCCATCAGCGCACCTCTATTTTACGAGCTCATAATATTACTAGATATTAAAAATATACATCAACTAAGCTGTTATGGGAATACCATTTAGCCTCTGCTTGTCTGGAGACCCATTTCTGCTGACAATGAGAGCTGAATTGAGATTATTAGCAGTCTTTTGTTGTTAGTTGCAACCTCCACACTTATTATTTTAGCTGTCAGGGAAGGAGAATTTTAAGTTTGGCTGAAGATTCTCTCTCTCACCGAGTTTATGTTTTTGTCCATGCTAAAGCATGTCATGTTGGAAACTGGTAAATCTTTTGCAGGCATCTAAGTGGTTGCTCTGGGGAAATAATGTTTTGTTGTTGTTGTTGTTGTTTTATTGTGTTGTTTCTCTAGAATTATTCATATTTACATTTATGGCATTTGGCAGACACCCTTATCCAGAGTGACTTACATTTTTTAAAATTTCATTTATACAGCTGTGCAGTTGAGGGTTAAGGGCCTTGCTCAAGGGCCCAACAATGGCTGCTGGGGTTTGAACTCATAACCTTCCGATCAGTAGCTCAACGTCTTAACCGCTGGGCATTTCACAGTCCTTTGATTTTAATTTCAATTAACAAATTGCAGGGCTAACATATTTTATTTTTCGTATATAAAATGTGTAGTTTGAAGTAAATTTCATAGATTACACATTGAGATGTATTCTGTTTACCAGATTATAAATAAAACATTAGCACATACAGTTCCATGAAAAAAATCATAGTATTTACCCTTACACAATTTTAGAATTTGTTGGGGGGGGAGGGGGTTGCATTAAGGGACCCCTCATAAGGCACAAATAAATTGACTTGGGAGGTCCCCTGGTATTTCAATGAAACTAGAATACTAGTTCCGTTTATATTCTTCATTGCACTGAGAGAAAGGACGGAAAGAATAGATAGTATGTAAATTGTTTTATTTATTTTTATTTAATGTATTTTGTAGAAGATTTTTCCAATATTGTGCCTGAATGCAAAGTGTTCAAGGAGAGGTTTTGGTTTATGTTATTACATGGAGTGTATGTGGAGACATGTCTTTGCCCATCTATTATGGTGTGCAGAGTAAATGCTCAGGTGCATGTTCTCAAATTGACCAAATAATTATGGACAACATCATTTTCTATGGTTCTGTATAAACAAGTAAATAAGTATTACAGTAATTACAAAATTTTTATATAATCAGGTCACAGTGTAATTATATTTGTTTATTTATTTGTTTGTTTGTTAATATAGCAACATCATAACCCTGGTTGGTGAATTTTGACAGGGGCAGGGTATTGGGTTGGGGGATGTGAGGCGGGGAAGGGCAAGAACTTTGACACAATTCGAACACTGCCCATACATTTCAATCATGCCTTCTATGTATTTGTTGCAAGTCTCAAGATCATAATTCAGGGTTTGTTCTTGTTGCCCCTCAATTAAACAACAGTAACATTTAGAGAAGGTTTGTTTCTTTCTATCTTTATTTATTTATTCTAAATAATGCAAAAGTGTTCTGCCCCATGTCACCACTGTGTGGGGCTCAAGAGTGAATAAGAAATTAGGCTTAAATGTTCATGGGGCTCATGCTGACACACTCGATCACATCAGCATACACTCGCCCCGTAAACCTCCCCCCAGCTCCTGCCCAAATCCACATCAGGAAAGGGCAAACACTTTTGTGTGTGTGTGTGTGTGTGTGTGTGTGTGTG
>JANDJT010000103.1:7218590-7243569 GCA_024331685.1 Stegophilus panzeri
GGGGGTTCCCCCCCCCCCCCCCCTTTTTTTTTTTACCCCAAATTTCTTTTCCTCTGTGACTGTCCTGTCCTGTGATTGAAACTTACTGAATGATGGTGTATATATGCAGGATGCATTCCGGATTAATAAATCTGGAATAGCCAAAATAATATGAGAATTGATTTGTTTGTCAGTGAAAGAATGTGCTGGGTGGGATAAGAACACTTCAGACATCTCCGTCTAAGTTTGTGCAGCATTCTTCATTCTGTGACACGCGTTCAAATTTTCCGATATGTGTATCTATCCACAATTTCTAGTTTTTCATATCATGTTCTTACATATTATAACTTCATCCTAGTAAGATAATAATTTGATCTTTTATTATAAAATATGTGTATATATATTATTAAAACATTATAAGTAAACATTGTTTACTTATTATTATTATTTTTTATTGGTACAGTACCACTATACTTGCATAGTTTGGGCATGTTTCATGTAAATAATATGAACATGGTAAATAATGGACATGTTGGCCAACCCTTGAACTCACATGACTAATACTGAGCAGCTGTGCTCAAATGAACAGTTATTTTAATCTTGCACATCAGTTTGTTTATAGACAATCCAATCTGCATTTATTTCAATGAGAGCCATTGTTAAGATAACACTTAACAACATGTCTGTTTGCTTCCCAAATATTCCGGCTATTCAGAACTGATTCTGCTCACCTTTGTATTTAGAACCTACGTTTAGTGTTTTTGAAGTTTACACATCATGATTTTGCAGAGTGACAGGATCTCTGGGTCAGAATTAATTTTAAATTAGATTGGGGCAGAGGTGGCTTGACGGTTGAGGCCCTGGGTTACTGATCGGAAGGTCGAGGGTTCGAACCCCAGCACTGCCAAACTGCCTCTGCTGAGCCCTTGATCAAGGCCCTTAACCCTCTCTGCTCCAGGGGCATTGTATCAATGCTGACCCTGCGCTCTGACCCCAACCTCCTAACATGCTGGGATATGCGAAGAAAAAAGAATTTCACTGTGCTGTAATGTATATATGACCAATAAACGACGTACTTCATCACCACAATTAGCCCACTGCTAACCTCAGATAGCTTCTTCCAGAGAAGTAATGTTAACATTAGCAAAGGTAACAAGCTAGCTGGGTGGCATGGTGGCACAGCCTTAGGATCACTAGTATCGATCCTCAGCTTACTGTCTGCTTGGAGTTTCACATGTTTTTCTGTCACTGTCCAAAAACTTGCAGGCAGGAATGTGTACATACACCATGCCCTCTGATGAATTGCTGTCTCAACTGGGGTGAATTTGCCAACCTTGCACCCAGCAGTCCCAGGATAGCTTCCAGATCCATCATGGAAAAGCGGTTACTGAAGATGAATGAAAGAACAAACTTGTTAGCTGGCTAAGTGCTACGATTTGTGATTGGCCTGTCACGCTGCAAGATTAGGACATGGCTTGGAGCCTCTCTAAGTGTTAAAAGACTTTGTTATCCTGATCAAGGATCCAGAGCCTATCACACTCACATTCACACCTCCAGGGACTTTAGCATCCACTTTCTGGCATGTTTTTTGGGAGGAAACTCTAGAGCCCAGAGGAAACTTATGCAGACACAGGAAGAACATACAAAACTCCACACATAAAGCAACCTGAGCTTAAGATCAAACTAGGGACTGAAGATGTGGGGCAACAACTCTTCCCATTGAGCCACCCTTACAAAATACAGTGATACAGTAACATTTTTGTAAACAATGTTGCTGCACACTGACAAGAGGTCAGTGAGAAGGCAACAAAACAACAGAAATAACAGAATAAAGGAAATAATTTTTGCTGACACATCATTGACCTAGATCACTCAGTTCACATTTTGCTCTCCTCTCTGTGAGGTTGTGTTTCTTTGCTGTCACCCATGAGATGCTTCTTAAAAATATCCACTTTATTTTGTTCTATAGAACCTTGTTCTTGTGTTCTTGTGTCTTTGCTCTTGTGTTTTGCTCCAAAAGAGTCTTTCACTGGTTGGAATAAATGCCACTTGTGACTAACTGAAATGATAAAGAAGTAATTTTAAAATGGAAAAGGTCAAACTTGCTGTATGCAAATTATTGTGTGTGTGTGTGTGTGTGTGTGTGTGTGTGTGTGTGTGTAAAATGATCATATTATGCAGATATTAAGGTGCCACTTAAAGCATGAAATGAAATACAGTTGTAATATTGGTCATCGAAATAAAAATTCTTTTACTCTTACGGTGTCTCACACGCTCTCTTTCCCTCTCTGTCAGTTCCTGCCATGATCACGTCCTATCCTAACACCACTCGAGCAGAACAAGGTCACATGACAGAGATGAGTTGCACAGCGCATGGTGAGAAGCCCATCAAGGTGCGCTGGGAGAAGGAATCCCACATCATCAACCACGATATCAACCGCTGCTTGGTGAGCGTCAAGGAAGTGGCTGATGAGGTCATTTCCACCTTACAGGTGAGCAGTAGCAGTGTCTGCAGATCATATATTACAGAATGCGTCATTGTGAGCATGTATGGAAATGCTAATATGTCCTTAAAGCCATCCTTTATTTTCTGTTTCTTTGCATAGATCTTGCACACAGTCAGAGAGGATTCTGGGTTTTATTCCTGCATTGCCATTAACTCTTATGGTGAAGACAAGGGAATTATTCAGCTTATAGTACAAGGTAAGGTCCCTGCAATTCATGTCTTATTAAAACAGTGATTTATAATCAGTCTGTAATCAGTCACAAACCATTTTAAATGGTTCTCAGGGAAGTGTTCAGAATCGAGTTAGGTCCAAAAGTTATGTCAATATTTATGCTGGGAATGTTACTCATATTCAGTATCAGGTTATGCAACTGCTTAAGTTGATTTTCAGGGCTCTCCATTCAGCTTATGCAAAATACCTGGCAAGTTACCAGATTGTTCTCGAGTAGACGCATCAGAGATGGGGTTTTCAATATCTTCTACTGCCTTTAAATGCTTTCCATTAAGCCCCCCGAAAATCGAGGGATAGAAATTGAGGACCTTGCATGTTTTTGCTTTGCAGTCAAATATAATACAATACATGCAAAAAGGCAAGAGACATTTTTTAAATGAGAAATAAAAACAAAAAAAGACAAGACATTTTGGCGTCAAAATAATATTTTCAATATAATACAACATAACATGGAGACAAGAGACATTTTAAAAATGAAAAATAAAAAAAGAAGACATTTTGGCATCAAAATAATATTAAAATAGCTTCTGATAATTTTCTGAAAAAGATACATAACACAGATAATCCTTAAAAATAGCAAATAGACACAATTTGCTTTAAATGTCAAATACACTTTGATAATTAACAGTTATTAACTGTTGCTAAATTAACCACTGTCTTGACTTGAAGGATTTGTACAATTTTAAAATGAAAGTATTTTTTCTGTAAATGTGTGAAACAGTATTGCATTATTTTTTTATCACCATTATGCCAGACTATGATTTCCATCAAATTATTGGATCAGAGCATAGCTCTGCTTGCTGTTCCTATTTCCCCAAAGTTCTCAGTTTTAGCCCCAACAGGCTGTTTTAAAGTTAGAGCAAATAACTTGTATTCTGTTATCAGTTGTGTTATCAGCATCTGAACAGCTACAAATATTCATAAAGCTTATAGGACAGGCTGTGAAAATCAATAGCTTTTTTCCCCTATTATGACCTTAGATCGTCCAGACCCTCCCGAAGTAGAAATCAGAGAGGTGAAAGATCGAACCATTGCGCTTCGCTGGACAATGGGATTTGATGGCAACAGTCCAATCACCGGATATGACATCAACTACAAGAACAAATCATGTAAAGCACATAGAATTCTACTGCTTCTCAATATACACGGATGTTTTAACACAGCCAAGAATTCAGCATACACTAAGTACATTTGTATCATCATTATCTTTTGATGCTGTAACATGATTGTAACAGCGGACAGGAAAACAGTGTCATTGTGAACGCTTTGTGGCATAACTGTGCACGTTTTCCCCTACAGCCTCCTGGGCATTGTCCCAAACCACCAAAGACGTCTCACCCCAGCTGAACCAGGCAACCATCATCGAGTTGCACCCTGCCTCCACCTATAACATCCGCATGTTTGCTAAGAACCAGATTGGAGAAAGCCGGCCCAGTAACGAGCTCACCATCACTACAGACGAAGCCCGTGAGTGGCTTTTCAGCAAGCATGTTCACGTACACTGTGTCCTACTCTTCCCCAAGCAAAGCCCTTACCTTTATAATACATGCTTTATAAGATCCATTGTAAAACTGGTCTTAGTCCAGTAGACACCAGTCATCAGTCTTAAAGTTATTTAGTTTTGAAAATAAAAAGGCTCTAAATGCTTTAGTTACTTTAATTAGAATAATTACACTGACATACAACCAAACCTAAATGATAATAACTGTCTTTAAATTATTAGATATATCTTGTGTATGTTCTGTGCATGTGTGTTTGCTTTCCAGTCATCAATTCTGTGAAGATGTGCAGATGTTGCCATCTAGTGGAAGCTTTTATATAAAGATCGATCTATTTTCTAACAAACTGTAATGATTATTATGGTCTCTGATTTCCGCAGCTCCTGATGGTGCTCCCCAGGAAGTGCAGCTTGAAGCGATATCATCCCAGAGCATTAAAGTCACATGGAAGGTAAAAGCTTGATTCTCATGGATGGTCATCTGTAAATATTGAGTAAACTGAGAGCGGTGCTTGTAATAGAATAAGACACATTTCTCTCAAGCTGGCTAGTGTTAGCAAGCTAGCTAAAAAATGTTCTGCTTGTCTGAACTATGTAAGGTACGTATTTGATGTTTGATTTAAAATTTCTATTGTACAATAGTGAATTGGTGTACTTTATATGGCTTGGCAGATAAACAGAGCTGTATGTTTATGCATAATAATGAAATATTCAACCATGCTTATGTATATGCATTATTACAGCAATTGCCTCATCACAAGGAAATAGTAATTGTCTTATAGCAGCACCTTGAAGGACACTGTTGGTTATTAAATAGCAGGACGAAAATATATTACTAATTTTAATAAATGGATAATGCTTATTCGGTGCAGTGTTATATGCTGTATAATGAATATCAAACAACTTTATTGGAGATGCTAAACTATGCGTACCTATGTCTGTGACATGTTTTACCATTACATTCATAATCATAATTTAAACATAGGTGCTATCCTTCTTACTACTTATCCTTCCTTAAAGTGAATACAGGCAAAATTCTGTATGAAACCTTCACTGTCCATTTTCCATACAACTTTTTTGTGTCCCTTTTTAATCTCAGGCTCCCCACAAGCACCTTCAGAATGGTTTGATCCGGAGCTATCAGGTATGCTATAGGGAATACGGTACAGGAGGAAGCCCCCAGTACAACACCATAAATCTGGACACAACAGGTGACATTGAGACCCTCACTCTGGACAACCTGAAGAAGTACACACAGTATGAGGTGCGCGTGCAGGCTTCCAATCGTGCAGGAATGGGGCCCACATCTGAGGAGGCCATCATCACCACACTGGAAGATGGTCAGTCAGGCAATATCACCTGAATATCACAACGAGGCGTGTAGATGTTACTTCATTACAAAGGTCAAGAAGGAGATTTATAGAGAATGAGATTAATTATTAGAGAGGAAGCTATGATTTTTGTGATTTTGTAGGTTTATGCTGTAATGGCACTGTAATATACAGTTAGGGTTAGGCTAAAGACATTCACACTCAATTTTGCACAACTTCACACACCATGTTGCCGTACATGTCCTGTGTTAAGTCAATTCGGGTATGTACTTTATTTGCATATGAGGTCATTTCAAAATAATATCTAAGACACAGATTTGTTTCAGCTTTTATTTACTATATCAGATTTTCAGTGGGTCAGACATTTGCATACACTTTGTTAGTATTTGATAGCATTGCTTTTTAATTGCTTATTTTTGTCTAGACTTTTTGCTCATTCTTCCTGAATGGTGTAATTCAATCTGGTTTTGGGGCCTCCTTGCTCCATCAGGAATTTGTGATGCCTAATCCAATACTTTCACTTTGTTGCCTTTAAGCCATTTTCTTACAACTTTGGAGATATGCTTAAGGTCATTTTCTTGCTGGAAGACCCAGCTGTGACCAAGTTTGGACTTCTGGCTGGTGAAGTGTTGACGTGCATTTCTAGACAATCCTCCTTTCTTATAATGCCATCTATTTTCTAAAGTGCACTAGTCCATTTTCCAGCAAAACACCCCCACAACATGATGCTGACACCCCCAAAACACCCTGCTCTTTGGATTAAAAGCCTCATTCTTTTTCTTCCATACATGCACTAATCATTACGGCCATACAGTTTCATTTCTGCAAAGTTCAGTCTGGCTTTTTTCATGCCAGTCCTTCACCAGGAATTTTCCAGACTGTTTAAAGAGACAGTCAGATTGGTACATGTAAACTTTTGACTCGTTGGAATTCTGATATAGTAAATTGAAGCTGAAATAAATCTTTCTCTAATTGCTTGTTGTTTTATTTCTAATTATCTCTAATATGAACAAAATAGATGCCCTAATTGACATGCCAAAGAAATGTATGTTAATATGAAATGTGTGGACTGTGGATGTGTGAAAAACTCAGCTTGAATATATTTAAGCTAGGTACAGTGTATGTACACGTTTGGTCTCAACTGTATTTAAGTTCATTAAAGTTTGAAGAACTATACACAGAAGAAAATGTCAGCATTTCACCATGTAAATATTTTCACACATACTGTATACAGCATTTTTACAAATACATATGGTAATACAGTTTTATTTCTAATGTTATAAAGGTGTTTTCTAAATGCACTTCCTATGTCTACTTTCATAGTTCCAAGCCGATCGCCTGAAAATGTTGTGACCACAGCCACAACTCCAGAGACCATCTCTCTGTCCTGGGCTCCTCTCCCAAAAGAGGCACTGAATGGCATGCTTCTTGGCTACCGAGTCATTTACTGGGCCAACTTACTAGATGGAGGTGAGTCAGTCATATATACGTACATATACAGGACATACAGTAATACAGGACATACAGTATATCATCTCAGGACATATGCAGGACATGCATAAACAAACAAATAAAATACTGTATGTACGGTATGTTGCTAAGCATAATTTGTCAGCCCTCCCTCTACCCTGTCCATCAGTGGAAAGGGAAACTATAGGGTTACCACTAACCAAACATGATTTAAATGGTTGGTTTCTTCTCAGCCCAGCACTGACATTGTAGTCATTGTAGTGACATTGTAATAACATTGTAGTGACACTGGTATGTCATAACTCCATAACGTGGTGCTTGAAAGTTTGTGAACCCTTTAGAATGTTCTATATATCTGCATAAATATGACCTTAAACATCATCAGATATTCATCAGATTGGTGGAGTCCAAACTCTTTAGAGATGTTTTTTTTTTAATATGGTTCTTTTTCTGAGATCCTCAGAAACCTTCTTTGTCCACGCCATGATACACTTCCAAAAACATGTGTTATGAAGCTGACACTTCAATAGATCGCTGTTCTTTAAATAAAACAGGACGCTCACTCACACCTGATTGTCATCCCACTGATTGAAATCACCTGACTCTAATTTCACCTTCAAATTAACTGCAAATCCTAGAGGTTCACATACTTTTGCCACTAACGGATATGTAATACTGGATAAATTTCCGTAATAAATAATTGACCAAGTATAATATTTTTGTCTCATTTGTATAATTGGGTTCTTTTTGTCTACTTTTAGGACTTGTGTGAAAATCTGATGATGTTTTAGATCATATTTATTCAGAAATATAAAAAAAAAAATTCTAAAGGGTTCACAAAGTTTCAAGCACCACTGTATTTTAGGATTATTTTAGTATAAAGTTAATTACTCTATAGCCAGTGTAGTTTAGTTTTATATACTAAAGAGAAAAGTGGTTTCACAATGGAAAAGTGGTTCAAATGAAAATAGTGTAAACTATAGTGACTTCTAATTTACAATCTAGGCACTTCAGGCTAAAGTCTTAAAACATTTTACAGTTGACCTATGATGCAATCCTTTGTCAGTTATTCTGACAAGAAAGACACTTGGAAAGAAGCGATAAAAATATTTTATACACTCATTTTATGCACACATGTGCACTCAAGCCTTTGACCGATCGTGGACGGCTTTTGAAGACTTCATTTTATTTATGAAACTATAACTTTTTAATGATCAGAAATCATTTCAATTTAATCAATTCAGCTGCTCCATCTCTGGTCTTCACCTGAAGGGGTTGCTGTTGGTTTCCAATATGTTTGAAAGCTTCATGTAGTAGATGCAGGAAACACCCAGTGGCTGTGTAAAGCTGTAGGAAACCTTTTGCTGGGTTTGAGTATATGCGCTCCCATACAGGGAAGAGCCACTCAGATGAATACAAAGTTCTTCTTACTGATCACCTTTATCCAATGATGAAACATTTCTTTGCTGATGGGAGTGGTCTATTCCATTGTGGTCTATTGGTGTTGTGTGTGTTAGCAGAGAAGCGACTCATCTCCTCGTAAAATCTGAGAATTGTCATCTTGTAATGACTGTAATGGCATGATGTGAAAGCATGACCTGACAACATGCAACATAGTAGTAAAATGTACATGTTAAACATGGATAAGGTTTACAAGAAATAAATGTTCATTTTATCCACCATTACTTGTTCTAGCACTACTTCTTGGCTGTACCACCACAAGTACCACTATGAAGGTTAAATCATTTGGCCTGAAAACACAACTTACAAATATTCCAATTACTAATTGTTTATTGTAGTAAGGACATTGGGAATGTACTTTCACAATGTCTCATTAACACCTTTATTTTGCATTAAACCGGTGACTGTCCAGAAAATTGCCCATCATATGCATTGTACTATAATAGCTCCAGGGTGCAGTGTACTATGGTTGTTACTACATAATGTTGTGTTTGCTAGAATGGGCATTGAAATGTGTTTTTATTTCTGTCTTGTCTCAGAGTTGGGCGAGATCAAGAACATCACTACCACAAAGCCCTCTCTGGAGCTTGAAGGGTTGGAGAAATACACCAACTACAGCATCCAAGTGCTGGCCTTCACCCGGGCTGGGGACGGAGTTCGAAGCGATCAAATATACACAAGGACCAAAGAGGACGGTGAGACATCTCATTTAGATTTACTTCTCATAAACAAACACATGTGTACACACACACACGCATATGTATATTATGTATAATTGTATATACATGTATATTTGTGACAACAAGATGCTGAGCCATAACGTTTTTTAATCTAGTGTAAATATTATTATAGTATAATATTATTATAAAATACCCTGCCTTGTGTTAATTTCCAGTATACCACAGCGATTCTGATTGGCCGCATGGTTGTTTTTTTTATATATATAACTGCAGCTCTTACAGTAGTTCAGTTCAGTTACAGAATGTAAGTTTTAAGAAACAATGTTGTCCTTGTCTCCAAACAGTTCCAGGTCCTCCAGCTGGTGTGAAGGCTGCCGCTGCGTCTGCCTCGGTGGTGTTCGTCTCCTGGCTTCCTCCACTGAAGCTCAACGGAATCATCCGGAAGTACACAGTCTTTTGCTCCAACCCTTATCCTACGGTATGAAGCCAAAGCACAATACAACAAAGCATATTCTTTAGCATGATTATCATCCTAAATTTGTGTGCTATGCAGCTGTAAAACATAAAGCTCCAAAATCATTTACAGGTTAATGCATCAATCATTTTGCTGTTGATGTCAAAAAACCTTAATGAAGATAAAACCATATGCATTTGTTTTAATTGAACATTTAACTTGTCATTCCACATAAACAAAATGTCCAGCTCCGGTGAAGAAATAGACCATAATACCAATTGTGTTTCAAAATATTCTCCATTAAGTCTTGCTGAGGTCTTGCTGGTTTTGGTCCTCCACACTGCAGGTCATCAGTGAGTTTGAGGCTGCGCCTGATGTGTATTTCCGTCGTGTGACCAACCTGAACCAGAACTGGCAGTACAGTATTTGGGTGGTGGCCGTGACTGCAGCCGGTCGAGGGAATGCAAGTGAGATCATCACCGTGGAGCCGCAAGCTAAAGGTACAGACATGGATGATTTTGTACTATGAATGCTGAAGCTGACTGAGATGAAACCTCCTGGTACAGGTGTTGATCCAGGTGTGTTATATAATGAATTAAAAAAAAGAAGACTGGCAGATCTAAGCATTCATATGTAACACATGTGCAGTATAATTTTACCATAACAACTTTCAGTACAATTCTGTCAATAAAGGTATTAGATAGATAGATAGATAGATAGATAGATAGACAGTCAGACAGACAGACAGCCAGACTGGTATTACCTGATTTGCTATGTGAATGTTAGAAAAGGCTTTAAACAGAATTGATGAATGTAAGAAGTAACTGCGGCTTAATATAATTTGCTTTGTTAGCTCCTGCTCGTATTCTAACATTCAGTGGCACGGTGACCACACCATGGATGAGGGACATTGTCCTACCCTGCAGAGCTGTTGGAGACCCTCCTCCGACCATCAAGTGGCTGAAGGGAACGTGAGTTTATATTGAGATAAAGACTTATTAGCACATGCTGGCATTTTTATGTACATGTAATAAAATAAAAAGGAATAATTTAAGTAAGTTATACAGTATATAATGCAAAAAAACCAGGTCATTCACTGGAGTACGTGTCTCAGAAGCTTCTTTTGATTTCCCCTTTAGCAACGGGACACCCGCTCCTGTCTCTATCGACGGCCGGCGCAGTGTTCATGGCAATGGCAGCTTTGTGATCCGCACGGTGAAAGCTGAGGATTCTGGGTACTACAGCTGCATTGTCAGCAACAACTGGGGTTCGGATGAAATCACACTAAATCTACAGGTTCAAGGTGAGTCTGTGAGTCAGCTCTATAGGATCTTAAGCAAAATCATGCCACAGTTTGAACCATCAGGACTTTATAGGCATAACCCAAATCTCCTGTATGAAGCAAGGAGATACTGAGGACCTGTTGGGGACCATGAAGTCCGAGTGTGACCCTCACACAGGAAGCAGTACTGACTACAATAGGGCTCAGTAGGACACATCCACATAGACAGCTGTTTATTTTCTCTTGTCTATCACTCTTGCCATTCAGTATAATATACAGATCATTCATTTATTAATTCTTTCTTGAGTCTGTGGTCTGTGATCTGAACACCAACCCTGTTTATTATTATTATTATTTGTATTATTATTATTATTATTATTATTATTATTATTATTATTGTTGTTGTATTTGTTTAAAAAAAAATAGTGATAATAAATTAAAACCTGAAACATAAAATATAACTTCGAACTTGTAGTACCTCCGGACCAGCCACGTCTCACCGTAACTAAAACCACCACCACATCCATCACTCTGTCCTGGATTCCTGGAGACAACGGAGGAAGCTCCATCAGAGGTGAGACGCCTGTGCTTATTGCTGTCACTATTGACCTGAAAAATTCTGTCTTACACAAAACTATTAAGTGCTTGGCTCATTTTAAGTAATTAACATGTAACATTTAAAAACAAAGAAATTGATTAAAGATTTCACCATTTGCTTACCACAGCACCACAGTAAGATGCATTTTATCATTTCTAAATGATGTCCCACCATCAAAATATTATCCTACACAATTCTTTCTGTCAATTTGGATGACAGCACATGTAATTATCTGCTTTCTCTCTTAAAGGTTACATTCTGCAGTACTCAGAGGATAACAGCGAGGAATGGGGAAGCTTCCCCATCAGCCCCAGCGAACGATCATACCGGCTGGAGAATATGAAGTGTGGCACCTGGTACAAGTTCACCCTGACTGCGCAGAACGCCGTGGGTCCGGGCCGCATCAGTGAGATCATCGAGGCCAAAACCCATGGCAAAGGTGAGTAGTTAGTTAGGAAGGTCTCAGGGCTGTACTGTGTCTTGGTCAAGATGTTATTCCTGCACAGAACCTTTCAGTCCAGTACTAAACGCTCCACATGGATGTTTTGTAGTATCTGCTCAAGTTTGGACCAAGAAGTCATAATGATATTCAGGGGATAATAATGGTTGCAGGAGGCATGGTGGCTTAGTTATGAGCATGTTTGCATGTTTGCACCTCCAGGGTTGGAGAATCGAAACCTGCCTCCATCCTGTGTGTACGGAGTTCGCATGTATGTTCTCCTCGTGCTTCAGGGGTTTCCATCAGTCCAAAGACATGCACTGTAGGCTGATTGGCATTTCCAAATTGTTTGTAGTGTGAATGGGCATGTGATGGCTTGGTACCCCATCCAGGTTGTGCCCCGAGTTCCCTGGGATAGGCTCCAGGCTCCCTGCAACCCTGTGTAGGATAAGCAGTATGGAAAATAGATGGATGGATGGAATAACGCTTGCTGTTTGTACCACCAAGAACTGGCTAACCAGAATATCTTTGTGGAATATCTTTTAGTGGATTTGGAAGGTAATATGATATTTAAGCAGTTACACTGTAGCATTATGCACAAAAGGGCCTAAAGTTACACTAGGAATTTTAGGTTCATCTTCAATCTGTAACAAAATAATAGAATTCAGCAAAATATGATATACCTGTGTTTCTGCTTTGTTTAGCCTCCTAGCTTATTAAGTAGCTAAAATATTGAAAGGCCTGGACCCGCTGATGGGTCCTGGGAGTTTCAGGAAGACCAGAAGTGGAACAAGGTTAATATGATGTCCACATATTTAGTCACTCATGTTTGCAACACCACCTATTATCAATTTAGGATGTTTCCCTACTGCACATTCAAAAACAAGATAAACCCAAACCTGTGCTAAAGGACCTTGGTGGTTGTGTTTTTTATTTTATTTTTTATGTTATTTATTTATTTATACCCATTTGAGACAACTAGAACAGTCACCATTATGACAGTAAAAACAACTTTGGAAAAAGTTCATATGGTCAAACCTTTTAGTTCCTGCCTCTTGAGGGCGACCTTTACCTATTTATGTCTACCTTCTCATGCTCTTTCTCTCCTCAGAGCCACAGTTTGCCAAAGACCATGAGCTTTTCTCCAGTATCAACTCAACACGCGTGGAGCTCAATCTGATTGGCTGGAATAACGGCGGCTGCCCGATCAGCTCATTCACACTGGAGTTCCGGCCAGTGGACTCTACACCATGGACCACAATGCAGCGCACCTCTTTACCCAAGAGCCACGTGCTGTATGACCTGCAGGAGGGCACATGGTACGAGCTGCAGATGAGAGTGGGCAACAGCGCGGGTACAGCTGAGAAGAGGGTGCTGTTCGCAACATTGAATGTGGACGGCAGTAAGTGTTTTTTACAAAAGACACAACAAAGAGGTCGGGGTAGTTTTTGCTTTAATATAAAAAAAAAATTAACCTAATTTATCGTACCTTTCATTCACACCTCTGCGCGCACACACGCACACACACACACGAGGAAGCCATGAGGACGAACTGCAAGCATATTGAAGTGTTTTGTGTTTATTCCTGTAAATATTGCTGATGCTGCTAATAAATGAGATGAAGATGAAACACATTGGGTATAGATTAAGTTCTACAGTAGCATTGCTGTAACATCAAAACAGATGGTCTGGGTCAATTGGACATTCATTCCTAAGCGGTGAACAAAGTGTGATGGTTAAATCTGACTGGGTTCTGGGCTTTTGGTTGGATAGAATTGAGGACTTAGTAACACACTACTATAAACACTATAAACACATTGACTTACTCTGACATACCTACATAAAGATTTATATAAAGCATTTTCCAACAGGCATCACTATGACTATAAACAACTATGACAGTAGAGTTATATATAACAGATATAACACTATAACAAAGTTGTGTATATTTTCTCTGATGTTTAATTAGCTGTCACAGTCAGCTGTCTTGATGTTTTAATGAAGTACTTCCAGAAAATGTCATAACACAACCTTATGTCAACAAAAACATGATAATCAACATCAACATTGATGATGAGCCTTTATGATGAATGTCACTCATCGAGTGGTTTATGCAGGTGTGCATGTGGCCCTATGAAAACTAAACTGAAGTAAAACCAACTGTTTTAGAGCAACATAATAGAAGTACAAGAGCTTAAATTTAGGGTTATAATAATATAATTAACAGAGCACTAGTATTGCTACAGGGTGCAGAACATGGCTCCCGAATGGTGCAACAGAAAAGCATACACCTGTTGTCCAGAGATCACAAGTTCAAATGTGAGATCATGTATACGGAAGAGGGCAGATAGCACTTTGCTCCTAATGTGTTATGCTGCCTTGTGATGCAGCAAAGCCACCGTTTTAAAAGATGCAGTTGGTTAGTGTATGTGTTAGCCCTGACTGGTGGGAAGGAATTAGCAGGTGACAGAAATGGGGAGGAAAGTGGGCACAAAATGAGGTGAGTGAGTGAACTGGATAATGAAAACATTCATAACCCAAATTCCCTTACATACCTGCAGGCACTATTGCTCCACTGCTTAAGATTGTGGACCCCAGCCAGGAGAACAGGCAAGGCACTGAGGGCCTGAAGATGATGGTGACCATCATCTGCATCCTGGTGGCCATTGCGATGGTTTTCATTGTGCTACTTGTTATGAGGAGGAGGAGGAGGGAGCAGAGGCTCAAGAGATTACGGGGTGTGTGAACATACAAAACTGAAAGCATAAAAACAAGTATTAGTATTGTCCAACCCTCACTTATAATTTTCTCAAAGAAGCATTTCTAGTTCATTCTCTTCTCTCCTTGATTCACAGATGCAAAAAGCTTGGCAGAAATGCTTATGAGGTAAATGGAACGTAATACACTAAACGCATTTAAATCATGTTCTCATAACCTCCAAGTCACTATAGTTATGAGAACCCTTATGATATAACCAGACCGAATATGTATTTTCAGTAAGAACACACGAACTCCGGATGCTGTAAACAAGCAACAGCAAACCCTCCGAATGCACATTGATATCCCACGGGCCCAACTGCTCATTGAGGAGAGAGACACGATGGAGACGATAGGTAAGATCTTCATTTACAAGAGCTTCCAAGATTTGAACAGTTTCTCCAAGCTTTCATAAATATACCTGATTCAGAATAGAGTAAACTAATTAAAAACACTCTATGACATGGCCCCCACTGCCACAGCAACTGTACAGTATATTAGTGTCATATAATGTATCTTCCCACATATGTACAATAGTGCATGTGAGTTCGTACTGAACTATGTTGGAAGGTCTCAGCCTGCATGCACACACACACACACACACACACACACACACACACACGATAATACAACCATTGCATTGGCATTTTTGAAAATTCAAATATTTTGTTTTGCATGTTTGCACACCTGCTGAGACCTTTCGTAGTCACAGAGCAATGTATGACACATTATTTGCAATAAACACCACTGGCATACAGCCATCTTTACTTGAAAGCTTCTCAATGAGTTCTCACCTGTTTAGACTTCCTGGAGTGACACACTTTTAAGTAACACCCATGATGAGGAGACATGTCATGGTGGGAGTATGGTACCAAGCCTGTCTATAGGCCATGATGATGATGATGTCCATCTCCCAGTGAGCGGGTTTTGCTCTGTGACAGATGAACAGCTCATCTGAGGATTGGATGGCTGCCATTCAGTTTAAGTAGTACTATGGGGAACTTACCAGACACAACAAGGTTCAGTCTGCAGGCTTCTCTTCATGAAGCACTGCAAGGACAATTGATTGATTTACCAAACAGAGATATGACCTTGGGCAGAAATCCCACATTCAGCCACAATGTCACTCTAGAGTCATCTAGCCACCAATGTATGCAAGCTTATTGCCAGATCATGGAGTTCTTCCACTCTTTTTGGAGCCAAACTCCCAGGTACATGTGACCTGCCTGATGCTGCCAAATCTCTCTGTTCATTTTGGACAGAAGATGCTCTCAAAGAAGCAGTAGTAGAATCAAGGTTTTGCCAGGCATCTCAGGTGAGACAAATATGTGAGTAAGACAAGCAGCATGGGAGAAAAAGCATATAGTAGATTATGAGGCCACATGTAGGCCAGTGAATCTTGTCCATGCAGGCTACCAATTAAAGCTCAAGCAGATATACTGTCCTCAGTGAGTGGTTAAGCCCACCTGAAGAAATTCTTTGAAGTGAAGAAAGCCTCTTGGTTATGTGCCTCCCTGATGGACTGAGAGCAGATGGATCACTCTCTGTTCTAACTGGTTTATGTGTTCTGATCTTATACCATGTGGACACACACCCACACACACTCTGTGCTCTTCTAGCACCGCATTGCCCCCCAGCCTGTAAGGGAAGTGATCTCACTCCAATGGGGCATTGGGCTCTAGTGGACCACTTTCATTACAAAAGCCTTATATCTCCATCTTCTTTGTAGAGTTTGGTGTCCTGCTGTAGCCCATTTCAGAAAGACTCATAGTTCCAGCATGCCTAGGGTGATTACTGGTGCAGCTGCCATTATTGATCCTAGCATCCGCAATAGGAGCTGGTACTGCACATACTGTAGGAACCTGAGAAGGTAGTTAGCATTGTTAGTGAATCTAGCTTCTTGAAAAATATCTGTGGTACTTGAATGAGGCTGAAATGTAGAACTTTGAATTGAAATGCCTGTCCTTAGAAAGCAAATCTTAAAAACATTTTTTCCAGTTTAGTAGGGACATGAAAATAGGTGTTGCACAAGTCCTCTTAAACCAGTCCTGTAGTTACACGGCATGCACCTGCTAACCTTAGCATGTGGAGAGGGAGGGTCTTAAGGAACAGCATGTGGTTCTCAATCATATTAGCAGTATACAGCCACTAGAAACCTAGGAAAGCCAGTGAGCCATCTTAGTAGGGCTTGTGTACAGACTTGCTGGTGGATTAGGGACCAGGAGATGTGAATCCAGCTAACTGAGAAGACTCAGCGATCAAAACATATAGTTTGGGGTGAGAAAACCACTCAAGCTCAAGTGGCCTGCACAGATCCCTGACCTTAACCCCATTGAACACCTTTATCATGAACTGGAGCACCGATTGCATGCCAGGCCTCTTTGCCTGACATCAGAGCCCCAAGACAAATTCCCAAGCAACATTCCAAAATCTAGTGGAAATCCTTCCCAGAAGAGTGGAGGCTGTTATAGCAGCAAAGGGGGGAACAACTCCATATTAATCCCATGCTTTTGGAATAGGATATTCACCAAGTGCATATGGTTGTCGTGATCAGGTGTCCACATACTTTTGGCTTGGCCATATAGTATATGTTGCAAGCTAGAGATGTGCCTTCTGCGTAATATTATTATTCAGGCATCCATCCAGTTAATGAATGGATTTGTGGTCAACCGCTAGGATGAGACTAAACGCATATTTCATATGGTGTAATGAAGTATCACTTCAAACTCCAAGTCACTACAAGTCAAGTACTATTTTACACTGCAACTCCTCTTGTCTGTGGTGCCACACATGTATTTATGTGTTTGACAGACATAATACAGGGAAAGAATGAACAGAATTTAAACAACACAGCAGAGGCTTTACTGAATGTCAGCTCAATATTTGAGCCTCTATTCCTGTAGTAGCATGTGTACCCTGGTATTTAAAATCGTGCCACAGATTTTAAACTACAACCACTGAATTTGAAAATCACGTTTCATATATGATCGCAGTAGCAATGCATGTTTATAATTTTAAAGCCACTGCAGTTATTTCCATCTTAGCCTATACGTACAGTATATAATAAACCAGTAAATGAAAAGAGAAATACATTTGCCATGAAGGTATTTAATCCTTGTTAATCAGTGTTATGAATGTATAGATCTGTATACCTGTGTATGTGTTTCTCTCTCAGATGACCGATCTACAGTGCTGTTGACAGATAATGATTTTGGGGAGACATCAAAGCAGAAGTCCTCCACAGTCACACACACGGTTCATTACCAGTCACTATCCCAGACAACTGGGCCACTGGTGGACGTGTCAGATGCTCGACCTGGTACAAGTGAGTACTCAAGTGTTTAATAAGGCAAACTATATGAGCGTTCAGATGTAAAGGGAAACAACGCATGACATTGTACCATTACATTTAGTAGTCACTTGAATTTCCATATTTATGGAAAGAAATATACAAAATGGGTCATTTATACACAAAAAGGACATAAGGGTTAACAGTGTATTGGGCTCCAGTTGCTTAGTCATTAGGATATTGTATCTCAGTGTTAAGCGTCTGTGGTTTCCTTTTACATGTTAAAGGAAATTCAGTGTTCAAGCTAATGATATTGCAGATGAAGCTGAAATGAGCCGTAGGGAAAGCACCACAGATGAACAGTGGAGCTGAACTAATCAGAAGTAGTGAGGTCGCTCAATCTACATGAAGCACACATACACACAGATTGCAATCCTTCATGCTGGGGGAACTGATTCGATTAAACTCAACAAATCCCACAACCTCACAATAGAATTTTAGAAGTACAGCTCTAGTGGAAGCTTTATGAGCCCACTCAAACAATATTGCTGCTGATGTAATATGTGCTTATACTAATACCAAGAGTCATTACATAAATACTTTAAGACTGTTGGTTTTAAAGTACATTTTAAATGAGATGTTAGTCAGTCATGTTGTTGGTGTCCCATAGATCCCACTGCCCGTCGTACAGCTAAAGCGGGTCCTGCGACACGGAGCCGCTATGCCAGCCAGTGGACGTTAAACAGACCTCATCAGCCCATGTCCTCACACACACTCACTACCGATTGGAGGTTGCCCACCCCACGTGCCACAGGCTCAGTGGACAAGGAAAGTGACAGCTACAGTGTCAGTCCCTCTCAGGACACAGGTAACACTAAAGCTCTGAGATTAAACCAGACTGGAAATGTGTTACAGAAACTTTAGTGTATCTTTTTTTTTTTCTCATGTAGGACAATACCAATTTCAGTTTAACTTCTTTTAACTTCTGCTAGAAAAAGAGGATTACAGAAGTAGCCTGTCTTCCTATTGTAAGCTTCTGTTTCTACTATTAGCAGTTCTATTCAGAAAACAGTGCTCTCTTTAACAGTTCTCTCAAGCGTGATAGGTAGCATAACATTAGCTAGCTAGAATAAATGTGCGTAATTCTGATTATGCCATCAACGGGACCTTGTAAAACATTGCTTAACCTTAATAGTTTCATCGTCAAGCTATTTAAGAATATTAAATCTGGACAGACCTAACATTAGAAAGTGTTCATTATCATCCATATTAGACCACAGTGCTGCCAAACCCATCTGAAACGTTTGATGTAAAGTTGCACAAGTATGTCATTAAATCTTTGTACTTGTCTGTGTTTGTAAATCACATCCACATTCCTATACAGACCGTGCTCGAAGCAGCATGGTGTCCACAGAGAGTGCTTCCTCTACATACGAGGAACTCGCCCGAGCGTATGAGCACGCCAAGATGGAAGAGCAGCTGCGGCATGCCAAGTTCACCATCACAGAGTGCTTCATCTCTGACACATCCTCTGAGCAGATGACAGCCGGCACCAACGACTACACAGACAGTATGACATCCAGCACGCCCTCTGAGTCGGGCATCTGCCGCTTCACCGCCTCTCCACCAAAACCACAGGATGCCAGCCGGGTCATGAACATGGCTGTGCCCAAAGCACACAGACCTGGTGAGTTTGAAAACATCAATGGTTTGTTCTTCATGTTGATGTGTATGTTCTGTACTTAGCAATGCATCTGGACCCAGGCCACTTATACAACTGGAAGAACTGTTCTTTTATACTATACCAAATTTATACGTAAGTTGAATGCAAAAGGCTGCGTATATTTACTTTGAAACAACGAAAACAAAAGGATATTTTACAGGTGTCCCCACAAGTAACTAAAATGGTCAACACTTGTGTTAAGACATTAAAAGCGAAAGACCTGAAGATATGCTTCTGAATTCTGTTTTTTCAGTGTTTTTTCTTCCACTCATTGATAGTTTATTTGTGTCTATTAGCAATGTCTAAACTGATGCAAATGTAGAAGCAGGAGGCAAATTTATTCTTTTTTGTTGTTGTTGTTGTGTTTGTTTATAAACCTTGCCAGAAAGGTTCACAGGACATCTATTTAAGTCTAGAGTTATGCGTCAGGACCAGGATCAACAAAAAGTTTACTCGAGTGGGAGGTTTTTACTTCCATGTAGGCCTGAGCGAGCAATCAGATATGATGCTCACAGGACAAAGAAATACCTGCATGTTACATTTACACTGTTCATTCATTCATCCTTAGTAACTGCCTGGTCAGGGTCACAGTAGGTTAAATTAGGCTAGTAGTTTGTTTATTTTGGGAAGTAATTTCATTAGAAAATGAGCCAGTACAAACAAAATAACCCTATGAATGGGATTAAAGAAACAATCCCACACATCTCTACTTGAGACCAATTATGATCTCAAGTGAGACAAAATTCACACACCATGCTGACAGTGCTGACATTTCTAATTCTGTAATTTTTCCCAGAGTTTTCCATTGTTTCAAGGGGGATTTTGGTTGGCATATTTAATTAAAAAAAGAAATAAAGACACCCCTTTACAGTTTAGGCCACACCAACTTCAGGTATAATTCTGAATACGGATAGAGATACAGATATTTGGAGCACTAAACAGATACAGATATCAGCATTTCTTGCATTTCTGAATGATGGTTTTCACTGTTGGTCATTGTTGGTCAACGCTTAGGTATTAGGTATTCCCTAAACACTGAGATATCACGGTATGGCATTCTCCAGTTCTGTCGTAAATCAATGTTTCATTTCTTTTAGTGCTCAAGATTTTGAACCTAGTTGAACTTTTCATGACTAAAGAAAAGTTGATTCTTAACAAAAATAAACATTTATTAACAGTTTTAAATCATTATATATACCTTTAGGCACATCCAAAAAAATTTTTTATAACAACCGGAACACAAACTTTTGAGCTTTCTAATAAAGATAACTTATTACTTAGACTTAATTTCTGTTAGTATTTAGGGGTTTTTCTATCAGGTTTTCAGTAGGAAACAACAGAAAAGATATTTTGTGTTTTAAGGATAAACTGAAAAATGTTCTTATATTATTAAGCCAGAAATAAATAAATAAATAAATAACGCAAACTTTTGCATCAACTGTTTATGTTTTTCCTTGATAATGAAACAGATGGCTGACGTCATGACCACTGCAGAGTTACTGGCTAATCTCATTGGCACACTGACTGCACAAAAATATAGTGTAGTATATAAGCTTCAAACATTCAGAAATTGATCTGTTTTGCCAAATATACTCTGGGTATTGTGTCTAACATCTAGAGCTCATTGTGATAATTGTTGGAAATATTTTAAACAGAGCTAAAACACAAATGTCTCACACCAAATTTATAATAGTGTACTTAGCTTGCAAAAAACGTGCATACTGTGCCATGCTTTACATACTTTTATCCACAGTCTTAACAGTTGAACCTGAAAGGAAGCCTCTTTAAGAATCAGTGGGAAAATATAAAACAAAAATGCACTTGTGGACAAATCATAAATTCATTAGCTAGTCTTCATCAGCTTGTGTTATGGAAAGCCACTACAGAAACGGACTGCCACAAATCGTAATGCATACACACCTCCAAATTCCAAAGACCAGAGTCCCACACCAAGAAAAAAGTGAAAGCTTCAGTGTGCTTCTGAGAATGTCTTGGTTTCCTGGAAACTTAATTAACTAAGCTCAAAATGGTAGTTAGTGTAATTTAACAACAAAGTTAGCTAGTTAAGTGAATTAATACAGACTAAGGGAAATGAACAAGATCATTATCCTGACAAGAAGTCAGCAAGTCATTGGCTAACGTTTCGGCTATGAGGTGGTGGTGTGTTCTCCTCACATCCCACGCTCAAGATATTCTTAAAAGATAATCCGAAAATTGTAAATAAAGCCACATTAACACTGGCATGACAACAAAGATCAGTGAAACACGTCAATTTTTTAGACCTGTACAATGGCACAAGTTGTGGCATTTAACATAAATTTCTGATTGGTTTCCATACCAGGCCATGTTAAAGTAAGTAGCACTAACATTCTAGATTATGTTACTGCGGCCTCTCAGCTGACTATCAGGTAACTTGTCAAACTGCACAGACTCACTTAATTCCAGGCCTGTTTAATTTACTAAGGGCCAGTTCCGTGGTTTGAATACACAATAAATTATTCAATCCCACCCTCCAGGCTGTTTTAAAATCACAAATTAAAATCAACTTGCAAAATCTCTTGCTATACATTTTAGAATTTGACTAAAATACCTGTATAATTTCAATCTCTGCTTTTATGGATGTTATTTAATTATTAGCCTTTAAATAATTGATTTGACATGAAGCATGTCTGTGGGTCTGTGTTTGCTCTGCTTGGGGTTTTTTTTTGTTTCCTCATTGAACATTACCTCAGTGAACCCTGGCACTCTTTGTCTACCTACATGCCTGGGTGTATCGATTGCTCTGTTGTTGGCTCCCTGTGTTGACAAACACACACATACACACACCAATCTCTGTGTCCATTGGTGTCTATAGCAGTGACATGGGGCACAGCAGCCTGGGTGTTGGACTCTCGTGTTACCCGTCTCAGTTTAGGCTTCATTGTGAAATGCGTCACTGTACACTGTGTGTAGAGGGTGAATAGAGGCCACCGGTACTCATTATCGAAAAAGGTTTTTGTCTGCCAGTACAAAATGGCAGTTTACTGTCACAATGGACTCATTGAATGTGAGATGGAATGAGCACACAGCCTTTATATGACTGACTAGTGTGACAAAACGCTGCGGTTCCGTCTCTTCCTGAAACCAGAACAAAAGTGTGCTTGCTATTGTCAGCAAGCCTACAGGACCTGGATTAAATCAGAGCTGAGAATTATTAAACTGACTGATTGGTTGAGAACTCGGGCTGTTATATTTTTAAAAATATTATAATATATATGTATACAGAACCAAGATAATAGACCTTCTGCTGTTTGAATTCAAGCCCGATTTTAAGCTCACCTGCATTGTCTCCATTACATCCTGAGTCCCTGGCTTTTCTCTTATACACTCATCATTTTCACTGCATATTAAAGCTGCGCTAAATAATTAGCTTTGAACTCTGTAGTCAAAAAGGGAAAAATCCTCCCCTAGCAAACAGAATGATGACATTGTGCTGAAACTCATTGCTCTGAAATAGATTTGATATGACGTGTAAGAAAAAGAAAACAATACAGAACCTCATGTTCCCTATCATGAAAAAACAACGTCAGATTTCAGAGGTGGACGCTTTTTGAGCTAATTGTAGGAGCTGAATTTACATTGTGAAGAAATTTGATGTTAGAATGCCTTATTCAGTTTGCTTTAGAGTCTTTCATTTAGTATCTTGGAATGTCGTTATAAAAGTGAATACAATTATGGAGCAGCTGCAGCTGAAGTGCAAGAATAGAGTTTAATAGATATAATGTTACTTGTATGATTCTTAGTATTGTGTTGGTGTAATGAGGTTTGTTTAGATGTTTTTTCCCCTGGAGGTGCATTATCACCAGCAGTTTCCAGTAGTTAGAGATAATATTTATTTATTTATTTGTTTATTTATTATTATTTTTATTATTTTTATTGTTAATGTACATTATACTTTTTAAATTTAAATTTAATGGATATTTAAGATCCCAAATTCTTTTTTGTCATCTAATGTAGCCTTTCCTAAACATTTACTAACTTTAAATAACTGGAAAATGAACAAAAAGTGATTGTCTTTTACTGCATACTTTAATTTAAATGTAGTTATTTAGTTATTTATTTACATTTAGGAGTCAGTTAATAACCAATTAAATCAACAAAGTAAGTGTCTTAAAAATAATAGCTGTAGCTGTTGGACACTTGTAGCACAGTCATGTTGATTTCTTGAATTTGATTTGTCAAAAGTTTTTGATTCATTTTCTATGACAGTGGTTCTCAACACGGGGGGTGCGGAGAGATTGTTTTCAAGAAAAAAAAACACAGACAGGGCATAATTTTTGTACTCAGTGTATTTTATTGCTTTTAAAATACAATGTGCATAAATGAAAAACCCAGCATTCCCCCTCCCACTGTATTTTTTTTTTTTACTGGGGAGAGGCGGAGCTTAGCCTGCCTTTTATCTAGCTGTCAGTGCAGACCAGTGCTGCCACTTAGCAACTTTTCAGACCCCTTTAACAACTTTTTTTTGGAAGAAAAAGTGCCTAAAGACAAACCTAGAGACTTTTTGGATAAACCTTAGCAACTTTCCAAATGTCGCCAGTACTGTCCTGCAAGTGCGAGGTCTTGCTTTCCCGCTGCACTCTCACCTCTCTCTGCGTCTGCTCCGTTCAGTGAGAGGCTGAGAGCAGGAGCAGCACATTCCGTTGATCGCACGACAGCTGACATAGACGTGAATGTGAAAAGAAGCACGCACAGGTGTCCCACTGATTGATTTAACAATGTCATGGATAACGAGACGCGCCCTTTGTCCCAATTTACATCATTCATATGCGAATGTTTTTAGAACGCAAGACGAATGGAATGCAACATGTTGTACATGTAAAATAGTACACATTATTACAGCCTAGTTCTCTTGTTCAAAGTAGTTATAGTGTTCAGAAACATCTTTGATCATTCATGTTCCATACCTGTCGGTTATATAGTTTTATATAATTCATAAAATATATATTTTTTTAAATCATAAAAGTTATGAAAAGTAATAAAAAGTACAAAAACACAAAAGCAAAAAGAATCTGTATGTCTGTCTATCTATCTACTCTATCTATCTATCTATCTATCTATCTATCTATCAAAACAGATTATAGAATAGGTTATATATACAGTATCTCACAAAAGTGAGTACACCCCTCACATTTTTGTAAATATTTGATTATATCTCTTCATCTGACAACACTGAAGAAATGACACTTTGCTACAATGTAGAGTAGTGAGTGTACAGCTTGTGTAACAGTGTAAATTTGC
>JANDJT010000103.1:7243669-7257509 GCA_024331685.1 Stegophilus panzeri
GTTGTCACATGAAAAGATATAATCAAATATTTACAAAAATGTGAGGGGTGTACTCACTTTTGTGAGATACTGTAGATAGATTTTATATAGAATAGATAATCATTATACCTGTTCTCCTTCAATATGGGGGGTGCCACATGATAGGGGAGACTTTGGGGGGCTTTAATACAAAAGGTTGAGAACCTCTGTTCTATGACAATAGTTCCAGCTGTATGTCAGTTCACAGGTTTATATTAATGTGTCTCTCCTAATAAATTAGTGTCACTATAGTAACAGCTAATAAACAGAGACTTGTACATGGACACTCCGTGTAATCTATGGATAAATTGACTAAAAGCATTTTGTTATTCAGCAAAGAAAAATGTATAATCATTTATATGACATTTTCTTAAGGAGATGTTAATTGAACATTTATGGAAGGCGTTTCAGGTGTCAGCACTTTGTTACAGTGAGTCAGTAAGTTAAAATCAGTAAGTTTTCCGCCATGGGAAAGTCTTCAGGACAGAGGATTTTGTGTGTTCAGGGTCCTTAGGAACACAAGAAGCTGCTTTTTTGTTTCATTTTATTAACTTCAAGAGAGAAAAAATGAGAGGCTGGTGAGGGAATGACTGTTTATAATATTATAACACAAGTGATAACAGCAACTAGCTTGTTTTGCAGATGTTCCACAACATTAAATGTAACTATAAACGGATAAAAGTATGTCTTTCTTTAACTAATAAATAAAATGAATAATCATTGGCAAATCTCTTGGGGGCATGGTGGCTTAGTGGTTAGCACGTTTGGCTCACACCTGTGGGGTTGGCAGTTTGATTCTTGCCTCCGCTCTGTGTGCACGGAGTTTGTTCTCCCTGTGCCTTGGGGGTTTCCTCCAGGTACTCTGGTTTCCTCCCCCAGTTGAAAGACATGCGTTGTAGGTTGGCATTTCCAAATTGTGAATGGGTGTGTGAGTGTGTGTGCAACTGTGTCCTGCCCAATACCCTGTCCAGGGTGTCCGCCTCCTTATGTTGAATCCCCTGGGATAGGCTACAGGCTCACCCTGACCCTGTCTCGGGTATGCAGTACAGAAAATGGATGAAAAACCGTTGTATAAGAGCAAACAATTGAAACATCTAGGGACATGCTATTATTGGAACATAGTCAACTTTGTGGTAAGTAACTCTGCTTCTCAGTGGGACTCATCACAACAGCCATCACTGATTATTCCTGTTGTGTTTTATTCCTTGCACAGTGCACTACAACACCATTATGTTAGAAAGTACACACTAAGTAGTGTGCAAACTGTATGTATAGTAGTTAATAAAAACCCATTTTGGATTTGGCCTTAAATATTGGTTTAAATAAAGAATGATTCCTTTTGTGAAGATGTATTGAAGATGGCGGATGTTTACAAGGAAGCCTAACCAAGAAATGTAGAACTGGGCTAAGTGTCAGTGAAAAGAAAACATTACTGTGGATTAAAAAAAAAGTTGATGATTGTCTCTTTTACTTCATTAAGTGATACAGTTTTCACCTTTTATTATTACCTTTGCAATACAAACAAATTGTGTAGCTGTAGTGTAACATTATAGGCTCATGAATATTCAAATGCTTTCCAAAACGAATAATAAAGTACTGAAAGGAATTAAAATACAAATGCAAGAATTTAATAGCATTGTCTCCGGTGAGATAACCATGAATCCTCTGTACAGGGGGCGAACTGGTCCACCTGCCTCCTTACCTGCGCATGGACTTCCTGCTGAACCGGGGAGCAGCTCATTCGGGCCGGGAAGCCACAGGTCAGACGTGCCTGGAGCCACAGAGAAGTCGCACAGCAAAGCGGCCGGCCGTGTTAGCCCCAACGCCCTCCGAGACGCCTTCCACTGCACCTGCCTCCTCCGGCCCACCCAGCAGGGAAGCGGTGCAGCAGTGGCAGCCAGGCTCGGCCTCCACGCTGCCCCACCGTGAGCCAGGGGACCTCGCCCAGGCTGCCAAACTCAGCAGCTCCCAGGAATCACTGTTAGACTCTAGAGGACACCTGAAACAGAGCAACAACCCATACGCAAAGTCCTATACACTGGTATAACACAGGACTATAAACACATGGACCATTGGGCACAGCACCACACACACACATATTTACACACACACACACACATACATTTACACACATGCACACACACAAGTACACACGCACATGCGCACATGCAAAACACATTTACATACTCACACACACAAGCACACAAACATAAAAAAAGCTCTGCTGCAAAGAAGAGCACTTTTCAGAGACATAGATGAGCCCTGTATATACATATTTCAGAATTCTAAAAGGCAAAATTGATGTTCTTTGCATCTGTTTTTTCTTTTTCATTACGTATCACTCCCCTGATATATTCCTTTTTCTTTTCCACTCAGCATTTCTCTCAGCTTCTTTCCTTTCTCATCCTTTTCTTTAGCTTGCATTTTGGAATCTTTATCATTATTTTAAATAACACCATTATGAAGATTGCCAAAATTATTTATTTAAATTGACAGAGGTACTACTTTTGAATTTATATCAAGGATGATTCTATAGTCATTATTATTATTATTATATAAAATAGATGAAAAATATCAAAAAATTAAAAAAAGAAGGGTGCGGAACACTCAGTGGGAAAGTGTTCCATTCTTTATCCATAAATTTTTCTTTATCTTTTTTTTTTTAATGTTGGGATGTGATCAGCTGATTAGCTGATCAATGATTAGCTTTT
Source organism: Stegophilus panzeri (assembly GCA_024331685.1). Lineage (NCBI taxonomy): Eukaryota > Metazoa > Chordata > Actinopteri > Siluriformes > Trichomycteridae > Stegophilus > Stegophilus panzeri. The sequence continues at coordinate 7,246,399 of JANDJT010000103.1, forward strand.
TACCATGGCATAATGTTCAAAGATTACAGAGGAAGCCGAACGAATACAGTAAGAGTGATCTGGATGGATGACGTGCGTCTACTTTCTCTGATCTCGTCAGATGGTTGAGATTTCCAAGGACTGCATGGGGACCTGAAATGTTGCGTAAAGTGTCGGCTCAAAAAAAAAAAAAAATTCCAAAAGACATTTTTATTTGTCATACTAAGGAATTCTATAATAATGTTCATATAAATATAAAGAGATCACTTTTATTTGTGGATAATCCAGGGAAAATGGTTTGGTAAATAAAGTCCTTAGTCATGTTTGCACACATCTGGTTTGATTAGGCAATCAAAATTGGGTTCGCTTGTCTTTTTTTCCTCCTCCTTCTTCAGTTGTTTGTGAGACTGGTATGAATTCAGCCTGCTCAACACCAGCAGTGCAGGAAATTTTTGAAAAGGTGAAAAGATTTCCTTAGAAAATTGAATGCTACTGTCGCTATGTATATGGTAAATAGGGGTGTAATGATACACAAAATTCTAATTCGATATGACAGGATGAGACACAGTGGTGTTTCAATACGATACATAAGTACTATACACTCTAAAAAATGCTGGGTTATTTTTTCGACCCAAACGTTGGGTTGAGCCTTTTGGCCCATTTAATTGAGTTATTCTTCAGTCTTGGGTAGTTTTGTGTAACCCAACCGCTAGGTTAGTGGCTGGGTCATTTCCACTGACACTTGAATCAATGCACCCCTCCCCCACCCCGACGCCTCAGCCCAGCTCCTTGAGTCAAATCAACTCAGAGCAGACTGTTTGAATTCACCTCAGAAGGTAGCGGTTTTCACACAGACAGACTGTTAGATTTATTTGGAGAAACAAGGTTCGTATCAATATATTTACCCATAAAACCATTACTGTACACTAGAAAAAGCAAAAATGTGCGACAACAGTCCAGTTTATATGACATTAAATGCACCTCGTTAGCTTGGGCTTACTTGTTTGTAATGTCCACTGGATCGTAAGTTGGTTTTTTGGATGTTTTAAACGTCTCCTTTGATCAAAATCGTTTGCGTCTTAAATATATGACTTATTTGAGTCATTTACTTCAAAGTCTATATATTAACACCACTTGAGCAGCTCTAGCAATACATTTCTGAACACCATGTGTATAAATAAAGCTTATATAAAGTATAAATTTGCTTATAATGTGGTATATTTCACATTTTCAAAAGGTAAAAATAACCCTGAAAATATTAACCCAGTTATGAAATAGAATAAAGTGTTTAATGTAAAAATGGAACTTTGGGTTGAAAAACAGCCCATTAGTTAAGCCCAAAATGTGTCCTATATTTACCCATCTGTTGAGCTACAAATAACCCAATTTGGGTTGTTTTTAACCCAGTATTTTTTAGTTTGTAAGCATTTCCAGAATATGACCCTTAGGTTTCCATTTTCAATTGACTAAAATAGTCAACACTGTAAAAATACAATAATTTAAACTTAATCATGACGCAGCGCTTGTGGGATCCATTCAGACTTCACAGCAAAAATGAAAGAAAAGTTGTGCATTAGAATATAAGAGAATTAAGCATGGCTAATCTGGCTGAGCTATCAGTGGTGTGACTTTGATGGCGGTGTGTTGAAACACAGGGCTGTTTATTTCGTATTCTGCTGTCAAACGCAGCTCTCTGTAGCCCTAGATATGAATCGTGCATTCTTCACTGCCGAGTCTCATATCTGCAGCTATGAACTTCTCAATGCCTGTGGTGATTCCTTTAACCTAGATTGAATCAGTGAGGAAAGGCAGCCTGAATGCAGATGTTTGTGTGTGTGTCTGCACCGACTGACTCAGTGCAGATGCATGGATGTGTTTGTGGTATAAGGGCTGGTGTAACATCTTTGTCCACCACTCACTGGCTGTCAGTAACTTAGCAGAAAGCCAAAGTGCTCCCATACACCAGACCTTAAAGAATGGAGGCAGTTTTCCAGCTCCTGTTGGCTGCTGACAGCAGCACTTGCAGCTTTTCTCATATGCTAGAGTAATAGCTCATTAAAACCTGTGTTTTCTGGATATGCTTATCCAGATTTGAGATAAAGAGGAATCTACTTTTTCAGAGGAGGGAGTGTGGGCTTGATTAAAACTAAAAATGTAGTACAAACTACATAATATAAGTGATATTTTATATGAGTGGTCCTTCTTTAGGTAGTCTGCTGAATGTATTGTTCTATACTCAGACATACTACATCAAGAACCTCATATCAAATGATACGATATGATGCGCTGTATCATTACACCCCTAATCATAAGGCCTATTTGGGTTCAGATATTTAAAAAAGGGTGGAAATAGTTTAAATTGAACAATATGAAGTCAATTGATCTACTAATAATTTCTTACTTCCTGAACATCTTGAAGTACTAACAGATATGAATGTATTGAGTAAATTCAATATGAAAAATAAATAAGAATAACATGGTTGATAATAAAGGGACAAACTAATTATATATATAGTCTCCAAATAATAATTGACAATCCCTTCAAAGGACAGTGAGTGATAAAGGAAAATTCAACATCAGTTGTCTTAGTTAGACCATGAATGAGAAACTGGGTCATGTTAGTATTTTGCATGCCAACACATGGTGCTGGATGTCCTTGTGAAATATTTATAAGAGGAATGATTGTTTTGGGGTGCAGATAGGTACAGATAGATTTAATTTATTTAATGTTTGACCTTATTAAAGGAAATCATTCATAAAGTAATATTGCCTCCTTTAAAACATACTATGTGGAGGTAATGATAATGATACAAGTCAAATCAGTATGGGTTGCCTTCTCAGTGTGCTCATATTTTAGAATTTAATTCCCCCCCAAACACCCCGCTCCTCTCTCTCTATCTCTCTCCCTCCATTTAACTTCACTGGCAAAAGGAAAAATGTATACTTTTATTGCCAAGTCTGTACTTGAAAAGACAATCTTGAAAAGATTGCAGTCAAGACACCAGAAATTACACTGTAAATGTGTGGTGGCCCTGAATAACCCCTCACATGGTAAAATTTTGTACTAAATATAAACTATATGACTAAAGGTTTGTGGACACCTCACCATCACACCCATATGTGCTTTGTGAACATCACAATCCAGGTTTAGTCCTCCTGTAGCTTTTATAACTCCTCTTGTGGGAAATTATACTTAAGTAGTGATGAAATAGTTATATACTATTTCAGCACTATATATAGAATATATAGGAACTAAACTTTATATATACTAAGTATACTACTCATATGTTATTTTGGCACACCGGTATGATTTCATTTAAGTATATTATTCCGTGAGACCAAAGTCGACAGGTTAAAAGTGTGTTTTATTTCATTTCATTTATTTCAAGTGTGTTTTATTTTTATTTCATTTTTCTAATGCTATCCGTGTGCTCTTCAATTACACAATTAGTATATCAATACTCCAGTTATAAAAAGGATAGCTGAAGATTGGAAAAAGACCAGGTGACCAGTGATATTTATTTATATTTATGTTCTGTATATTTTTTAGATGATTGTTTATAAAACATCTGTGAGAATATGAAGCAAAAGAGTGTATCTTGGCCAAATATGGTTGAAGTTTTGGCCAGTTATGGTAATTGTAAGTGTATTGCAGCCCAAAAGGGGTTCAGTATATCCAGACGCATTTAAAGGTTTTAGTAGAATTTGGAATTTAGGCACAGCTTTATGTATTTGGAGGCTCCAGGGTCCCTGGTTCAGTCCTGTGCTCGGCTTACTGACTGGGTGGAGTTTCTGTGCATGTTCTTTCCATGTCAGGTTGAGTTTCCTTCCTATAGTGTGCTGCAATAAATTGGGTTAGTGCTGCAATAAACATCCCATCCAGAATGTACAGTATATTCCCACCTGTTTCCAGAATAAGCTCCAGATCCACCGCGACCCTGACACTGATGAAGCAGCTACTAAAGATGAATGAATGAACAATCAGATGAAGTGGTAAGTATGGGCCAGGGTATTATTCCACTGACCAGAAATGTTCTCACCTAGGATGAGCTACAGTGTCTGAGAAATTAAAGGAAAGTAAAGGAAAAGACACAGTGTTTCCAGAGACTCAAGGATATTTATTAATAGGTTCACTCATAATCCTAAATTGCACTGAATTGCACAGAGGAACAAAATACAAAAATAGTCCAAGGTTTGTCCAAGTGTTGACCATTAGCAAACATAAAGATAAGAACAGTGTCACATGCTGTATCAGTTTAGTTGAAGATGATGCAAGATTTACTGATTAGTTTAAAACCGAGTGATTGCAAAATGGATTCATGGAATTCAGTTTAATTAACTAGAACTAGCCAAAGATTGGGACACTTCAAAGAATGCATTATTTTATGTCTATTAAGAATTCAATCAGAATGCACAATAACTGTATTTACCATTCCATTTTGTGCCGTATACTACTATAGTTTGTTACACATTGTGATCAGCATTTGAGCTTTTAAAAATTCTATACTGAAGCGTATTGTGACTAGGAACAAGAAAATAACTGGAATGCCATTTAAGAAAGTTTTTAGATTCTTCCGTTTGATTTATAATCACTAAAATAGGAAGTGGTATTGAGGTAAGAGTGACTGAGAAAAATAGTGACACCAAACACAAGTGCAAATTTGAAAAATTTGAAATTTGAAAAACCCAATGAAATTGCTCTCATTTGTTAAAATTACTATTAAATTTGCAGGTTGTAGGAACACAGGAACATGTAACTACAATAAAATTCTCAATGCAAACATTAAAGTTCTTTTATACAGTAGTTGACCAATAAATTGCATAATTTATTGAAAGGTTGAAAGGATGTGACTTTGCTCCAGCTCCACCTCACTCCTTGAGTCTGTATAGAATGAAATTCTTTCACATGCAGCATCACGCCACACCTCTCTGGTGTGTCAGTCAGGAGAGGTTTCCTTTGCAGCCACTAGGACTTGTCTTCAGTCTTCTTCTTCTGGAACCTCCTGAACTGTGATTGGATGGCAACCGCTGCCTTTTCTGTTTCAGGGGCATCCATGTCAATGTCAAAGTCCTCTGGAACATCCTTCTTGGATGCATCTGGAGGTGGAGGAGATATTTTGATTTTGATTTTTTTATCTATTTGCAACTGTTCCTCACACATTTCAAATCTGTATCTGCAGGCTATTGTTTCATTAAATAAATAAATAAAATATGGTCATATAGATGAACCGTGTAGGTTAAAGCACAATTAGTCCATAACATTTTTAACATGTATTTTTTTTTAAAAACTGCAGAGGGAAATAGGTCTCTACATGTATTTATAAACTGCATGTCTTTTACATTCCTGCTGAGCAAATCCTAAAATGACTCTTCTGTTTAATTTTTTATCAACGGATCATTTAGCATATGGCTTTTAGAACATCTAAATGAGGACCATATGCTGAGTTGAGCACATGTTTAGAAAAACAGACGCTCAGCTGTAGGAAATCACATTATCATAATGATATGCTAAACTAATGAGAAAAAATGGTTAAGCTGAAAGCCAAATGTTACAATACTAAGCAGCATTGAGTTAATAATGAGTGAGAATAGAGGCAATACTAAACAACATTGTCTCACATGTGCAAATCTGTCTTACTGTGTGAGTTGACCCTTAAACACTTAAGAACATTAGAAATGGATAAAGTAAGGATGAAGGTGAGAAGTTAATGTTTTTTTAACTTCTTTATGACATTCTTATGGCAGGATGTCCATGTCAGTGGCTCTAAGTCAGGCAGAGAAGCCAGTGGTGCCTTGTAAATCGAGTCAAAGTGGCAGATCACAGTCCGTATTTCAGTGTTGTTTTTATTTAGTATAAATCTGATTCTTGAACCTAAAGCCTTCATGAGATCCATCAGAACTACTATCAGCTCTAGAGGATCATCAAAATATGATCCATCCTGTGCAACCTGCATGTTCAGGCACATAAACCACTAGTAAAAGGGTCTCCTGCATTACATTAGGAAATTTATATTATATCAGCTCACTTATATTTGCTGTAGTGCTTTACTTATTTAATTGAAAATAAGTAATACATGCATGTTTTAAATCTGGGTTTTACTTGCTGAACAACAAACACATGGATTCCTCCTATTGAGACAAATGTCTTTTAAACAAAATGAAAGCATTTGGCTTCCAACTATTTCATTTAATTGCAGTGTCGGACACCATAAAAGACCACTGGGAAAAGGACATGATTGTTATCCTTAAATGCCACTTTATGCACACCATGGCTACTTCCTGGCACTTGAGTCACTTACTTGGGAAGTTGTTTCATCACTGTGCATGTGTTCTGTAGGGGGCTGGAGTGACTTTTATTCTTAATATCAGAACTTTGAGCAATTTTTAGACTAAATAGGGAGCATTATTTACACTTTGAGCAACTGGCATCTTCATTATAGGAGAATGGTCTGTTATTGTCTGTTGGGGTGTACAACCCCAATTCTGAAAAAGTTGGGACAGGATGGAAAATGCAAAAAAAAACAAAAACAAAAAGAGTCATTTGAAAATTTTATTCACCCTGTACTATATTAAAAACACATTATTAACTATTTTAAGATGTGTTGCGGCCATCAAATTCAAAATGACCTTTTTTATTCTTAAAATGGTACATTTACTCAGTTTAAACATTTGATATGTTTTCTATGTTCTATTGTGAATAACATATGGGTTTATGAGATTTGCAAATCATTGCATTTTGTTTTTATTTACATTGATTTACATTTTACACAGCATCCCAGCTTTTTTGCAATTGTGGTTGTATATTTTTTTTTCCAGACAAATGTAAGTCCTAGTGCCAACCTTCTCTTATCAGAGTTTCTGTAACCACCTTGTTTTGTTCCAAAATGAGCAACAAATGTACTATATATATATAATATTTATTTTAATATTTTATTTTATTAGTTTATTTAGTATTTATTTACCTTGCCCTCCAGGTGTTTTGCTCTTTCCGCCAAGTGCTGCTGATCCTTTGGTCTGCAAAAAAGAAAATGCTTTGTTGTAATTTTCCTTTTTCATTCAGTGATCTGGTTATTACAGCAAGTCTCACAAAATACAGCTATTACAACAACCACATACATGTACAAACAAATTATACAATAGTTATTATTTTCTTCAGGAATATAATAGCTCTTTTCTGGACGAGTCTGTTTTCATGGGACATTGCATTGTGATCCCATGGCACAACTCAATACAGACAAATTAGACTCATTTTAATTTGCATACAAAAACCCTCAGGGACACAGAAAACACATGATACAGGTTAACATAGAACAGCCTTGAATTTTATGCAAAAGACATTATATTGTTTTGCTGTTCTTAATTGATTTTACTTGATTTTTGTATTTTGACCATAATTTGGTCTTGCCAGTTCCCACCTACTAGCTAACTCTCACCTACCACAAGACAACTTCCAAGCAGGGAAAGTGGGTTAATCAGTGAATTTTTTCTAAATTTTTCTGTATCCCACTTAGAGGAAAATGTTATCTGGCGTCTTCTGTGTGCATGAGCTCACAGACACCCACGATTAACTAGTTACCCTCTATTAGCTCTCTGAGAGCATGGTCAATTTTGCTGTCACAAGCAACAGATAGCTGTGGCACTGTTGCCATTCAAACTTACCATCTACTGATGATAGGGTTAGCATTCTAGCATTGGTGACTTATTTCTATTTATTTGCAAACAAATGAAAAACCGGAATAGACCATTTTGTGGCAAGCAAATAATATCCTTACCCAGTTTTCTTTCAAGTTAATTTAATCAAATTCAAATGAGAGCAAAATTCAGCTGTGCCACTCAGGAGTATGTAGACATTATAAGAAACAGAAGATTTTCTCGGTTTAATAATGTTAAAATGAATTATGTGCGTTCATTCAAACCTATTAGCTGTGCATTGAAAAAGGCTGAAACCTTCATCTAGAAAACGAACATGCTACTATCCCTGTATGTCCAAGTTTACCGTGCAGCATTCTATTCACTCCAGTGGCGAGCTCTGCTGGATACGTGCAGTGCATGATGCTTACATTTTTCCTATGAAGATTCGCCCTATCATCCAGAGATGATGAGTTCAAATCTCAGTGATGCCTCAGGAGTCCAAGACTGGCAAAATTGGCTGTGTTATGAGAGAGGAAGGGGTGTCGTACTGTCTCTGCCCTATCAATCACAGCAACACTAGCCAATCATGGGCATCTATGAGTTCAGGCATGCGGAAGTGGGCAGATGGCACTTTCCTCAGAGAGTGTTATGCTTCCCCCTGTTATTGCGTGAGCAGCAGTTCGAAAAGATGTGGTCGGCAGGCTTCACATGCCTCAGAGAAAGCAAGTGATAGTCTTTGCCCTTCCTGGTTGGCAGCTGTCATGTGATAGGGGGGAGATGCCTGATGGGTGGGAATTGGTCATGAATAAATTTAGGAGAAAATTAGTAGAAAATGCTCTGCCTGTAACAAACCAATAGAAAGAGCCACTGACAAGTGACAAACTTGGCGAAAAAAGAGAAATCTGGCTTTTCAGATCAATACAGTGGGATTTGTCGCGACGGAGGATGGAAGGAGGATGTCACACAGCAGAATTTTCCCTAGCCGGTGAAACCCTTGCTTTCTATTCACACCAGAGACACAAGTGATGACTTGTATCACTGTTTAACTGTGTAATTTAAATATAAGTTCTGCTACCATTTAAAAGTCTGTGTGCTTCATTTCAGCAAAATTCATGACAAATAGATTTGGAAGGAGAATGGTGGGACAAAAATGTTCATAAAACTCATCCTGGAATAATAAACAATAGATGTTTATAGACGTCGCCACTCAGTGGTTTGCTCAGTTGGGATAAATTCGCACCTTTAATATCTATATACCGTGTTGATATTTCTCTAAAGCTGCTTTGAGACAATGTCTATTGTAAAAAGCGCTATACAAATAAAATTGAATTGAATTGAAGATGCCTTTAGAATTATGTGCTCAATTTATTATGGAGTGAAATTGCATGGTGGGTAAAGTGTGCAGTGCCATATCTATATATGCAGTACCCGTGCAATAAAGGCAGATTAAACGTATTGGTCCAAATCCAATATCATTTTATTGGCATTAAATCCAAAAAATTTTATGAGAAACATAAAAACAATGCAATCAAAGCAACTACAAAAGCATTTTAAACACACACCAAAAGAATCCTGATTGGGGATTTAAACAGGGGTTTTTATTATTGTTGTTGTTGTTGTTGTTGTTATTGTTGTCGTTTTAGACCTTATGAAATATTTTAACCCATTTCATTACTCCATGCCTGTAATTTTCTGTTATTACCCTCCAAACACAGACTTAACCATATAATAAAGCTGTAAATTTATTATTGTTGTAAATTTATTAGGTATTGATTTTAATGTAGAGATTCGCATCATTGCACTGCCTTAACAAGAGAGAGAAAGTGTTTAGAGAGCTCGAAAATTTATTGCCTGTGCTTTGGTAGTCGAAGAAAAAAAATCACAAAGCTCAGTTTATTCTCAGAGCACTCTCTCAGTCCAGACCACATACTGTAATTTGTGCACGTGTGTGACGGACAGAGAGAGGGTTGTAATGTGATTTATATGGTATTTAAATTGCAATCAAATTTTCATATTCATTAACTATTTCATTGTGCATCTGAATAATTTGAGTACAGAATCGAACAGCATCAAAAGTTAATCTAAATATGCATGGATAAGTAAAATGATAAGCAGTCCATAACAAGGACTGACATTTTTTTATGATCATTGTTGTCTTTGCCCAAGGCATTATGGGTATTTGGAGATCAGCATTGCCATAAAATCATAAGTGGAGGTGAAGATTTAATAAGATTTAATAACCCAACTTTCTTCCAGTTTCATCATTGGCAACTTCCATCTACCGGCCAGGGAGTATGAGGGCTTCCTCCAGAACATATCACAACTTCTGCAACATCACAAGATGTACAATGTGCTAGGAGAAGATACTAACTGACAAGTGACATTAGAGAGCTTATAAAGTTGAGGTTTTTTTTTTGTTTTTTTTTTGGGGGGGGGGTCGTGATACATTAACCAATTACCCGAACCCACAGGATGATCTATCAATCCTTTGCCATGATATTCACCCTAATGTCTATAAGTTATAATGTCTTTAAGCTATATTTTACCCTGCACACTCTTCTAAATTACCATTTAGCAAGTTAAATTCATCAGCAAGTTAAATTCAATTTAAATCGAATTTTGTTTGTATAGCACTTTTAACTCTAGACACTGACACAAAATAGCTTTGCAGAAATTTTAATAATTTAGGTTTAGATCCTTATTGAGCGAGCCAGAGGTGAAAGTGGCAAGGAAAATGTCTCTGAGACAGCTTGAGTAAGAAACCCTGAGACTGAAAAAGGATCTGGGGCTCTTAATTTCTTGCCAGTGTCAGTACTGTTCTGCGCTTGCACTCTGTGGTCATAAATTAAAGCACTGGGGGTGTGACATTTAAACTCCACTGAATAGAACATGCATTACTGCTTCACTCCTTGCACAGACACATAGAAATTGCTATGTTCACAAAATAATTTCAGTATGAGGTGAAATTCATATAGGCTATATTGTACTATAACATAATAGACCTGTACACACACAGTGACAACTTGCTTAGCCGACACTCACTGTGAGCTGCCCCTATAGATTTTTTTTATAACATAAGTTTTATAATATAGGTTTTAAAAAAAAGTGCTGTGCATGCTGTATGTTTAAATCGAGGCAATAAACATTCATTTATTTAGTTGCATGATACCATTCCATGGCATTATATTAACCATATGAAAGTGGTAAATGTGGGCCAGAACTGGATCATCCCTCACTGCATCACAGATTTGTTTAAGGAACAAACAACCAATGTTTATAAGAAAAAAATTTTTTTAAAGTCCTTACTCTATCCTTTCCTTTATTTTTAGGCTGCTATATGCAAGCATCACAAACAGGGTATTTTCTCATTAAATATTTGGACTGAAAAAATTTGTTGTTATTACTATCTAAAGTAATATTCACTTTTCATTCTCAATTTTGAGTAGTAGCATCCTATCTGTCTGTGTCTGTTTACAGTAAAGATTATTGTGGTCTGTGAA
>JANDJT010000103.1:7257678-7270697 GCA_024331685.1 Stegophilus panzeri
CGGAGCCTATCCCAGGAACATGTGATGTGTGATATGTGATTTGATATACAACTTGTGCAAACAATTCTTATTTTATGATTGAAACTGATTGAATTTCTAATAAATAAACAAACAAACAAACAAATCAATAAATAACGCTCCAGACTCACTTAGCCGAATAGGTTATTAATACCCTTGTACTTTGAATAAAAGAAATCAAAAACTCAAATAAAAGAAATCAAAAACTCATTCTATTTTCTAAATTGGATATTTGGGGGGAAGAATCACAACCAATCAGCAGTAAGCTTGGGAAATAATTCCACAATGTCAGCATAAAACAGCATCATTTATTTGTTATGCAGTGATCTTTGATTTATATTTATTATCCACTCTCACTCTTGTCGCTGATGTGGTGCCATTATATTTTTAATGTTTTACCTAAATGCTTAAAATCTATTCACCTGTAAATAGGGATATACTTTTAAGATTATATAAATGGACTGTAATTAGTTTTAGAGTAACATGCACCATTCTAGGTCAAAGATACTAAAGATACCAAAGGATAGCAATAATAATAATAATAATAATAATAATAATAATGATAATAATAATATAGCATCATATATAATACTGTATTATAAACCTAATTACACAATTAATTGAAAAGCAGCAATAATTAACTGCTTGTTAAATAACTGACATTAATTCATGCAAAGCACAGAACCTACCTCACTCATGGTGAAGTGATAATCTTCTGTACGGCTTTTCTCTCCTACACCGACTGAAGTATCCTCTGTCTTTTCCCACTGCGTGTGTGAGTATCAAACGAGGGGCTTTATAAAGTATTAAAGCCTTCTCTTCTGTCATCATGTTTCACCCAAACCAATAAGAGCTCCTTCAGCAAATTTGCATCACAGACACCGCCTACCCATTTACCACTGGCTGTTTCTGAAAAGGCATACTGGCATACTGTATCTGTCTTTACTGTGCAATATTTACTATTCCCCAGTTGTATTAGCTTATGCAGTATGTGACAGTTATTATCTGGTATACTATTCATGTGAGTGCCTGTCAGGAAGCCATTCCCTCACTATTACTTCATCCTGTTCCATTTTTGTGCAGAGATTTCTTAAAAAACTGTATTGGTTGAAGCTATAACTGATGCAGTAAAGCAAAAGAGAACAGCTTAAAGGCAATCATTAGCCTTAATTTGGGAATAGGGGTACAGTGTAAATGGCACAACTAACTACTATAGATCTTCTCCTGTATCTAGTATTAAAGCACAACAGTCAATTAAGATGCTAAAGAGCTTTTGAAGAAAAATATCAATAATAAATGTATTCATTAGTTAATTAACTGACATTTGTTCATTCAAGGTGGCAGTGGATTTCGACCCTGTCCCTTGTATAAAATATGCCATAAATGTAAATGTAAATGTAATCACATAGATAATAAATCAACAAAGATGCTTTTTTGTTATATGGAGCATTTACATAAAAACATTTTAATAAAAGTTTTATTCCTTTTATACTATACTATACTATATTATACTAGATTTGCCAATGATGACAATTTTTAAATTATTAATCAACAAATCAAACATTTTTGTACATTTATATACTCAGCTTGAAAAGAAACGTTCCTTTTTCAGCAGATGGTATTTTAAAGATAATTTTGTAAAATCCAAATAAGTTTTACAGATCTTTATTAGAAAGGGTTTAAACAATGTTTTTCATGCTTGTTCAATGACCCATAAACAATTATTGTACATGCACCTATGGAACAGTCCTTCAGACAGGAACAGTTTACAGGCAATTAAGATCACGGTTACAACTTAGGTAACTTCGGACACTAAAGAGACCTTTCTACTGACTCTGAAAAACACCAGAAGAAAGATGCCTAGGGTTCCTGCTCATCTGCATGAACATGCCATAGGCCTGCTGCAGGGAGGCATGAGGACTGCAGATGTGGCCAGAGCAATAAACTGCAATGTCTGTAATATAAGACACCTAAGACAGTGCTACAGGGAGACAGGAAGGACAGCTGATCGTCCTTGCAGTGGAAAATTGTAACCATATCTCCCCAGATGTGATCGAGAACATGCAAATGCCTTGGTGGAAGAGTGGAGTAACATCTCACAGCAAGAACTGACAAATCTGGTGCAGTCCACGAGGATGAGATGCACTGTAGTACTTAAAGCAGCTGGAGGCCGCCAGATACTGACTGTTACTTTTGATATCGACCCACCCCACCCCCACACCCCTTTTGTTCAGGGACTCATTATTCCATTTTTGTTCATCAAATGTCTGTGACACTTGTTCAGTTTATGTCTCAGTTGTTAAATGTTTTTATGGTAATACAAATATTTGCACATGTTAAAAAATTTGCTGGAAATTAAAGCATTTGTATGTGAGAGGACCTTTCATTTTTACTGAGTATAGTTACATTTAATGTTATGGAACACACGTGAGACTGGTTAGTTTCTGTTATCACTTCGGTTAAAATAGCTGTAAACAGTCATTCCCTCATCTTTTCTCTCCCTCTTGAAGGTAATAAGGCAAAAAAAAAAAAAAAAGAAATATTCATCGTCATGTTACTGAGAAACCTGACAAGGTTCTGACACTGGAAGCTCCTTCTATAAATGTTAAATAAACATCCACCAAAAGAACAAAAACATACCACATCCCTCATGCCAGCCCTCAGAGGAGACTGACATCAGTAAACCACTTGTCATAGGCAGCATAAAACCTTTAGCAAAGTGAGTGTCAAAGGAAAGCTAACACTGGGTTGAAAAGAAAACATAAACAGCAGTGTCAAGTAACAGCCTTCTCATATCACGGCCACTCTGTGCAACCTACTGGAGGTATGCCTAATTTATTCATCAGCTGCCAATTTGATAGAAGATTAACTGAAAAAGAGACTGTTGTATTGTCACGGCCATAGGGACATTAGAGAAAAGTATGGCATAATTGGCCTACTGATTTCTTCTGGGAAGAATGTTATGTTGTCCATATAGCCTTGCATTTCTCATGGCATTAAATGGCATTAAATGGTACACAAACAAAATGGCAGTTCTTTACAAAACCATCTACCTACAGGATTTGTGGTATTTTAATTTTAACCTGATTTTTTGTGTGTACACAGTCATTAGAGTTGCTCTATTTGTTATTCAGCCAGAACCATAGAACCTTTTTCATGTTTGTGGAGCAAATTCTTTCTAAATTGAATTTCCCTTCATAAGAAACAACAGTGTCCCTCAAGGCTCTGCATTAAGACAATTCCTATTTCCTTTCTGATGACTCAATTGATTTAATTATACCAAATCAGATTTGTCAGAAGGTGGTTAGTAATCTTCTATAACATCAGCTCTGACAGTTCTGGCTGCAAGAACAATCACAGGTTAATATTAATGAGCCTGATCTAATGTTATTGTTTCTTTAATAATAACTTATACAGGGACTTGTATGCTGGAAACTCCACATGAATAGCTTTTTTAGAAGGTGTGTAATTTTTTATATGGAGTTTTCCGCAATGAGACATTTATTTAGCATTCATAAACTGTCAGGAATTTATAAGAGTCTGTAACAAGTTTTCCTCCATGTCTTCAGGACCAGTGGCTTTATGGTTTATTGGTAGCAAGAAATGCTGTATTTGTTTTGTCTGATTAACTTCAAGAAAAAGAAGAAAAAAAAGGCTGGTATGGGAATGACTGTTTATAGCTCATATAATGTAAGTGATAACAGGAATTAACTTGTTTTACAGATGTAGGATTTGTTGTTCTTTAATAAAAATAAAAAAATTAACCATCGGCAAAGTGTGTTTTGAACACCATGTGGGTTCTTGCACACCTTACTGCAGAGACAGTCTCTATTCATCACCATAGTTCCACTACCAAATGTCTGTGTCCTTATAGGTCCATCTGGATAGGGTACTCTCTGTGAGTCAATCTGTAGCTTCTTGCAGGTTTCTTCCTCTCAGAAGATGCTGGTCAGGTTGCCAACCCTACCTACTCTATTTGTTGTCTCTCCAAGCCATCTAAACTCTTCAGCTGTCACCACTCTATTCATGGTAGTCTGTTAAGTCTATTCCTGGTTGTCACTGGTTCATCCAGACTGATGGTTTTGAACACAAATCTTGCAGTGCGCTTGGAAACATCGTCGGTGATGTGGTATACAACATTTATTTTAACACAAGATGTGCTATTATTGGAAACAAGTAGAACTCCACGGTAACAGCATCAATGAGGATGCCTCCTCCAACAAGTCTAATCCTTCTTCTTCCATATACAGTAAATCACATAACCCCATAATTCCAATCTGAATATAATCCTGACATTTAAGATCCATGAAACAACCAGATATAAATGAAATCATATTTCATGCACAATGTTTTGCCTGAGAAAATTTGAGAGAAATTTGAGAGAATATAGAAGGAAATTAATGCATGATGTTGTGACACATTATACGTAATTTCATGGCAATAGCCCACTAGATGGAAGAGATCTGTGATCACTCCAGAATGACTAAAAGAAAGCTAAGATTTATAGGATTCGGAATATTAACTCGTCTGTAGAGCCATTTTTGCCTCTAAGTCTCCCAGCTTCATAATACTAGCAGCCATGGTGGATTTTATGTAGTGCTTTTTTAATTACATATGTATATAATTTATATGATACAGCATTATAATAATTTGAATGTCACACTGAGTTGCTGTAAGAATGATAAAGAGTGCATATAATGAGAGAATGAGTAAGCCAGAGACATGAAACTGTCATCAAGACTAATTGTCTCAGAAAGAAATTCTCCTTGACTGTGTAAACTTTAGTGCTGCTTAGATGCTTTACAGACATGGTGCTGCTACAAAACCCAAGGCCAGCACTTTCAAAACCTTATTGCTGACAGCTCATGTGCCAAAGTGTGCTGTTGCTGATGCATGAATGAGTGGCAGTGATGAGTGGCACTGTATATCAATGCTCTGTCACATATATATATTGTTTAGGCAATGGTGCAGTGTTGAAGAAAGACATGTTTAGGGAATGATCTCAGACAATTTTGTGAAAAAAGTGACAAACGATACTACTCAAAAACATTTAGTTCATACACTATATGGCCAGACGTTTGTGAACACCTCACCATCACACCAATACGTGCTTTTTTTTTACCATCCCATTAGTCCCCCTTTGATGTTATATTAATCCACTTATATGGGAAGGTTTTCCACTAGATTTTGGAGCGTGGCTGTGAGGATTTACCCATTCATCCACAAGAGCATTAGTGACGTCAGGCTGTGATGAGACCTGGTGCACAGTCGGGGTGCAGATTCATCCCAAAGGTGTTCAGTGGGGTTGAGGTCAGGGCTCTGTGGATGCCACTTGAGTTCTTCCACACAAACCTTGGCAAACCATGTCTTTATGGACCTCATATTGTGCACAGGGACATTGTCATGCTGGAAAAGTTTTGAGCCGCTAAGTTCGAGTGAAGGAAAATTGTAATGCTGCAACATACAAATATGTCCTTCATAATTGTGTACTTCCAACTTTGAGGCAACAGTTTGGGGAAGAACCACATATGGGTGTGATGGTCAGATGTCCACAACTTTTGTCCATATACAGTAGTATATACTGTATGTCCACTAGTCTCAGGGCTGGCTGGTATAAATTTACTACACTTAGTGAAACACCCCCTAGATTTCATGTGTATTGAGACTCAGTTGTTCAGGCCTGCTTCACTGACACATCCATAACACATCATCAGCAGTGATTGAGAAGGGTGAGAAATACAATAATGTGTGTAATAAACATGAGTGAGGTGAATTTCTACATTTTTCAAAATGCCTTCAGAGGAAAAGCTAGAAGTAAACAGACTAAGCAAACATTGTACAACCAATTACACAAAGGCACAAACAACAGAACATTTTCTGTGGTTTGAAGGAAAGAGCTGACTAATGGCAAGCACAACTTTTCTCTTAACAATGCTTGCTACTCATAAAAAACATGGCATGATTACGGACTTAAAGCATGACTAATATTAAGTTTCTTCATGTCCTCTTAGGGAGTTTTTCCTTGCCACCCTCACATCTAGCTTGCTCATTAGGGATCTAAATCAACATATGGATTACTATAACGTTGCTTTGTGACGTTTATTATTAAAAGTGCTACACAAATTAAGTTGAAATCAATTAAATTCTTTAAGCAGGACACATTCTGGATAGCATAGTAGCAAATATGCAATGACTCTGAAGAAATTCTAGTTCATTACCTTTCTGCAGTCAGGAATTGGGTATAACTCAACAGGCATTAGTAAGTGAGTGGCAAATAATGAGTGGATTTGGATTGGGTAACATTTATAAATCTGACAGTGGAGCTGATTAGAAAGCTTTTCATCATGTCAGGGCCATCTGGCCCTAACAAAAAATAAATGAGCGTTAAATAGCAAGTGTACTGACATATTTTTCAGATGCATGCTCTGTGCCTTCAACCAACACCATTATATAATTACATAAATCAGAAGTTTATTTGTATAGCACTGTTAGCAGTAGATATTTTCAAAAAGCAGCTTCACAGAAATCCAGATGCAGATTTAGAATCCTGTGTAAAGCAAAGGCAATAATGATAACTTACTGAGATGACATGAGGAAGAAACTATGAGTGCAACCAGACTCAAAAGGGAACCCATCCTCTTCTGGGTGACACAGAATAGTGGGATTATGAATCATTATTCTTCTACAACTGTATGTTATAAAGTCAAACAGTACAAAGTGTGTTGAAAGGATGTTGTGAATAAGAATCCTAGGATGAGCACAGGACAATCTTTATGATTACAGCAGCAGTTCTTAGGTACAAATCTACAGTGCAGAGGTGCGTATCCACTGATGCAAGGGTGAGACTTAAACTGTTTTCGGGAAGTGCGAATCTTTACAGGGTATTCATATACTGTAGCCATCCAGAGGAGTAGAAGGTGAGTCATAAGTGCAGAAAGCTCCAATCAGAAGCAGAACATTGCTAGTGTTAAATTCATTGCTATTCATTATAGCACTGCATTAATGTTAATCGAAGCTACTCTCTGGTCAGAAAACCTTCTCACAATCTGGCTCCTGGACTGATATGTTCCCACCCAAAATGTCCTCCAATCCACAAGAGAAGGTTAGATTATTATAGGTATTCCTAATGTGCTATGTAAATTCAGTACTGTCCCATATTTCAGATGCTAAATGATATCTGTATGTAGGTTACATTTATGTATTTGTGTGAAGGTACTGTATGTGTGTTATGAACCAACCAAAAGACATTAGAGAAAGAAAATTATATTATCTTGGGACTAACACACATAAATTGTAGTCAAGAGGTACATAGGTCACACATGGCTATGGCTATGAAATTAGGTTTGTAAATTATGAATATTTTCATCCACAAACAGTTTTGGCAATTTAGTGGCTTGGTCGAGATCTGGTGACTTTTTCGATCCATTCAAGACTTTATTTTTAAAAAGACCAGACGTTACAAACTGTGTGCACTCAATACAGCTCCCCAACTCACATCATAGCTGCTGGTTATGCAAGTTGAAAGAGAAGGTTCGATTAACTCACAACCAGTGTGTAAAACCTGAATGAGTTGCATTTGTGCAAGCTTATTTTCCCACTGACCCATCACTGAATACCATTGTTCCCAATGACCAATCACTAATCATCATTGTTTGTCCCACTCATGCACTTTATGCTCTATGTTTTAAGCTCTTCCTGGCAATATTTACAAGCAACAAAAGGGAGTTATTCCTTCCATAAACAGTATTTTGTAAATATTGTATGATAATAGTTAGTTTACGGTGCCATGACCAAAGAACAAAGACTCTTTCTATTCTATTCTGTCTTCAAAAAATCTTCCGTTTGATATATAAATTATCATGATGATCCAATATGCAAATATGCAAATTAGTCCATGACATCATCTGGTGAATTCTAGCCATGTTTTGAGATGCTTTTGCTCCTTAGCAACACTGTCCACAAAGGATGTTCCTGTACAGTGGTGGTAAAAAGGAGGTAAAAACAATGTCTTCTTAAAAGACTGAAGGACATCCAGATCACAGTATGATGAGTCAAAAGCCTAAACCTCCTAACTTTATATCACTGTGTTACCATATTTTATATTTGATTGCCAAGTCTCAGTTTGGATGGCACATGGCCTGCAGCTAGCTTTAAAGCACCACAGATTTGGGGCTGCCCAAGACAACACTTAATCTAAACGATCTATGGCCTGCCAAAGCTTAATGAAAAGCTTTGTGAGCAATCTTGCTCCAGAAAGCTGACGCACATTTAACCTGCTCTGATTTACACCAGAGGCCTTTTGCCTTGAGCGGAGAAAACTGATGAGCAGAGTACAATCCTGTGCAGTGTATATCTTTCAGTTTACTTTTTTGTTTTGCTTTTTTTTTTTTGTGGGGACTACATACCCCTACAGTCAACACGGTTTCTGGACATCCTGGATCATCATCATCTTGTTGTTCCTGTAGTAATATTCTATTTAATAGATCATTGAAATCTGATATTGTTAGCATGTACTTCTGAATATTTTCAATCCTGAGTTGCTTAAAATTTCCTCCAGACACACAGGTCAACTTTTAGACCATTCCAGAGTCATTTTAAAATGCCCTACAATATTCCAATTTTCATGAGAAATAAAGTGTTCATAGAATGTAAACACAATCTGTTTAATACTTTGTAGTCTTAGTTCTTTGTAGCTTTCTAATGGGGTGTAACACAATACCTCAATATATATCCATCCATTCCATACATTTCCTGTACCGTTTATCCTTACTGGGTCGCGGGGTCAATATATGTCTGTAACTGGAATTAAATTGGAATTAAAACTTAACCACTGACTCTGCCCCTGAGGTGGTCTGTGAATTCTGGCTGTGACAGTTTCTCAACTTCATCTATAACACTGCCCACAGTACATTCTAACAATTATGTTGGTTCTATTTCCCAAAATATAAACAAATTACAATTCTAATTTAAACCACAGTGACCCTGACCAGGCAGTTACTAAAGATGAATAAATGTCAATGTATCACTCAGCAACTCATGTACATATTAATGAACATGGTCTTTCTCCTGTGATTTTCACATGTGCATGCCCACAAGCTTTAGATCTGACCACTCAGCCTCATGGAAGTAAAAACCTCCCACTTGTGTAACTTAGGGTGCCCTTATTCTGGTTTTCCAAAAAGAGGACACCTTTTTTGGGTGGAATGGGGATTAATAGCATTCAGAACAGTGTTACTATGAATGCAAACTTTAATACACTAACAAAGACACACTACATTCTTTTGAATGTCCATGGAATAAAATAAAATATTAGATGCCATGAATGTACCTTCAACCATCATTTACACATTTGAACGGTCAGGGAATTAGAGCCTTGATCCGCAACACCCTATAAGTTTGCCAACACATTCCTTCCCTCTTCACCTCGGCTGAGTCCCCCAAACATCGTATTGCAACGCATTTGGGAAAAAATCCAAATTTCTTTGATGTATTGTGTGATCGTATCAGCTGAGTCATTTGGTGTGTTTATAAGTTTGATTAATTCACTTTGCACACCACTGTTCTTCCAATCAAAATACTGAACAAGCAAAGGGAATATTTTCATGGCACCGTGATTGCTCCAATCAGTAGACACACCACAGTAAAGTATTACTTCTATTGCTTTCCAAGTGATGTCAACAGAATGCGGTGCTTTCAGAATGGCTGCTTTACAGCCTTAACAATAGCTTCAGGCTTCGTACGAGCGCTTGAAAATTTCCGGGCTGTCTCAGAATTAGGGAATACCTTATTGAACAAGGCAGACGTGCAATCCACTGACCTGTAGCTATTGTGATACTTGGCAGTGTGGAATGCAAAACCTCCCTCAGTAGCAGTCACTACATCTTCTGTTTTACCTGGTCTCAAAAAGTAGTCAGTTAATTTAGCTGATGAACACTTTTGTTTTGGTATCGTTTCAACTCAGGAGAGCGGTCATTTGCTGCTATTGTCAAGCAACTGTTTCAAGTAGAATCAAGTCAAGTGGGTTTTTATTGTGTTCCTCCATATAGCTTGTATACATTGGAAGGAAATGTCATTTTTTCAGGACCATGGTGCAACACAGAACAGTATGCAAGACTACATAAGGTGCAAATACACAATATGAGATGAGTGCAAGGCAACAACTACACAGAACATGGACTGTAAACTGTAAGCTATTGTGTAATGTAGTAACACAAGTATAGGAGCAAAATTGGCAGCAAAAACAAGTTAAATAATGTAATGTTACTGATGCAGCTTTGTAAAGTGTGGTATGCAGTGGTACTGAGTCTTAAAGGGTTAGTGCGGTGTGCAGTGGTATGAGTTTTACTTTGTTAGTGCAGTGTGCAGTGGTATGAGTCTTACTTTGTTAGTGCAGTGTGCAGTGGTATGAGTCTTACTGGGTTAAGTGTTCGGCTAGCCCATGTGAGCATTGGGAGGCAGCAGGGTGTTGAGTAACCCTCAACACCCAGTGAAGAAACTGTTGCAGAGTCTGCTGGTGGTGGCACGGATGCTCCAGTACCTTCTGCCAGATGGGAGGAGGGTGAAGAGTCCATGAGAGGGATGAAAGGGGTCTGCAATACTGGTGGCTTTGCAGATGCAGCAGTTGTTGAATATGGTGTCGATGGTGAGTAGAGAGACCCAATGATCTTGTCACTGTAGGGTCTTGCGGTCTTGTTTGATGCTGTACACAACAGCGCTTAATGGTTGAAAGGCAGGAATTTGGCCAATAATTGCTGCAAGCATTTTATAATCTACCAATTGGTATGCGAGACGGTGGGAATAACATAGAGGGGTTAAAGCAATACTAATATACGCACACATAATGAAGTATTACACCATAAGCACGTCATAATGAAACTAAAGCCGAATCCCAGACATTTTTGCAAATTTAAAGTCTGAAAAAGAGGACATGCCCAGGAAAATTAGAAAGTATGGTCACCCTAGGCTGTAACTTTTTGTTGCATTGCGTGGGATTCCAGTCCCATTAATTTTTTTTAATTAATGCTTTTATCTGTCATTGCTGAGATTATGCTTGGAATTATGCTATAGGCATAGTAGCAGTATAAAATAGAGATAAATCGAATATCCTCATAATCATAGAAAAGGAGTACCAATATTTTTTTGTGTTAAGATAAAATTGAGAGAAGCAAGTAAAAAAAACTTTTTTTTTTATGCAACCCATGCATTTAATTTGAGAAATGACATATTAGCTGCCCATATGTGCTGACCTACTGACTATAAAGGGGGGCATGGCTTTCTGGATCTCTTCCAGTCAAATATCTGACACATACTACCAGAAATCACTTGCCAGAATGCACAAATTTATTCAAAAACTCTATCAGAAGAGAGCCCTGCCCAGCATCCATAGTGCAGTGATATAACACACATTATTGTTAACAGGTGCATGTGTCAAGGAGAATTTGTAAGATGAGCAATAAAGAAGCCCTCACTTTAAAATATGGTTTTATTTCCCAGGATTTTAGCTGAATTTTAAAATTCTATTAATGACAAATTGTTATAGCAGCATATACGGCAACTCATTTAAAAAATGAGGTGTCTCACTTCATATTTTCAATAGTAATGGATAGTCAGAAAAGTGTTTTTCCAGGTTTATATTAATCATAGGATTTTACTATTATAAAACAAAATATGCAAAGTTGAATACAGCTAGACATAAAATTGAACAACATAATATTAAATTAAATATGGGTATTTAAAACCACAGAACTAAAATTTCTCCCAAACCTAGGCAATACAAATTTTATTTAGGAAGTTAACAAAGGGATCTTATAAAATGAATAGTTTCAGTTCTAAATTCTGATTGGCTGAGCTGCATTCAAAGACATTTTAAAATCCTTAATATCATTAATATGCAAACCTGTGAATACTGTAATTGAATTCTGTATTAATGCTCCAGGTTCTAAAACAATATATACGTTAAACCTAAGCCATTGTTCTGTCCATATAATACCCAAATCTTTGCTTGTTATTTTGCTTAGCAAACAGAGCCTGCTGTAACAAATTATTACATGTTGCAGAATAATTGTTTATTGTGAATATTATTAACAATAAATTACATTATTTATTAAAGGCTGGATTTTTTTCTATTCATGTTGTTTTTAAAATATTATCATCAGTAAGTTTTCCACATTTAGAGACTTCTGAAGAAAAAAACTCCTCACTTAAACTAGATGTCAATAAATGTAATGTTTTGGTTGTTTCCAATAAGTGAATTACAGATAATAAGGTACAGCAGTTTCATGCAGGAGGAGAAACAGTCAACTGGTGAATTGGTCAGCAGTAAGCTTGGATGCTAGTGCATAAGTATGACTGGTAAGGGAGTGGAAGGTCATAGATCAAGAATACCCTAATGGACTTTAAATCTCCATCAGAGTCAAATTCTGCTTTTTGTGGCTCCGCCCACCACCCAACAGAACAGCTCTGCAATGGGAATGAATTACACTGCCCAATCGATTCTCATTCCAGAAGCCTTCTTCACTGGCATCAACAATGTCATATGCCTAATCAAATGTACCTGAGCAACTGTCTCCACCCAGCCGGGAGCCAATAAATTCTCAGTGAAAAATGTCTTAGTAAGTGATTGCACCAAAAAAAAAAAAAAAAAAAGAAAAGAAAGAAAGAAACCGGATGACTCCCTGCAAGCAGCAGAGCTTCAAGCAACGACGACAACTACAAAAAATTCACTTTTTATTATAGTACAGTATCTAAGAATCGGTCATGTTCCAAGTGCCAGACATGGTCTGAATTTTTTTTTTTTTGCATGCTTAAATATTAGACAATTTATATATATATATACACACACACACACACACACACACATACACACACACATACATACAGTGCCAAGAAAAAGTATGTGAACCTTTTGGAATTTCATGGTTTTCAGAATAAATTTGTCATAAAATGTGATCTGATCTTCATCTAAGTGAAGGGTATTGACAAATATAATGTGTCTAAAATAA